>JAAGEH010002534.1:41039572-41141231 GCA_011751065.1 Lasiurus cinereus | reverse complement strand
GTTGATGACAGTGACAGCATTGGACTGAGTCAGAAAAGCAACAGTGAGCACACTGATAACCAGCAGCCAAGTGATAAAATTAATAAAAACACACTCATTTTTGTGAATAAGGTAAAACAAAGCCAAATGATAAAATGAATGAAAACAGTCTTTTTAATGAGTGAGATAACAACAGTATACCTAATATCAATCTGTCATCAAAGGTTGAAGAAAAAAGTGAGCAGAAAAGCAGTGAAAGGGAAGTGTCAGGAAACACGGATGATGGTGCTGATGACAGTGACAGTGGTGGATGGAGTCAGCAGAGCAACAGTGAACAAACCGATAAGCAGCAGGTTTCTATTATGAAGAATGAAGATTCTTACAGGTAAGCCTAGAGCAGTACTTAACAGTGGTGATTATTCTTTTCTGATAAAACAAATTCTAATTGAGCTAATATTCCTGATTAACTAATATTCCTGTTTTTACTAGAGAGAGTGAACCTTGCTTGGTAATCAGAAAAATGCAAATCAACAAATAATGAGCTACCATTTTTGGAACTGATAATGATAATTATTTTATTTAAATATATATATATAACAACCAGAATTGGCACATGGGAGGAAAAGGCATTTTTGTACACTATTGAGGGATGAAATTCGCATATCTTTTTTGAAGAGTAATTGAGTCTGTTTCAAAAATTCAAGTATTTTATTCTTCTATCCCAATAGTTTCATTTCCAGAACTTCAGATCCTACAGGAAGACATGACTTGTATAAAAACACACTTACACATCCTAAGGACATTAATTATATAATACTAGAGGCCTGGTGCACAAAATTTATGCATGGGTAGCTTCCCTAGGCCTGGCCAGTGATCAGGGTCAATCAGGGCTTTCTGGCTGCTGGCCCAGGGCTTCCTTTCCCCATCTGCCAGCTGCTGGC
Organism: Lasiurus cinereus; assembly: GCA_011751065.1. Classification (NCBI taxonomy): domain Eukaryota; kingdom Metazoa; phylum Chordata; class Mammalia; order Chiroptera; family Vespertilionidae; genus Lasiurus; species Lasiurus cinereus. The sequence goes on along the minus strand of JAAGEH010002534.1, from coordinate 41,140,311 downwards.
CAGGGCCTTTCTTCTTTCTCTGACACCCCTGGTAGTCAGCTCATGTCATAGCAAGCAATCAAACTCCCAGTCTCCCAGTCAAACTCTAAAGGGGACACTTTGCATACTGGCCTTACATATATATATATATATAGAATAGAGGCCCAGGGCTCGGAATTTGTACACAGGACAGGGAGGTGTCCCTCAAACCAGCCTGAACCTTCTCCAATCCGGGACTCCTAGAGGATGTCTGACATCCCTCTAATAATTCAACTGCCCACCTGCCTGCCTTCCTGATTGCCCCTAACTGCTTCTGCCTGCCAGCCTGATCACCCCCTAACCACTCCACTGCCAGCCTGATTGATGCCTAATTGCTCCCCTGCCAGCCTGTTTGCCCATAACTGCCCTCCCCTGCAGGCCTGATTGCTCACATCTGCCCTCTTTTGCAGGCCTGGTTTCTCCCAACTGCCCTCCCCTGATGGCCATCTTGTGGCAGCTATCTTGTGTCCATAGGGGGTCAGCCATCTTTGACCACAAGGAGGCATCCATCTGGTGTATTGGAGTGATGGTCAATTAGCATATTACTCTTTTATTAGATAGGATTATGTATATAAAACATAAAGTAGGTCATATATATGCTGTACACAAATTTCGTGTACTGGGCCTCTAGTCCTATCTAATAAAAGAGTAATATGCAAATTAGCCACACCTCTCCTACACCCACAAGTCACGCCCACCAGGAGCAAGTATGCAAATTAACCCAGCCAAGATGGCTACAGCCAGAGAGAGCAGGAGGGAGCCTTGAGTTGCCCTGGCTGTGGAGGAAGCCAAGCTTTCTGCACACTCTGGCCAGCCCAAGCCTACACTTAAGGCAACAAAGTTTCAATTATAGAAGATAAATAAATTCCTACACAAATGGCTGCCACCACAGAGGGAGCAGGAGGTTTGGCTCCACTCCAGGCTACAAAGTTTCAATTGTAGAAGATAAATAAATCCCATGTACCAGGGCCTCCACTTAGGTCGTCAGGAGGGCATAGCCGGCCTGCAAACCACCACAGGCTCCTTGCAGGCTGCCCCACGCCCCAAGGGAACCCCCACCCTGATCCAGGACACACTTCAGGGCAAACCAGCTAACCTCCACCTGTGCACTAGGCACTTATCCTATCTAATAAAAGAGTAAAATGTAGATTGACCATCACTCCAACGTACAAGATGGCCACCACAAGATGACCAGCCAGGGAGGGCCTTTGGGAGGAACCAGGCCTGCAAGGGAGGGCAGTTGTGGGCAATCAGGCCAGCAGGGTAGGGCAGTTGGGCGGGACCCAGGCCTAGAGGGAAGGGCAGTTAGGGGTGACTAGGCTGGTAGAGGAGGAAAGTTGGGGGTGACTGGGCCTGCAGGGAAGGGCAATTGGGGGGACCCAGACCTGCACAAGAGAGCAGTTAGGGGTGAGCAGGTCTGCAGGGGAAGGCACTTAGGGGTGACCAGGCCTGTAGGGGAGAGAAGTTAGGAGCAAACAGGCTGGCAAGGGAGCAGTTAGGTATCAATCAGGCTGGCAAGTGAGTGGTTAGGGCGTGATAAGGCTGGCAGAAGCAGTTAGGAGCAATCAGGAAGGCAGGCAGGTAAGCAATTGGGAGCCAGCAGTTTTGGATTGTGAAAGGGATGTTCCAGATTGGAGAGGGAGCAGGCTGGGCTGAAGGACACTCACCCTCCCATGCACAAATGTTGTGTACTGGGCCTCTAGTATATTTATAAAAGCCTAAGCAACTGAATGACTGAATGACCAAATAACTGGTCAAGTGGAGCAGTCCCTGGTGGTCAGTGTGCTCTCACAATGGGAGCACTACTCAGCTGACCAACCTGTTCAGGCAGCAGTCACTCACTCCCTCAGCAGCCCTGCAGGTCCAGTATCCAGAGAATGGGCCAGGCACCTATGGACCTGCACCACCAGCACGATCCTGACAGCACTGACAGCCTCCTGGAAGTTGGCCTCAGGTACCTTGGCTGCTTCCCCTCCCTAGATGCTTGGCAAGGAAAAAAGATGTACTAGTAAAAGTGGCCCTCAGATGGCTCTCACCAACCAGTGTGAATGTCAGCCAGTGGGACGGATCTGGATCCCATGCTGGCAAGGGCATCCCACTACCCACCAAGAGGCTGATTGCATCCCAGCCATCCCTCCCCCGCCCCCCGCAACAGAATCCCCCCAGTCAGGAGCCAGATCCAGGGCCCATGGCTGGTGAGCAGCTGTGCAGTGGTGTGATCCTCTGCTGATGAAGAGTGACAGTGCGTGAGCAGGTGCATTGGGGCTGGAATGAGCAGCAGCAGCAGCAGGCAGGAAAGGCAGGCAGTATTGGACTGCGGGTTTCAGACCTATCACACACAATTCTGTGCATTGGGCCTCTAATATATATATATATAGTATGACATAGATGTTAAAGATATATAATATACACATATGCATTAAGGATATTTATGTAAATGTTACAAATATGCATATGTATGTGAAGAATATTTATTACAACATTGCATAGCAAAAAGTTAGAGATAGTGTACATACCTATCTATAAGGAAATACTTTATTATACCCATAAAAAAATGTAGTATGTACCCACTGAAAAAAACGAGGGTAGTTCTGGCCTATAATATATTCATTGTTAGACAACTGACATGTAGTTAAATATTGGGTTTTAATGTCATGTCTTAAATTTTGTGAGGATACTTTTAATACCTGCTCAGTTATAATAGGAAGTTATGTACTACACTGTCACTCTACTTTGTTCCCATCTAAATTACTAGCTACTAGCTTTTTTTGCTTGTTCCTAATTCCTGGGTCTTCAAATATTGGACTCTCAAATTAATCTGAAAGCCCAGGGATTTCACAAGGCAATTTGTTTCATATCTTATCTACAAATTTTAGAATATTGAGTAAAACCCATTAAAGTACATAAGGAATTAATCTGCTAGATGAGGGGTTGACAAACCTTTTCTGTAAAGCTCCAGACTCTCAGTATTGTGGGCTTCATGAATCATTGGGTCTCTGAAATCTGTCATAGACACCAGATAAACCAAGGTGCTCCTAATGTAATGAATCTTCTTTTTGAAAGGTACCATGAGTGCATGCCTTTATCCTTCCTTTTTAAAGAGAATACATTTCAGTATGCACTTCACCCAATTTTTCAATAGGCACTTCATATTACAAAATTTACAAAAATTCAGTTTATAAAGTAAGAATATTACCTGCATATTTCCCCCTTTATTTCTGTTACACAATTTTAATATGACTAATTACAGTGTACTTTGTACATCAGAGTAGTATATTCTAGAGTTGGATGATTTTCATCTAGCAAGAAATCCTGTGAAAGCATGAGAAACATGATAATCAGGTTATATAATATTACATATCTAGAAAAAATTCATGGCATCTTTTATGTGTATCATTTTGTGAATTTACTATGTAACAATAGTCTGGCATGTGTTAAACCATATAGTGCCACAGGTATGTGATTAAAAACTTTCAAGTATTACAAAAATACTTCATAGTCATTGTGGAAGGATTGAAAGGTACAGCTAAACATGAAGCAGATGAGATCATCCAAGGCCATGCCAGTCAGCTACAAAGTCCTGATAAGAGCTGTCTATACTCACTGATTCTAATTTCCCTTCCACGCACTCTTGAGCTCACTCTAGTAATTTTCAGTCCCACCTCTTTTCCAAAATTGTTTTCTCAAGATTAGTACTTGTTTTCCTCTAGTAAATCTAGACATAATGTTTTAGACCTGGTTTTACATAACTTATCATATTTGACCCAATGGGAAACTCTTTTTTTTTTTCATTTGGCACTTAGGACTTTGAGTTTCCAGGGGGAGGGAGAACACAATCACCTGATTTCGTCCTTGCCTTTCCTAGTCTGTCCTTAGTCTGTTTGACTTCTCCTCATCTCCCTCCTTTTACACATTCAGGTGTCCCGGGATGCAGTTATTGATCTTTTTTCTCACAACTTTTACTACCTTGTATATACTAATGATCTTCAAATTTATATCTCCAGACCAGATCTCTCACCTTAATGCCAGACCTATATATAAAATTGCCTACTTGATATCCTTTTTTAAAAAATAGCTATTGGTGTTCCATACTTAAGATCTCCAAAATTGAATTATTGCTAGTCTTTCTCACACTTGCCCTTCATGTGGTCTTCCTTGTTTGAGTTCATAACAGCTCTTCCAATTGCTCTGCTGAAAACTTAGTGTCATTCTCAGCTCCTGTCTTTCTCTTTGTTTTAAACCTCCCATCTAATCTGTGAGCAATTCTTTATCAGGTTATCTTCAAAATACAGTGAAACCTAGATGTAAGGGACTAATTCAGGCAAGCAAAAAGTTTATTATCCTATGTAATAAAATAATAATATGCAAATTAATCATCGGTCCATTACACTCACAAACCATGCTCACCAGCCAATCAGGAGCAAGTATGCAAATTTACTCAACTGAGAAGGCTGCAGCCACAGAGAGAGCAGGAGGGAGGCTTGGGTTTCCCTGATGATGAAAGAAGCCAAGCTTTCTGCATACCCTGCTTGGTCCAGGCCTCTGCTTAAGGCTACAAAGTTTCAATTACAGAAGATAAATAAATCCCAGATACCAGAGCCTCTGCTTGGGCTGCTGGGGGATGTGGCCAATCTGCAAACCACCACAGGCCCCAAGGGAAGCCTCACCTTGATATGGGACACCTTCAGGGCAAACCAGCTGGCCCCCACCCATGCACCAGGTCTCTATCCTATCTAATAAAAGAGTAACATGCAGATTGACCATCACTCCAACACGCAAGATGGCTGCCCCCATGTGGTTACAACAAGGTCTTTTCCCCATGTGGACCCAAGATGGCCATCACAAGATGGCCAGCAGGGGAGGGCAGTTGGCAGGGACCAGGCCTGCAAGGGAGGGCAGTTGTGGGTGATCAAGTCTGCAGGGGAGGACTGTTAGGAGTGACCAGGCCAGCAGAGGAGGGAAGTTGAGGGAAAACAGGCAGGCAGGGGAGCAGTTAGGCATCAATCAGGCTGGCAGGGAAGTGGTTAGGGGGTGATCAGGCTGGCAGGAAGAAGCATTAGGGGCAATCAGTAAGGCAGGCAAGCAACAGTTCAGAGCCAGCAGTCCTGGACCAGGCCTAAATAGGCAGTCAGCCATCCCTCAAGGGGTCCCAGATTGGAGACAGTGCAGGCTGGGCTGAGGGACACTCCCCACCCCCATGCACAAATTTCATGCTCTGGGCCTTTAGTATAAAATAAAGTCAGTTTTCCAAATGTATATGTGAAAAAATTGACAGATTATTTTACCTGCTTTTACTTATATAGACACGTTTGTGTAATTAAACTTAAGTGTGTATGGAAAGTTTAATTTTACAGACTAATTTTCTAGGTATTATTGCTCAAAACCATAGTTTTGAGACTAATAAGTATGCAATCTAAATTGAAATAAACATTTTTCCAAAAATACACTTTAATTATATTTAACTAAAAAATAAACAATATTCTTAAAAACAAAACAAAATTTAAATTTTATAAGAGCAGAAAAACCTTTTCCTATTTAATCATCTTTGGATGATGAAATTTCCAGACACTCCTATTGTGGTGTGACATTAATGTTCGATGTTCGATCCCGTAGGTAATCCTGCCTTGAAAAGCCTGTCGAGTTTCATTTGAATATTTGAAGTCGGCTGTTTTTTATAATTAAATCCCTAAAATTTCAAAAATGGGTGTAATAGAGCTGCATTTCATTATCTGATGAATTGTGAATGTTATTAGCTCGTGGAGATGGGATCCAAGCACTGATAACTTTATGGTTGGGGCATGTTGATTCTTCTTCCTCCTTATCTTCACTCCCATTCTCATCTTCCCAGGTCATCACCTCATCTGCTATTTCACTTTCATCATAGTGTGGTACCCAGGATCATCTTCATCTTCTTCTAACCACTGTAAAACATCTTCCTCAGCTACTTCTTCACCAATATTCTGTGTTGTTCAGTAACCTCCAGCGTTTCTAAATGCAAGTCTCCCTTCATCATCAAGCAAATTTTTCCAACCAGTTTCCCATATTTGCACTTTCACTTCCTTTCATGTTGCAGGAAAATTTAAAAATTGCTGCTTTTATATGGTAACTCTAAATGTTAAGTTTTGTAAGTTACGCTGTCCTGTTGAATGTTCATCATTACCTTCATTCTGCAATACAACTACTACTTCCTCTAAACATTTTTTGCACTATATTCATTTGATTGTCAGAATTATCCCCCAGGTCCATGGGCTAGATACATGATGTTGTGTTTTTTGGCAAAAACATACATCTAAATTTGCCATCCTCTGAACATAAAATATTTTTGGATGGATGAGCAAGAGCATTGTCTAAATGCAATAAATATTTTGCATCTTCTGATGGTATTCCAAGCTCTTCGCCTTTAAACTTCCTGACTGCAGGTACAAGTTCTTTTAAAAACCAGTCTTGGAAAATGTCTGCATTGAGCCATGCTTTTTAGAGTTGCAATACAAAACAGGCAGATGATTCATTATATTTTTTAAACTCTAGGTTTGTGAGTTTTGCCAACAATTACAGCTGTCAGTTTACTAGTACTGTACATGATCCGTTGGTATTGGCACATAGCAGTCAGTGCCATGATCCTGCCCTTGCTGACTTTTCTTCCAGGTGTCAGTTTTTCATATTTGCAGGCTTGTGTGTTTTCAGGCACAGAAGACGAAACAAACCACTTTCATCAGCATTGTAAATCTGAGGCTGTTGTAGCATTGTGTTATTTATGCATTCTATTAATTTTTGCCTAAATGGTTTAGTTCTTGGAGCACTTAAATTTTCACTGTAAATTCATTTTCTCATAATTTCATGTCTTTTGTAAAAGCATCCAAGCCACCCACCACTTGCTTTGAATTGTGTGTTCATATGATTTACAAATTTAACTACCTGCACTGGGCCACAAGAATGCTGTTGTGCATACACTTCAACAATGCTTCCTCAACTGAAGTGTCACCAGCCTAGTTCATTTCCTTTCTGGTGCCAATTTCATCCATTTCACATGTTTTCTGTGATTGGTGTTTGCCTTTATACCGTATATTAACACAATTCCTTTGGGTCTTTGTTTTGTTGCTATTAACCCTCACTCAAGAATATTTTTTTCCATTGATTTTTTTTTTAGAGAGAGTAGAAGTGAGGGAGGGAGAAACAGAAACCTCCATGTGAGAGAAACATGTCAAGTGGACCATGGCTGGGAATGGAACATGCAACCCAGGTATGTGCCCTTGATCAGGAATCGAATCTGTGACCCTTTTGGTGCCAGGCCGATGCTCTCATCACTTAGCAATGGCCAGGGCTGTCTTTGTTTCTTTTTAATGTCCAATACAGTTTGATTTTCTTTATGCCATGCTGCTCACATATATGAGATATACATACTCTCTAAGTTTTATATGATTTCTAATTTGTAATTTAGAATTATATTAACTCTTTTCCTTTTGTTTATATTTTAATGTTAGGATTACAATGATGTATTTTACCTTACCTATATAATTTTAATTTATACTGAATAGGTCTAGTAAATGCTTGCATTCATTAGTCACTGAGAATAAGCAAATGGGCACTGCTGGGCATGGCTCAGTGCACATGGGAACATCACCAGCACATGCTAAAACTGCTGCAGAAAGTCACTCCACTCGCCGGCAGAAACAATTACCCACAGGCCATGTGGTGTGATCATGTCCTGATCATTTGTCCAACACCATTTAGGAGTGGTAACTTTTGGGTTTAAATATGTAGACTATTGTTGTAGATGAGTAATATGTATTTATGTTGATAAAATTAAAGTTTGTTAAAAAATAACTATGAACGAATCACAAAAGGATAACCTTTACTTATAAGCAAATCTTGGTTAAAAGCATTTTAAAATTAATGAGGTACTAATCTTCACTCATGACATACAGACCAGAAGTTGTTTTTTTTTGTTTTGTTTTGTTTTTTAAATATATTTTTTTTATTTTTTACAGAGAGGAAGAGTTAGATAGTTAGAAAAATGGATGAGAGAGAAACATCGATTAACTGCCTCCTGTACATCCCCTGCTGCGGATGTGCCCGCAACCAAGGTACATGCCCTGGACCGGAATCGAACCCGAGACCCCTCAGTCCACAGGCTGACGCTCTATCCGCTGAGCCAAACCAGTCAGGCCAAACCAGAAGTTTTATCTGTTAAATCCGAAGTCTTTTAATTCAATGCTTGCAAATTGAGGGTTTCTATATGTCAAAAAACCAATCACATCTTCTAGGCCATGTCACTACCATCTGCTATAAAAATTAGCTTAATAGTCAATTAATTGGCTTTCTTCTTTCTTTTTTCCTTCCTCCCTCCCTCTCTCCTTCCTCTTTTTCTCCCTCCCTTTTTTTTTCTTCTCATTTACTTTCCTTTCTTCAATTCTCATCTTTTATTCAAGTGTAAACACAGCAGACCTATTAAAAACTAAGTCAGATTGTGTTGTTCTTCTCAATACCTTCTAATTGCCTGATGTACTCAGAGTACATGCCTCCCGCAGGTGCCCCTATGTGAATTGAACCCAAAACCTGGGTAGGTGTCCTGACTTGGAATCAAGCTCTCATTTTGGTGTAATGTTCCAACCAACTGAGCCAGCCACCTGGCCAGGGCTAACTAAATGAGTTCCGTTGCCTTCCATCAGCTGTGTTCAAAATAATAACTATTTCATATTCAATAATCATAGATTATTTTTGAACTTTGGGTCAAGGGGAATTGTATAATAACTGCTCTCGGTAAGATCCTCTTCTCCCTTTCTAATATGTTTTTTTAAAAAATATATTTTTATTGATTTGTCACAGAGAGGGAGAGGGATAGAAAGCTGGAAACATCAATGAGAGAGAGAGACCTCGATCAGCCGCCTCCTGCACGCTCCCCACTGGGTATGTGCCCGCAACCAATGTACGTGCCCTTGACCAGAATAGAACCTGGGACCTTTCAGTCCGCAGGCCGACGCTCTCTCCACTGAGCCAAACCGGTTTCGGCTCTAATATGTTTTTATTAATTTTAGAAAGAGAGGAAAGGAGAGGGAGAGAGAGATAGAAACATCAATGATGACAGAGAATCATCAGTCAGCTGCCTCATGCACGCCCCCTACTAAGGTTCGAGCCAACAACCCAGGCATGTACCCTGACTGGGAATTGATCTGGTGACCACTGACATACACAGGCCAGGCACTCCTCCCATTTTTTTTTTTTAGATATTTAGTGATAACCAGAAGAGTTATTTGTATATCTATATCTATATCTATGTATCTATGTATCTATGTATCTATCTATCTATCTATCTATCTATCATCTATCTATGTTATAATTTCATTTAAATCCTCACCTGGGGATATGTTCTTACTGATTTTAGAGAGAGGGGGAGAGAGGCACACACACACACACATTGATGTGAGAGAGAAACATCCATTGGTTGCCTTGAGGTATGATCCCTGTTTCCGAATTGAACCTGAGTCGCAGGTATGTGCCTTGATGGGGAATCAAACTGGCAACCTTTTTGTGTAAAAGAAAATGCTCCAATCAAATGAGTAACCTGATCAGAGCATTTTGGTGCATGTGTTAAGGTGTATAATAATGATATTCTTGTGTACCCATTTATTCCATAAAAAAGTAATTATACTTTTCTGTTGGTAAGTTTAGCTTTTTATATTAAGAATAGAGGCCTGGTGCATGACATTCACGCCATGAGTGGGGTCCCTGAACCTGGCTGGCGATTAGGGCCAATCAGGGCCTTCTTTCCCCCGACTGCTGGCTGCTGACCAAAGCCTTGCTTTGTTCCACACCATTCCCTGGTCCTTCTTCCACACAGACCCCTGGTGGTCAGCGCATATCATAGCAAGCGGTCGAACTTGCATTTGGTTGAACTCCCAAGGGGAAAATTTGCATATTAGCATTTTATTATATTATATACTAGCCTAAATGTCTACAAAACTTATCAAATAAGTTCATTTTCAAAGAAAATCATAACTAATTGGATTATTGTCATATTCTCTCTCTCTCTCTCTCTCTCTCTCTATATATATATATATATATATATATATATATATATATATATATATAGTGCCATGCAGGTATTTTATTTTTTCTAATTTTTCCAGTTTTATTGAGCATAATTGACATGTAACATTGTATATTTTGAAGGGATACAGCGTATTTACTTGATACACTTTTGTGTTGTTAAATGATTACCACAGGATCCTTTGTCCACATTTCCATTACATCATGTGATTCCAATACATCACAATTCTTTCTTTGTGGTGAGAACATTTAAATTTACTCCATTAGTAACTTTCAAGTGTAATAAAGTATTGTTAACTATAATCACCCTGCTGTACATAAGACAGGGTTGAATCATATATGACATTTATTCCAATGATGCTGGCAATATGAGAGATCAACAGATCATACAAGAAAATATGCTCTGTAGTCCCCATACCATAAGCCCACTGCTTATATGGGATGGTAAACAAAGATTATATGTCATAGGCAAAAGAAATAAGAATAGGTATGATACAAAAGAGATAAAAATGGGTATTACAGGCATGGCAAGTGGGCAAAAGGAATGAAATGGGTATAATGGTTACAGATTACAGGCAAGGCAGGCTGGGACTCCATTGTTTCACCAACAAGTGGTTAATCTATCATGATAATAGGCAGAGAACTGACCACATTTCCAGGTTAACTCCCAAGTGGAAGGGGGCTGGGAGGAATTCCCAGCCAGATAAGAATATGCTGTCTTTGCTTTTTTTCTTCTTTTTCTTTTTATTGATTAAGGTATTATATATGTGTCCCTATCCCCCATCGTCCAATTCCCCCACTCATGGTCTTACCCCCCTGGTGTCTATGTCCATTGATTAGGCTTCTATGCATGCATGCAAGTCCTTGGTTGATCTCTCCCCCTTATCCCACCCTCTCCTACCTTCACTCTGAGTTTTGACAGTCTGATTGATATTTATTTGTCTCTGGGGCTGTTTTTTGTTAATCGCTTTACCTTGTTCATTATATTTCATAAATGTGTGAGATCATGTGATATTTATCTTTCTTGGACTGGCTTATTTCACTTAACATAATGCTCTCCAGTTCCATCCATGCTGCTACAAATGGTAAGAATTCCTTCCTTTTACTGCAGCATAGTCTTCCATTGTGTAGATGTACCACATTTTTTAATCCAGTAATCTGCTAATGAGCCTTAGGCTGTTTCCAAATCTTAGCTATGGTAAATTGTGCTGCTATGAACATATATCCTTTCTGATTGGAGTTTCTTCTTTCTTGGGATATATTCCTAGAAGTGGGATCAGTGAGTCAAATGGGGATTCCATTTTTAGTTTTTTGAAGAAACTTCATACTGTTCTCCACAGTGGCTACACCAGTCTGCATTCCCATCTGTAGTGCACGAGGGTTCCTTTTTTTCTATATCCCCACGAGCATTTGTTGATTGTTGCTTTGTTGACGATAGCCATTCTGACAAGTATGAGATGGAACCAATTTGTTGTTTTGATTTGCATCTCTCAGATGATTAGTGACTTTGAGCATATTTTCATATGTCTCTTGGCCTTCTTTCTGTCTTCCTTCGAAAAGTCTCTATTTAGGTCCGTTGCCCATTTTTAAAAAAAATATATTTTATTGATCTTTTACAGAGATGAAGAGAGAGGGATAGAGAGTTAGAAACATCGATGAGAAAGAGACTTCGATCAGCTGCCTCTTGCACGTCCCCTACTGGTGATGTGTCCGCAACCCAAGTACATGCCCTTGACCGGAATCGAACCTGGGACCTTTCAGTCCACACACTGACGCTGTATCCACTGAACCAAACCGGTTTCAGCGAGTTGCCCATTTTTTAATTGGATCATTCATCTTCCTGTTGTTGAGTTGTATGAGTTCCCTGTAAATGTTGGAGATTAAATCCTTGTCAGTGATAACATTGGCAAATATGTTCTCCCATGCAGTGGGCTTTCTTGTTTTGTTGATGGTTTCTTTTGCTGTGCAAAAGCATTTTATTTTTATGGTCCCATTTTTTTTTTATTTTCTCATTAGCTTCCTTTGCCCTAAGAGCGTTATCAGTAAAGAAATTGCTTCAGCATATGTCTGAGATTTTGCTGCCTGTGGATTCCTCTAGTATTTTTATGGCTTCCCATCTTATGTTTAAGTCCTGTATCCATTTGGAGTTTATTTTTGTGTATGGTGTAAGGTGGTGGTCTAGTTTCATTTTTTTTTGCATGTATCTGTCCAATTTTCCCAACACCATTTGTTGAAGAGACTGTCTTGACTCCATTGTATGTTCATGCATTCTTTGTCAAGCATTAGTTGAGCTTAATGGCTTGGGTCAATTTCTGGTTTCTCTCTTCTGTTCCACTGGTCTATTGTCTGTTCTTGTGCCAGTACCAGGCAGTTTTAGAAACAGTGGCTTTGTAATACAGCTTGATATATGGTATTGAGATCCCACCTACTTTGTTCTTCTTTCTCAGGATTGCTGCAGCTATTGAGGTCTTTTTTAGTCCAGATGAATTTTTGGAAAGTTCATTCTAGGTCTTTAAAATATGTCAGTGCTATTTTAATGCAGAATGCATTGAATCTATAGATTATTTTGGGTAGTATAAACATCTTAATGTTAATTCTGTCAATTCATTAACATGGTATGTTCTTCCATCTTTGTCTTCCTCTATCTCTTTCTTCAGTTCCCTGTAGTTTTCTGAGAACAGTTCTTTTACCTCCTTAGTTAAGTTTATTCCTAGGTATCTTACTTCTATTTTTTTTTTTTTTGGTACAATGGTAAATGGGATTTTTTTTAGTCTCTTTTTCTGTAAGTTCACTATTAGTATGTAGAAATGCCTTAGATTTCTTGGCATTGATTTTGTATCCCGCTATATTGACGAATTTATTTATTAAGTCTAATAATTTTTGATGGAGTCTTTAGAGTTTTCTATGTACATGTACAGTCATATCATGTCATCTGCAAATAATGACAGTTTTACATCTTTTTTTCCAATTTGGATTATTTTATTTCTTCTTGTTGTCTAATTGCTATGCTAGTACTTCCAGAACTATGTTGGATAGGAGTGGTGAAAGTGGGCATCCTTGTCTCATTCCTGTTCTTAGTTGAAATGGTTTTAGTTTTTGCCCATTCAATCTGATGTTTGCTGTGGATTTTTCACATAAGGCTTTTATTATGTTGAGGTATGATCCTTGTATTTTCATTTTGCTGAGGGTTTTTATCAAGAAGGAGTGTTGCATTTTGTCAAATGCTTTTTCTGCATTAATTGATATGACTATGTGATTTTTATCTCTCAATTTGTTTATGTGATGAATCACATTTATTGATTTGCAGATATTGTACCATCCTTAGATTCTTAGGATAAATCCTACTTGGTCATGGTGTATGATCTTTCTGATATAATGGTGGATCTGATTTGCTAGAATTTTGTTGAGGATTTTGGCTTCTATGTTTATGAGGGTAATTCTCTTTCATTGTGTTGTCTTTATCTGGTTTTAGTATTAGGGTGATGTTGGCTTCATAGAATGAGCTTGGAAGTTTTCCTTCCTCTTGAATTTTTTGGAATAATCTGAAGAGGATAGGTTTTAGTTCTTCCTCAAATGTTTGGTAAAACTTCCCTGTGAAGCAGTCTGGCCTTGGGCTTTTGTTTGCTAGAAGCTTTTTTTTTTAAATATATTTTATTGATTTTTCTACAGAGAGGGATAGAGAGTTAGAAACATCGATTGAAGAGAGACATCAATCAGCTGCCTCTTGCATGCCCCCTACCAGGGATGTGCCCGCAACCAAGGTACATGCCCTTGATAGGAATTGAACCTGGGACCTTTCAGTCCGCAGACCGACACTCTATCCACTGAGCCAAACTGGTTTCGGCTAGAAATTTTTTTTCAATTTCTTCCATAGTTATCAGCCTATTGTAATTTTTAGATTCTTCCTGATTGAGTTTTGGATAGTTGTATTTTTTTAAGAATTTGTCTGTTTCCTCCAGGTTGTCCAGTTTGTTGGAACAGAGTTGTTCATAGTATCTTTTAACAATCCTTTGTATTTTGTTGGGGTCTGTTGTTATTTTGCCTCTTTCATTTTTGATTTTGTTTATTTGGATCCTCTCTCTTTGCTTTTTGGTGAGCTTGACTAGAGGTTCATCAATCTTGTTTAAGCTTTCAAAGAACCAGCTATTGGCTTCATTGAGCTTTTGTATTTTTTTTTGTTTTTTTGTTTGTTTGTTTTGTCTCTTTGTCATTTATTTCTGCTCTGATCTTTATTATCTCCTTCCTTCTGTTCACTCTGGGCTTTTCTTGTTGCTCTCTTTGTAATCCATTGAGTTGTTGAATTAAATGATTTTTTCCGTTTTTTCTTGTTTTGTTTTTTTGGGGTTTTTTTAGTTAGGCCTGTAGAGCTAGCTATAAACATCCCTCTCAGGACTGCTTTCATTGTGTTGCATAGATTTTGGATTGTTGTGTTTTTATTGTCATTAGTTTCCAGGATGTTTTTAATTTCTTCTTTGATCTTATTGGTAACCCAATCAGCATGCTATTGAGCTTCCAAGTGTTTGAGTTTTTTGGATTGTTTTTATTGTAGTTTATTTCTAATATTATGCCATTGTTGTATGAAAAGATGCTTGGTATAATTTCAGTCTTCTTGAATTTGAGGAGACTTTGCTTGTGACCCAATATGTGGTCTATTTTTCAAAATGTCCCATGTGCACTTGAGAAGAATGTATATTCTGTGGCTTTGGGGTAAAATGTTTTGAAGATGTTAATTAAGTTAATCTGATGTAGTGAGTCATTTAGTATTGCTATTTCTTTGCTGATTTTTTTGTCTAGAGGATTTATCTAGTGATGTCAGTGATGTATTAAAGTCCCCTACTATGATTGTATTGTTGTCAGTCTCTCCCTTGATATCTTCCAGAGGTCTTTTTTTTATGTATTTGCTGCTCTTGCATTAGGTGCATATATATTTATTAGTGCTATATGTTCTTGTTGTATGCATCCCTTTAGTATTATGAAGTGGTCTTCCTCTTGTTATAGTCTTTACTTTGAGGTCTATTTAGTCAGATATAAGTATTGTTACCCCAGATTTTTTTTATTTCCATTTGCCTGAAAGATATTTTTTCCATCCCTTCACTTTCAGTCTGTGTGAGTCCCTTATTCTGAGGTGGATCTCTTGTAGACAGCATATATATGGGTTGTGTTTTCTTTATCTATTCAGTCACTTCATATAGTTGGTTGAAGCATTTAGCCCATTTATGTTTAAGCTATTATTAAAAGATACTTGTTTATAGTCATTTCTATTTTTGTGCCTATATTTTTTCTTACCTTTTTATTTCTTCTTTTTACAAAATTCCCTTTAGCATTTCTTGCATTGCTGGCTTGGTAGTAATAAACACCCTTACCCCCTTTTTTTTGTTTTCTGCAAAGCTCCTGATTTCTCCTTCAATTTTGATTGATAGTCATGCTTGATAGAGTATTTGTGGATTCATTTATTTTCTTTGCCACACTTTGTATACCTCCTTCCATTCCCTTCTAGCTTGATGTGTTTCTTTGAGAAATCATTTGATAATCTGATGGGAGATCCTTTGTAAGTAACTCTTTGTCTCTCTTTTGCAGCCTTTAAGATTCTCTCTTTGTTGTGAACATTTGCCACAGTAATTACGATGTGGATTGGTGTGGGTCTTTTGGGATTCATCTTACTTGGGACTTTCTGTACTTGTGTAACTTTTTTCTTCCCCATGTCTGGGAAGTTTTTTTGTCATTATTTCTTCAAATAGATTTTCTAATCCTTGTTACTACTCTTGCCTTCTGGCAGCCCTATCATACCTATGTCACTTCATTTTGTGTTGTCCCAAAATCCCCTTAGGCTCTCCTCCTGCTTTTTAATTTTTTTCACCAGTTGCTGTTTATATTGAGCTTGTTTCTGTACCTTATCTTCTAACTCACTAATTCAGTACTCTGCTTCTTCTAGTCTACTGTTGAAACCTTTCATGGTGTTTTTGATTGTAGCTATATCACTTTTCATTTCTTCCTGATTCTTGCATAGGTTGTTGATTTTCTCTTCTATCCGTTGAATAAATTGTACAATCATTACTCTGAATTCTTTTTCTGCCATGTTTCATGCTTCAGTTTCACTAATTTCCTTTCTTGGTGACTCCTCATCTTTTCCCTGGGGTTGTGTCATCTCCCCATTCTAACTGTCACCAGAAGGTTCAAACGTCAAGTTGTATGGGCCTCGGCTGTGTGCAGTGGGAGCTTTGTACCACCCAAGTGTCACTAAAGAGTTCTGACACTAAGATGTGTGGCTGCCATGGGTTGGTAGGAACCAGACTCACCCAGAGTCAGCATTACTAGCACTCAGTGTGGCCATGTGTTCACACCTAGAATCAGAGACTCTGCCTGCACTGTAATGAAACATAGACCCTGCTGGCATTGCTGAAAATCATAGCCTCCTAGAATGTGCCAGGAGTCAGAATTCCCCTGTGCCTGCACCAAGAATCAAGTATCAGAGTCTCTGTTGCTTTGTGTGGCCTAGCACTGAGAATCAGAGTCTCTGTGTACACATGCACCAAGAATGGGAGTCACTGGCTCTTAGTGTGACTGGGAGTCAGGGATCCAAGGTGCATGTGGTAAGAAACAGAGTCAAGTAATTGGTACTTAGTGCTGTCTCCTACCAGGAGAATCAGGGTCTTGGTCAGTTTGGGAGACTGGGTTGCACAGTAGCACTGTGTCAGCAGGCATTCTGCTCCTGTACTGCAGAAAACAGGCTTCCATGTGTCCTTTCCCAGAAACAAAGTCAGGTTTCACTGCTGCCTCCATGGGCTTTGGATTTGGTCTCCTGATTGTGTTTCAGGGAACAGATTCCCACTGTCCACATATTCCCAGGCTCAAATTCTTCTAGCAACACTGTGGCCTGTGCGAGGGGCGGGTCCATCAGTTACTATGGCACTCCCTGCAAGCCAGCAGGGATGGGAGTAGTCTCTGTGACTCACAGAAATCTGCAGCCAGGATGTCTGGAATTTTGGTGTCTGTGGGTCTGGAGCTGTGGTCATAGGTCTATGTCCCCAGTGGCTGTAGGGTCCTGGTTTGCGACTGAGACTGAACCTGGTGGTGTTGAGGCCAGGATAGTAGTCTCAAGCAGCTCTGTTTCTCAAGATGGTGTGATATCTGTGCCTGTGCTGGCCACCCTGAAGTATTTGTGTTGGGAGCATGGCTCCACAGTCTAAGACTGCTCGGTTTGGCAGGCCCTTGTAAGAGCTGTAGAATCTAACTGTCCCTAGATCATACACACACACACACACACACACACACACACACACACACACCACATGTTCACACACTCCTCTATCACTCCCTCACTCTCTCACAATCTCTCCTTCCCGACCTTCCTGCTGGTCGCCATCTTCTTCTCCCTCTGTCTCTTTCTTGCAGCCTTTAAGATTCTCTCATCATCCTGAACATTTGCCATTGTAATTATGATGTGTCTTGGTGTGGGTTTTTTGGGTTCATCTTGTTTGGGACTCTCTGTGCTTATGTGACTTTTTTCTTCCCCACATTAGGGAAATTTTCTGACATTAGTTACTTAAATATGTTTTCTAACCCTTGCTCCTCTTCCTGTTATTCTGGCACCCCTCTTATTCATATTTTGTTTCATTTCATGTCCCAAAGCTCCCTTAGCTTTCCTCCTGTCTTTTAATTTTTTTCTCCAAATGCAGTTCAGGTTGGGTGTATTTTGCTTCCCTGTCTTCTAATTCACCAATTCAATCCCCCGCTTCTCCTAGTATACTGTTGAAAATTTCCATGATGTTTTTTTATTGCAGCTATATCACTCTTTATATCTTCTTGATTCTTACTAAGTTGTTGTTTTTTTCATCCATCCGGTTTATGAATTGTATGACCCTTATTATGAATCTTTTTCTGACAAATCGCATGCCTCTATTTCACTTAGTTGTGGGGATGGGCTTCTCACTCAGTCGCTGCTCCTGGGATGGGGGAAGGCATCTTGCATGGCTGCTGCTCTTTGGATGGGGGTGGACTATTTGGCAACATTATGTTTTCTTTTTTCTTGGACCTTTTTTAAATATATATTTTTATTGTTTAAAGTATTATAAATAGTAGTACATATGTCTCCTTTTTCTTCCTTATTGACCTCCTCCTGGCCTTTCCCACCCCCCAGTACATGTCCTCACCTGTTCCCCCTCCCCCATGTCCTGTATCCATTGGCTATGCTTACATACATGCATACAAGTCTTTTGGTTGATCTCTTACAGGTCTCCCCTGCCTTCCGAATGTAGCATGAGTGTCTGTTCATTGCTTCTTTGTCTCTGTATCTGTTCCCCACCCCACCTTGATTCTTTTCTTTAAAAACATCTTGCCTCTATAGGCTAGAAATAAACTTGTAAGAACAAAAAATGCTTGAGTCCCAATTTCAATGTTCAATAGTTATGAATTCCAGTTTCAATGTCAAACAGTTCCTTATGTGTACACATCATCAATGGTATCTGGATAGTGGACAAATGATGGCAATGCAGGTCCAACCCTCTCTGGTTTGGTCTTAAGCATCCTGTAGCAACGATGGCACAGCTGCTGACTGCTCGCATGGCAAAGCGTTGTCAATATCTTCCATCTCTGGACTATTTCTCCTCCTGTCTTAGTGGTTGGAGCCAACACATCAGTTCCTCTCTGTTGCCGGAGTCCACTTGGTCTTAGAGTGGTTTTCTTAAAGTATAAAAAACATATTCTAGACCAGAAGTTAATAAAGGAATCTTTTTTATAAAATTGACTTGGGGTCCCTTTTATTTTTGCCTACCCACTTTTCCTTTGGCTTATTTTGACACCATGTGTGATTTTCATGGGTGTCTTGCTGTTCATATTACAAATGAAAATTAATTTTCTAAAGTAAAAATTTTCTAGATATAATTTACTTACTGGATATTTTTCCTTATATGATATTATCCTACTATCCCTCTTTTTTGATTAATGGAGAATTTTGTAAAATTTTTAATGCAATCTTGATAACTTTAAATTTTAATTTTTTGCACACAAATATGCCTGTTTTATTTTAATTGCATATTAAGCAACTTTACCATGAGATGAACTACCAATAGAAATTTTAGTTAATACTTTAGAAACAGCTTTTTGTCCAATACACTTAAATTTTCTTGGGTATTCACTTATTTCAATTTGCCAATTTAAATTAATCAGAAAGCTTGATTACTCTTTTTCTGTCAAATTTAATACTTTACCAACAATCTTAGATTACCCTGTAAATATTAGTGGAAAGGTTTATCTACATTCTTGAGTAGGCCCTGAGCATTCCTGGTGCTAGGCTGAATTTAGATATAGGGCAGCTGCTGTCGGCAAGTCTCTGTCTGTTAACTGGGTCCCAATCTGAGCTGGGCCACATTTCTGTCTGTTACCTGGGTCCTGATCTGAGTTGGGCCCAGTCTCTGCCTGTTACCTGGGTTCCAATCTGTGCTGAGTGTGGGAAGGGAAGTAGCCATGGGGGCAACAGACCTCCCTCAATAGGGGGAGGGTTCAGATCTTTGCAAGGTTGGGGGGGGGTGAGGGTCTGTGCCCCACCTCTGTTTATCCCCAAGTTGTCTCCTGATGGCTCCTCTGCAACTGTGCCTGTCTTAGGTTGTTCCTTCCCTGAGAAATCTTACTCTCTGGCTAACCAGTCATCCTCCGGGGACAAGCAGGGTGTTGTGAGGTTCAGTTCTGTCTCCATGGTAGCCTATGTCCCCATGGCCTCCACGCCCAGCACCTGCATTGGGATCCCCTAGCCTGCTGGCAGGGCCCGGGCACTGATCACATATCTCGAGGAATTCAGTTTTCTTCTCAAGGGAGAACCCAGCTCTCATCATTTTGCGAGAGACAGATCCATTATACCAGCTACCTCGAGGCTTCAACCTCAGCATAAATAGAAAGCTCAGGCTACAGCTGAGGGCAATTGGATCATTAGAAGAGGATCCCTCTTGGCAAAAGAGGTAAGATGGGCCAGTATAGAATACTCAAGTGCCTTCCTAGTGTCTTAATTCGTTCTGAAAGAGATTAAATCCTTTCATGTCCTTTTTTAAATTGCTGCTAAATATTCAAAGAATTAGTTTGCAATTTTGTTTGGGATAATTATACAATATGCTGTTGTGATATATCAAAAATTAAATGACATTGTAGAATAATAACATGTAAAGGTATCTTTTTGCTCTAGGCCATGGCAATTCAATTTCAAACTGGCTCTCAATTTTTTTGTAACTTTATACAAACTTTTTCTGGGAGGCAAAAACACAGATTACTTTCCTTAGCTCAAGAGGCCAAATATATTGACTTTCAAATACAATACTTATGACATTTAAAGGAAACTTCTCTCTATTTCCTTCCAAAATGATTTTCATGTTACAAAGTTTCATTTAAAAATCTTTGTCACATGAAACAATTTCTCTTAAGGTTATGGTGACCATTATATGGATTAGATTTCAAGTTTTATTATAATATTTAAAAAAAAATTTTACATGTGACCTTATTCTCCCATTACCCCCCCACTCCCTCTCATATCTCACTTCACACGCCCCCACCCCCAGTAGTCTGTGTCCAATGATTATGCTCATATGCATGTACGAAAGTCCCTCTGTTGATCTCTTCCCCCTTACTCCCACCAATCTCCACCTTCCCCTAGATTTGATGTTTTGATCAATATTTCTCATTCTCAGGATCTGATCTTGATTATCAGTCTATGTCAATCATTATATTCCACAGATGAGTGAGATCATGTGATATTTATCTTTCTCTGCCTGGCTTATTTTACTAAGCATATGCTTTCCATCTCTATCCATGTTGTTGCAAATGGTAGGAGCCCCTTTTTTTACTGCAGAGTAGTATTCGATTGTGTAGATGTACCACCGTTTTTTAATCCAGTAATCTGCTTATGGGCACTTAGGCTGTTTCCAAATCTTAGCTATAGTGAATTGTGCTGCTATGAACATAGAGGTGCACATATCCTTTCTGATTGGAGTTTCTGGTTTCTCGGGGTATATTCCTAGAAGTGGGATCACTGGGTCAAATTGGAGTTCCATTTTTAGATTTTTTGAGGAAACTCCTTACTGTTCTTCACAGTGGCTGCATGAGTCTGCATTCCTACCAGCAGTTCACAAGGGTTCCTTTTTCTCTGCATCCTCGCCAACACTTGTCGTTTGTTTATTTGTTGATGATAGCCATTCTGACAGGTGTTAGATGCTACTGCATTATTGTTTTGATTTGCATCTCTCTGAAGATTAGTGACTTAGCATATTTTCATATGTCTCTTGGCCTTCCTTCTGTCTTCTTGTATGAGATCTCTGTAAATGTTGGAGATTAAACCCTTATCATTAATATCATTGGCAACTATGTTCTCCCATGCAGTGGGCTTTCTTGTTTTGTTGAAGTTTTCTTTTGCTGTGCAAAAGCTTTTTATTATGAAGTAGTCCCACTTGTTTATTTTTTCTCTAGTTTCCATTGCCCTAAGAGCTGAATCAGTGAAGAAATTCCTTCGGCATATGTTGAAGATTTTGCTTCCTGTGGATTTCTCTGTTATTTTTATGGTTTCCCATCTTATGTTTAAGTCCTTTATCCATTTTGAGTTTATTTTTGTGTGTGGTGTAAGTTGGTGGTTTAGTTTCATATTTTTGCATGTATCTGTCCAATTTTCCCAACACCATTTGTTGAAGAGACTGTCTTGACTCCATTGTAGGTTCATGCTTCCTTTATCAAATATTAATTAGGCATAGTGGTTTGGGTTGATTTCTGAATTCTCTATCCTATTCCATTGATCTATGTATCTGTTCTTGTGCCAGTACCAGGGAGTTTTGAGAAAAGTGCTTTTTAATACAGCTTGAAATCTGGTATTGAGATCCTACTTACTTTGTTCTTTTTTCTCAGGATTGCTGCAGCTATTTGGTGTCCTTTTTTATTCCAGATGAAATTTGGAAAGTTCGTTCTAGGTCTGTCAAGTATGCCTTTGGTATTTTAATGGGGATAGCATTGAATTTATAGATTGCTTTGGGTAGAATGGACATTTTGATGATATTGATTCTCCCAATCCATGAACATGGTATGTTCTTCCATTTGTTTGTCTTCCTCTATCTCTTTTTTCAGTGTCGTGTAGTTTTTTTGTGTATCGTCTTTTACCTTTTTAGTTAAGTTTATTCCTAGGTATCTTAATTTTTTTTTGGTGTGATGGTAAATGGGATTGCTTTTTTAGTCTCTTTTTCTGTAGGTTCATTATTGGTATATAGAAATGCCATAGATTTCTTGGTGTTAATTTTGTATCCTGTTATATTACTGAATTCATTTATCAAGTCTAATAATTTTTTGATGGAGTCTTTAGGGTTTTCTATGTACACTATTATATATCATCTGCAAATAAGAACAGTTTTACTACTACTTTACCTATTTGAATGCCTTTTATACCTTTTTCTTGTCTGATAGCAATGGCTAGTACTTCCAGCACTATGTTGAATAGGAGTGGTAAGAGTGGGCATCCCTGTCTTGTTTTTGTTTTTAGGAGAAATGGTTTTAGTTTTTGCCCATTGAGTATGATGTTGACTGTGGGTTTGCCATACATGGCTTTTATTATGTTGAAGTGTGATCCTTCTATTCCCAGCTTGCTGAGAATTTTTATCAAGAAGAGGTGTTGGATTTTGTTACATGCTTTTTCTGCATCAATTGATATGATTATGTGATTTTTAGCTCTCAATTTGTTTATGTGATGTATCATGTTTATTGATTCATGAATATTGTACCATCCTTTCATCCCTGGAATGAAACCTACTTGGTCATGCTGTATGATCTTTCTGATGTACTGCTGGATTCGATTTGCTAGAATTTTGTTGAGGATTTTGGCATCTATGTTTATGAGGGATATTGGTCTGTAATTCTCTTTCATTGTGTTATCTTTATCTGGATTTGGGATTTTGGAAGCGTTCCTTCCTCCTGAATTTTCTGGGTTAGGAGGATGGGTTTTAGTTCTTCCATGAATATGGTAAAATTTCCCTGTGAAGCCGTCTGGCCCTGGGCTTTTGTTTGCTGGAAGTTTTCTGATGACTGCTCCAATTTCTTCTATAGTTATCAGCATATTGAGATTTTTAGAATCTT
Source organism: Lasiurus cinereus (assembly GCA_011751065.1). Lineage (NCBI taxonomy): Eukaryota > Metazoa > Chordata > Mammalia > Chiroptera > Vespertilionidae > Lasiurus > Lasiurus cinereus. The sequence goes on along the minus strand of JAAGEH010002534.1, from coordinate 41,117,157 downwards.
ACTGTGTGAGTTTTGGAAGGTTGTCTTTTTATAGAAATGTGTCTATTTCCTATAGGTTGTGTAATTTGTTAGAATAGAGTTGCTCATAATATTTTTTTAAACAATTCTTTGTATTTGGTGGGGTCTGTAGTTATTTCACCTCTCTCATTTCTGATTTTGTTTATTTGGGTCCTCTCTTTGCTTCTAGGTGAACCAGACTAGAGGTTGATTGATCTTGTTTATTCTTTCGAAGAACCAGCTCTTGGTTTTGTTGATCTTTTGTATTGTTTTTTTGGTCTCTATGTCATTCATCTCTGCTCTGATCTTTATTATCTCCTTCCTTCTGCTCAGAGTGGGCTTTTCTTGTTGCTAATTCTTTGAGTTGTTGAGTTAGGTGATACATTACCATTTTTCTCTGTTTTTTGAGGTAGGCCTGTAGAGCTATAAACTTCCCTCTCAGCATTGCTTTCATTGTGTCTCATAGCATTTGCATTGTTGTATTTTTACTGTCATTATTCTCCAGGATATTTTCAATTTCTTTTTTGATCTCATTTATAACCCAATCATTGTTTAGTAACATGCTATTCAACTTCCAAGTTTTTTTTAATATTTTGGAGTGTTTTATTTTAGTTTATTTCTAATCTTATGCCATTGTGGTCTGAGAAAATGCTTAATATGATTTCAATATTTTTTAATTTGTGGAGATTTTGCTTGTGGCCCAATATGTGGTCTATTTTTGAAGATGTCCCATGTGCACTTGAGAAGAATATATATTCCGTGGCTTTGTGGTGATTGATATGCTCTGAAGATGTCAGTTAGGTCCATCTGATCTAGTGAGTTATTTAGAATTGTTGTTTCTTTGCTGATTTTGTGTCTAGAGAATTTGTCCAGTGATGTCAGTGGTGTATTAAAATATCCTATTATGATTGTATTATTGTCGATCTTTCCTTTGATATCTTCCAGGAGTTCTTTTTTATGTATTTAGGTGCTCCTGTATTAGGTGCATATATGTTTACCAGAGTTATATCTTCTTGATGAATTGCTCCTTTCAGTATTATGTAGTGGCCTTCCTTATCTCTTGTTAAGGCCTTTACTTTAAGGTCTATTTTATCAGATATAAATATTGCCACCCCAGCTTTTTTCTCATTTCTATTTGCCTAAAAAATATTTTTCCATCCCTTCATTCTCAGTTTGTGTGAATCCTTTGCTCTGAGGTGGGTCTCTTGTAGACAGCAAATATATGGGTCATGTTTTCTTAATGATTCAGCTACCTTAAGTCTTTGGATTGGTGCATTTAACCCATTTACATTTAATGTTATTATTGACAAATTCATGTTTGTTGTCATATTTTTCCTTAGTGTTTGTGTTTTTTCTTGCCTTTCTCTTTCTTCTTTTTACAGCAGTATCTTTAGCATTTCTTACATTGTTGGTTTGGTAGTGATAAACTCTCTTAGCTCCTTCTTGTCTGTGAAGCTCCTGATTCCACCTTCAATTTTGAATGATAGCCTTGCTGGGTATAGTATTCTTGGGTTCAGACCCTTGCTTTGCATCACTTCATATATTTCATTCCATTCCCTTCTGGCCTGATGTGTTTCTGTTGAGAAATCAGTTGATATTCTAATAGGAGATCCCTTGCAGGTAACTTTCTGTCTCTGGCATCCTTTAAGAGTCTTATCTTGTCATTAGTGTTTTCCAATTTAATTATGATGTGTCTTGGTGTCGGTCTTTTGGGGTTTAGCTTTTTTGGGACTCTGTGTACTTCTTGGACTTGCATAGTTTTTTCTTGCCAATATCAGGGAAGTTTTCTGTCATTATTCTTCAAATAGGTTTTCTATTCCTTGCTTCTCTTCCTCTCCTTCTGGTATTCCCATGAAGCAAATGTGTGCTTTTATTGTATTGTTGTATACGTTATCTATAGATCTGTTAGTATTTGTTTAATATATTTAGGGGAATCAATGTCAGGTGCATACCTATTTACAATAGTTATATGTTCTTTATGAAGTGACCCCCCTTATAAAGACCTTCCTTGTTTCTTATTACAGTTTTAAGTTTAATTCTTTTTTTTGTCTGATATAGTATTGTTATAGCAGTTCTCTTTTGCATTCCACTTGCAAAGAATATCTTTTCCATCTCTTCACATTGAGCTTTTAATTATTTTTAAGAATGAATTGTGCCCTGGGTTGTATGGCTCAGTTGGTTCGAGCGCATCAAATAGACCTTTAAACCTCAGAGGGAAGGTGATGGGGGTGGGGAGAAAGGGTGGATAAGAGACCAACGAAAGGAATTGTTTCCATGCAGATGAGCATGACCAATGGACACAGAAAATAAGGGGAGGAGTATGTGCTGGGAGAAAGAGCAGGTATGTGAGCAGAGGTCAATGGGTAAAAAGAAGACATAAATAATCTTTCAACAATAAAGAATTTTTCTTAAAAAGAATGAATTTAGTCCTGGCCTGTGTGGCTCAGTTGGTTGGAGTGCCATCCCTTATGTAAGAAGTTTATGGGTTTGATTCCCCGTTAAGGAATATATCTAGGTTGTGGGTTTGATCTCCTGTCAGGTATGTATGGGAGGCAACAAATCAGTGTTCTCTCTCTCATTGATGTCTGTCTGTCTTTCTCTCTTTTTATTCCCTTCTTTCTAAAACCAAGGATCATATGTTCAAGTGAGCATTAAACATTTTTTAAGAAAATGAATGAATTGAGTTTCTTGTAGACAGCATAGAGTTGTTTCTTATTATAATACATACGGACATTCTATGCCTTTTTTCTCTTTAATTGTGTTTATTGAGGTGATTCTGGTTAACAAAATTATACAGGTTTCAGGTACACAATTCTACAACACAGCCTATATACACTGCATTGTGTGTTCACTAACCCAAATCATTCTATGCCCTTTGATTGGAGAATTCAATCCATTTATAAAGTAACTAGAGGCCTGGTGCATGAAATTTGTGCATGGGGTGGATCCCTAAAGTCCGGCCTGCACCCTCTCCAATCTGGGACACATTAGGGGATGTCCAACTGCTGATTTAGGCCAGATCCCACAGAAATCAGGCCTAAATTGGCAATTGGACATCTCTTTTGCAATCTGGGACCACTGGCTCCTAACCACTCACCTGTCTGCCTGCCTGATCACCCATAACCACTCTGCCTCCTGATGCCCCTAACTGCCCTCCCCTGCCAGCCTGGTTGTCCCTAACTGCCTTTGCCTCAGCCCCCACTAACATATTTTTGTCTGGAAGGATGTCCATAAGGCTTTCCAGAAGATGTCTTGTCTAATTAGCATATTACCCTTTTATTAGTATAGATTATTAACAGGTAATTCACTAATGCTATCTTGTTTTATGGCTGTTTTGTAGTTCCATTATTCCATTCTTCCTCTCTTGCTGCCTTACTTTGTGAATTGAAGATTCTCCATGGTGTGGTTTTGATTACTGCTCTTTATCTTTTGTGAATCTGCTGAAAGTTTGGCTTATGGTTACCATATAGTTTACATAAGACAACATATAAATATAATAGGCTATTTTATGTCCATCACAGCTTTGGATATATTTACTGCAGATTTACCTTTGAAGAAGAAAAAGAGAAGAGACAAAAAGTTGATCTGTTACATGAAAAAAATAGGGTGCAGTTAAGAAAAAATGAAGAGCACTCTATTAAAGAAGTTGAAATGAACCCATATCTTGAAACCACCATTAGAACACGAGACATTGTATCAGAGATTGTAAGAGAGAATGAAGTAAATTTATCTTTGGTAAAGATTTCTTATTTCTTACAGTATTTTAACAATATTTATATCCTTTTGATTTTAATGTATATTATTATATTTAAAACAAATCAAAAGATATTATCTCATTCAAAATGTGAATTATGACATTTATGACTAAAATTATTAATTTATTATTATCCTTGGCATCTAACAGATAATCTGTATATGCTTTCTAAATGAAGAAATAGAAAGTAAATTGAGCTTTAAATATTAACATAAATGTTAATTTTGTAGATTAAAAAATGTTAACATATAGTTTAAATTGTCTTGACACTGTGATGTAACTACTCAAATGTTCATAAAGAAATTTTATTTCAGAATACTGTATTTTTGCTCTATGGAATTGTGGCTATCACTCAAAATTTGACTTTTTCCTGGAGAGGAAGGATCCTCGTGCTTAAACAAGCCACTTCCTTTTCATAGTTTTTTTAAGGCACTGGTCTTAAGCTTTATTATATTTTTTTAATGGTATGAGATCAAAAATCTAAATAAAATGTGTTCCTAGGTTGGAGAAGAGCAAAATTACACTCAGAGCCAACTTTCTCAAGAACAGAATGCCAGAATAATACAAGATGGAATTCTGACCAAACACCTTTGCAAACCAAAGGAGATAGAAATAAGTCACAAGAAAATAAATTCTGAGGTAGTTTATTTAGTTATTTTCAAATGTGTGTGAGTATATGTGGGTGGGTACATATTTAAGAAATCAATATTGTACATATGGAAACTATAGAGGATTTAAAAAGTGTGTGTGTGTGCGTGCGTGCATGCATGTGTGCATGTGTGTGTGTTAGGGGTGACATTTTGGGTCCACTGGATAAAACTAGTGGCCTGGTGCATGAAATCCATACACATTAAAAGGGAATTAGTTAGAGGAAATATTTTAATACTAGAGGCCCAGTGCATGAAATTCATGCATGGAGAAGGGGATCCCTTCAGCATAGCATGCACTCTCTTCAATTCAGGACCCCTCAGAGGGTGACCAACTGCTGGTCTAGACAAGCAGTCAGACATCCTCTCACAATCCTGGACCACTGGATTTTAATTGCTCCCCTGCCTACCTGCCTGGTCACCTCCAGCTATCCTCCTCTGCCAGCATGGTCATCTTTCTCTACCTCCCCTGCTGCCCTGGTCATTCCTAACTGCTTCCCACTGCCAGCCAACTCACTCCCAACTTCCCCCTCACTACTGGCTTAGTCAGTCTTAACTGTTCCACCCCACCCTGCTGGCCTTGTCACCCTTGACTGATCCCTGCCAGCATGGTCACCCCTAACTACATGGTCACCCCCACCTGCCTGGTTGCCCCCAAATACTACCCCAATGGCCTAGTCACCACTCCCTGCCCCTCTGCCAACCTAATCACCCCCAACTGCCCCCACCTACTGGCCTGGTTGCCCCCAACTGCACTCTCTGCCGGCCTGGTCAAGTCTTACTGCCCCTCCCCCCTGCTGACCTGGTTACTTCATGCAGCATGCTTGTTCAGTCATTTGGTCATCCCTCAAGCCAGCCCTGGGTGACTGGAAAGCCACCATCCGAGGCTTTCCTGTGCCTCAGGCTGGCCCTGAGCAACTGCACAACTACCATCTGAGGATTGCCTGTGTAGCTGGGGGACTGAGGAGACTGGGGGACTCTGGAGGTAGGAATGCAGAGTGCCTGGACACTCCTGGGGGACGAGGGGACTGGGCACTGCCATCATGTGGCTGTGGGCACCGTCACCTTTGAAGGGGGGTAGTCAGTTAGCATATTTTCTCCTAATTGGCTGTGGGTGCTGCCATCTTTTGTGAGGGTGTGAACATCAATTACCATATTCCCTCTTTATTAGATAGGATTGCTATTTGTCCTTTCTCTATAATAGAAGTGTCTAGTTGGCCCCACCCACATCGAGCAACACTAACACCCAGATGGTCCCACCCCAGGCAAGCCCTCCCAGGGCAGAGGACACAGCCTCACGTCCTGGCACCAGACCAACGGGTACAGCCTCAGGTCCCCTGGTCCTGTCCCACACCACACAACCTCATCCAAACCCATTGTACCATGAGACCCCAGACCCACCTACCCGTGGGACCCATCAATGCACCTCCTGGTGCCCAGGCATTTGGATGTTACAGATGAAAATATACTCATACCTTTAAGCATGCACATTCATTTTCAATGCCTGATTTGTCTATGTTCTCTAAATTGCATTATAAATATGATCTTCAGCCAGATAGCATCATAACGCCAAGTTCTTTATATAATGACACATACCATTCTCTACACTTAGTATGCTCCATTTGAATGGGTTAGATGTATGTGACTCACATGAAAGGCACTGCTGCTTGCTCTTAATAGAGGAAGCATTAGCTCATTACCTAATGCCATAATGTGGTTTGAATGGCATATACTGACTTGAAGAACAGAAGGAAAAATAACAAAAAAAGACAATGTTCAGTGCTATAGATGACAGAATCTTCTTCCTTTCCCTTTGTGCTTTCTGCTTTTTTCATGAACCTATATGCCTCAACACAGAAGACAAAATCAGATGCTGTAATCTGCATTTTATAGTGCCATTTATGTACAAAGAAGTGTTTTTCAATCTTTACTTTTTTTTTTAAATCAGTGCAGCTCAAATTTGCTTCCAACATTCCAGGAGCCAGGACAACATGGCTGTGTGGATTCACCTTTGCTAGGTGCTGTCAGGCTTCAGGGCTGTGGCAGGGAACATACTTGATGTTGCTGGAAACCAATCAGCTCTCCTCTCCACATAGCAGGAGTCTTTTCATTATAAAATGCAAAGCAGCATCCATTTTCCATTACCCCCATCCCGAGCCCTCCTTGCCCGTGGGTGTAGGAAGGTGCTGGGAGGATATTTACTCTCGGCTCTTAGATTTTTCTTATTTAACTGAGCCTAGTGACAGCTGCTTCTCTGAGCACAAGGCCAGCTGCTCAGAGCTAGCCGCACCTAGAAGGCAAGCAGCAGAGCTGACCAGGGGCTTTGAATAAGCCTGAGCATGCAGGTCATAGCAACCTTGGCAAGTGGGCTGCTCCTGAAGATTCTAGCCACTCCCAGCTCCTCACCCAGATCCCTGCTCTCCCCTTTCCACCCACAGGCACCACTGGCTTGGTGTGCCCCAAGGATTGGTGTGCAGATGCCAGAGTTGCAGGTTCAAGATGCTCTGCCTATTCCTGGCACTTTGAGCTATAAACACCCGCAGGGACTTTTCCACTCGATCTTGGTCTTTGGTCATTGCTGGGGTTTTCTGGACTCTCTAGGCCAGGGAGAGCCAGGACCTTTGCCTCTAACAACCTGCCTGTAGCCTGCCTGGGATACCCCCAGCCCCAGGAACATGTGGGGGTGTGGCTAGCCTGAGTAAGAGGCCATGGGGGAATGAGGGGACTGGCTAGCTGCCCCACCCTCAATTGGAGTGGGAGAGGCTAATCAGGGGTGGAGCTGGGGGAGGGCCTGCAGGGCAGCCATCTTATGATGCTGTTATGACATGAGGGTCAATTTGCATATTACCTCTTTATTACATAGGATGATATTGTTAATTCAAATCCATTTGTCTCTCACAGCCAAGTAGTGACATTCACAATAGCCTAATTCAAAGGGGGAGGCTTTTAATATTTTCTGTTTTTCATGATCTCAAAGGTATTGTTACTAACAACAAATGTTCCAAATTTGGGCAGTGATTTTATTTCCTTGATATATCGGTAGAGAGGTTAGTTTTCACTTCCACTGATGGAATGGAGGAAGGTATAACAGTTCAAAAATGATATATTAGATGTCATTCTTCTGCTTTTGAGAAAGTAACAATTTCTTCCTAGTAGTATCCCATTTTAGTATAAGGGGCTTCTGAAGAGAATGACAGGCCATAATATATACTTAGTGATAATTTATCAGTAGGTATTTTATTCCTAGTAAAGTAGTTCCATGTATCCCCCCACATTTCACATTTATTACTACTTTAAACATTATGAACAAGAAATAAAAGTTATTGTGTTAGTACAGCAACAAAAAATCTCATGGTTTTCTAAGAAGAGCTCTGTAAATTTTATCTTATTCACCATTAATTTTTTAAAATATAGCTTCTTTTGTGTTTCTATATCCACACTGGAGAAGAACTATGGATTGGTGCAAGAGTATGAATTGTGGAGTCTGAAAACCTAGAAAAAATCCTAAGCTTACTTATCTTTTTTAACCCCTCCATTCTAGATTGGATAACTGAATGAGTTCATTGTTGGATGTAGAAGTGCTTAGAAAAATGCTTGGTTATAAGTTATTAGCATAAGTAGTTTTTATAACTACGAAAGTATTAGAAAATTGGAATATCTATGGATTAATACTGGGGGGAATATAATTTTAGGAAATTCAGTTTATCCTAATATAAGCATGTTAATACTCTTACTGTGGGGTAGCTATATGTTCAGACTATAATCTCAATTTATAAGTATAGTTAGAGTTATTAATCTTTTACTTAAATGTATTCTGGGCTTGTGATAATTTAGAAAAACTCTAATTCTGAGACTCTTAAAATTCTCTTGTGATGTTTTTCACTTAAAAATTCCTTGTATTATATACATTTTTGAACTTTGGAGAATTTGTGCTTGTATAAAGTTAGAGGTTTGGATTCAACTGTATTTTTTCCAGTGGGATATCCACTTATTGCAACCTTTTATTATAAACATAGGTTTTCTTTAGTTTCAGAGGCTATCGTGACATCTCATTTCAATGTTTGAGCTAAAAGTCTCCTTTGTGTTACTTAGGTTTCTGAGAGTTCCGACAAAGAAAAAAGCCTATTGCATGAAAATCACATGTTGTGGGATGAAATTGCCAAACTAAGACTGGAAATAGACACAGTAAAAAATCAAACCCAGGAAATGAGAAAAAAACATTTTGAGGACATTGCAATTGTCAAAGAAAATAATGACTGTCTTCAAAAGTCAATAAGAAAAACGGTATTTCAACATAATGGGCAGCTTGAAGTTCTGAGAGCTGAGCTTATAATGCTAAACTCTAAACTGGAGAATGAACAACAAAACAGAAAAAGACTGGAAGCAGAAGTTGAATCATACCGGTCTAGACTGGCTACCGCTGTACAGGATCATGAGTATTGTCAGACATTAAAAAGAGACCTACAACTTGCTTTCCGGGGAGCAAGAGATGAATGGTCTTGTTTATGTGACAAAATGAATGTTGATCTGTCTAACCTAAAACATAACATTGAGTTTCTTTCTCAACAACTTTCTAAAATGGAAAGTAAAAGCAATAGCTTAGAAATTGAGCTTCGTCACACAAGAGATGCTCTCGAAGAAAGGACATTGGTTTTAGAAAGAGACCTCCATCAAAAACAGTGTCAATGGGAGGAAACTGAGCAGGTATATGAAGAGGAACAAGGTAAAGTGGATAAAGACATTGGAAAGCAGGAGTCCTTACAGGAGAGGCTATCTCATCTACAGAGTGAAAATATGCGGCTTCACCAGCAACTGGACCAGGCTCACAGCAAAGCTGACAGGGAAGAAAACACAGCAATTAACATCCAAGATCAGATTCAGGATAAAATAAGCATATTTAATACTGAAAGTGTAAAGCAAATTATTATGCTGAATGAAAGAATTAATGAGTTAATCAACGAATGGTATCATTTTAAAGAAAGAATAGATCAGTATGAAAATGATAATGTAGAAAGAGATGTAAGTATTCAGACAAATAAATATTTTTCAAGTTTCCTAAGAGAAAATTCAAAGTAACATTTGATGATGGCTAAATTTTGAACTTAGTTGAATATTAAAAATGTATAGATTATAAATGTATTTGTTCTATTAGCTTAAAAGCAGACATTTTATATCCAGCAAATGAACATTGGACCTAAGAGGCTTTTTTTTACCCCTGAGTATTTATTACCCTTATTTTTAATATAATTTATTTAATTATACGTTTATAGGATTCATTTTTAATAATGGCTGCAAAATTCCTGAAAATGTAACCACAAGGTCTGACTGAGCAGGCTCTGGCCCTCATGATTCACGACTACCATAATCCAAGTGTTTACTACTCAAAAGGTGCTCAATGCATATGTGTGGGAACAAAGTATAACCCTGTAGTGACCTCACTCCTAAGCATCTGCTAGTCCAGAGGCAATCTAGACTTTCCTGTAAAAAGATTTTCCTACAGATAGAAATTCAAAAAATGCCTTCATCTTTCATAGAACACATTATTTTTTAAAAGGTGGTGGGAGGTTGTAATTTGCAGTGTAAGTTCAAATATAAAAAAAACTGTCTGATAAATTCTCTCTCCCACAAAAACTCTTGGGCCCTGGGGAGTTAATTTGAAATCCGTCAACAGTCTAACTTGCATTACACCCTGTGTGGCATTATTCCCAGGTGTTCCTTAGTTCTGGCTCTGGCTCTGGCAAAACAGAGTCCAACCAAAACCTCCAGCCCCAGAGGGCACTGAACTGGTGCTTAGAACAGCGGGGAGCTCTCAGTCCCTGGGTTTATTCTGGCTCCGTTTGGGTCCTCTTTCTTTCTTTTTCTTTTTTGTTTGTTAATCTTCATCAGAGGATATTTTCCACATGGCTTTTTAAAGAGAGTAGAAGGCAGGGAGGATGGGAGAAAAGTGAGAGAGAGGGAGAGAGCAAGAGAAACATTGATGTGAGAGAGACACATTGATTGGTTGCTTCCCACATGTACAGCAACTAGGGCCAGGAATTAAACCTGCAATCCAGGTACGTGCCCTTGACTGGGAATCAAATCCATGACCCTTCAGTGTGTGGGCAGACACTAACCACTTGGCCCACTGGCAAGGGCTGGGTTCTTTTTCTTAATTCTATTTCTATTCTTTTTTACATTGCTATTGCTACCCTCCCTTTAAGCTTCTTCCTCTGGACTTGACTCCTCCTTGGTTCCCTGTAGATTCCCCTTCCTAAAGCTGGTTTTGGTCCTTGGCTTTCCACAATCCACCCTACCTAATCACTTATGAATGATCCCTATCTATATCTATGCCAATCTACCTGAATACTCAGCTCTCCTTACTGACTTCATGACTAAGCATTAAGTAATCAGCACCTGCACTGTCCTTCTGACTACACTGCATCTCTAAGCCTCTGACAAGCACAGGCATGTCCCAGGGGGTCCTTGAAGAATGCAGATGTTTATCTTCACAGATTCTCCTTTTCTCCTCTATCTGATTCATGTTCTCCAAAGGTCTCTGGCATCAAGTTCCTTCCTCTCTCTTTTCATCACCAGCATCTTGTCCCAGTTTCTGGTCATGTCACACCTGAACACAACCAGTTGCTCAGGGTAGGCAAACCATGACCTGTGGACCAAATCCAACCATCCTCCCGGAACCCCACACCTCAGGTTGCCACAGCACCTGCTTCCTGCTAACCCCCGGTAGCCTCTGATTTGGGTACAGGGCTCCTGGGGTGATGTGTAAAGCAGGAATTTCCATTGTGCCTCGAAGACCTCCAACAGCGAGCTCTGGTGAGGCAGTTTGGGATGCAGGAGGGGGAGGCTCAGAGAGAAGTGATACATGTGGCTGCCATCAGCTCACCTTCTGCCACATGCTGCTGTGTTCACCTGGCGCCTGAGTCTCCTGGCCAGCCCAGATCACAGCCCCTCAGCTCTGCAGCATTTGGCAGGGGCCACTGCACGGTGCCTGCAGCCCTGGCAGTGGGGAGGCTGTCCTTGAGTCGTGTTTTATTTTGAGAAAAGACAGTGAATTGCCCATGAAACTTTAAGAGGTTAAGTTATAGGTTATTAATAGATATAGGTTGATATTAATAATTTAGTTTTATGCTGACATCATCATAATTTTAATCTTTCTGTCACCACATTTTAATACCGTTAGAAAGCAAGGAAATGCTCTACCTAAACTGAGTATTTTGAAATTTAGATTCAATTAAATTCAGATTTCCTAGATGAACTGAAGTGTAGATGCTGTATCTCATAGTATCTTTCCTCAGTAGCATCTGATATATTTCAGTTGGTATAAGGTTATTTTTATTCATGCCAATTTGAATTAAACTTCAAAATATTTCAGACTAAGAAATATATTCATATGACCTCTCAACCCTTTTAAAGGAATCTACTTAAATCACAGTTTGGGACAAATGTGATGAGTTTTAGCAACTCTACTTAATATTTCCACTACTAATTCCCATTTTCTTGGAATATTTTTACGAATAATTTACTCATATTTCTCATTTCAAGGTCCAATTACTATCTTTTGGAGATAAATTTGTCCAAGACAGAGAGAATTGTAGTTCTCTGTGATTTACTAATTTGTCATTGGATCTCCATTTCAGACTAAGGAAGGGTGACAGGGTTTATGTGTAGCAGGGAGGTAGGTGAAGGCCTGGTTAGCTAGGTCTTGAAGTCCATTGGAATGACTTCAGTTTTCTTCTATGATAGGAACCTATTGGGAGGACTTGAGCAGGGGACTGAATTTGTGACATTAATTAAAGCCTCTGGTTGAAAAATAAATAGAGAATATGTTCCACAATATTGAATTTACTACCACTTGACCCCCCTGCATGCTCTATTCTCTTGAGATGTCAGTAGATATAAATCTTTGAGATTCATAGGTGGGGAGGGCGGAGGCGGTGGGAGCAGAGAGTGGGGCTGAGTCAGCTGTCTAAATAGCCTAATACTGATTAGGCAGAAGAATTACATTTTCTGTGTCTTTAACCTGATAAAGCAAAAGCAAACAGGAGTATGTCCATATGAAGAAAAGAAGGTAAACTGATGTAGATGGTGATATTTTTCCAGTTATATATTATAACTAGAGGCACAATGCATGAAATTCATGTAAAAGTAGGCCTTCCTTCCCCAGCTGCCAGCACCAGCTTCCCTCAGGCAACCAGGACCCAGGCTTCCCTCCCTCCAGCTGCCAGCAGGCACCTGGGACCTAGACTTCCCTGGCTACCCTGGCTTTATCCTGAAGGACATCTGGTCTAATTAGCATATTACACTTTTACTATGGCAGATAATAATATATGACTCTAACAAAGTACATCCAGGGTGTGGGGCAAACAGTTGGTTTATAGTTGTTTGTATGGAGAATAATACAATAATAAGTCAATAACAATACAAGAATAAACTCTGTGTTTCCCATACTCACAACTGTAAACATTTTGCCCAATTCTTTATGTGAAATTATACAGTATATTATTAACATAAATTTATAATAATGTGATTAATAAAATGAATAACAGAAATGTCTCACTAGGCTGTTGTGAGACAACTTCAAGAAGAACTGGCCGTTGTGAGACAACGTCCACAAAAAATATCTATGAGAGAGGCTTCACTGGGGGTGGAATCACATCATCCTGTGCTTTTACAAGAAAAGACATATGACTTAAAGAAGGGACTAGATCAAAGCAGAAGTCAGGTATGTATGAAATTTAACCTGTCCTCAGTTAACCTACAACTGGTTAAAGTGTTTTAGGATACTACTTTTCATGGACAACTTTCTTTTGTATTTTCATTGTGGTTAATTTATCATAATAATATTATCTTTATAGTTAACTTATTTCTTAAACCCTAGTTATTATTCTGTTATTTGTATTTTATGATTTTTTCTTATCATATGTACCCTTAGAAAAGTTGACAATTATGCATAATTCTTCATAAAAGTCAGGAGGAGATTTTTTTCCTAGTAAATAATAGTTTTAGTGACATCTCCATTATCATGATGAGGCAGTCAGACAAATATCAGAGGATAATGAGTAATGGAAAGTTCTTTTCTTCACTTTGGTGAACGGATATTCAATAGATTTCAGAATAATTTATACTGGAAGATCATTCTATAAACCATTTGAAATAGGCATATCCTTCATTTTTTCTCGCTTAGAAATATTATGAAAGCATGGAACTGTTCAGATCATTGTAATATGTACATCCACAACCAACAACTAAGGAAATTAAATCTAGATCCACTAATAGATCTATTTTTAAAAACTGTATTGATATAATTCACACATTGTATTCACAATTTGCCCATTTAAATTATACAATTCAATATTTTTAAACATATTCAGAGAGTTGTGTATCTATCACTCAATCAATTACAGAATATTTTTATCACTCTAAAAACAACCTCCATACCACTTAGCAGCCACTACAGCTCCTCATCATGCCCTGCACCAGGCAAAACAGTCTCATTTGTGTCTCTGTTGATTAGCCTATTCTGGATATTTCATATACATGCCACCACACAAATTAAAGTCCTTTGTGATGGGCTTCTTTCACTTAATGTAATATATTAAAGGCTTGTCCACATTATGGCACATAACAATATTTTATTTATTTTTATTGCTAAACAATACTTCATCGTGTGACTCTTCCACTTATCCATTCATCAATTGATGGAACTTGGTATTGTTTTCACTTTTTGGCTGTTAGTAATTCAACTATGAGCACTATTGTACAAGTCATTGTGTGAACATATGTTTTTCTTTTCTTGCCATTGGATTTTTATCCTCTGAGATAACTGGGCTGATTTCAGCATCTTTGAGACTTTACTCATGTTGTCCATTCTGTCTTTTTAGTTTCTGCTCCTCATGCCTAATCCTATATCTATTTGGACCTGGCTCCCAATCTCCCTTCCATGAAGCATTCTCTGTTCCAACTCTAATTGACCTCATTCATTTCTGCACTTGTCATCTCATCTCTGCAGAATATTTTAGCCCTTCTAAATACTTTAGTTTCCCATTGTCTTAATTTTCTTCACAAGAGATAACCTGGTATTTCTATGTATTAATTTGTCTGTGGGCATATTATTTGATACTAAAGACCCGATGCACAACATTCATGCAAGAGTAGTCCATCCTTTCCCTGGATAGTGGCACTAGCTTCCCTCCATCAACTGGGACCTGGGCTTTCTCCCTCCAGCCACCAGCAGGCACCCGGGACCTGGACTTCCCTCTAGCCCAGAATTTATCCAGAAGGACATCCAAGAATGATGTCTGCAAGAACATCCAGTTTAATTAGTGTATTACCCTTTTATTATTATACACTAGAGTCCCAGTGCACAAAATTTGTGCAGGGGGTGGTGTCCTTCAGCTCAGCCTGCTCCCTCTCCAATCTGGGATCCCTTGAGGGTTGTCCAACTACCCATTTAGGTCCGATTGGGCAGTCAGACATCCCTTTCATTTTATGTAATATAGAGAAGACACTTCATTTAAAGAGAAAAGTGATTAATAGAAAAGGAGAAAATGAAACATATGGAAGAAAGCTTACAGAGAATGAGAGTCTTTATCTCATCCTAAAGTCAGATTAGGTAATGGGGACTGCATGGGAAGTTTTCAAAGATTACCTTAACAAGATATGATTTAATAGAACCTGGAATATCTTGAACTATTGATAAAAATGTTTGTAGGGAATCTTAGGAACTAAAATGTCAATATGGCCATTCTCTTAAATATTTTTTAGCACTTAGTATTTAGTATTTTATATATCAAAACCTCTATTTCCACAAACTTTGGCAATTTAAGTTCCAGAAAGAATGTGGTGAAAATGTAAAATTAATTTTAAGCTGCTGTATAAAGTAATTATTTTTGAAATCTGTCCTTATTGGCATCAAGTTTATAAACTAGATTTTATAAAGCTGTCTACTACCCTTTATAAATTTGTCTACACATGTTAATCATGAACTTATGAGAAATCATATTTTTACAAAAGAAAAGTGAGTCTCTAGATTTTTAAAAATGACTTTCTTTAAAATTTTTTTTCAAAGTCTCAGCACAAAAAAGAAGAGTCAAAGAAATATACTGATTTAAAGGTCTTTCTGCAACAGAGGTTGCAACAAGTAGTGAATAAAAAGGATGACTTAGAAAAAGAAGTGACCAGGTAAGATTTTAATATTTCAGATCATTTCTGCCATGAATTAAGATTTAACTGTCATTTTACTTTATTAAAACTGAAATACAAATTTATTTCCTCTCTGTAATTTTGATAATTAAATTATCCTATTCAAAAACATACTGCAGAAACACACAGCACAATCTAAAACTGTTTTGAGGGTCATGATATTGTACTTAGTCTTTTTTTTTTTATTGGATTTTTTAGAGTGGAAGAGAGAGGGATAGAGAGTTAGAAACATCGATGAGAGAGAAACATTGAACAGCTGCCTCTTACACACCCCCTACATGTGCCTGTAGCTGCCCTTGACCGGAATTGAACCTGGGACCCTTCTGTTGGCAGGCCAACTCTCTATCCACTGAACCAAATCGGTTAGGGCTGTACTTACTCTTTAATGACTCCTCAAATCATAATGAGGCTGCCTTTTGCATAACCTGTCACCTGCACCTTTCATGTCTACTTTGAATTTTTATTTTGGCCACATAAAGACTCTTCCCTTCTTTTCATAGTGTGCTCCCTTCTGCATTCAAATAGTTTAATAACTAAAACTTATCTGTGTCATTGTTTAACAACACCAGAAATTATCTTGATTTGGCTTACGTTTCTTTCTCATTTTTACTTAAAAAAGATATTACACATACAAAATGTCCGTATGATTTAAAGAAGAAGTTGGGTAATCCTGTTTTTACCACTCAGAAACACAATGGCATCTTTCCCATGTCTGGGGAGCCCCCTCATGGCTTTTTTTCTGTTTATTGCCTGAGTTCTTTGTTCTCTGATTCTCATCAATGTGTTTCCTCTCATTTATCTATATTGTTTCATACCCCTTTCATTTGGTTAACATTGTGCTAGCAAAGATCTCTTGAAGAGACTGTTACACCTTATCTCCCTGTTTTCTCTTCTCCTAAACCCCTGCCCCTTTCAGATTTCCCCTTCCACTCAGACTTCAAAGATTCTCTTTCCTGCTTCTCCTATTTTGAATGATATCCTTTATATTGGTACTTTTCTTCCTTCTTGTAGACAATTGTCAAAACATTCACATTTAATTATGCTTTTTTCTTCACCTTGGATATCTAGTTAATATTTAATAATAGATTAATTATTTATATTAAAATAGTAAAATGAATATTAACAACTTATTTATAAGAACTCTATATAGTTACAATATTAACTATATGTCCATATTACATATGCCATGACTTGTTTTCATTTTATTTACATAAGTTTATAATGTAGCTAGTGTGCTTTCAAACAATATTAGATTAGAACAAATGAGAGCATCATAATTTATAGATTTGTTTATTTGATATGATTTTATAAACATAATATCTGTTTAAATAATAACTAAATATCTTTATAAATAATCTGATTACTTGCTTTGTACATTTCTTCAGATTTAAAAAACTCCTAAAATTTATAAAAAAGAAATTAAAAGAATGTGATAATGAAGAGCTCAATTTCTCTGGAGATTCAAAACCAAGTCCAGCTAACATGGAAATTCAGTCTAAAAAGCCAAAACAGAAGGTGATTTTAAATCAGTTTTGGGACCCAAAACTCACCTAATTTGGAAAAATAGATATCATTGAATGCTTTGAGTAATGAAATATAGATTTTTCTGTTAATTTTATAGACTTGGTATTAGTGAAAAAGAGTTTTTTCCTTTGACACTTTTCTCTCAACAGGACCTACTGTTAACTCTCTATGTCTTGAACCGTGGCACTAGCACCAAATCAAAAAACATTTTGGTAGCAGCTTTATTGAGACATAATGAACATATCATGCAGTTCACTCATTGAAAGTGTACAGTTCAGTGCCTTTTTTTGTATTCAAAGAGTTACACAGTCATCCTCACAGTCAGTTTGGGGACATTTTCATCCCCCTAAAAAGTAGCCCTGTGCCCTTTAGCACCCATCCTTTGCCAGCTTCCACTTCCCCACTCTTCCTGGCCCTCGGGAACCACTGCTGTCCTCTCAGTCTCTCTAGATTTGTCTGTTCTGCACATGGAATATCAGTGGAATCACACAGTAGGTGCTCCTTTGTGACTGTCTTTTTTACTTAGCATAATGTTTTCAAGATACATCTCTTTTGTAGCATGTATCACCAGTATTTCATTCATGTTTATTGCTGAATAACATTTCATTGCATGAAGTGAGCACATTTTTTAAAATCTGTTCATCTTTTGATGAACCATTGGGTTACTTCCACTTTTTGGTGTTGTTACTAATACTTCTATGAACACTCATGTCCAATTTTTTATGTGAACATATGTTTTCATTCTCTTGGGAATAGGATTATAAATGGAATTGTTGGATAAGATCTTTAGCCTTTGGAGAAACTGCCGGACTGTTTTCCATAATGGCTGCACCATTGTGCATTTTCATTGACAGTGTATGAGGGTTCCAGTTTCTCCACATTCTTGCCAACAATTGCCATTCCCTGTGCTTTTATTGTAGCCATCCTAGTGGATGGGAAGTGGCCTCTCATTATTGGTTTTGATTTGCAATTTTCTAATGACTAGTGATGTTGACCTTCTTTTCACATGCTTATTATCTATTTGCATATATTCTTTGAAAAACTATGTATTCAATTCCTTTCCCATTTTTAATTGAATTGTTATTGTATTATTGAATTATAAGGGTTCTTTAAATATCCAACATACAAATCCCTTATAAGACAATGTAACTAGTGTGCTTTCAAACAACATTAGATTAGAACAAACAAGATAATAACTAAATATTTTTCATAAATAATTTGATATACTTGTTTTGTACATTTCTTCCATTCAGTAGCTCCCCTATTCATTTTCCTGATGGTGCCTTTCAAAGCACAGAAGGTTTTGATTTTGATGAAGTCAAGTTCATCTATTTTTTTAATTAAATCTTTATTATTCAGATTATTACATTTGTTTCTCTTTTTTTCCCCTCCATAGCACCCCTCCACCCAGCTCCCATCCTTCCCTCTGCCCTTACCTCCCTCCCATTGACCTCATCTATAGGTGTATGATTTTTGTCCAGTCTCTCCCTGTACACCCCTCACCCCTTTCCCCTTGAGAATTATCAGTCCACTCCCTTTCTGTGCTTCTGATTCTATTATATTCACCAGTTTATTCTGTTGATCAAATTTTTAATTCACTTAATTTTTAGATTCACTCATTGATAGATATGTATTTGTTGTTCATAATTTTTTGGCTTTTACCTTTTTCTTCTTTCTCTTCTTAAAGAGTACCTTTCAGTATTTCATATAATACTGGTTTGGAGTTGATGAACTCCTTTAGCTTTTTCTTATCTGTGAAGCTCTTTATATGCCCTTCAATTCTGAATGATAGCTTTGCTGGATAGATTATTCTTGGTTATAGGTTCTTGCTATTCATCACTTTGAATATTGCTTGCCAATCCCATCTGACTTGCATCGTTTCTGTTGAGAAATCAGCTGACAGTTGTATGGGGGCTCCCTTGTAGGTAAGGAACTGTTTTTCTCTTGCTGCTTTTAATATTCTCTCTTTGTCTTTTGCTCTTGGTATTTTAATTATGATGTGTCTTGGTGTGGTCCTCTTTGGATTCCTTTTATATGGGGTTCTGTGTGCTTCCTGGACTTGTAAGTCTATTTCTTTTACCAGATGTGGGAAGTTTTCAGTCATTATTTATTTAAATAGGTTTTCAGTAAATTGCTCTCTCTCTTCTTCTGGCACCCCCACAATTCTGATATTGGTACGCTTGAAGCTGTCCCAGAGGCTTCTTACATTATCTTCACATTTTTGGATTATTTTCTCTTCTTGCTTTTTCAGTTGAATGTTTTCCGCTTCTTTATATTTCAAATTTTTTACTTGATTCTTGCCTTCCTCTAGTCTGCTGTTAGGACTCTGTATAATATTTTTATTTCAGTCAGTGTCTCTAGTTGGTCCTTTTCCATCTCCTCTTGGCTCTCGCTAAATTTATCCATATTTTCTAGCATATTCTTGAAAATCTTATAAGCGTGGTTTTGAACTCTATATCCAGTCGTTTTTTTTCCCTCCATTTCTTTTGTTTGTGATCCCTTCCCTTGTCTCGGCATTTTCACTATGCCAGGAGAACTTCTGTGTTGAATTCAGCCTTATGATAGCAGACTTGCAAAACTGCAGAAGCCTCTCTGTTGAGCTTGGGATGGGTGGAGTCTCAGGGCTTAAGGGACCGCCTTGCCTTCCAGTCGGCCCCACCCTCCAAGGCCCCTGAGTCTCACATGACTGGGTAATCGCTGGAGCAGTCCTTGTGCGCGCGTGCCCGCACTTCCTCTAGATGCTGCCTTCCCGGCTCTTCTACTCTCCAGGACCACACGAGTCTAGGTCCCCAGGGTTTCACCTGAAACAGGGGCTTAGTGGAGTCAGATGTGGTGCAGTTGGGAGGGTCTGTCTCCCACCCACTCAGGAAAGCCAGTGGCACAATCAGCAGTCTGTCCTCTGCGCAGTGCCATGTGTGCCACCAGCCCTCTGATCTTTTGCGACTCCCCTAAATTTCCGTGCACCTCTCCCTTTTCACAGTCCAAACTCCTCCTGTATGAGTTTCGGCTGGATCTGGGGTTTAGTGTCGTAAATAAGTGGTTCAATGCCTTTGAGAGTCTCTGTTTCCCTCCTGCCAGAGAAAATCAGCCAGGTATTCCGGCACCCACTCTCTCCACACGCGCATCTCTGTACCTCAGCTTTTTGCAGCTCCTCTGGGTCTCCATGAGCCCCTTTCCTTACCTCTAGCTGTAGAACTTACACTCAGTCAGCTTTCCTGTGGTTCTGGATGATGTTCGTTCTGTCTTTTAGTTGTAGTTTTGAAATTGTTGTGCGAGGCAGCAGTGTAGGTGTTTACCTATGCCACCATCTTGGATCCTCCCAAGTTCATCTATTTTTGTCTTTTGGTTTCATATCTAAGCTTGAAGTAAGGCAGGGGAGCCATTGTATTTAAATGGTGCTAATTCCAGTCATGAAGATTTACACCTATGTTTTCTTCTAAGAGTTTTATAATTTTAGCTTTTACATTTTAAGTTAACTTTCATATATGGTCTGAGATAGAGGTCTAATTTTATTCATTTGCATGTGGATTCATTTGCATCCAGCTGTCCCAGGATGACTTGTTAAGAGGACTATTCGTATCTGATCTAATTGTTTGGCACCATTGTCAAAAAGAAGTTGGCCATAAATGGGGTTAAGTTTTGGATTCTCCCTTCTACTTCACTGATGAATAAGTTTGTCCTTATGTCAGTACCAAATCAAATTTTATGAATATCTTTCCCAGTCATCTTGTATATTACTGGTTGTTTTAT
This sequence comes from Lasiurus cinereus, assembly GCA_011751065.1. Lineage (NCBI taxonomy): Eukaryota > Metazoa > Chordata > Mammalia > Chiroptera > Vespertilionidae > Lasiurus > Lasiurus cinereus. The sequence goes on along the minus strand of JAAGEH010002534.1, from coordinate 41,096,286 downwards.
GTAATAATAATAAAAAAAGTCAGTATAGTGCAATGTTTTTACCTCTACTTTTAGGAAGATTTCTTGTTTCTTGATAAAGCCTATGGCCAGCTTAGGTTTTGCTGACTTGATGGGAAAGTAGACTTACAAAAGATAACACTCATTCCTTTTTTTCTCCATTCAAATCTTTAGCCTCTAACCCAGTGCTTCCCACTTCACTACCATTTCCATGAAATTCTGGTAAAAGGATCTGCTGACTTAGCAATTTCTTTCATTGTGTTTAACTCTTTATTCATAGACTTGGCGGTAAGGAAGGAGAAGATTAAAATCTGGACTGTCTCCTTTCCCCTTTAGAAATGCCTGTGAAATATCAAATTTTATATTAATATATACATACAGTATATTTTATTACTGGGAGAAAAAAGGGAGGGAGAAAGGAAGGAAGGGAGAGAGAGAGGGAGGGAGGGAGAGAGAGATAGAGACAGAGACAGAGACATCAATAATGAGAAATAGGCTGTCTCCTGCACGCCCCCTACTGGGGATTGAGCCTGCAACCCAGGAATGTGCCCTTGACCTAAATCAAACCCTGGACTCTTCAGTCTGACCCAAACCAGCTAGGGCTGAAATCTCCAAGTTGTAAAGCCAATTTGTTTCCCATGGAGAAACACTGTGGTATAACATACAAACAAGCTTGAGGTAAGCTAGAGGAGAAATTGTACTTAAATGGTGCCAAAAGGCATTGCGGTTGTTTTGCCACTGAGCTTCAAAATGATTTCATAATCCTTTCTGTTTCCTCACTGAGGAAAGGAAAACTTAGTCCTACCTTGGAGTACTTCTCTGTGGACCTTGGCTATTTCCTCTGAGACTTTGCTCTGTCCTTTTCATAAGCAATGGCCTGTGCTTGCAGCTTTTTGCAGCCTGCTTCCTCTCTGTGGAACATCTAAGGCCCACAGGCTCTTCTGATTGTGTACTGTCCTGGTCACCCTTAAAGAGGCCGAGCTAGCAGGCAGGGTTCTCCTTCTACCATTCTCTTAGAAGCTTTGAGTGTCCAGTTAATTTTATTGAGGTTCATGGCATTAGAAAAGTCATCTCACTATTTGTTTTCAGATAAGCTCTTCACCTTGGGCTTCCTGTTGTAGGACAGTGCCTTTAAAATTCTTACATTCTGAAAATCCTTTGAGGCACCACGTAAATTCTTCTGAGGTCTTAAGGGTTTTATAAATCTTGGCTTCATCCTTATACCATGTTTTCCTGGATACCCTGGATTTGATGTTAGCCCAGAAACCATTTCTTTATTTAACATTATTTGACAATTGGACATGTGGGAGAAAGTATAAATAGGAAATGAATATTTGAAACCCATAAATCCGGGTTTTTTTTTTTTTATTTACCTGTCTGTCTGCAGCTTATCTTTCCCCTTGATTTCACTTTCAGCTGCTTCCTAGCGAGAATCCCTGTTTTCCTCGTTTTGGTGTCATTGTGTTCACTTTCCCAGAAGCCCTTGCTGTCAGCCTCCTCAGGGGCCATCAGGCCTCCATTCACCATTTCTTGGAGGCCCTTTTGGTTTCATTGTCACACTTCTCTACATTATGTGGGGTCCCCCTGCCTCCTGCTCAAAGGGACTCCCACATGTGTGTGTATTTTTCTTGGTTTCAGCACCCTATTGTTAATGTCAGAATCTGTGCCAGTTACTTATTGCTGCTTAGTAACCACCTCCAAACCTCATGTCTTAAAGCAGCATTTATTTGTTCACAAATCCTCAGTGAGGCCAGCTCATTTCTTCCCCACGTGCCACCAGCTGGGATGACTTGAAGTTGGGAAGTGGAATCATCTAAAGGTTGTTCGTTCACGGGTTTGTCAGGTGCAGCGGGCTTTTGGCTGGGATGTTCGCTGGGGCAGCTCAGCTGAACACCTGTATGAGGACTGACCACGTGACCTGGGCGGCTTTCTTCTTCACAACAAGGTGGCTGGGTTCCCAGGGCGAGCTCCCCTGGGGAGAGGGTCAGATGGCACCAGACACAGCAGGCACACAGCAGTCACCATGTCCTATTCACCAGAACCCAGTTAGCCCTCAGGCCAGCGCCTATTTCATGGACAAGTGCCAAGGAATCTGTAGATGTGCTTCAAAAACTCGGCATTCCTCCCCTTGTTTTACCAAATAACCATTGTTTCTGGAGGAAAGTAGTTCTTTCCAAGTCATGATCACTGACATTCCAGCAAGTTTGTTGTTGATGATGATGATGTTTTTGCTTAGTATGTTCTCTTATTTTATGAGAAGTAACAAAAAATTTCAAGATAGCACTTTTGGATTAATTTGCCATACTCATATTATTATTATTATTATTATTATTATTACTATTATTATTATTATTATTATAAAAAACGTAGGACTCATTTCACTAAACTTTTACAGTGAGAGATGTAATTTCTCAGTAATGTAGGAAATCCTTTCTTTTTGGAATGCAATTCAAATTAGCATCAAACCTTTGTAGTTCAGTAAAAGATGTATGGCATTAGAGTCTATATTTATAAGATTCATTAATTAGTCTCTTTTTGAAAGTCTTACTCTGGGAGGCATTTGTTGACTCAGTCCTGAATACCTGAATATGATATCCCTAAAATGTTTTTTAAAAAATTATCAAGTGTTAAGATGGGAGAAGAGGGAAGAGTCTTTCTACTCAGGAACAATGTGTAGTCATTTTGTGGATGAAAGACATGAAAAAGTCCCAGAAAAAAGAGTATAAAATCAAGTGCAGAATAGATATTGTGTGGCAAAGATGACAACAGGAAATATATTTTAGTGACTCCTGGTTGTTTTTTTTTGGTCTTGATTCTGAGCAATTTAAGGTTTCACATTCTAAGATCCTACCAGAGTATAGATAACATTTTATTGCAATTGAACTCATTTAAACATTTTATACTGGTGTCCACACTTTCATAACCAAGCTATATTTTTTATTCATGTAGAATTATGAACTTATAGCAAAACTGCAACCTTGTTCTTCAAAATGTATACATCTGGATAAAGAAAAGACACTTCAACAGGAATTATCAATGGAAGCACTTCTAAAGAGACGGGAAGAACTAAAGGATAGAGTAAAGAAGGCGAAACGAGAGGCAGTGAAGCTCAGAACACATATGGAAACAAATATGGTAGAATCTTGTGAATTAGGAGAGTATAAAAAGAAGACTGAAGAAAGAGCAAGATGGGATGTAGAAGACATAATAGAACAAGTCAATTCATTTTTACAGGTTTGATTTAATGTGCTTTAATTCATTTCACTGCAAATTACCTTTTGGATAAATACAGTATTTTTGCCTTTCCTTTACTTTCTTTACTAGCAATTTATTGTATAGATTTCTGGAAAGAAGGTGGCATTTGTTTTTCCTTTTCAATATTTTAGATTCCAACATTATCACTAACTTGATCTTTCCAAATGATTCTTAGTAGAGGATCATTTTAGTTTTAAGACTAGTTGATGTAACATAAGACTATTAGTAAGAAAAGGTGAAAAAAGAAGTGATTTTAAAATTTTACCATACACTTGAAAGTTATATTTTTAACTTTTAATGTTTTATACTGATTCTATTATTCTTTGAATTATCATATTATAGGAGTACTAATAGAAGAATGATTAACTTTATAATTCAGAATCAATTCAGTAGACATTGATGATAAATATATTAAATTTCAGCTTTTTTGTCACTTAAAGCTGATCTCTGAGTTGATGATTCAAAACCAAAGAAAACAAATAGAAGTGTTCAGGTTATACTTACTTTAAGAATGTATTCTTTTTATTTGTTGTAGATACAAAGAGCATCTCAAGAAATGTCAGAGCAGATGATAAATAATCATACTTCAACAATGAGTCATTTGGAACAGAGAAATAGAGAGCAGAAATCAGAAATTGCTAAAGTGCAAACTTCTCAAGATAATATCAAAAGAGAATTGGAAAAATATGTGCGACTCTACCAAGAACAATTGGAAGGCACAACATTATTGGAAAATAAGCTAACTGAGTAAGTCAAATGCAGAATCAGAGAAACTAAATTTAACTCATTAATTAGCCTCTAAACGTTAAGCAGAGTTACTATTGGGCCAGGTTCATAGATTAGTAGGTCGTGAAAGCCAACTAAATCTTATAACTGTGAAAAGTGATGTTAGTAAATAAACTTAACTTTCAAATGTTCCTCCAAGACAGTTTCATCTCTCCCACTTTTTTTGTTTTTATGTGCCTTTATTCTCCCCCCAATCCCTCTTTAATATTTTCATGTAGTTAACTGGGCCTACTACTAGTCTTTAAGCTGAGTGCCTTGAAGCTCTAAAATTTACACAGTGGTATTATTGTAAAATTTCTTGTCAGAAATCCCCTATATAGAAATACTTAAGATAACAACTTAAACACAAAGGGTTAAGTTACTCCAACACATTCTGGTACTTGGTATATTTACTTTCTTGATTGTGATCTTTGTTATTATCAATAGACTAGAGACCTGGTGCATGAAATTCGTGCACAGAGAGGGTCCCTAGGCCTGGCTGGTGATCAGGGCTGATCAGAGCCTTCTGGCTACTGGCCAGGGCCTCTTTTTGTTCTGCACTACCCCCTGTTGGTCAGTGCACATCATAGTGAGTGATCAAACTCTCAGTCTCTCAGTCTAACTCCTGAGGGGACATGTTGCATAATAGTATTCTACATATACTATATATACAAAATCGCACAAGACCTGCCGCACCTGTGTGACCCAGACCCACCATGCTGGTGGGACCCCAGACCCACTGTGCATGAGTAGCCTGCCACCTCCACATTGCACCAGCTGCAGCCTTACCTCTGTACCAAGAGGTTCACAAGCTGTGGGGGGAGGGGAGAATGGAAGGAAAGGAGGGAGTGGAAGGGGAGAGACTCTGAGAGGTGCTCCATGCACCTTCTGGTGACTGGTTGTTTGGTTGTTCTGGCATTCCAGTGTTATGAGCAGGGGCCTTTTATAATATAGATAGATGGCCTCTGGAGCTGTTTTAGTTCATTTGATCACCAGCCAGGTTATCTTGCTCTTTCTTAGAGGCTGTTGCTCTAAATTATGCCTTGGTGTCAAATGATTACTAACTCCAAGGTAATGAGGGTATTGTACAGGGTGGTGAGGGCAAATTCTTGGCAATGTTTTTGAGGGATTTTTTAAAAATCTCTAAAGTGGCTACTAAATGTGTCCAAGAGCATCTTCAAGGTTCTTGTAAGTACAGCCCTTCCAGAGGCAGCAAGTATTACCTGATAAGCCATCTGCATTACTGATAGCCTCCCTACTTTGGATTAAGTATTTAGCTCATCTCTCCCCTCTTCCTGAAGACATAAGTACTTTTTTAGAAAAATTAAGAATTATAATTGAGTAGTTCTGACACATTTTCATTGCTAAAATGATATTTAATGGGCAATTCCATTTACTATCCTGGCTACTTTAAAAAATTATGTCAGTTAAGGAAAAATAAAATACTAAGTATTTGTTGTTTACAGTTTTCCCAAGACTAAGGAGAGGCTAGCAGAGGTCAGCACCAAACTTCTCCTGGAGAAACAGCTAAATAAACTATTGGTCAGCCAGAAAAATTCTACTGCAAGAGAAAACTTGGGGATTCCTACCTCAGGTCCATGCACTTCAACTTATCGCAGGGTGGGTTATATTATTTTTTTTTCCATTGGGTTTTAGATTTCTGACATAATTCTTGTGTTTCATTTGGAGAATTTTCGAGTTGCTGAATTGACTAATACACACTAATATAAAATCTTAATTATTGTGCTAATATAGAAAAAAGACAGAAGTGTTATAATCATGTTTAAGTCCCTGGATCTCTCATTTTTTGAGATACCTATCATTAACTATTAAATTAACATGACTAAACTGACACATTTTAAACTTCTTAAAAAGCTGCATTTAAGTTTGATTTTAGAAATTATATATTATTGTCTAATAACCAGTCATATACTTGGAGATGGTTTGGCTTACTTCCTAGTGGATTTTAAATTGGTAACAGTTCATAACTATTTTTAAGTTTTGCTGAACCCCGACTTTTCCATCCCTATGACATCAAAATACTTACCTATACATAGATGGTTGCTACTTAAATGAAATGGGGATAAATCTTTTTTATGAATTAAATAAACTTGTGGCAATAAAAGGATTACTTTCTGTCTTTAAGTGAAAATATTTGTCACCTTCTTAGGTCAGAGAACAGTGTTAATTGTTATTTACTTCAGTATTTTTATTACAATTGTTATAAAATGTCTTGTTGAGCAGCTATACATTTCATAAAATAATTAAATTTAGCAAATATTTGGATTTTATTTTCTCTTTTTTTATTAATTTTTATACATATCTCCCCATTGCCCCCCCCTCTCTCCCAGGCATACCCCAATCCCCCAGTGTCTATGTTCATTGGTTATGCTTATATGCATGCATACAAGTCCTTTGATTGATCTCTTATCTACCTCACCTAACTTTAATCTTCCTGCTGTAATTTCACAGTCTGTTTGAAGCTTTACTGTCTCTGTATCTATCCTTTTGTCATTCAGTTTACAATGTTCTTTATTATCCCCCAATGAGTGCGATCATGTGATGCTTCTCCTTCATTGACTGGCTTATTTCACTAAGGATTTTATTTTCAAATTGGTGTATTAATATCTGAATTTTAAAGAAAATTTACTTATGTCTGTTTATCTTGACAGCACTTAAATGACTAATAACTAAGATGACAATGATAGGGAGTCTTGAAATAGCAACTAGCTTTCATTGTGTAGCAGTGCTATTAAAATATTCCTTCTTCATCTTATTATTGAGTTCTTCAGCAACAGAATTCCTGTTTGGTTCTTTTTTATACTTCTCATCTGTTTGGTAAAGTACTCCTTTTATTTATTAATTTTATTTCTGAACTGATTGAACTGACTTGTGAGTTTTCTTGTGTCTCGCTGAGTTTCTTCATGACTATCTGGCTATTTTGATATCTCTATTCATTTAGATCACAATCTTCCATTATTTTGAGTTTCTGGAGAATTGTCATTTTCTTTCTGTGTTAGTGTTACTATGGTGGTCCAGGCTGCTTGATGCCTTGTTCCTCTGGTGGCACATTTGAAGTGGTGAACACTTTTTTTACTTAGGAATGTGGTGATTTTCACAATTCAGCAGGTTGATAGTTTCAGGTCTTTCTTTTGTATTCCAATAGACGGTGGTATAGTGCAGTTTTTCTTTTCTCTTACCTGTACTACTGAAGCTTGGGGAGGGTGTGCAGTGAGTCAAGGCGTGAGGCTTACCTGTGGACATGGGAGTGGCAAGCTGGGTAACCAGGGTGGTGGGTGTCAATGCCGTGTCCCGGTCACCTGGGCCTCAGGGCACCCCAAGGTGGTAGGTATGAGCGTGGCCAGTTGAGGGGAGCCAGTTTGTGAGGCCACTGAGCTGCTACCTCATTCCCTTTGCCACTGGCAGCAGTGTGTGCTGTGGCCTGGAGGCTGGAGACTGGGTTCTGATGCTGCTGCTGGTCTGTGATGTGTGAGCACAGCTGTAACTGGGGAGGGACCTAGATGTGGGGAGGGGAGGGAATGCTGCTGGGCAGGGGTGTGGGCATTGCATCCTGCCTCCCCCACCGCTACTGTGTGTGCTAGGGCTGTACCTTCAGCCTTGTCCTTGGAGAACTGCAGTAGGGACCTGTCCTGCTCTTCTTTCCATCCTGCCTCTCCTGCACATCCCAAGATGCCCACTTTCTAAGTTGAGCAGAGGAGCCTTTGTTGGGTTCCAGATGTCCACTTGTTGTAGATTTAAGGGGAGACACACTTTGACATGATACTGAGGTCACATGCTGAAATACCCATTTCAATCAATGCATGATGATTTATGATTTAATGATGTTTTATGGTCTTTTCCATGCTGAGAAAGGTAACACAGACCTGTGCTAAATTAGATTTCAACCAGTTTTTTCATTTTGCTTCATCACAACACAACAGGAAGAGCAAAGCTAAGAATTTCTTGACAACCTTTTGGCTAAATAAGGTCTCAGTAGTTCCAAATTCATGAAACTGGGCTACTGGTACAAAAAACAAACAAACAAAAAAACAAAACAAAAAAAATCAATACCTTTGTAAATTGTTAGGCAAAACTATGATGCAAACTTGAAGTGTTCTCACCAGAAAATCAGAAATGTCTCATTTTGCAAAGTGAAGAAGAAAGAGTATGTAAATGCAGAAACACTGCAAGGGAAGATGTGAAAAATTTTTTATTTACTATTTTGGGAGGAATGAGGTGCTTGCTTTTAGTATTTCTATATAAATTGAAAAAAATAGTTGATTTTAAACTTAATGTTGTAGATTCAAGGTATAATAGTTTCCTTATGGGGCATTGGTTTTCCAAGTCAGCTAGACTCAGTAAGAGAGTATGAAGCACCAATCTATCAAGATATAGAGATACGTCCTAACCAGTTTGGCTCAGTGGATAGAGTGTCAGCCTGCAGACAGAAGGGTCCCAGGTTTGATTCTGGTCAAGGGCATGTACCTTGATTGTAGGCACATCTCCAGTAGGAGGTGTGCAAGAGACAGCTGATCAATGTTTCTCTCCCATCGATGTTTCTAACTCTCTATCCCTCTTTGTAACAAATCAATAAATACATTTATTTAAAAAAAAAACAGAGAGATAGGTCTCCAAAATTTCTTTTTTAAAATATATTTTTATTGATATTTTTACAGAGAGGAAGGGAGAAAGACAGACAGAAACATCGATGAGAGAGAAGCATCTATCAGCTGCCTCCTGCACACCTCCACTGGGATGTGCCTGCAACCAAGATACATGCCCTTGCCCGGAATTGAACCTGGGACCCTTGATTCTGCAGACTAATGCTCTAATCACTGAGCCAAACCGGTTAGGGCACAACATTTCTATAGCAGTTGTTGTTTACAAAATTCTTAGACTTATGGAAAGAAGATGCCTTGTAGAGTCACTGGGAATGTAGTTATTGCCATTAGAAAAACAATTAATTCTATGAGAGATGGTAACATGTTGTCCAAAATAATATAAATGGGTGGGTTTGGGGATGAGGAAGTACAAAAAAACAGACTTCTAAAGATTTTTAAATTATGATCCTGAAGAATAAATGTTACAAATACATCAATATTGAATTTGTTTATCAATCCCCTTTATTTGTAAGGTTTAAATATTTTGTGCTAATCCTACTGTGGTGTTCTGTCTTATTTGGCATTGTTTTTCTAACTAAGGACAATCCTATCTAATAAAGAGGTAATATGCAAATTGACCATCACTTCAACACACAAGATGGCCATCACCATGTAGTCAAAGATGGCCACCCCTATGTGGACACAAGATGGCCAGCAGGTGAGGGCAGTTGAGAGGAACCAGGCTTTCAGGGAAGGACAGTTAGGGGAGACCAGGACTGCAGGGAAGGCAGATAAGGGCAATTGGACCATCAGGGAATTAATTAGGCATTGATCAGGCTGGGAGGGGAATTGTTAGGGGGTGATCAGGCTGGCAGGCAGAAGTGGTTAGGGACAATCAGGCAGGCAGGCAGGTGAGCAATTGAGAGCCAGCAGTCCTGGATTGTGAGGGGGATGACTTCGGGATCAGGCCTAAATGGGCATTCGGACATCCCTCAAGAGATCCCAGATTGGAGAGGGTGCAAGCTGGGCTGAGGGACAAATTCTGCCACCCCCATCCCCATGCATGAATTTTGTGTACCAGGCCTCTAGTGATTTGTATAATAATGTATCACTCTAATCTGTGATTTGAGTGCTCTTCATGTTGATGGTATTTAGGTTTGTTGTCTTTGTCATCATTACATGGAGGTGAGCCTTTCCCAGTTGAATCCATTGTACTGGCATAGATTGCTACATATCAGTTTTGCTAATATATTTTTTTAAATATATTTTTATTGATTTTTTACAGAGAGGAAGGGAGGAGAATAGAGAGTTAGAAAAATCAATGAGAGAGAACATCGATCAGCTGCGTCCTGCACACCCCTTACTGGGGATGTGCCTGCAACCAAGGTGCATGCCCTTGACCGGAATCGAACCTGGAACCTTTCAGTCCGCAAACCGATGCTCTATCCACTGAGCCAAACCGGTTTTGGCAGTTTTGCTAATTCTTATTGTTATTTTTCTCCACATTCTAATTAATTCTGGATATTTGACCCATATATCAGAAGTGATTTCACAGTTTTATTTAATGATATTATGATAAATTACAAAAGTTAAAATTAGCTTGAACAGACATATCACTAGATTATCTTGCACATAAAATTGTTTTCTTAGAACTGAAAACTTAAAAATTTATTCCTGACAATTTTATAGCAGATAGAGTTCATATGATTTCAAATTTTTTATATTCAACTGTTTTTCAGTATTTGTGTTCCTAACACAATGCATGTCACGTAGTCCTCGTTGTCCTTTCAATCTGTGTTAAATAGGGAGACTCAATTTTACATTGATTGACTTTGGACTTTTGGTTCATTTCTAAAACTTTCAGAAAATATTAGAACTCTAATGATTTATTTAATTTTTTCCATTTCTCAAATGTATTCAGTTAGCAACTCTTTGTATACACATACATGAAAGCTAAAACTGTTACTATTCCTAAGACTTGAGCTTTGTACATAGCAGACAGAACATTGTGTCTCAACAGAATGTTGAATCTCAGTGCTTCCTGATAAAACACAGACCTCATGTTTACATCACCAAGCCAGTGTCATTCTACTCTGAATTTTACTTTTATTCACTCTCTCACAGTGGGTAGTCTAGTTTCTCAGAAGGCAGAAACAGAGCTTAATAAACTTGTTTACCACATCAATTATATGCTCTAGATAAGTGGTCTGCAAACTGTGGCTTTCGAGCCACTTGCAGCTCTTTGGTCCCTTGAGTGTGGCTCTTCCATAAAATACCATGGCCTGAGTGAGTCCATTTTGAAGAAGTGGCATTAGAAGAAGTTTAAGTTTAAAAAAATTGGCACTCAAATGATATTTGTCTCTGTTGACTAATGAGTTTGCCGACCACTGCTCTCGATAATTCCTCATGTCTTTATTTTGTCCACTTGGACAATTGCCCTGTAGTTATTTCTGTAAATGTAGTCTTCTTTCTTGTTGGAGCTGTGCTGGGGTAGGTGGCAAATGACAGCCCTGTTTCCCTCTTGAGATTAGATCAGAGGAGTCAGGCAGATGGAGATGGACTTTCTAGCTTGGTTACTCACACATAGTAAGGAACTGGAAAGTATGGTTTAGATGTGGGGTCACAGGGCTTCTGAACACTCATCCCAAATCAGGCAGTCTCCCACCCAGCTGTGAGTGGAGGAAAGAAAAACCTGACACCTGTCCCTGGGCAGGCTGCTCCCTGCAGGGATGAGAGCAGACCCAAATTCATGTGACTGTGGGCAGACATGTCTTTTCAAACAAGTGTTTTGGAGCTAAGCAAGCATCCTTACTTTCTTTTCTCAAGTGCATACATCAGGTACACCCACCGTCCTCTCGTGAGGAAGATGGAGGGAGTCTAAGGCCTCATGTGGAGACTGGAGGGCAGAGAAGTGAAGGTGCTCCTATACTTTCTGAGGGGGTTAAATCATAATGGAAATTAAGTTCATGTCTTGTGTACAAACCAACTAAGGATGAAAGAGGGTGGGCAGAAGTATGCTAGATGGTAAAGAAAATCTGTTTTGTGTTTTACTGGTAAAATTTGCTATAGATAACCCCCAAAACAGATAATTCATTTGTTGATTGATTTTTGGTAAATCGAGTTTTATTTGAAGGGAATGGATAGTTCTTCCTTTAAGGAAGAATTTCCTTAGTTTAACTAAAGATTTTCTCCTTCAAGTTTGTTATAGTGTGGCTAAATAACCTGTCCTTTATAAATTGTGTATAAAGATTGCTACTAAAAGGATTTATGATATTAACTAGTGGCCTGATGCACAAAATGCATTCACATGTGTGGGGTCGAGGGGGAGGAGGGTGGTACCTCAGCCAGGCGGGCACCTTCTCCAATCTGGGAACCCTCTAAGGATGTCCTACTGCCAGTTTACAGGGATTGGGCTTAAACCAACAGTCGGATATCCCTCTCTAAATGTGGGACTGCTGACTCTTAACTGCTCATCTGTCTGCCTGCCTGCCTGATTGTCCCTAACCACTCTGCCTGCTGGCCTGCTCTCCCCCAATTGCGCCCCAACTGCTGACCCGCTTGCTCCCAAATGCCCCCTCCTGCCAGCCTGATTACCTCCAACTGTTCCCCGTGCCAGTGTGCTCACCCTCAACTGCCTTCCCCACTGCCAGCCTTCTCACCCCCAACTGCCCCTCCTTCTGGCCTGCTTGCTCCCACCTTTCCTCCTCACTGGCCTCTTCACCCCCAACTGCACTCCAGCTGGCTTGCTCACTCCAAATTGCCCTCTTCCCTTGCTGTCCTGATCATCTCCAACTGACCCCCACTGATGGCCTGCTTGCCCCAACTGGACTCCCTGCTGGTCTTCTTACTCCCAATGGCCCTGCCCCCACAGGCCTGATCACCCACACCTGCCATCCAATCCTGGCCTGATCACCCACAACTGCCCTCTCCTCTTGGTCTCTAACCACCTCTTCCTCGGCCCCGCCACTATGGCTTTGTGAAGAATGTCTGGAAGGTCTCCTGGAAGGTTTCCCACTCTAATTAGCATATTATCCTTTTATTAGTATAGATAGATGCCTGGTGCATGCGTGGGTGCTGTCTGGTTTGTCCTAAAGGGTGTCCTGGATCAGGGTGGGGTTTTGCTTGGGGTATGGGGCAGCCTGGGCTAGGGTCCTGTGGTGGTTTGCAGGCTGGCTATGCCTCCATGAGTGAGAGTCCCTACTGGGGGTGTGTAGCCAGTCTGGCTGAGTGCTGTTTTCAAACTGGCTATGCCCCCTTTAGGGTAGGGTTCCCCGCTGGGGTGCCTGACTGGTCTAGGTGAGAGGTTGATGGACGTTTGCTAGCTGGCCACACCCTCAGTGGGAATTCTTAGAAGAAGTGGCCAGCCTGGGTAAGGGACTAAGGGCCATTTTCAGCCTGGCCACAGCCCCTCCACCACGCAGCCGGGGCGGGCGGGGGGGGCCTTCCTCTGAGGTTCCTGGCAGCCTGGGTGAGGGGCTTATGGCTGTTTCTAGGCTGGCCAACCTTCCCAGCAGGGATTCTCACCCCATGGGGTGTGGCCAGCCTGGGTAAGGGGCTTTTTAATTCTTTTCTTTTTTTTAATGCCTCCTTGAATGGAGGCCAGAGCCAGCTGGAAACAGGTATCTGGGATTTATTTATCTTCTATAATTTAAACTTTGTAACCTTGAGCAGAGGCCAGGGCAGGTGATGGCGGGCGGCAATATTGGCTTCCTCCATTGCTGGGGGCAACCCAAGCCTCCTGCTTGCTCCAGCTCTGTGGCTGCCACCATCTTTGTTGGGTTAATTTGTATAGTTGCTCCTAATTGATGGTAGGCATAGTGGGGGTACAGTGAATTTGCATATTTGTTTTTTGTTAGTGTAGATTTTTGTTACTATATTTTTACTCATTGCTGTAAACTTTATAATTGAGCCCTAACTGGTTTGGCTCAGTTAATAGAGCATCGGACTGTGGATTCAAGGGTCCCAGGTTCGGTTCTGGTCAAAGGTATGTACCTTGGTTGCAGGCACATCCCCAGTAGAAGGTGTGCAGGAGGCAGCTGATCGATGTTTTTCTCTCATTGATGTTTCTAACTCTATCCCTCTCGCTTCATCTCTGTAAAAAATCAAAACATATTTAAAAAATTTATAATTGAGTTAGAACACTATTATTTTGTGTCTCATGTCAAAACATTATTGAGCTACATGACAGTTTTACATATTCATTTTCTGAGTTACAGTTCAAAATTTGTGTATTTTTCCTGAATATGAGGAAGGAGCTGGCACAGAACCTTAGGCTCAGGAAGAAGCCTTAGAGCCACTTTGGGCCTGCAGCTAATTGATTTTGTGACCTCAGGCAACCTGTAATCTCTCTGAGCCATTGTTGCCTTTTAAGGTCAAATTAGGAAGTTGGGCTAAATCAGTGATTTTCATTGGTTATGCTTATATGCCACTGTTCAAAAGAAAGACAGGAACCAGAAAGTAAATGAAACTCTTAGTAACCAAAAGAGCTGCCACAAAATAAGACATTAAATATTGTGAAATTTATTCGGGGAACATTAAAGCCTTCAAGCAGAATTGTGTATTTGGAGCCAAAATTTCAAAGTTTGTTTATTGCATATTAGAAATAGCAATAAAGGGGAGGTAGAAAAGACTGACTGCTAAGGACAGACAAACTGACATAAGCAAGAAATACAAGAAAGAAACAGAGCATGAAGGAAGATACACCAATTCTAAACCCTAGCAGTTTTTTCATATTTAGCTTCACTATGTTTTGTGTATGAAAGCAGAAATCTATGGAACTTTTCATTAAATATGACATATATATCCTTGTTAAAAAATTAAAAAGATAAATCAGTGATTTATATCCTTTAAGTATTTTTTTCAGACTAGAACTTTTACTTCTAGAATTTGCTGCCTAACTGAAGGGGGATGGAGATTCTGAAGCTCTGCAATCCTGCAGGTGTCCCCAAGGGAAATAGATTCCTATGGGACAGAGTTTGGGGAAAATCCTTCTCTGACAAATCCTTTGAATTGAAAGTTGCTGGGTACATTGTTTTCACGTGTATACTTTTCCCACCTTTCTATATTGTTGAAAATGACACAATATAAAAAAAATGGCAGATATGTTCTCTTTATTATCGTTGGAACTTCAAGTTCTTTCCATCATCTGGACACAGTCCTCACCTAGAAATAAGCATAAACATTACAGAAGTAAATATTTAGGAAAGGAGCTTTTGGGGGGAAATATAATAATGTTCCATCAGTAGTTTCTTAATTCAAGTTGTGTAAAAATGTGATTCACATAATACTTATTTTATTAATGGTAATGTAAAATTGAGTCAATAAAAGCCTTGGTCTTTATTTCATATCGAGCTATTTATTTCACAAAGTATGTCTACTAATGTTGCCACATTATCCATTTAATAAGTCCTGTCTATCATGCTATTGTCATAAAAGTATTAATACTGGGGAACATGTTAGTCACCAAATTTATCTTCACGCCTGAAATTTGTAAAGGCATTTGATATCACATTATAATGATCACTACAGTGTTTAATGTTTAGTATACTATTTTAAACACTGTTCCAGGCATTGAATGAAAGGATACCTTTTTAAAGATAAGTTTTATTAAGAATACTCTAGATCAGAACACTTGTAATACAACTTGGAGTATTCTCACACATTTCATCATTAAGTAGACTATCATAGTTTGTTTCCAAATTTAGCTCTAATTTCTATTAAGAAAACAAGGTTATTACAATTACAGAATTATATGTGGATTTTTGTTATTGTTATTAATCCTCACCTGAGGATATTGTTTTTTACATTACTTTTCAGAGAGAGTGGAAGGGAGGGAGGAGGGAGAGAGAAGAGAGAGGGAAACAACTATGTGAGAGAGAAATATCGACTGGTTGCCTCCGGCATGCAACCCAACTGGGGGCAGGGAAAAAATCCGAAACTCAGATAGGTGCCCCATAGCAGGAATCAAACCTGCAACTATTAGGTCAACAGGCTGATGCTCTAACCACTGAGAAAAACTGGCTAAGGCTATATATTGATTTTTCCCCCTCAAATTAAAGGTTTATTGAAACCTTTGTGGTCCATATGAATAAAGAAATGTCTCAGTTGTAATATAGACAGTAACAATAGTTTCAGTTATGTTTTGCCAGTAGAATTTTCACATGACCTTATGACAGGACCACTTTTGTTATTTTAGATTGAAAAATTAATAGCATAGAACATGTCTTAAACTTTTAATTTTCTAAAAGTATAACAATAGAAAGCTATTTTGTTATTTATTATTTTTTTTCTTTTTGAAGCACCTCAAGTTTATTATTAATTTATTAGTAATATATACCTGATTCTTAGGCAGAATGTGAAGATGAAGGGTTGCTCTCTCATACTGGAAAATCAACTACATAATATGTTACAGTATGTGCAAATGTGTATATTGAAGAACTTGGCAAAAACGTCATCAAAACCCGCTTTCAGTTTATTAAAGAATTCCTCAAGAGTACCCTTGGGGGAGGTGCAGCAACTTCATGACCAAGTCACAGATCTCTTCAGAATTAATTCTTACAAAGGCAGTTTTGATTATGTTGATCCAAATTATGCGGTGGTGGCAGGATGGATAAAGACAACATTTTATTTTTAGTCTCTCCACATGCTGTCTCACTTGATTTAGGAGGGCTTGGGAGTCCCCAGGAATGATCTTCCAGAGAATTCCTGCCATGGGAGTAACGTATCTGATAGTTTGTCCATGATGGGAGAATTGGTTTCTCTGATAAAACTTTCCATTTCTTGGTAAAGGAAAGATGTGGGATGACAAAGGGTTTTGCCATTTGGTGAGAGAGGGGGGTGTCTTTTGTATGTTGAAGTGAATTCAGTTTTGTGCTGTCTTTGCCTAGGTCGGACAAGAATCCTACAGGGGCACAGCCTTTCTTGATTGCAGTTGGGGTTTTCAGTTCAATTTGTACTTGAGCCACCAGATGCAAATTCTCTCTTCAGCTTCCAGTATCCATCTTGCATATCATCACTTGAACTGCTTCCTCTTTGGAGAGCTCTGCTCTGTGATTGTCTTCCTGAGATGGATGCGTTGGTTTGGCTTTTTGTAGGTCTATTCTGAGAGTGTTACATTCTTTCTTCAGTGGTTCTAGTTCTTGTTCCAAGCCATGGATCTTCAGGTCACAACTCAACTTTTCCACCTCACCTATTGATTAAGTGGATTTAAATCCCTTATCACCTGTTGTGTGTCCACCTCTGTTCTTAGCAAAGGAGTTCTACTGCTGCTGTTCATTCAATACTTTCAAAGATTCAGGTTGTCTTTGTTTATTTTATCCAATTTGCTCTTTAAATTATCCCTATCAATGCAAACCTCTTGATGTGCATGATAGGCCTTATTTACTTGTTCTCGGCCCGCAGAACTTGTTTCTTCATCTAATAAAGTGCCTGTAAGCTTTTCTTCCAAAAATGTTACTCTTTTCTTTTGGAAAGAGTTTTTTTCTCTGAATCCTTCAGGCATTTTTTTGATGTCTTCATCAAAAAACAGTGACAAGGGCAAAATGTGAAGCAGCAGACTCATCCTATATAATAAAAAGCTAATATACAAATGGTCATCATGTCCTCACACCCTCAGGCTTCCATGCAGTAAAGGCTCAGATACTCAACACTGGGGAGAGGAAAGAGGACCAGCCAGATTGCAGCCAAAGAGAGGGACAAGCCACCCACCTCAGGACAGGTGCCAGTGCCAGCGCCTGTGCCTGCAGCCCAGGAGAAGGACAAACTGCCTGCCCTGGACCCAAGCACCTGTGGCTGCAGCTCATGTGAAGCTGCTTGCCCAGGGTCCCTGTGGCTGTGGCCAGCCCGGGCAAAGCTGGCCTGGGTCCTGGATGCCTGCAGCTGCACAGAGGGAGGAAAGTCTGTGTTCCAGGTGCTGGTGACCAGTTGCAGGAGGGAATACTGGGTTCTGGGTGTGGGGCGAGGCAGAGGTGGGTAGGGGCAATCAGGACAGCAGGGGAGTAGTTAGGGTCAATCAGGCAGACAGACAGAGGTGGTTAGGAGTGATCAGGAAGATAGGCAGGCAAGCAGTTAGGAAACAGTGGTCCTGGATTGTGAGAGGCAGTTGGACATCTCCTAAGGTCCTAGATTGGTGAGAGGCCAGCGGAGGGATCCCCCTTTCCCTCCCCCTATGCACAAATTTTGTACACTGGATCTCTAGTCTGAATATATTGAGACCAGAGTCACTTATCTCTTTTACGGGCTTTTTCATGATTTAGAATGCAGATCCCATCTTCTACCAACCTATCCATGACATTCCGAGTCAGGCTGCATTTGGATTCCCAGCACTACAAACAGGGTCATCAGAGGTCACCACGAGTTCCAGTTTCCTCAAAGATACTCTGTTGTTCCCTGCAAAAGCCACTACTCCAGGTATACCTCAGAGAGGTTCCCATTTCTTTGGTCTGGGCTGTGCCAGAACAGACCAGTGGGCTGGGGCCTGGGGATCAGGAAGGAGTGGCAAGCGGGTCAGAAGAAGCTGAAGCATCACCAGGAGCAGACCCCTTACCTAGCAACAAGCCCACGAGGCCGCCACCCCCTCCTTACCCCCCTCCACAGCAGGGAAACACAACTTAGGGGAGCTGGAAGCTAGCAGCAATTGGCTTGAAAGGGGCTAGAAATCTCATTTTAAAGAAAAACCAATTTAAGTAAAAAACAAAAAAACCCATAAATTTTTATAAATAACAGTTTTACTTGGAATCACAAAGTAATACATTCAGTGTGAAATATGACTTGACTTGTTTAAACTTCTTTAAACCAATGGTATCAAATATTACTTTTCTGAAGTTATGGTTATTCAATGGACCAATAATAATTGGATTTTATCAGATTAATCTAAATAGCATTATATATGCCTGTTCTCTATTATCTAAAATTAAAATTAGTCTGAATTAATTTTATTTATGTAATTTCTTTTCTATTTGTGCAATCCCCAATTCTCCAGTCTCTGAGTAGTATTTAAAGGACACATTTCATAAGCTATACTGTATATCATCCCTCTAATAATGTCTCATTTAACTTAAATACTAAAAATAATATTTGATCTATTTCAGATGTGGCAGGATTATGGAGAAATCCTAACTAGAGAAATGAAAAAAGGTATGTTGCCAAAATTTATTAATAATTATAGATATCACTGATTTTTTAAATAAACTGAGAATGGGACATGGCATCTGTTTTCATGTTTGGGTAAAAATATACTGCATTAAATATTTTCTTACCCATGTGAATGAAAAATGTGAAATATACACAGTCATAAGGAAGAATATACTTATTCCACATGTAGTCATCATGTTCCACAGCTCTTTAAAGATCTCAGAAGTCTACTGGTATGCATCTCTCTTCATTTCTGGCTATTCCCTTCCTTCCCTCTGCTCTTCCTATGCACTGTTGACTTGCACACTGAAACTATGGCCAGAAAACTGTCTTCATCCATTTCTCATGTTTTTCTACTGATATAAAACCAAATAATCAGACTTGTCTAATAATACTGAGTCAGGTAGTTATAGTTCATATAACTGTCAACTATGGGCAATATTCAAGACTCCAGTCATTGACTTTGGCATTCTTTTACCTTGCACCCTCATGAAAAAATCCAAATTCCTTTGCATGGAGTAAAAACACTGAAATACACTTAGTTCCTGCCAAATAATGCAGCCTTATATTTGCTACTCTGCCCCTTTGCTCTAGGAGCTAGCTAAACTAGACTTTTTCTAGTTCCATAAATGTTTTTCCTTATTTCTAGTCCTGACATCTGCTTCATTTCTCTTTCTGGCATGCTTTTTTTTATTCCATCAGGTATGAACTTACATATCACCTCCACCAAAAAGCCAACAATATTGACACAAAACTGGGATGTCTCCTCAGTGTCCTCCAATAGTGCCTTGTGTTACATTGGTTGGTAGTATCTATCACTCTGAATGGAAATTGCCTGTTCATTTCTTGTATTTTTTCAGTTTATAGTAAACTAGAGGCCCGATGCATGAAAATTCATGCAGAAGTAGGGTCCCTTGGCCTGATTGGTAATTAGGGCTGATTGGGGCCTTCTAGGTCCTAGGTGGGCCTTCCTTCATTCCATGCTTTCCCCTGGTGGTCAGCGCATGTCATAGCGAGTAATCAAACTCATGGTCTCCTGGTCAAATTCTGCATATTAGCTGTTTATATGTATATAGATGATTGTTCAGAGGTGGACTGCGTCATCTTCATCTTGTAACTCCAATGCTTGTCATACTACCTTAATGCATGGTGTTGAATAAATGAATGAAGGATGGGAAAAACCAGAAGCTCTGATACTTAGCCATGATACCAATTAATACAGTGTTCAACCACTGAATTAATAATTATGCTTCATAGTATTCTTGTGCGGTGTATTGTATCCAGATATACTTAGTTGTAGTTTAAAGAATATAATTCTT
This sequence comes from Lasiurus cinereus, assembly GCA_011751065.1. Lineage (NCBI taxonomy): Eukaryota > Metazoa > Chordata > Mammalia > Chiroptera > Vespertilionidae > Lasiurus > Lasiurus cinereus. Next base: position 41,076,218 of record JAAGEH010002534.1, on the reverse strand, counting down.
TTTCTTTCCAGGTGCTGCTAAATTTGAAGTTGTCCTGTAGGATCTGTAGAGTCAATTAGTCAAGTTCATGTCAAGATTTACTTTTAAAAACACAACAAGAATATAAAGAGATTTTGCTGAAAAACCACATGATCTGAAATGCTGGAAGCCAATTCTAGCATGTCAGCAGGTCTGAATCTTCTGGGATGGCTGAAAGATATTTCCCCAAACCTGAAAAGAATGATTGCTTGTTGCCAGACCATCTTAATCTACATGTTATTACCTCCTCCTGGCCAAACACCTGAATAGCTGGAGGTAACTCCATCAATCTGACAATGTTTTTTTGTGTTTGAAACCCTGGCCTTTGATATGTATATCTCCACCTTGCCTTAGGACAAATTGTGTTAATAAAAACCAAGGGGTCCTGAGACAAAGAGAACTTAGTTATGTTAGCTAAGTCTTCTCTGACTCCCTATGATGCCTTTCAAAATTGTTTCATCTCTAGACTCTTATTTAATTTACACACAGACCCTTCTCCAGATTACTGAATCCTTCTAGATGCCAGATCAAAACCACCAGTATTACTGAAACATAAACAGTAAAAATTATTTACTGGACTGTTTACATAGCATTTTGTTTTCCACTAGACATATGACATGAACTTTTGATTAAAGAAAAAAGTTTTGATCATGTTTGATGAAAATTTATAATGTATTTTAAACTGGAGTATTTGGGGGGGAATCTAAGTTTTAAGCACATTTTGCAAATGAAAGCCAGCACTATTGAATTATACATACTCAAATTGCCCAAATACCAACTGTTTAAACAATATGCAAACTAACAACTTGTCATTCATATTTTAACTAGAGGCCTGGTGAATAAAAAATCATACATTGGAGGGGGGGTCCCTCAGCCTAGCTTGCCCCCTCTCACAATCTAGGAGCCTTCTGGAGATGACCCTGCGATCAGGGAAAGGCAATGCCCCATCACACCTCTGCTGCTGCCACAACAGTGAATCGCTAAGAAAAAGAGCAGTATTATGGCTATTCCTGCAAGGCAGATTTAGCCAAGGATGGCATGACAAAGTGCAGTCTAACAATTCATGATGAAGCCTTTGTTTCCTTGCTGTGTGGGAAGCAGTAATTTTATGGTGCTTCTGTGTCCCAGCAGGGGCAGATGAATTCTCTTCCTGATGATAGTCTCGGGTTCTGGTGGCACTCATAAAAAGACAAAATAATAATTATTAGACAGATAAAACCAATGGTATACAGAAATACCAGAGCATATTACCTTTAGGAGGAGAAAAGAATGAAAGATTAGTGTTACAGGGAATTCAGGGTGTAATCTGAATTCCTTGGAGCAGGTTGATCTGCCAGGTCTCCTATCTTCTTGAGGGTGATCGCAGGGGGTGTTTCTTATGGTCAGAGGTCACCTTCCATTCAGGCTGGTCATCACTCGGCTGGTGGACTTTCACCTGGGAGTGATGGATCTAGGTGTTAAGTCCTATAACTTTGAGAGCTTTGGGGGTAGTTAGTATGACTAGATATGCTCCCTTCCAAATTGGCTTAAGGGTCTCTTTTTTCCAGTTTTTTTATCCAAACTTGGTCTCTAGGTTTATAAGGACATACAGTTGTTCCTAGAGAGATGGGTAATTGTTCAGTAACCATCTGTGGGCCTCAAAGACAGTTTTTCCAAGTCCTTGTAGTTGCTTCTGGATTTCTAAGTTCCCTATTTCCCTCAAATCTCCCTTTGGCCAAATTAAGGGAGGGGGTCTACCCTATAGAATTTCAAAGAAAGAGAAACCTACCCTGGCCCTCAGGGCACAGTATACCCGCAGATGTACAAGAGGCAAGATATCTGTCCAGGGTAGGATTGTCTCTTGGCATAGCTTAGCCATAGCCTGCATTAGATCCGGTTCATGCGCTCTACTTTCCCTGAACTCTGAGGCCTGTAAGCTGTATGTAGGTTCCATCTAATGCCTAAAGCCTTAGCTACCTGTTGTACTATTTCTGCTACAAAGGCTGGGCCATTATCAGACCCTATGGTCAGAGGCATTCTATACCATGAAATTATAAAAGTAGTGACTTCTCTTGCCTTTTCTGTGTATTACAGAGCGAGTTCCCAAAAGATAGACCACCGAAACCAATTTGATCAAACAAGCAAATTTTATTACATACTCGAATCTGGGCTCAAACCTCGACTGATGCAGCAGCCAGCAAATGCCTTGGTGAGAGCCCCGATGGAGGGGCACTCCCTCCTTTTATATCCCTCCCAACCTATGCTAGCCTGGAACTTTGATTGGCTCCTTGGTATCAGGGACACAGAGTTTTAGAGATGGAAATTTGAGCTTTATTATGGCTGGTTTTATAGCCCTATCGCAGGAATGAGCAAGCAAGCATTGTCTACAGAAGCGAATATTTGTGGTTAGCACAGCTGCCTGGCGGAGTTATTCTAAGAGCATTGTAAAATTTTAACAGAGACATTTACTGGCTGGAGAATGTTCTGTTATCTTACCCTTTTCGGGGCAAGTTTGGCCCGGGGTTGGGGAGTTAAAGGTTATGCATACAGGGGCTGTTTGGTCATGTCACAACATGTGCAAGTGGGATATGCCTCAACACACCCTGAAAAGGTGCAAACAAAAACTAGCAAGTATTTATTTCCTCTGCTAGGCCCTATTTCTGTAAAATCTACTTCTAAGTCTTTAAAAGAAGCTTGCCCACAGCGCTGAATTCCTATGGGTCCCACAGGATCCTGTTTGGCATTGCTCTGAGCACAGGCAATGCTGAGACTGAGGTACACAAAGAGGAAAGATAGTATCTGCCTAACAAAGCTTCTAGGGCAGTCTTCCCTAAATGAGGAAGTTCATGCTGCTGGATGGCTTCCTTATGGGCTAACTGTTCTAGGACATAGACCCTATGATCTGGGCATATCCACCAGTCTTTCCTCCATCTCTTGCCCCCTTCTTGCTGGGCCCATTCCTCTTCTTGAGGAGTGTATTTTGGAGGTTCAGGTAATTCGGGGGCCAACATGATCAGTGACAGTGCCACTTGTTCTTTAGCAGCCAGCTTGGCTACAGCATCAGCACCTTAGTTTCCTTCTGACACTGAGTCTTTCCCCTTCTGGTGACCTTTACAATGGATGACAGCTATTTCCTTGGGCTCCCAGACTGCTACTAGTAACTAAAAATCTCATACTGATTTTTTTATTCCTTTGCTTCCAATAGCATGCGATACTTTTACATTTAAATTTTATCCTAAGGAAAGCTTATCTGCTTCCTTGGCTAGCAATGCAATGACTGCAAGGGCCCTGAGACATGGGAGCCACCCAGAAGCAACTGGGTGAATCTGCTTAGAGAGAGAGGTTACTGGTCTTTGCCAGGGTCTAAACTTCTGGGTTAGAACTCTTAGGGCCTCTCCCGCTGTTCTCGTGGAAAAAAAAATAAGATTAAAGTCTCTTGTCACATCTGGTAACCCTAGTGCTGGGGCCTCTGCGAGCTTTGCCTTTATGGTGGTGAAGGCTTTTTCCTGCTTGGGACCCCCGTCGATGTGTGCCTTCTCTTCTCCTTTTAAAGCTTCGTAGAGAGGGTTAGCCAAGTCTGAAAACCCTAGGATCCAAACTCAACAGAACCCTGCCACTCCCAAGAATTCCCAAATCTGCTGCCAGGTGCAAGGGACTGGAATGGCACAGACTGCCTGCACCGGGCAGTAGTCATTAGTCCCAGGCTTTTAGTCAGGCAAGAGAGGCTTGTTCCATGGAGATCTGCATAAGAAACCCCCACGGGAGCAGCTAGTCTAATTGGACCTGGATTCCTAGGCATACTTCCCTTGGAATTGGATATTAGAGGATTTTAACAGCTGTGCCCCAGGCTTTAAGTCGATTAACATCAGAGCACGGTCCTTAGCCAGGCCAGGAGGATTTCCTTCTGCCCAGACCAGTGGGAATTCTTTTTCTAATTCAAATTCTACCATTTACAGCAACCTGGATGGAACTAGAGAGCCTTATGCTTAGTGAAATAAGCCAGTCAATGAAGGAGAAGCACCACATGCTCTCCCTCATTTGTGGATAATAAAGAACATTGTAAACTGATGAACAAAAGGATAGATACAGAGGCAGTAAAGCATCAAGCAGACTGTAATATTATAGCAGGAAGATAAAGGAGATGTGGGGTAGTGAAGAGATCAATCAAAGGACTTGTATCTATGCATATAAGCATAACCAATGAACATAGACACTAGGGGGTTGGGGTATGCCTGGGAGGGAGGGGGGGAATGGGGAGATATGTATACATGTAACACAATAAAAAAATTATCATCAAAAAAAAATTCTAATGAAGAGGCCTTTGACTGGGGGATATAAAGTCTCCTTTCTTCCTCCCTTGGCACTGATAGAGACAGGATCATTGGGGAGGCCTCCTCACTTAGGCAAAGTTTTGCTGAGCCATTTAGAGCAAAAGTGATTTCTATCCCCATTTTGGCTGAAAGGTCTCTACCTGTTAGAAGCACTGGATAGTCTGGAAAGTACAGGAATTCATGAATTACTTTATGGCTGCCAAGATGGCATCAGCGAGGGAGGCAGAATGGTATATAGGTCTGATCTCCAGTAGCTCCAATAATGGTGACCTCCTTTATGAGTGACTACTGAGTGCTCAGCTGCTGTATCAATCATAAAGTTCAGTCTGGCCCTCAATTTTCATTCTGACCATGGGCTTGTGGGGGCCCAGCTGAAAAGAGCCCGGTCTATCCTACTCAGAATCAGCCATTGCTAGCCCAATGAGATCTGCTTCATGTAGCTCTGGTTGGTAGCATCTGGGCCAAAAATTTTCTTACTTTGCCATTTGGGACATTTGTTCTTCCAGTATCTTTTCTCCTTACAATAGGCACACTGATCCCATCTCAGGCTCGCTCTTCCTTTTCTCCCTGATCTGTATTCTTGCTTTCCTTGCTGATCTGTCTGGGAGCCTGAGCCGCTAAAAGCCACTGCTATTATATTGGCCCTTCTTTGTATTCTCTTTTCTTCCTCCTTCCTTGCCGCACTGTCTCAGTTGATGAAAACCTTGTTAGCTATCTTTATCAATTCAGTAGCATTTTATTCCTGCAAATGCTTCCAGATTCTGTAGCTTTCTCCTTATGTCAGGCTGGGCTTGACCTACAAAAGCTGCATTTACCATGGTTTGATTTTCTGGGGCCTCAAGGTTAAAGGGAGTGTAGATTTGCTATGCCTCACACAGTCTCTCATAGAAAGCCGCTGGACTTTCCTCAGGCTTCTGGAAAACCTCAGAGATTTTATCCTTATTGGTGGGCTTCTTGGCTCCAGCCCTGACCCTCTGGAGGAAGGCCAGCCAATACCTATCTAACCCAGCCCTTTCATCTTCTGAGTTGGGATTCCAATCAAGTTCTTCATCTGGAAAGGCCTCCTTGGCCCATCTGTCTGTATCTTAATGTCCCCGCTGGGTCCGGGGTCTGGAGCCACTTCCCAGCTTCTGTTACTGATCTCATGTGCTCCTCAGTGTTAAAGAAAGTGAAAAGGAGCTGCTTGCTGTCCACCCGGGTGGGCTTCTAGGTCTGGAAGATCATTTGTAGGAAGTCTACTACGGCCTGAGTTTTTTCAGAATAAGCTGGGTGTTTTGGCTTCCAATTCAGAATATCATTTGTGGTAAAGGGCTGATAATAACAGACTGGCCCTCCTTCCTGAAAGGTCTCATCTTCACCAAGTACTTTGGCACCCCGAACCTCCCTGAGAGGCCTCTGACGTGCCGGTTGTGGTTTGGGCCCTTGATCTGCTGAACACAAGCGCCGCCCAACTGGCTCTGGAGAGCCCGGTTGAGGAGGGATGGAGTGGGGTGGTGTTTCCAGACTTTCTGGACCTTCCAGACCAGTGTGGGGAGCACTTGGTGCTGCTTGTGGCATATATGGAGGTGGCAAAACTGGCAGGACTTCCCCAAGGGTCCTGGCAGAACAGGGGATTGGGTTTCCTTCTGAGGGACCTGTTTCTTTTCTCCTGCCTGCGTCTCTTCTGCTTTCTTCTGTCCTTCCTGCTTCTTTTCTCCTGCTACCAAAACCTTACTCTGTCCCTTCTTACACATGCAGAACCAGACTTAAAGTGGCAAGGTCTGAGCAATTTCTAACCAGCTGTCTATGTAGGGAAACTGATCTGAGTGTCCAGGGTCTGTCGTGACTACATTCCAGATCACCCTGACCAGTCCTTCATCTAAAGAGCCTTCTGAGGGCCAGCCAACCCTGAAAGCTGGCCATTCTAATTCACAGAATTTCCTTAGTGTTTGGGGGTTCATTTTAATGCCATAGTCCCCATTGAAATCCTTCTTAAAATTTTTCAACATGCAATTGAGAACAGTGGGTTTATTTTGTCCTGATCCCATCATGATTGGTGGTGAGAGACAGACAAGGGAAGAGAGTGATCTGTTTTCACAGATCCTCACTCAGATGCCAGCCTGGCCATGTCCCTTGGGAGCTTCGATTTGTCTTAGCTAAGGTGCACCCGTATAAACCCTGGGCCTGCTCACCTACACGTTGTCATTATGCCTTATGACAAGTCTCGGAACCGCAGGTTGGGGCCCACTTGGACTCTGTAACTGAGGTTGTGGAGCCACACAAAGGATAGGAGAGGGCAGGCTCTCTCCCTCCACACTCATCCATTTTTACCAGACATTCACAGTTTAAACAATCCACCTGATTCCTGACTAATTTAACTGATGAAGCTGTATGACTTCCCAGGAGGTAATCAAGCTCACCTTCCACTCTCTCCAGTGAGCTTAAGTACATGGGGCCCCTACCTTACTGTTTCTGTTGACAGGTCCAGAGGTGTCCATCCACTTTTTCCAAATGCTGACTGGGTCTCAGGCTGAGATCTGAGAGTGCCTGGAGTCTCCCGGTTCAATTCTGTTAAAATCAGCCAGGCGGCCTCTCGGAGGTCTTTCCCTTGCCCTTGCCCTTAGGCCTCAAGCTCGATCCACTCACCAAAAGACCAAGTGTGGTTGGCTTCACAGTAAGGGAACCAGTTGTTGCAGAAGACCAGAGAAAAATCAAGCAACGCTTTTAGAGAAAAGGAGTGACACTGTTAATTTATGCCGGCAGATTCAGTGGAATAACTTTCTAAATCTGAGTAAAGTAACATACAGGGAGCTTCTCTTTTATGCCTTTATGGGGTCTTTGTCCCACAAATATGAATTATGCTTCTGGTCTTTTCACAGGCTTTGCAGAAAGGCCCCGGGTGTTGGGGGTCTTGAGACCATATGGTCTGGCCTGGTGCCTGCATTAAGAACCCCCTCACTCTGCCCTCCCCCCCCCCACACACACACACTCCAACACTGTGCACTGTTCATTGTTTATGGCCTCTGTGAAAACAAGCACTTAGATAACAGGTTCTGCAAGACCAGTTTCTGGGAAAGAGGCAGTGACTTAATTATAAGTTCTCAAGAATGTACACTGGGCTTGCTGGCATAGATTCAGATTGCTACCCCGCCCCCAAATATCAGGATTACATTGGAATTAGCTCTTTTTAGCCTTCTCAAAGGTTCAGAAAAGATGAGCTATAAGGAAGGAAGGGAAAAGGAAAGACTAACATATTGATTCAGTTATTGATTTTGTTACTAGTGTTGGTCTGATGGAATGATCTCTTCTAGGAGGGAATATCTAATTCACAAACTTTAATTATGGACAAAATTTGTTTAAATAGCAGGTGCTTTTGGTACACCTAGAATTTGCTGTTTTCACATATCTCACTGTGGAAAACTGCATAAAATGAAATCCAAAGCAATATATTAGAAAAATAGTCTCAAGCAAAGATCAAAAGAAAGAACTCAGATCTGGCAAAGATAATGGACCTACATGGTCGAGAAGTAAAGAAACCTCTGAGGTGGGTTAACTTGCTAAGTCTTACTGAAACTACAGTGGAGGAAATTAAAGAGGACAGGCATCAGGCATGAAGGAAGCAGCAAATAGGAAACATCTCTGGAGGAGTGATCCAGAAGGCCCTGGGGTACACTTCTCCAAAGCAACTTCATTTCAGAATGGCTATGGTTTTTCCACTAAAACAGTTCTGGGAACCAAGCAGGTGGGAGAACATTCCTGGGAAACAGGTTTCCCCAAAAAATTCCATAGTAAATGGCAGCAACCATTGAGGCTAAGGTCCAAAAATACTGGTTCATGAGAGAATGTGGAGACTATGTCACAGGATGGAGCCCACACACAATGCAGCACTAAAATGCCAGGAAGCAGGTATTCAATGGTGGAGTCAAAACTGAGAGACTAAAATGGCTGAATGAGACTTCTCAGTTAGAACCTGCTACCTGGGAGTACTTTCACTGCAAACTTTAAAGAACAAAAGGCAGGACTATTTTACATGATAATCCCTGACCTGGGGACAAGGGAGGAAGGAATGAATGAATTACAATCCCTATTACATTTTGGTTGCACATATAGAGTAAACCTCACAGTGTCAAACTTAACTTCTTATATGAGGATTTTCCCAATTGATTTTTAAAAAGTGCAATATAGCGTGCCATTCACTGTTTGAAAGTGTACACATCAGTGACTCTTAGTACATTAACCATGTTGTAAAACCATCACCACTCACTAATTCCAGAATATTCCCATCACACCCAAATAAACCCTGTTCTCCTAAGCAGTCAGTCCCAAGTCCCCTCTGCAATCTGCTGGCCATGATAAATCCACTTTTCATGTATGGATTTGCCTGTTTTCCACATTTACTATAAATGGAATAAATCAACCACCGTGTAGCCTTTTGTGACTGGCGTCCTTAACTTAGCATGATGTTGTCAAGGTTCACACATATTGTCATGTGTTGCATACTTCATTTCTTTTTATTAAACTTAAATTTCTGAATTACAGATATCCCTCTTTTTTCTCCCCGCTACCCACCTTCATCTGGTTCCTGCAGCACCTCAGGTCTTTACTACCCTATGGTCTGTGTCAATAGGTAATGCATGTATACATATAAATTCTTTGGTTAATCTCTTCCCAGTCCTCTTCCTCCATTCCCTCTGAGATGTGTCAGTCTGTTCCATGTTTCCATGCCTCTGGTTCTATTTTATTCATCAGTTTATTTTGTTCATTAGATCCCTTGTTCATTTATTTTGGTTTTTACATTCAATTGTTGATAGATATGCATTTTTTTGCCATTTTATTGTTCCTATTTTTTTATCTTTTAATTCCCCTTCTCATTTTCTTTCTTTTCCTCTTCCTCCTCTTCTTCTTCTTCGTCCTCCTCCATTTCTTCTTTCTCCTTCAGGAAGACCCTTTAATATTTCTTGTAGTACTGGTTTTGTATTGAACTCTTGTAGAAGCTTTTCATTGTATGGGAAGCCCTTTATCTAACTTTCAATTATAAATAATAGCTTTTCCAGGTAAAGTAATCTGGGTTGTACGACTTTGTGTTTCAACTCTTTGAATATTTCCTGCCACTCCCTTTTGGCCTGCAAAGTTTCTGTTGAGAAATGAATTGACAGCTGTATGAGAACTCTCTTGTAGGTAACTAGCTGCTTTTCTTTTGCCGCTTCTAAGATTATCTCCTTGTCCTTCACCTTTGGCATTTTAATTATGATGTGTCTTGGTGTGTGCCTCTTTGGATTCATGTTGTTTGAGATTCTCTGTGCTTCCTGGATTTATTTATTTCACTAGGTAAGAAAATTATTTTTTCAAATAGGTTTTTTATTTCTTGCTCCCTCTTTTCACCTGGTATGCCCATGATGTGAATGTCTGTACACTTGAAGTAACCCCAGAAGTTTCTCACATTATCTTCATTTTGGGGGGTTCCTTTTCCTTTTTACTGTCCTGATTGGGTTGTTTTTTTGTTTGTTTATATTTTAAAAATCTTTTAAAATATATTTTATTGATTTTTTACAGAGACAAACATCGATGAGATAGAGACATCGTTCAGCCACCTCCTGCACACCCCCTACTGGGATGTCCCCACAAACAAGATACGTGCCCTTGACTGGAATCTAACCCGGGACCTTTCAGTCCGCAGGCTGATGCTGTATCCACTGAGCCAAACCGATTTCAGCAATATATTTTAAAATTTTTATTTGATCCTCAGCATCCTCTAATCTACTGTTGATTCCCTTTCTTTTCATTCAATCTAAATTATTATTCATTTCAGAGGCAGCTGATCAATGTCTCTCATCAATGTTTCTAACTCTCTATACCTCTCCCTTCATCTCTGTAAAAAAGTCAATAAAATATATTTAAAGAAAAAGTCAGTTTAAAAAAAAGTGATTAGACAATTCACACATTACTGGTGGAAATCCAAAATGGTAATGATATATGCCCTGGTGGTGGGGGTGGGTATGGTATTAGGTAATAGCTATTTAATTTATATATGGAATTACCCTTTGACCCAGAAATACATTTCTAAGAATCTATTACTAAGATTCAGTGATGAAAAGAAGTAATGCATATGCACAAGACCTCCTATTATTAACAGCCAAGGACTGACTGGAATAAACCCAGTGGCCTTGAGGAGGGGAGTCTCCTGAGAGAATGTGGGGAGATTTGAAAATGCAGAAGTTAAAATCAGTTACAATTTGTAAATAGGGTTGCATGAACCTCCTCTTCCCCTATACAGCTGTCTTCAAATATTTCTAGGTGGAGAGGAGGTGGATATAAAGATATAAATTAGACATATAACTTAGGTAAATTCATATGTCAGTCATTTAGTTAATGAGAAACCATTAAACACCTACTGTTCTAAGAGCAATGAAATTAATAGTACAGAAAATAATTCCTTTTCTCATGGTTGATACATTTTAGTTGGGAGAAAGTAGACAATAAACAAATATTTAACAGATCAAGTGTAAACAAAAAAGTGGCCACATATTAAAGATGACAAGTTCAGATGCCTGGCAGCCCTTACAAGCTCAGAGACCTAAAGTAACACACACTGTTATCAGTGGAAGTGGGTATCCCCTTCCCTCTGGGTGCTTGGAGTTGGGCCCTTACAATATCTGGAGAAAAATAAATTTCTGAGACTCACACAGGAGGAGGAGTGATTTACATCTCTGAGTTTGCAAAGTCCCATTTCCCTGCATCCAGGCCTGCAAAATGTGCAGCTGGGGACTCAGCAGAGCTTGAAGCAGAGCCAGTGTCCAGAGTTTGCTTTCCATGGTGGAGCTGCATCCTGCATAACATCAGGTTACTTGCAATCCATTAGTCCATTGTGTGTGGAGTCCACACGGCCTTGGGCTATGTGGGCAAATGCAGGAGCATGGGAGTCCCACAGGCCAGGAGCGTGGGCCTAGCAAGAGAGAGAACTCCTTTGTTTGGGAGGTCAGTGTCTCAAATCTTCTCACACTTGCAGTGGCCACACCTACTCTAGCCAATGACCTGTTCCCAGGTGTTCCTGACAGTCAAGCACCTTCCCTATTTCACAGAAACTTGACTGAGCATGCACCTACTCCTTCTCTGTGCAGTCCTCACCCCCAATCCACCCCTCTGCCATCTGCGGGGAATAGTCCTGGGAGTGTTAAATTGCAGTTTCCTGGCACAGCTGCACAAATGACATGCCTATGAAATTTGCCTTTCCCTTTGCTCCTCCCAGTTACTTGTAACTGGGTTTATTACAGCGGTATCAGTAATACAAAAAGAAGCAGACCATTTATGGATGAGAACAGAAAACCCCCAAATCAAAAACATAACCTGAGAATTTAATGCGCAGTAAAGTAACATTTTAAACTAGGCGAGAAAAGGTGGTAACAGGTGAATAGCCCTTTTTAAAGAAAAAGTTCTGACACATTAACACCATGCTCCAAAATAAATCTTGGATTGATTAAACATTTATTTGGGGGAAATAAAACGTAATGTAAGAGGTGAGCCAAAGGAGAGATAAAGAGGAATGCAGAAAGGGGTTTCATTTCATCAGGAGAACAGGCATTGGTTTCTCATAAATTTAAACTTGCAGACACATATTGCCACAATCCCTGAAGCCATGACAACATCCGTCTGTTCTTGCTTGAGGTTATGATGTGGAACAGACATAAACTAGGACACTGAGAGATTTAGAGGGCGGCCAGACCTTGAGCGTCCTGTTTTTAAGGGGAGTTTTCTGGGGGGCCTGAAGTTGAGTGTCCTGAAGTTCCACACCATCCTAACCCTGGTTTTAGGTAAAGACCGCTTTTTCACTGAGCTGAGTAACCTTTGTAAGCATCTGGAAACACTTAGCCAGCTCCCTGGGATGTTTGAACAGAACCCACACCTGCCCACAGGCAGTTCCTGAGATTTGAGAGGCTTGGGCCTTGGGCATGGGCTCTGGCTGCCCTTGACCACACGGCCCTGTGCACATGGGCAGTTGTATCAGAGGCTGTTGCTTGGTTACTATGATTCTGAGCTGGGAGATGCCAAACTGCCAAACTGCCAAACTGCCAAACTGCCCTGCTTGAATGCTGTGGGGTGAGGTGGTTGGCTGGAGAGCTCCTTTTGAAAAGGCTCAGAAGACGTGAAAAGTGGAAGGAAGGACAGGCTTCTCAGAAGCCTAGACTCTTCGCCATGAGGAAGGTGTTTTCTTTTCGGAAGAAAAGTATGGGGACCAAGGATGCCCCTTCCAGCGAGGCCGTGGTCTCCCCTACCAGTGGGGCCATGGTCTCCCCTACCAGTGGGGCTACGCTGTCCCCTACCAGAGGGGCCATGGTCTCCCCTACCTGCAGGGCCACGCTGTCCCCTACCAGCCAAGCCATGGACTCCCATACCAGCCTGGGAAGCAATGGCATGGGAGCCAGAAGGCCCAACTTTGGAAAAAAAGAAATGAATGCGATCCACAGAGCAGTCAGCAAGGACAAGGTGGTGAAAATGTTGCTAATCTTGTCTTCCACTGCCAGTAACCTGAATGAAAGAGATAAGAAGGGAAGGTAATAAGGACTGGGAAGCTGGTGGGTTGGGGTCCACTGGGAAGAGGCGGGTGGAACTGGGAGTGGCATGCTCCTCCAGATCTCAGCAAGTGGAGAACAGCCTCTTGTCAGCCTAGGTGCTGAGCTGACTTCCCTCCCAGGTCCCCACAGCATCTCCCTGATGGAGACCTGACCTGGGTTCTAGCACCCAGACTAACTTTATGAGCAGCAAAAACAAAAACATGAAGACCCACTCATTATTCTCTTTACTGATGTCCTTTAAGTGATTTAACTACATATCAATAATTGAAATGAAATTTTATATATATATGTATATATACAGCATTTTATATGTGATGTACATGTTTTTATACTATGTTACATATTGTAAAAAATTGCATAATGAGAGAGATAATTCCCATCGTAGATCAATTTCTGGGCTAAAAGTTCTTTGGATAAAATCCAATAACCACTTTTATCAGTGTGCACCTATGTTCTTTATTAAAAACTACTTTTATTGATGAGAGAGAGAGAGAGAGAGAGAGAGAGAGAGAGAGAGAGAGACATCAATGTTGAGAGAGAATCATTCATCTGCTGCCTCCTATATGGCCCACATTGGTGATAGAACCCACTACCCAGACATGTGCCCTGTCTTGAATCAAACCTTGACCTCCAGGTTCATAGGTCAATACTCACCTACCAAGCTACATCAGGGCTCACCTATGTTCTTTACTGAGGGACCTCAGAAGGAATTTGAAGTGGGAAGATGGCTATGGTCTGATTAGGAAGATTCATTTTCTAAAAATATGTGCTTTCCCTATGTGTATGAATTTTACAACCAAATAAGTATGGTTTAATTTTTTTTCAATTACATGTTTTATCATTATGATGAGATAATTTTTTTTGTATACTAGACACATATTTACCCTTCTAGATATTAACATGTGCTATATATTTACACAAAGTAGTTGTTTACTAATATCCGAAGAGACAGATAAATGATTGGAACAGAATGGAAATTGCCCAAGCATCCAAATATATGTAAGAATTTAAACTTTATGCTGGTGACATTTTATGTTTGTATAAAAAGGTCAATGACAAATGGCAAAGAAGTATCTGTTGATTAATGGTCTGGGTTCCTACGGGAGAGAACAGACCAATGCTTTTCCCTCACATCGATGTTTCTCTCTCTTATTCTCCATTCTCCCTTCCTTTTTCTCTATAGTCAATTAAAAAATATTTTTTTAAAGTTAAATAATTTCTTTTTGTCTTGTTTTTGACAGTATGATAGATGCATCCCATTTGTTCTATTTTTGTCCCTCCTCAATGCAGCCTTCACCCCGCCACAGGCCTTTCCCATACTATTGTCTGTGCCCATGGGTTATGCATACATGTATATATGTTCTTTGGTTAATCTCTTCCTGTTCCCCCATCCCCACCCTGAGATCTGTTATTCTGTTCCATGCATCCTACCTCTGGACATATTTTATTCATTAGTTTATTTTGTTCATTAGATTCCACATATAAGTGAGATAATGTGGTATTTGTCTCTCTCTAACCAGCTTATTTCTTTTTTTTAATTTTTATTGAATTTTTATGATGAGGAAGGGAAAGAGATAGAGAGGCAGAAACATTGATGAGAGAGAAACATAGACCAGCTGCCTCCTGCACACCCTCTACGGGGGATGTGCCTGCAACCAGGTACATGCCCTTGACTGGAATCGAACTCAGGACCCTTCAGTCTGCAGGCAGACGCTCTATCCACTGAGCCAAACTGGTTAGGACAGGCTTATTTCTTTAAAGACTAGAAAATATAAGTGATTAATCCTATTCCAGAAGTATCATTTTAATTTATAAAAGTTTTCTTTAAAAATATTGAACTTTCCCACTATGTTTATCCATTCTTCCAATCCATTTGTATAAGAAATATAATCTGAATATCTCTTATGTAGCAGACATATTCTACTCAGGACTCTTTCAATCTATGTTCCACATCCTTTTTTCATTCTTAAAATCTTCAGGTTGCCCAATATGAGCAAAACGAGAAATTGAAAATTAAAGAAGTAGGCCATAATCAGAGTTGAAGTTTTTTCTCCCTGCTTTCAAACAAAAGTATTTCTGAAGATAGGAAATTATAAAAGACAAGAGATTCATGCAATAGGCCTTCCTTCCATTGGTTTCCAGCACCGGTTTTCTTCAGGCACCTGGGACCCAGGCCTTTTGCTCTGGCCAGAGTCTGCCTTCTTCATCTTTGCTGCAGACTCCAGAGTCTGCCTTCTAGTCTTCACTACAGTAGATCTCTTCGCTCCCCCACTCCTCCCTCATAGCAGGCGTCCTGCCCTTCTGGCCACTCTGCACCTAGAGCAGCTGGGCTGCCGCAATCTTTGGCCTTCTAATTTGCATACTCAGTCTGATTGGTTATGGGCATAGCAGAGGTATGGTCAATTTATATTAAGTAAGATAACTTTTACTTGCCATTTTATAAATTTATTAAATGATATTGATCATTGGGAACATCTGATTTCCATACAATTTATAAATCTAAATATTGGACAAAATGAGTCATCCTATTCCTTTGAATCCTGACTTTCCTTTGGCTTAAGTTTTTTTTTAAATCAAAGTAAGAATTACTTAAAAAAATTCTTGTGAGTTTTTTTAAGTCCTCTTCCCCCCATAAGGCTTTTAAGAACTAAAATTTATTTAAATGCCAACCATTAAATAGAACTGCAAAAACTCTGTTGCACTCAACCATTATTTCACTTAATGCAAGGCAGCATGGATGGCATGATGCCAGTATTTTATGTATCACTAAAATTTTTCAAATGCTGCCAATAATAGTTGTAACAAATTCTGAATTAAAAACTGGATTCTAATGTCAGAGATGTTAAAGTCTAAGAAGATAAGCATTTTAGAATCTTTGAAATAGTATGTTCCTTCTGAACCTTAAAATATTTCTGAAAAAGTAGGTGTAATGATATAATTTTATTTAATTAAAAAGTGGTAGTGATAATGATAAATAAAATGACATTTTATTTAATTGAAATTTGTTAGATAACAATGATACAATATTATCTAACAATTATTAAGCTGTTCTTTTTGTGTGTGTGTGCAACGCTTTGCAGAGATTATCATTTAAGCAAAGAGTGGCGTTCTGGAAGATAATTATTACATTTATCTCCATTTTGTTGATGAGAAAATTAAGGCACAGAAAGTCCAAGGGAGCTAATAAGTGACAGTAAAATAAGATCAGACCCAAGTTGAACTGAATTCCCAGGTCATCCTCTCTATATTCAGATAGGCTTCTCCTTCATTAATGTGGTGAGTGACTAGAACTAATAAATATTGTACTGGCTCCAGAAGAAAATGAAATATTTGTTTTGAAGTCATAGGGATGTTTACAATGACATGGATGATTTATGTTTTGAGATAGTGCCCTTTAAGTTCCTAAAGAGTCCTCTGACTTCCATAGGACTGTTCTCCATGTGGCCTGTGCCTATGGCCATCCAAGGATGGTGAGAATCATAGTAAACAGACCATTGTTGAACCTCTGTGACAGCGAGAAAAAGACAGCTCTGATTCACGTATGTACTCGCTAAGTATGTCAACATGAATTGGGTTTGATTTAATTACTTAGAATAAAAATGAATTCATCCCATTTAGTTAATAGTCATTGGTGAAATTTGTGGAATGTTTCCTTGGAATTTCTAGAACTTATCATCTATTTCTTGGCATAATACTAACAGGCCCTACAATACCAGAATACGGAATGTGCAACTATTCTGCTAGACTATGATGCCAATCCAAATATAATGGACAACGATGGCAACACTGCTCTACACTATGCTGTCCTTGGTCACGATACAGCTATCGTGCAAAGGCTGTTGTCGTGCAAGGCAAATATTGAAGCAAAAAACAAGGTATAGCTCAAGTAACCTTACTTATTAATTATTTGAAATACATGTTTTTTAGTTTAGTTACAAGCATTAAAAAAATATTTGTAGTGAGAGAGGAAGAGGGAGAAACATCAATGACGAAAATCATCTATTGGCTGCCTCCTGCACATCCCCTACTGAAGCCAGCATGTGCCCGCACTTGTCATAAACTGTGACCTCTAGGTTCATGGGTCTACAGTCAAACACTGAGCCACACCAGCTGGGCACAGGCATTTTCTTTCTCCCATATATATACTAAATGCAATAGGTCAGGCCCTGTCACCATGGAAACAACTCCAAAGCCCAATTAGGACTGGGGAAATATAGTGTCCATGGAAGGGGCAAAGCTCTGTCTCCCTTCCACCCCAGAGGGAAGAACTTCCTGTTAGTGCCTGGCAGTGGGAGATAGGCTCAGAGCCCACTAAGGACTGAAGGCCTGGGAAGGGAAGTGATGCTGGGGACTGGCTGCTGTGCTGGCAGGGGCTTGGGAAATGGTGCTGCTGGGGGTGGGTGGGAGGAGGAGGCCTAGTGCCCAGCAAGGGGAGTTGGGTGAGTGCAAGTGGGAAGAGGAAGCCCCAGTCCACAGGCAACAAAATAACGACAGGAGACGAGGATAGAACAAAGATTCTTGGAACCCGTACTGTAAAGGTTGGAAGTGAGATTTGGAGAAGGATGCTGCAGGTAATCTGTTGAAGAGGCAGTGGAGGGCATTTTAAAAGGAAGGACAGCCAGTGACTGCACAGGGGTGAGAAGAAAGGGACTCTTTTTTTTAGTCCTCAATAGAGGATAGTTTTCCCCATTGATTTTAGAGAGAGGAGAAAGAATGGAAGGAGGGAGGGAGGGAGGGAAGGAGAGAAGGAGAGAAGGAGAGAAGGAGAAAAAAACATCAATGTGAGAGAGACACATAGATTGAATGCCTCCCCCATAGGCCCTGACCAGGGCTGGGGATCCAACCTGCAACCCAGGCACTTGCCTTTGAATGGGAATCTAATTCTCTACCCTTCCATGTGCATAACACTGGCCAGGGCAAAAGGGGCTACTTTTTATTTATTTTTTATATTATATTATATCAGAGTATCTTTCATAATTTTTAATATTCAATTTGGATGTATGTAATTTCTTAAATTATAAATTGTTTTTGCTGCTTTACAGAATGACCTCACACCACTTGGACTTGCTAAACTTGCAAACAATGAGAAAATGGTGGAGTTATTAGTAAGCAGAGGTGCAAAAGACGATCAGAGGTAAAATATTTTGTTCCTTTTTAAATTTTATTTGGAGAGTTCATTTATTAAATCTGGTGACATTGACCCAGGAAGAGCTTCAGATAGAACCATCCTAAGCTGCTGAGATTCAAATAATGCTGCAGGAAAAGACCAGCTGTTCCTTGCTCCTTTGTTACCAGATCTGTACTACAAGGCTACTCTCTATCCCATAGAGTAGTGGTCGGCAAACTCATTAGTCAATAGAGCCTAATATCAACTGTACAAGAACTGAAATTTCTTTGAGAGCTGAAAACTGACTTCTGCACATGGACCATGAAGTTTCAATCACACTGTACGTGCGTGCCCACACATGGTATTTTGTGAAAGAGTCACACTCAAGGGGTCAAAGAGCCGCATGTGGCTCTCAAGCTGCAGTTTGCCAAACACTACTATAGAGCAGCTTTGTTTAGGGACTGGAAGGTCCCATAAGGCCTTTCCAGACTAGTAAGCACCAGCTTTCCTGAGGCTCCATAATTGAGGTTGTCCCCTTAAGTGATCTCTTTGTCATAATAAGGAAACTTTACCTCAGGTTTCAAAATTTAGATTATGCCTCACATGGAAGCCAGTCAACAGAAATCTCTGAATCAAAGGTAGGTTACTGGTCCTTAAAATTGCTAAGAGCCCATTCATGACTCATCATTATCCATGGATGACCAGGAGGATTGCATCTTCCCAGCCAATTGGGTGGACAGGGACAGTAAGCCTTGTTCCCAAAAAGATCTGCTGGCTCACAGGGCAAGCAGGTAGAGAAGGGAGAATCTTAGTTTAGGTCAGCTCCTGGCCTCTCTTAGTTTTTTAAAGTTGGCATGATTCACTACAAAAAGTAGGGAGCATAGTGTTATCCAAATGCATAAGGAATATATTTGTACGTACATTTAGTTGCCGGTTGCATAATAGCTGAGATGCCCTGAATTACAAACCACAATGTAACTATAGGAATAACCAAAATTAGTAACATTTTCTAAAAACTGCAACATTTGAATGTTAGAAATCATGAAAAGTTCACACTGGAATTTAAAAATAGTTTCAACAAATAAAACTTATTTTTTCTTTGCTTTACTGTTTTTCTGAACATGTACTTTTGCTCTCATTGAATACTCCTAACAACCTTCTGAAATAAGGTAGTAAGAGTCTTCTTTTGTAGAGGAAATCCTTAAGTCAAAGAAAAATGAATTGTTTGAGAAGAAACAGCTGTGGGTTATAGAACTGGGAAATGTGTTCAAGACATTGGTGATAATGTCAAGCTAACTCTAATTCACTGAACTATACTGCCATCAAATCATGACCTGTTATAACTTTTTGTTTAATTATATAGTTCATAAAATAGTTGTATAACTTACAATTTAAAGTAGATGATAAAAATTAAGTTTTAACATTAGTGCTAATAATATCTGAAATATTCTAAGAATTTACAATATTTGTAAACTATTTTAATGTAAATATTAAGAGAGTAATTATATGTCACCATTTTTTTATTTTTTATTTTTTTGTACACAGCAAGCAACAACTAACTTCTGAAGAAAAGGGACCCCAAAAATCTGAAAGTTGCACTCCTGGTAAGATTTCTGATAGTGAATTTTCTTTGGTGGTCTATTGTAGATGAAATAAGAGTAAGGAAGTTTTTATAATGAAAGAGCAGGGGAAAAATACCAACAATGTGGAAGTTGCATGTATAATTTTTCTTAATCTCTTCCTTAATAGCACAGATTAACAAAGTTAATTGTAGGTAATATAATATCCTTTGAAAAGAAGTTCATTTATTTAGTCTTGACCTCTAAAATCCCACATGAAATTTTTATGTAAAAAAGAAAAAAAAATTAAGTTAGGATGGTATATGTTTCTTCTATATTCACAATAATGGATTACACTTGTTCTAAAATGAATCTTTAGTTTTATTTATTTTTTAATTTAATAAATCTTTATTGTTCAGATTATTACAATTGTTCTTCTTCTCCCTCCCTCATAGCTCTCCTCCACCTGGTTCCCACCCCACCCTGTCCCCTTACCTCTCCTGCACTGTCCTCATCCATAGGTGTACGATTTTTGTCCAGTCTCTTCCCGCACCCCCCACACTCCTTTTCTTTGAGAATTGTCAGTCCACTCCCTTTCTATGCCTCTGATTCTATTATATTCACCAGTTTATTCTGTTCATCAGATTTTTTTATTCACTTGATTTTTAGATTCACTTGTTGATAGATATGTATTTAACACTTTGTTATTCATAATTTTTATCTTTACCTTTTTCTTTTTCTTCCTCTTCTTAAAGAGCACCTTTCAGCATTTTATATAATACTGGTTTGGTGTTTATGAACTCCTTTAGCTTTTTCTTATCTGTGAAATTTTTTATCTGCCCTTCAATTCTGAATGATAGCTTTTCTGGGTAGAGTAATCTTGGTTGTAGGTTCTTACTATTCATCACTATGAATATTTCTTGCCACTCCCTTCTGCCTGCATAGTTTCTGTTAATAAATCAGCTGACAATCATATGAGTGCTTCCTTGTTTTTCTCTTGTTGCTTTTAAGATTCTTTCTTTGTCCTTTGCTCTTGGCATTTTAATTATAACGTGTCTTAGTGTGGTCCTCTTTGGATTCCTTTTGTTTGGGGTTCTGTGCACTTCCTGGACTTGTAAATCTATTTCTTTCACTAGATGTAGAAAGTTTTCTATCATTATTTCTTCAAATAGGTTTTGAGTATCTTGCTCTCTCTCTTCTTCTGGCACCCGTATAATTCAGATGTTGGTATGCTTGAGGTTGTCCCAGAGGTTTCTTACACTATCTTCAAATTTTTGGATTCTTTTTGCTTTTTGCTTTTCTGGTTGAGTGTTTTATGCTTCTTTGTATTTCAAATGTTTGACTTGATTCTTATGGTCCTCTAGTCTACTGTTAGGTCTCTGTATAATATTTTTTATTTCAGTAGTGTATGTTTAATTTCTAGTTGGTCTTTTTTTATATACTTGAGGGTCTTGCTCATATCCTCAAGGGTCTACTAAATTTATTGGCCTTTTCTAGGAAATTCTTGAAAAACCTTATAATCGTAGTTTTATATAGAACTCTATATCCAGTCATTTGCTTTCCTCCATTTCTTTCATTTGTGATCTGTTTCTTTGTCTCCACATTTTTGCTGCTTCCCTGAGGTGGTAAAGTAGCTTTGAATGCTAGGTGTCCTATAGACCCAATGGCTCAGCCTCCTCAGTTACCTGAGGTGTACACTCCTTTATGGACTGTGTGCACAGCTTTGTTGTAGTTAAGCCTTGATTGTTGTTGGTATCACTAGGAGGAATTGACCTCCAGGCCAATAGGCTTTGAGGATTCACCTGTTTCTAAGCTGAGATAACTTCTGTGCTGGAGATACCCTTATGAGACAAAACTTGCAAAATTGCAAAAGCCTCTGTGATTGGCTTGGTTGGAGTAGAGTCTCAGGGCAGAGCAGACAGTCTTTGGTTTTCATCAGCTCTGCCCTATAAGGCCTCTGGGTCTTAGTGTTCCTCAGTAATCACTGCAAGCACGGCTGAGAGAAAGCTGCCCTCGAGTTTTGCGCACTGCCAGACAGTCCAGATTCCCCCTGGGTGAATCTGTGTTTCCAGGATCTTACTTAGACCTGGAGTTCAGTGTAGTTGGGAGCTTTTGTCTCCCATTTGAGAAAGCCAGCTGTGCACTCAGCTGCCCATCCTCTTTGTGCATGCAGGCGTCTTTATACCTTAGCCTTTTGCAGCTCCTCTGAGTCTCAATGTGCTTATCTCTTTCTTTCTAGTTGTAGAATTTCCACTCAGCCAGCTTTTCTGTGGTTCTGGATGGTGTCTGTTTTGTCTTTTAGTTGTAGTTTTGATATTGTTGTGCAAGGCGGCAGTTTAGGTATTTATCTGTGCCGCCATCTTGGTTTCTCCAAATCTTTAGTTTTAACTGTGAATTGATTACATTTAGTAAATGAATACTTGTTATTACATAGTAATTTGTGTCACTAAAAGAGTAACTATCTATCACCAAGCAAAGTTTTTAAGATATTGACACATTACCTTTAATGCACACTACATCTTATGGCTTATATATTTTATGTAGTAACCTCTTTCCACATCCCGCATGGTTCAGGGTTCCTGGGTCAGGGTTTGGGTTCTGAAGGAGGCCGAATGCAAATAAAATGAGAGACTAGAAAACATTAATTTGGTGATATTGGGGGGCCAGACTGGAGCCTTCCTCTAGTGGAAAGGACTGCCACCTTCCTTTGGCCTTGCCATCCTTTTTATTTAGGTTTGGGATACACCCTTTGTCCTGAAGCAGGCAATCCCAGTAACAAGTAGATTATCTTATCAGTCAGGATTGACATGATTATTTGATGGGGAAGTTCATTGTCTCAATTAGATAGGGAGTGGCTGGTTTTTACCTTTCAGAGCTTCAAGGTTGACCAGCCTTCTAGCCTCCTGTTTACATCCATTTAGTGAGAATAATGTTTTGGTTTCCGACAATTTTATGATGGCAAGTTTGCACTTCACATTCATTTTCTTTTATTACACCTATCTCTTTGGCTAACTACCCTCTGACAACCATCAATTCATTCTTTGTAGCTATGCGGACTGTTTCTGTTTTGTTATTTTACATGGCATCTCTAAGTCAAACCACATGGTATTTAATTTTCTCTGTCTAATTTCACTTAGTATAAGACCCTCTTGGTCAATTCATGGTTCCATAAATGGCAAGAATTCATTACTTGTATGTCAAGTAATTCTTCATTATGTGTGAGTGTTTGCGTGTTTATACCATTCAATTCCTTTCTTTACTTTTACATTGAAGGACTTCTACATCACTTCCATATCTTGGCTATTGTAAATAATGCTGTAGTGAACCTAGGGGTGCAGATATCTTTTCAAATTCATGTTCATGTTTCTGTTGGATAAATAACCAGAATTAGAATAGCAGTTCTATTTCAATTTTTTGAGGATGTCCATGCTACTTTCCACCATGACTGTAGAAATTTACAATCACATGAACAGTGCATGAAGCTTTCTTTTTTCTCTATATCCTCCCATCACTTGCTAGTTATTTATATTTTGATGACAGTCATTCTGAGAGGAGTGGGGTGGTACTTTCTTATGAATTTCACTTGCATTTTCCTGGTTAGTGATGTTGAAGTATGTGTTCCCTTAATTTAAAAAAAAAATACATGTTTTTATTGACTTTAGAAGGAGAGGAAAGAAAAGGGAGAGAGAGATTGAAACATCAATGAGAGAGAACCATCACATCCATGGGCTGCCTCATTCAGGCTCTCTCCTGGGGATCAACCCTGCCACTATGGCATCTGCCCTGCCCTAGAATATAACCAGTGACCTCTTGGTCCATGGGACAACAGCCTGAACCTACTGAACCACATTGGCTGGGCCTATGTATTTCTTTTAAATAGGAAGAAACCTGAGAGATTTGCATGTGACTTCCACTCACATTTTATAGGCTTGGGTTAATCGCATGCTCATTTCTAAACAAGTTAATGGTAAACCAGTGACTCTGATGAGCTTAGTTTAATGATTTCTTTTTTTGGAGTTGGGGAGATACCACCTTCTTTGTGTGCCAGGACAGTAAACATTCAAATAGAGTTGTGGTTTCCAGCAAGAATGAAGACTATGGTAGGAATCCAGGAATATTTACTGCAGGGATTCATTGTAGTTTTGAGGAGAAGAGAAACAAGCTTAGATTTTTTAAAAAATATATTTTATTGATTTTTCACAGAGAGGAAGGAAGAGGGATAGAGAGTTAGAAACATTGATGAGAGAGAGACATCGATCAGCTGCCTCCTGCACGCCCCCTACTGGGAATGTGTCCGCAACCAAGGTACATGCCCTTGACTGGAATCGAACCTGGGACCCTTCAGTCCGCAGACCAACACTCTATCCACTGAGCCAAACCGGTTTCGGTGCAAGCTTAGATTTGTTAAGGGACCTGTAGTTATGGTATGAAGCAAGCATCAGCAAGCTTTCTCTGAAATGGACCTGATTTTACTTCATGTGGTCTGTCATATCTACTCAAGTCTGTCATTGTAGTGTTAAGAGCAGTCCTAGATAATATGTAAGTGAACAGGCATGGCTTGTTCCAATGAGACTTTATTTGCAAAACTAGCTGGCAGCTTGTTTTTTGCCTGTGGGCCCTAGTTTGCTGGTCTGTCACATAGAGGATAGATAGAAGCAAACTACATAAAGAGCCTGGGAGACAAAGGATCATTTTGCCTCCTAGTACTAGCATTAATCCATTATGAAGTTTTCATTCATTTGTACTGAAATGAGTCAGGAAGCTCAACTTATTCCATTTAAAGTGTTGGTGTTTTCTAGGTTTATTTCTCTCTCATTTGTTTTGCTTAAAAGTAAATTATTAATTTAAGAGGGAACAATAATAGTTGGTGGCATTTCCCCCTGCTCTGAGAGCCATCTGTTAAGAGCCCATGTTTGACTAGGGCAGTTGACAGTAGCAAAGTAAAGTAGAGACAGTAGAGAGTTCTAATTCATAAGATTTTTGTGATATTTGCATGTAGAGAGTTAGTGGGGAGAGAGTATGCTAAGGTGATTCATAGGTTGCAGGCAGTGCACTGGCATTTAGGTTAGACATGAAGAATAGGACTTTATCAGATGAGCAGAAAAGAGCAACATTTCAACATAAAAGAGCAGCAATTTTGCATACAGGTAGAGTTTAATGAAATATCTATGGATATCCTCACATTTTAAATACAATTTCTTTTAATTTTTTGACTTATCCTATCACCAACTGCCTACAGTAGGTAAGCCATGATTTTAGTTTAATAAGAAATTTAAAAATGATTAGGAATAAATAAAAAGAACTCTGTAATCAGTAGAACACTCATTTAATATATATGATACTTAGGGTGTTGTTTTTTTACAGTTAGTCCAGTTAATTGATTGATTCATAACTCTTGTAAAAGGGAATTAAACTCTGTTTAGTTGGAGAAAATTGTCAGTATAATGTGTTCATTTTCTTATATGAACTTTGATACTATAGAACAGTGGTTGGCAAATGGTGGCTCACAAGCCACTTGCGGCTCTTTGGCTCTTCCACAAAATACCACGGCCTGGGCTAGTCTATTTTGAGGAAGTGGCGATAGAAGAAGTTTAGTTTAAAAAAATTGGCTCTCAAAAGAAATTTCAATTGTTGTACTGTTGATATTTGGCTCTGTTGACTAATGAGTTTGCTGAGCACTGCTATAGAAAATATTGTTAGTCATTAGTATTCTGTATCTGACTAAATAGGAATATTGCTTGTTTCACATTTTTTTTTCTGACATCATTGTTTCATTTATTCCTTTCGTGTCTTTATTCCAATAGTTACAGATCAACAGGAAACTCAAAAACAAGCATGGACTGAAACAAAATCAATGACAGGTATTCTAGGAAAGCAACTTCTGTATTGTAATGTATAACACATCAACCCAAAAATAATTTCATATAAGGCAATTTTATTAGAGGTTCCTAAACCCACCCCTAGGTTTGCTTATTCACTAGAAAAATTTATAAGACTCAGCATAGAGTTCTACTCATACCTGAGATTTTTACAATGAAAAAACTACAACAAAATCAGGAAAGGTGTGTGTGACAAAGGGTGGAAGACATCAGGCACAACCTTCCAAGAGTCCTCTTCCTATGAGTTAGCAGGAGATGTTTAGTTACTCCAGTGTCAAATTCTGACAAACTCGTGAAATATGTCATCTACCAGTCTAGTTAGACTCAGTGCCAAGGTTTTTATGGCATGCTAATCACATAGGCATCTTTTCCATGGCCTGTACCAACTTCTAGATTCCAAGAATGAATGCAAGTATTCAGCATGAATCCCATTGGTTGGATAAAGTGTTTAAGCACAGGGAGCCACTCTTCTCAGTTAGGGAAAGGTGGAAACCCTCCCTAGATTAAGGTTGTCAGGCTCCAACTGAAGGACAGCCATTTAAACAGGATTTTCTAAGGACAGCAGTATTAGGCCTGCTACATGAAAATTTTCTGCACAACAGGTATAGCACTGATTGAATTTTTGGCCTTGACCTAAAAATTTATTTTAAGAGCAAGTAACATGATAATATTATATGGTACTTTTTTCACTTGCATCACTTGTAATTGCTTGCAATGCTGTTTACTTTTGTGGCTCCTGGTATTTCACAGGCATCTATAATAATAAAAACATAATATGCTAATTAGACCAGACATCCTTCTGGACGACCTTCTGGACGAATCCAGGGCTGTGAGGGGAAGGCCCAGTCCCCGGTGCCAGAGGGAAACCAGTGCCGGCAACCTGGGGAAGGAAGGCCTACTCTTGTATGAATTTTGTGCATCAGGCTTCTAGTTTGTACATAAATTACTAAGGCAGTATTAGGCAATTATAAGTTCTCCTTTTTATCCAAATTATACTTACAGATCATTTTTAGATAAAATCAGAAAAAAATAATTTCTGATTTAAAATTAGAAGAAAAAGTGTCTTTTAATTATATGGATGACTCGGTTCAGATTTATATTGTACTAAATCTTTGTTTATAATTATAAAGCAAGATATTTAATCATCTTTATCAGTTGTTTTCTTGCCCTAGTGTTCATTTAAAAGTATTTGCTTTATTTATGTATTTTCACGTGGCTTCACTCAATTGTGGGGATAATATCTATCATCTCTTACTTTGATCCTCATCTTAATTACCAATGTGATATATTGGCATATGTCAGCATATGCTAATAGCAGATACAACTGATACATTTGGGGGTTGGGATAAAAGTTCAACCAATGTACTTATATGCATGCATCTCAGCATAAACAATGGGCACAGAAACTAGGGAGGTGAGGGCATGTGCTGGAGGGTAAGAGCAGCTGGGGAGAGGTCAATGGGGGGAGGGAAATGAGACATATGTGAAACTTTAAACAATAAAGAATTTAAATGAAAAAGAAAATAAAAATTAATAAGCTTTATTTTTTAGAGGTGTTATATGTGCACATTAAAATTGAATAGAAAGTGCCCATAAACCACACAACTAAACCCACTGCTTCTCTCATTTTTGGTATCCAGCAACTGAAAGATGTATTTATTTCAAAGGAAGGGACATGCCATGACATGATTATCAACCAAAGTCCATAGTTTACATTAAGTTGTACACCCTATGGCTTTTGACAAAGGTATGATCGCACATACCCACCATTACAGTGTCATATAGAATCTTCTCACTGCCTTAAAAATTCTCTGTGCTCTGCTTATTTATCCATCCTTTCTCCCTAACCCCTGGAAATACTGACCTTTTTTACTGTCTCCATAGATATGTATTTTCTTGAAGGCTGTGTAGTTAGAATCCTACAGTGGGTAACTTTATGAATGTTTAACAAGTGAAAATTCCAAGAAAATTGGATGTAATTATCGAAGATGGTCTTGGACCTGAATTGTTTTTTGTTGCTGCTCATCAGCACAGTCTCTGATAACATGTCCCATACAAGCTGAAAGAGAATGATTTCTATAGGCATTTGCCACCTAATGGGGAGAGTTGAGAAAACTGACTTCACTACTACCTGTGCCACAGGTGGGAACAGATACTCTGGCAGTGGAAGGAGACAGTCTCAAAAGTTTCTACTTCATACAACTGGGATAAAAAAAAAAAAGTCTTTCCTACTTATCTTCCTATTGGATATGGGGCCAGAAAGAATCTGCCTCCTATGTTTTGTTGTGTTGCAAAGTGTAGTGCCTAGCAACTGAGCTTCATTGTGATAAGAGTGTTTCATCCTAAACTGGCTAGTCTTCACTGAAGGAGTGAAGAATTTGTATTGTGTTAGGACAAATAAGTATACCCTCTTCTAACTGATATTAATGGAAAAAGCCAGAAAACTTATAATATTTAAATTTGACATGGTTAGTCTATGACTCTGCTTTTATTAACAATACAGTTTTCTGTTAGGCTGATGGGGTTTGGTTAGATTATGTTCATTGTACATAGCAGTTCACAGGTAAGTACCAAGTTTTGATAGATCCAAAACTTTTTTATTTTTGCATTTGATATGTTTAAAAAGGAAAGTTTAAAATGGTCCTAATGTATTAATGGGCTACCAATAATATGATTAATGTTCACTCTAGTATAGTCTTTAGGTGTGGTCCCAAAGTTACACTTTCTAACAAAGCATTAAACCAGTACTTTTTAAGTTCTGTATTTTTATTGTTTTAAAGTGTATTTTACTTTTTTTTTTAAAGTGGTCGACACATCTGATGAAGACTCTTTAAGCAGGTAGGGTTTTTCAAAATTATATGTTAACAGCAGAGAAAAGAAACTAACACTTCTAGAGTGTTCTACTGTGCGCTAAGTAATTAACCTGTGTTATATAGTCATCACAATAGCTTGGCAAAGTAGCTATGTTATTGTACCCTACTTTTTATTTATGAGGCAACTGTGGTTCAGGAAGATGGATGAATTGACCCATGTTTCCATAGTAAGCAAAGCTGACCCATGATATATGACTGTCAACCAACTTGGCTCCCAAATTATTCTGTTGTCTCTCAACATACACTGATAAGTAGCTGTGTAGCTCTGCAAATAAGATACAGATGCTAACCAAATCATGTCAGAAAATCAAATCTGATTGCGTACTAACTCTGATTTAGAGTTTTTCTAAGAGGCCCAGTTAGTCTCATTATTTATGTTACTATTCTTGACAAATGTAGTGGTAAATAGGACCCTGTTTTTCCCATGAAAACTCTTAGGGCCCATCTCATTTAGCAATGGCCACAGAAACAAAGGTTGCACCTGAGCAAGATGCAAGCAGGCAAGTGTTTTGAGATAAAATGATATGAACTCTGCTTGAAAGGAATACTTTATTTGTAAGTAAAGATTGATTTCACTATTTACTGACTTCCCAGTCTGATTTTCCCTTTAGGCTGGTATCATTGCCAAGTTGTATGAAGTTTTGTCTTTTTTCTAGAGTAAGTTTTTCCTCTTCCATGATATTTCTTGATATTTTTTAAAAATTTTCTTCTCTACTTTTTTTGGTGTTTATTGAATTGGGTTATATTTTTTCTCTTCAGTCATCTCCTGTGTTCTTTGTTTTTCTATAGACAGAATGAAAGGCAGGTAGAATTTCAGATGTTTAGGGGAGCCTAGCACTTAATCAAAACACCCTCTAGTAAGTACTTCAACCTGTGTTTAACATCTTGGGCAAGTGATGGTTCTCCATTTAAATCTTCCTCTACTTCATATTAGTGACCTCAGCATGGTTTCTTATCTGTTAGAGGACTTTAAATTAGCAATACTCAAGTGGGACAGGAGGCGTCCTTTCTTCCCTTCAT
The DNA here is from genome assembly GCA_011751065.1 of Lasiurus cinereus. Taxonomy (NCBI): domain Eukaryota; kingdom Metazoa; phylum Chordata; class Mammalia; order Chiroptera; family Vespertilionidae; genus Lasiurus; species Lasiurus cinereus. Next base: position 41,046,903 of record JAAGEH010002534.1, on the reverse strand, counting down.
TTTAGCCTTGGAGAGGTAATTTACACAGTTGAATCTTCAGTACACAAAGGGCCACCTCTAGACACATAAAAAAAAATAAGATATTAATTTGGAATGTATATCAAGTTAGCTGTTTATATAACATAATAGAAGATGCTGAAGGTGAAGTGACCTCTGTGTTATATGCAGAGCCCTCATGCTTTCTGGAAATGATGAGTCCTCAAATAGAGTCAGGCTTCTTTAGCAAGGTACTGATGACTTTTCCCAAGATAACTGTGGGTGGGCAGCAGAAGAATATGCTTTTGTGAGTGGTTTTAATTTGTAAGTATTTGCTATGAATGCTAGTTATCACTAAACTGAGGTATAAAATCATTTTTCTGTTACTTTTTATGTAACAGGTGAAATTTTATAGTTTGGTTCAGACAGTTTGGGTATGACATTCAATTGGTCTAGGTCATCAGCCATAAACCATGCCAAGGCTTGGCTAATTAGGAGGAGCACTGTGCCAGATTTATTTTCTCAGAACTTTTAATATTTTTACTTATTTCATTCCACATAGGACCACTATGCATGGGATTACAAATAAAATCTCAGTTCTGATATTTTTCACTAGTTATTTGTTTTTTTTAATTAAATCTTTATTATTCAGATTATTACATTTGTTTCTCTTTTTTTCCCCTCCATAGCACCCCTCCACCCAACTCTCACCCTTCCCTCTGCCCTTACCTTCTTCCCATTGACCTCATCCATAGGTGTATGATTTTTGTCCAGTTTCTCCCTGTACACCCCTCACCCCTTTCCCCCTGAGAATTATCAGTCCACTCCCTTTCTGTGCTCCTGATTCTATTATATTCACCATTTTATTCTGTTGATCAAATTTTTAATTCACTTAATTTTTAGATTCACTTATTGAAAGATATGTATTTGTTGTTCATAATTTTTTGGCTTTTACCTTTTTCTTCTTCCTCTTCTAACAGAGTACCTTTCAGCATTTCATATAATACTGGTTTGGAGTTGATGAACTCTAGCTTTTTCTTCTCTGTGAAGCTCTTTATCTGCCCTTTAATTCTGAATGATAGCTTTACTGGATAGATTATTCTTGGTTGTAGGTTCTTGCTATTCATCACGTTGAATATTTCTTGCCACTCCCATCTGGCCTGCATCGTTTCTGTTGAGAAATCAGCTGACAGTCATATGGGGGCTCCCTTGTAGGTAAGGAACTGTTTTTCTCTTGCTGCTTTTAATATTCTCTCTTTGTCTTTTGCTCTTGGTATTTTAATTATGATGTGTCTTGGTGTAGTCCTCTTTGGATTCCTTTTATATGGGGTTCTGTGTGCTTCCTGGACTTGTAAGTCTATTTCTTTTACCAGATGTGGGAAGTTTTCAGTCATTATTTCTTTAAGTAGGTTTTCAGTAACTTGCTCTCTCTCTTCTTCTGGCATCCCACAATTCTGATGTTGGTACACTTTAAGCTGTCCCAGAGACTCCTTACATTATCTTCACAGTTTTGGGTTATTTTTTCTTCTTGCTTTTCCAGTTGAGTGTTTTCTGCTTCTTTATATTTCAAATTTTTGACTTGATTCTTGCCTTTCTCTAGTCTGCTGTTAGGACTCTGTATAATATTTTTTATTTCAGTCATTGTATGTTTAATTTCTAGTTGGTCTTTTTTCATCTCTAGTTGGTCCTTTTTCATCTCTAGTTGGACCTTTTCCATCTTTAGTTGGTTCTTTTGCATCTCTAGTTGGTCCTTTTTCATCTTCTCTTGGCTCTTGCTAACTTAATCCAACTTTTCTAGGATATTCTTGAAAAACCTTATAAGCGTGGTTTTGAACTCTATATCCAGTTGTTTGTTTTCCTCCATTTCTTTTGTTTGTGATCCCTTCCCTTGTCTCGGCATTTTCACTATGCCAGGAGAACTTCTGTGTTGGATTCAGCCTTATGATAGCAGACTTGCAAAACCGCAGAAGCCTCTCTGTTGAGCTTGGGATGGGTGGAGTCTCAGGGCTTAAGGGACCCCCTTGCCTTCCAGTCAGCCCCACCCTCCACAGCCCCTGAGTCTCATGTGACTGGGTAATCACTAGAGTGGTCCTTGTGCGCACGCACAGTGCTTCTAGACCGCTGCCTTTCCAGCTCCCCTGCACTCGGGACCATATGAGTCTGGGTCCCCAGGGTTTCACTCGAAACCAGGATTTAGTGGAGTTAGAAGTGACACAGTTGGGAGGGTCTGTCTCCTGCCCACTCTCAAAAGCCAGTGGCACAATCAGCAGTCTGTCCTCTGTGTAGTGACATGAACGCCATCAGACCTCTGATCTTTTGCGACTCCCCTAAATTTCTGTGCACCTCTCCTTTTTCACAGTCCAAACTCCCCCTGTATGAGTTTCAGCTGGATCTGGGGTTTAGTGTCTTAGGATAAGGTGTTCAATGCCTTTGAGAGTCTCCATTTCCCTCCCGCCAGAGAAAGCCAGCCAGGTACTCCGGCACCTGCTCTCTCCACGCGCGAGTCTCTGTACCTCAGCTTTTTGCAGCTCCTCTGGGTCTCTGTGAGCCCCTCTTTTTCCCTCTAGTTGTAGAATTTCCACTCAGCCAGCTTTCCTGTGGTTCTGGATGATGTCCGTTCTTTTAGTTGTAGTTTTGAAATTGTTGTGCGAGGCAGCAGTGTAGGTGTTTACCTATGCTGCCATCTTGGATTCTCCTATTTGAGGTTTTGAAGAGTTTAGTGTAGCAGAAAATTTTGTAGTTTCTGGGGGCTTTCTCCTATATTTCCCCCCTGCCACCTTTGAATTTTTCAGGAACATAAATAATTCCCTAAGTCCAGGAAGACAATCTTTCACAAGTTAGATGGAGATGTAAAAAAGGATCTTCTAACTTTTATGTTGTTTCCATTCCTTCTATTGCTGTTGAGTTGCTCTTAAAACCCATCATATAGTCATGATTGATCTTTGCTCCCAGGCTGATCCAGTGTCCTGAGTCTTCATGTTGACTCATACTTAGACTTGAGGGTCACACCTTTTTTTAGTTTATACACATATGCTTTGTATGCTTAGCCACCATTCCAATTACCAGCACCCTATTCTGGCAGCTGGGCCTCCTAGCCCAGCCTCCCTCACACACTGGAAAGCTTAAGTGGAGCTCACTTCTTTGCCCAGATCTTTGGGAATGAGTTATCCTTTGAGCTTCATTGGGTTTTTTGTTTTGTTTTGTTTTGTTTTGTTTTTCTGATAGCAGGTGTTACTTACAACAATACTAAGCTGCCAAAGAGATTCAAATAATGACACAAGTAAAATCAGAAGTTCCTTTCTCCCTTATTACCAGATCTGTACACCAAGGTTATTTTATATACTGTGAAGCGTCTTTGTTTAGATAGTGCAAGGTCCTATATCTCTTTCCAAGAGTAGTAGGCACAACTTGCCTGAGGTTCCACAATTAAAGTTGGTCCCTCAAGTGATTTCTTTGCCATAACAATGAAACTTTCCCAAGTGACTTGAATTAACCTCAGATTTCAAAGTGTTTTAAATTATGCCTCACATGGAAGCCAGTCAACAAGTTCTGATTCAAAAGTAGGTTTTTGGTTCATACAATTTCTAAAGCCCCAGTCATGGCTCATCAGTTTCCATGTGTGACAAGTAGGATTCTATCTTCCAAACCAGTTAAGAGTGAACAGGAAAATTAAGATAAAGATCTGCTGGGTCACAGTTTGATTAGGTAGAAAAGGGCTAGTATCAGTCTGGGCCAGGTCCTGACTTTTATTAGTTTTCTGTGGTTTGTATGATTTGCTGCATAAAGAAGGGAGCATGGTATTATCTGACTTCATGGGGGCAATCTATTTGTACATAAATTTAGTTGCCAGTTATATAATAGCTGAGATGCCCTGAATTACAAACTACAACATAAGTACAGGTAATAACCAAAATTCATAACACTTTCTGAAAACTGCAACATTTGATTGTCAGAAACTATGAAAAGCCCACATTGGGGCTTTTTTTGGGAGGAACCAAAAAATAGTTTCAACAAATGAAGTTCATAATTCAATTTTTTCTTTGCTTTACTGTTTCCTGAGCATATATTTTTGCTCTATTATCTCATTTAAATTAAGGTAGTAAGATTCATATTTTGTAGAGGAGGACCTTTTTGAAAACAAAAAGCCGTTGGTTATAGAACTAGGATGTATGAGTTCAAGACATTTGTGATTATGTCAAGCTAACGACGGCCATCATATCAAGACTGTGATACCTTATGATTATTTTTTAAATATATTTTTATTGATTTCAGAGATGAATAAAGATAGAAACATAAACAATGAGAGAGAATCATTGATAGACTGACTCCTGCATGCCCCTTACTGGAGATTGAGCCCATAACCCAGGCATGTGCCCTTGACTGGAATCAAACCTGGGACCCTTCAGTCTGCAGTCCCATGCTCTATCCACTGAGCCAAAATATCTAGGGCACATGCTTCATAAAAACAGTTGTAGAACTTACAAGTTTAAAGTGTGTGGTACAATTAACATTTTAGTTTTAGTTCTATATTATCTAAAATATTCTAATAATTTACTATATTTCAAAAAAATTATGTTAATATTAAGAAAGTATTATTACTTATCACAATTTTTTATTTTTGTACACAGCCATCAAAAACTAACCTCTGAATATAAAGAAGAAAAAGGACCCCAAAAATCTGAAAGTCACACTCCTGGTAAGACTTCTGATAGTGAATTCCTCTTGCTGTTGCTACCATAGCTGAAGTAAGAGTAAGGAAGTTTTGATAATGAAAGAGCAGGGAAAAAATACCAATAATGTGGAAGCTGCATGTATAGTTTTTCTTACTCTCTTTTTTAATAGAATAATATTCAGTATGATTTACAAAGTTAATTGTAGGTAATTTAAAATCTGGGGCAATATCATTTGAAAAGAAGTTTATTTATTTAGTCCTGACCCTTAAATTCCCTCATGATATCTTTATGTTAAAAAAAGATGTTGAGGTAGGATGGTGTATGTTTCCTTTATATTCACAATAACAAATTGGACTTGTTCTAAAATGGGTCTTTAGTTTTAACTGTGAATTGATTACATTTATTACAGGAATACTTGTTATTACATAGTAATTTGTGTCACTGAACAAGTAACTAAAACTAGGAACTCAACAATACTTCTCTGGTACTAAAAACTATGGTAAACAATAAGAGCTACAACCCTTAGCCAGTGTGCAAGAATCCCAATGAGATTGGGATTGTAAAAGCTACCTAAACATTGTATAGAAGTCAGAAAGACAATGCCTGTTGAGAAGCATAGTGTATTTTTTACATTATACCAAAAAGTTCTCACTATTATCAGCTTCATTCCTCAGAAATCAAAACAAATGGTGATGTTCAGCAAGAGAAATGTCTATTCAGATGACTTCATTAATTTGATAATTATCAGGAAACTGGACTTTCTTTAGAACAAGATGCTCTGTTGCTATTGATCAGATGATGATGATACCAAAGATTCAAATAGCCCATTCTGGGACTCAACTAATTATAATAAAAATATAAAAATGTTTCCCAATAACAAAAATGCCAGATGTGGCACCTAGTTCATTGTACAATCTGAACTGTTTGAGGACATCTTGGACTTAGTAGACCTTTATCGGAAGACTTGTGTAGTTTGGTTTTGCCAATGATAGAAAATACAAAGATGAAATAGCATTTTTACCTTAATGGTGTTCATAATATGGGAGAAGTGTCACTGTTTATTTCTTTGTTTTTCTAAACAGAATTTTCAAAGAAAATGTCAAAATTCAGTTATTCATTTTTCAGCTGAATGGTCTGCCATTTAATTTTCAGGTGTTTTTTAGGTACTAAGTGTTATTCTGATGTTGCAGAATTGAAACATTTTAAAAACAGTGATTGCCCTTTAAGAGCATGTTAAGTTCATTTTAATTTCCATGATTTGCTATACTTTTGTTAGTGCTTACTGAGTGCCAGATCACATTAGGATTTTATAATAATCTTTGTTTTTTCATTCTATTGGTGTTTAGTATGTACCAGCCACTTTAAGTCCATGATGAGAATTACAGTTTTTAAAATGTGGGTGAGGCTTTGTCCTGGTTTCTCAGTTGCTTAAAGCATTGTCCCTGATATGTCAAGGTTTTGGATTTGATGCCTGGTCAAATAGCAGATTGATCCAATGAATGCATAAGTAAGGGGAACTACAAACCATGATTTCTATCTGTCTCCCCATCTTTAATCAATTTTTAAACAGTTCCAAAAAGTGTGGATAGGTTTTAAAATAAGTATACAGACCACAAATAAGTTTTCCAGGAAAAGGGGAGAAATATCTATTCAAATTACATGTTTGGCAGCAGGAAAGGCAGGTTGTGGGAATTATAGCAGTACAGTTTCAGTGGTGCAACATGTGTGCTATGGCTATGGGAATGGTTGGTAATGGGGTGAGTGCCTAGCTAAGGCCGGCTTATGAAAGTTTTTACTACCACAGAGTGGTCTAGAGCTTATCCTTCAGGCCTTGGGAAACTTATCAGATAGAATGCTTTTAGCTTCAGGGATTAGGTGGCCTAATTAACAGAAGCCAAAATAATAGGAACCAGGATTATTTTGGTGATTCAGTGATGTCATCAGGATCCCACTTAATGTCCTTTTCTCAGCTGTAAGGTTGTCAACATTTATGTCTGCTTTCTTGGTCAGTATTGAGCTATGGCTCCAAAGCATCTATTCTCACATGTCCATATGAGAAGACCAAAAGGACTGCTTTTCTGTAAACATTTCTTTTTCCTCTTACAACATTTTTTTAAAAATATATTTTATTGACTTTTTACAGAGATTAAGGGAGACAGAGAGTTAGAAACATTGATGAGAGAGAGAGATATTGATCAGCTGCCTCTTGCATGCCCCTATTGGGGATGCACCCGCAACCAAGGTACATGCCATTGACCAGAATCGAACCTGGGACCTTTCAGTCCGCAGACCAATGCTCTATCCACTGAGCCAAACCGGTTTTGGCTCTCTTACAACATTTTGTTAAAGTAGAGTTGGCCCACATTATATTACTTTACTGTGTACAATGACAGTGTTTTGACATTTATGTTCTTATGATTTGTTCACAATGATATGTCTTGTAAACCATCTATCACTGAGCAAAGTTATTATGATATTGGCACATTTCCTGTGCTTCACAGTACACTACAATCCCTCTGGCTTATGTAATTTATAACTGCAATTTTGCACTTTATATTCTTTAATTTCTCCCATCACCTCTGCTTACTATGCTCTAACAACTATCAATTTGTTCTCTGTAGCCATGGGTTCTGTTTCTTTGTTGTTTTAAATTGCACCTGTGGGAACCTCTTTCCACGTCCC
>JAAGEH010002534.1:40842075-41029767 GCA_011751065.1 Lasiurus cinereus | reverse complement strand
ATGAATATGCTTTTTGAGTGGTTTTAGTTTGTGTTTGTTTTAAAATGTTAGTTATCACTAAAATGAGGTTCAAAATCATTTTACTGTTCCTTTTTATGTAGCAGGTGAGATTTCATAGTTTGGTTCTGGCACTTTGGGAATGCCAGTCAGTTAGAATAACTAATTATCTCAAAACAAGCAAAGGCTCACCTACTTTGAAGAAACAATGAGCCATATTCTTTATCTCAGAACTTTTAAGATTTTTACCAATTACATTCCACGTAAAACTTCTATGGATGGGGTAACAAATAAAATCTCACCTCTGATTTTCTCACTTAGAAGTTATTTGGGCTCTTGAAGTGTTCACTGTAGCAGAAATATCTGTAGTTTCTGGGGGCTATCTACTATACGCTCCCTCTTGAATTTTTTAGAAATATAAAGGATTCTCTTAAGACCAAAGGAGATAATCTTCTTTCATAAGTTGGATGAAGATGTCAAAAAGTACATTCTAAATTTCCTGTTGAATCCATTGATTCTTTTGCTGTTGAGTTGCCATCTAAACCCTTCGTCTAGTCACTCTTGATCTTTACTCCTGGGTTGGCCTTGCTGATTCAGATTCCTGAGTCTTCATGTTGACTCACAGTTGGACTTTAGGGTCACACCTATATTTACTTTACATACATATACTTGTATGCTTAGCCACTATGCCAATTACCAGCACGCTATTTGGACAGCTGGGCCTCCAAGCTCTAGCCACTCACAGCCTCCCTCACATACTGGAAAGCTTATGTAGAGCTCACTTCATTTTTTTCTCTCTCTTTTTTTTTAATTAATTTTTTATGCATATCTCCCCCTTGCCCCCACTTCCCTCCCAGGCATACCCCAACCCCCCAGTGTCTGTGTTCATTGGTTATTCTTATATGCATGCATACAAGTCCTTCGATTGATCTCTTATCTACCTCACCTAACTTTAATAATCCTGCTGTAATTTCACAGTCTTTTTGATGCTTTACTGCCTCTGTATCTATCATTTTGTTCATCAGTTTATAATGTTCTTTATTATCCACAAATGAGTGAGATCATGTGATGCTTCTCCTTCATTGACTGACTTATTTCACTAAGCATAAGGCTCTCTAGTTCGAACCAGGTTGCTGCAAATGGTAAGTATTTCTGCTTTTTAATGGCAGCATAGAATTCCATTGTGTAGATGTACCACAGTTTTCTGATCCACTCATCTGCTGACGGGCACCTAGGCTGTTTCCAAATTGTAGCTATTGTAAATTGTGCTCCTATGAACATAGGGGTGCATAAATCCTTTCTGATTGGTGTTTGTGATTTCTTAGGATAAATTCCTAAGAGTGTGATTACAGGGTCAAATAGGAGATCCATTTTTAGTTTTTTGAAGAAATTCCACACTGTTCAAAACAGTGGCTGCACCAGTCTGCATTCCCAACAACAGTGAACAAGGGTTCCTTTTTCTCCACATCCTTGCCAACACTTGTTGTTTGTTGATTTGTTGATGATTGCAATTCTGACTGGTGTAAGATGGTATCATATTGTCATTTTGATTTGCATCTCTCGGATGATTAGTGACTTTGAACATGTTTTCATGTGTCTCTAGGACTTCCTTCTGTCGTCTTTTGAAAAGGTTCTATTTAGGTCTGTTGCACAATTTTTATTGGATCGTTTATCTTCCTTTTATTAAGTTGTATAAATTGGCTATAGATTTTGGAGATTAAACCTTTATCAGTGATAACATTTGCAAATATGTTCTCCCAAACAGTGATCTTTCTTGATGTTTTGTTGATGGATTCTTTTGCTGTGCAAAAGCTTTTTATTTTGATGTAGTCCCATTTGTTTATTTTTTCTTTAGCTTCAATTGCCTTTGGAGCAGTATCAGTGAAGAAGGTTTTGGCATCTATCTGAGATTGTGCTGCCTGTGGATTCCTCTAGTATTTTTACGGTTTCCCTTGTAATGTTTAAGTCCTGTATCCATTTTGAGTTTATTTTTGTATTTGGTGTAAGTTGGTGGTCCAGTTTCATTTTTTTGCATGTATCTGTCCAATTTTCCCAACATCATTTATTGAAGAGGCTTATCTTGGCTCCATTGAATGTTCATGCCTCCTTTGTCAAATATTAGTTGAGCATAGTGGTTTGGGTGGATATCTGGGTTCTCTATTCTATTCCATTGGTCTATATGTCTGTTCTTGTGCCAGTCCCAGACTGTTTGGAGAACAGTTGCTTTGTAATATAGCTTGAAATCTGGTATTGAGATCCCACCTACTTTATTCTTCTTTCTCAGAATTGCTGTAGCTATTCGTGGTCTTTTTTTGTTCCAGATGAAACTATGAAGAATTATTTGTAGGTCTGTAAAATATGTCGATGGCATTTTAATGGGTAGTGCATTGAATCTATAGATTGCTTTGGGTAGAATGGACATTTTAATGATGTTGATTCTCCCAATCCATGAGCATGGTATGCTCTTCCATCTGTTAACATCTTCCTCTATCTCTTTTTTCAGTGTCCTGTAGTTTTCTGCATATAGGTCTTTTACCTCTTTAGTTAGGTTTATTCCTAGGTATCTTAATTTTTTTGGTGCGATGGTAAATGGGATTGCTTTTTTAGTCTCTCTTTCTGTCATTTCACTATTAGTGTATAGAAATGCCACAGACTTCTTAGCATTAATTTTGTATCCTGCTACATTGCTGAATTCATTAATTAAGTCAATTAGTTTTGGAATGGAGTCCTTTGGGTTTTTTATGTATAATATCATGTCATCTGCAAATAAGGACAGCTTTACTTCTTCTTTTCCAATTTGGACGCCTTTTATTTCTTCTTCTTGTCTAATTGCAATGGCTAATACTTCCAATACTATGTTGAACAGGAATGTAAGAGTGGGCATCCCTGTCTTGTTCCTGTTCTTAGGGGAAATGGTTTTAGTTTTTGCCCATTGAGTATGATATTAGCTGTGGGTTTATTATATATGGCTTTTATGATGTTGAGGTATGCTCCTTCTATTCCCACTTTGCTGAGTTTTTATCAAGAAAGGGCGTTGGATTTTGTCAAATGCTTTTTCTGCATCAATTTATATGATTATGTGATTTTTATTTCTCAATTTGTTTATGTGATGTATCACGTTTGTTGATTTGGGGATACTGTACCACGCCTGCATTCTTGGGATGAATCCTACTTGGTCATGGTGTATGATCTTTCTGATGTACTGCTGGATCCGATTTGCTAGAATTTTGTTGAGGATTTTGGCATCTATGTTCATGAGAGATATTGGCCTATAATTCTCTTTCTTTGTGTTGTCATTATCTGGTTTTGGTATTATGGTGATGCTGGCTTCATAGAAGGTGTTTGGAAGTGTTCCTTCTTCTTGAATGTTTTAGAATAGTCTGAGGAGGATAGGTTTTAATTCTTCCTTGAATGTTTGGTAAAACTCTCCTGTGTAGCCATCTGGTCCCAGGCTTTTCTTTGCTGGAAGCTTTTTGATGACCACTTCACTTTCTTCCATAGTTATTGGACTATTGAGATGTTTAGATTCCTCCTCGTTGAGTTTTAGAAGCTTATATTTTTCTAAGAAAATGTCCATTTCTTGCAGGTTGTCCAATTTGTTGGAATAGAGTTGTTCATAGTATTTTTTAACAATCCTTTGTATTTCCACAGGGTCTGTTGTTATTTCTCCTCTTTCATTTCTGATTTTGTTTATTTGGGTCTTCTCTCTTTGCTTCTTGGTGAGCCTGGCTCGAGGTCCATCAATCTTGTTTATCCTTTCAAAGAACCAGCTCTTGGTTTTGTTGATCTTTTGAATTGTTTCTTTGGTCTCCAAGTTGTTTATCTCTGCTCATATCTTCACTATTTCCTTCCTTCTGAGTACACTAGGCTTTTCTTGTTGCTCTCATTCTAGCTCTTTGAGTTGTAGAGTTAGGTAATTTATTACCATTGTTTCCTGTTTTTTGCAGTTGGCTTGTAGGGCTATGAACTTCCCTCTCAGGACTGCTTTCACTGTGTCCCATAAATTTTGTATTGTTGTGTTGTCATTGTCATTTGTTGCCATGATGTTTTTTATTTCTTCTTGGATCTCTCTGGTTACCCAGTCGTTGTTTAATAGCATGCTGTTTAGTTTCCATGTGTTTGATTTCTTTCTATTGTTTTTATTACTGTTGATTTCCATTTTTATGCCACTGTGGTCTGAGAAGATGCTTGATATGATTTCTATCTTCTTGAATTTGAAGAGACTTTTCTTATGACCCAACATATGATCTGTCTTTGAAAATGACACATGTGCACTGGAGAAGAATGTATATTCTGTGGCTTTGGGGTGAATTGTTCTGAAGATGTCAATTAATTCCATCTGGTCTAGTGTGTCATTTAGGACTGATGTTTCTTTGCTGATTTTTTGTTTAGAGGATTTGTCCAATGGTGACAGTGGGGTATTAAAGTCTCCTACTATGCTAGTATTGCTGTCAATCTCTCCCTTAATATCATCCAAGAATTTTTTTATGTATTTAGGTGCTCCTATATTGGGTGCATTAATGTTTACCAGAGTTATTTCTTCTTGTTGGATTGTTCCCTTTAGTATTATGAAGTGGCCTTCTTTATCTCTTGTTATATCCTTCACTTTGAGATCTAATTTGTCAGATATAAGTATTGCAACCCCAGCTTTTTTTTCATTTCCATTTGTCTGAAATACCATCTTCCATCCCTTCACCCTCAATCTGTGTGCATCTCTTTTCCTGAGGTGTGTTTCTTGTAGACAGCAGATATGTGGATCATGTTTTCTTATCCAATCGATTACCCTATGTCTCTTGATTGGAGCATTTAATCCACTTACATTTAAAGTTATTATTGATAGATATTTATCTGTCGCCATTTTTAGTCTTTAGCCCAGAGTTCCTTCTTCGCTTCCTCTTTCTTTTTATTACAGCAGACCCTTTAACATTTCTTGCATTGCTGGTTTGGTGGTAATATATTCCCTTAGTCCTTTTTTTGTCTGTGAAGCTTCTGATTTTACCCTCAATTTTGATTGATAGCCTTGCAGGGTATAGTATTCTTCGATTCAGACCCTTCCTTTGCATGACTTTGTATATTTCATTCCATTCTCTTCTGGCCTCATGAGTTTCTGTTGAAAAATCTGTAGCTAGTCTTATGGGTGTTCCTTTGTTGGTAACTTTCTGTTTCTCTCTAGCCGCTTTTAAGATTCTTGCTTTGTCATTGCTGTTTGCCAATTTAATTATAATGTGCCTTGGTGTCAGTTTTGTGGGGTTCATTTTGCTTGGGACTCTGTGAGCTTCTTGGATTTTTGTGGGGTTTTTCTTTCCCATATTGGGAAAATGTTCTGTCATTATTTCTTCAAACAGGTTCTCTAATCTTTGTTCAGTTTCCACTCTTTCTGGAACCCCAATTATGCAGATGTTGTTGTTGTTGTTGTTGTTTTTTCATGTTATCCCAAAGTTCCCTTAGGCTCTCCTCTTGCTTTTTAATTTTTTTTCCTAGAAGCTGCTGTACTTGGGTATTTTTTCCTACCATGTCTTCTAGCTCACTGATGCAGTCCTCTGCTTCTTCTAGTCTACTTTTGATGCTTTCTATTGAGTTTTTTAAAGCAGTGATGTCATTTTTTATTTCTTTGTGCATTTCTTCTTGCTTCTTCATTTCCTCTTGACTCTTACTCATATTGTCGAATTTGTCTACCATTCTTTTAATACATCTTATGATCATTTCTCTGAACTCTTTCTCTGGCAGGCTTATTTCTGCTTCTATTTCGTTTACTTCCTTTTCTGGTGATACCTGCCTATCTGTCGTATGCGGGTTGTTTCTTCTTCTGCCTATGGTTTTTCTTCTCGGGGTGTCTGGTTATGTAGTTCTCTCTGATACGTTGATTCAAAGGCACAAACTACAACACGACCTGGTACAGCACACAAGGCACTGAACAGAAATGTATTCCCGATGTTAATAATCACCAACAAGGTGACCACCAATGAAAGTCAAATTAGGGGTAAGTAGAGAAAGAAGAAGAGGAAAATGAGGGAAAAAGAAAGGAAAGAAGTGCCAAAATTTAATTGGGAGAGGGAGAAAAAAATAAATAAATGAACAACAAATAAAATAAAATAAACGGAGAAGAAGGAAAAGAAAAGAGAAAGAGAAATAAAGAGAGAAAAGAAAGCAAATAAGAGAGAAAAGGGGAACAAAATATAGATGTCAGGAGAAAACTCCAATAGAACAGTCACTAATCCCAATAAAGGCCAGTCCCCAGTATCTAGAGATTAATACAAACTGCAAATAACAACTGGTATCAAGGGAGGCGAGGGAAAAGTGGTAAAAAACAAAGCAAGCAAGAAGCAAAATAAAACAAGTGGAATAAGCTAAAACAATCTCACAAAAAAGTTCAAAATATCGATATAATCACTGTTCAGGCAAATAGCAACAAAAGGACATAGAGAAAAAACAACTTTTTGGCTAGTGAAGACAAGAAGAGAGAGGTTTGTATGGACTTGTAGTAGGGAATTTGAAATTTGATATATAAGTGGGGTAAAATTTTAACCAGATAAAGAGAAAGAATAGGGAGAATTTAAAGTTGGAAAAGGGAAAGAGAAACAAGACAACAAAATGGGGAAAGTTAGGAGGAAAGTGTTGGCATAAAGGTAAAGTTGGGATGGAGTAAAATAATGCTAAAGGGAAGATGAAAATAGAATGTAGAACTGTAATCCCAAAGTAAAATAAAGAGAAAACAAAATGACACTTTTTTTTCCAAAAAGGTAAAATACTAGTAGTAATAATACTAGTTGAAAATAAAAATGTAATAATTAAAAAGGTAAAATCAATTGATGCAGAAAGAAAAAAATAGTCTTTTAATTAAAATATGTGAAAATGAAAAATAAAAAAAAATTAAAAAAAAATAAAAAAAGAAAGAAAAACAAAATAGAATGGTCATTTACTTCCAATATTATTCCGCTTGGCACTCCTGTTTCTCAGTAGGGAAGGTATTGTAGTTTCCTGTGTTCCACTGTGGTGTTTTAATCTCTATTCTTTTGTGGTTATGCGAGAGTCAATTTGTGCGCCATCCACTGGGTGGCAGTGTTTTGGAATTGATCTCTGAGACAAAGCACAGGACCTCTCTAGGCTGTGCTCAGATCCTGCTATTCTGTGGTTCTCAAAACCGGTTTGTAGGGATTTTGCAGCCGGGACACTATAATAACTCCCAGGCTGTTCCTCTGCCCCAGATAAAAACGAGTCATTTTCCAGAGCTCCCCTCCGTCAACAGCTCGGAGAGTTTGCCTCCACACTTAGGGATCATGACCTGCCCCACCTCCAAGGACCTCTCCAAAGGCAGGTTTCCCGCAGCCCGGCTCCCACAGTGTGCGCGTCTCTGTTCTGCGGGGCAGAAGACCTCACCTTATCCCAGGTGAAATCTGACCTTTCTGTGTGCCGTGTGGATCTCTAAATTCGCTGCCCGCGTGTCTGTGCCGTTTGGAGAATGGTGCTCTGGGTCCCTGGCTGCTCGGTCGGTGCCTCAGCTGCACGCAGCTTTCAGACCGCTGCAGACATCCATCTCCCTCTGCAAGATGGCGTGGTCTCTTTGTTCGCGCTGGCGGCTCCGGCCGACAAAAACCCAGTGGCAGTGGGGCTGCCTGGCCAGGAGAGCCCTGTCCAGCAGTTCCCCGCCTTCTCCTGGAGGATAACTGACTCTTAACTTGCCAACAAACACTCCTTGTGTGACTCTCAGCTGTTCTCTCTCTCTGTCTGCCGAGCAACAAAGCTCCAGACGCGTCCATCTATTCCGCCCCCATTTCGCTGACCCCTAGAGCTCACTTCTTATCGCAGATCTTTGGGGATGAGTTATCCTTTGAGCTTCATGTTTGTTTGTTTTCTGTTAGCAGGTGTTACTTATAATATTTCTAAAATGCCAGAGAGATTCAAATAATGCTGCAGGAAAAGACCAGTTGTTCCTTTTTCTCTTATTTATTTATTTATTTATTTATTTATTTATTTATTTTACCCCAAAGTCACTTTATATCCTATGAAGCATCTTTGTTTAGGTAATGGAAGGTCCCATATTTTCTCACCAAGTGTAGTAAGCACCAGCTTGCCTGAGGCTCCATAATTTACATTGGACATTCACGTGATCTGTTTGGCATAACAATGAAATTTTCCAGGCAACTGGAATTTAGCTCAGTAATTGGGGGTGAACAGGGAGATTAAGCATCATTCTCATAAGGACCTGTTGGGTCACAGTTTGATTAGGTAGAAAAGGGACAGTATTGGCCCAGGCCAGGTCCTGGCTTCTATTAGTTTTCTGTGGTTTGTATGATTTGCTACATAAAGGAGTATGGTGTTATCTGACTTCATTATGTTATATTAAATAACATAATAGAAAATGCTCAGGTGAAGTGATCTCTGAAATCCATTTGTACATAAATTTAGTTGCCAGTTACATAGTAGCTTAGATGCCCTGAATTACAAACCACAACATAAGTACAGGTGATAACCAAAATTCATAATATTTTCTAAAAACTGCAACATTTGAATATTAGAAACCATGAAAAGCCTACATTGGGATTTATTTGGGATTCAAAAATAATATAGTATCTTAATCAATAAAGAAATTAAAAATAGTTTCAACAAATAAAGTGTAACTCAATTTTTCAATTTGTTCTTTTCTTCACTATTTTCTGAGCATATGTTTTTGCTCTATTATCTCATTTAACCTTCCTACCAACCTTCTAAATTAAGGTAGTAATATTCATATTTTTTAGAGGAAGACCTTGAGCCAAAAATGTGACTTGTTTGAAAACAAAGAACTGTTGCTTATAGAACTAGGACAGTGGTTGGCAACTCATTAGTCAACAGAGTCAAATTCAACAGTACAAGGATTGAAATTTCTTTTGAGAACCAAATTATTTAAACTTAAACTTCTTCTAACATCAATTCTTCTAAATAGACTCTCCCAGGTCATAGTATTTTGTTGAAGAGCCACACTCCAGGGGCCAAAGAGCCACATGTGGCTTGTGAGCTGCAGTTTGCTGACCACAGAACTAGTATGTGTGACATTTGCCATTATGTTAAGTTGACTGTAATTCACTGAACTATACTTTCCTCAAATCATGACTGTGATAGTTTATTTTTTTAATTACTTACTTTATAAATTTATATAACTTACAAATTTAAAGTGTATGGGATAAATAAAGTTTTAATATTAGTTCTGATATTGTTCTAAGAAGTTATTACATTTGGAAAATATTTTTATATTAATATTGAAAAGTAATATTATTTAACACCTTTTTTTCTGTACACAGTAAACAATCACTAACTTCTACTGGTAAATATAAAGAAGAAAGGGGATCCCAAAACTCTGAAGGTTGTATTTCTGGTAAGACTTTAAATAGTGAATTACTCTTGATGGTTCTACCATAGATGAAGTAAAGGTAGTTTTAATAATGAAAGAGCAGGGGGAAAATACCAAACAATGTGTAAGTTGCATGTATACTTTTTCTTAATCTCTTTCTTAATAGACTAGTAATCAGTGTTATTAACAAAGTCAATTGTAGGCAATTTAATATCAGGGGCAATATCATTTGAAAGAAAGTTCATTTGTTTAGTTCTGGCCCCTAAAATCCCATATGGTATCTTTTATAAAAAAGAAAAAAAGATTTTAAATTAGATCTGTTTCCTCTATATTCACATTATACCAAATTGGATTTGTTCTAAAACAGATCTTTTGTTTAGTTTTAAATGTGAATGGATTACAATTTGCAAATGAATACTTGTTATTACATAGTTATTTGTCTCACTAAAATAACTAAAACTAGAAACTCAGCAATACTTTTTTGGCAGCTCAAACAAATGGCAATCGGTAAGAACTACAACACTTAACCAGTGTGTAAGAAACCCAATGAGTTTTTTTTTTTTAAGATATCTACCCATACTACTGAAATCAGAAAGGCAATACCTGTTGAGAAACATAGCAAATTTTTCATATTATACCAACAAGGTCTCACTATTATCAACTTCATTCATCAGAAGTCAAAACAGAATGAGATATCTTGACTTCATTAGTTGGGTAATTGTCAGGTCACTGGGATTTCTTTAGAACAAGATGCTCTGTTGTCATTGGTAATGATAATTATTATAAATATTCAAACAGTCCAACCTGGGACTCAACAAATTTTAATAAAAATATAAAAATGTTTCTCAAAACAAAAATGCTAGATATGTTACCTAGTTCTTTATGCAATCTGAATTGTATGAAGACACCTTGGAGTCAGGACACCATTATCAGAGGACTTGTATTGGTTGTTTTTGTAAGTTATAGGAAACACAAAGATGAAATAGTATTTTGACCTTGAATGTATTAATAATATGAGGGAGTTGTCTCTAGTTTATTTCTTTGTTTCTTTTTTAAAATCAATTATCAAAGAAAATGTCTAAATTCAGTTATTCATTTTCCAGCTGAATGCTCTTCCATTTAACTTTCAGTGTCTTTCAGGTACTAAGTGTTATTCTGATGTTGCAGAATTGAAACATTATTAAGATAGTCCTTGCTCTCTAAGAGCTTGTTAGTATCATTGTTATTTCTATTTTTTACATTACTTTATTACTTACCATGTGCCACATTAGGAGCTTATAATTATTCTTGTTTATTCTTTTTATTGGTGTTTAGCATGCACCAGCTACTTTACATCTATGGTGAGGATTAGAGTTTTAAAAATGTGTGTGAGACTTTGGCCAGGTTTCTCAGTTGCTTAAAAGATTGTCCCTGATATTCCAAGGTTGTAGATTTGATACCTGGTCAGGGCACATACCAAATTCACACAATGATTGTATAAATAAGTGGAACAACAAATCAGTGTTTCTCTATCTATGTTTAGTCATTTCTTTAAGTTTTTAAAAAAATGTGGATCAATTTTAAAATAAGCATGCAGGCCACAAAGAAGTTTGCCAGATAAAGGGCCAGAATGGTAATGTTAGGCTGGAGTGATGTATATTACTAGAGGCTCAGTGTGCAAAATCACACAAGACCCCAGACCTGCCCCACTGCAAGACCCATCAGTGAATCTCCTAGTGACTGGTCATTTGGTCATTATGGCATTAGAGCCACTGGCCTTTTATAATATAGATGATTACATATTTGGCAGCAGGAAGGGCAGGGCAAGGGCTAATATGCATAAGTGAATGTTGGGGGAATTATGAGCAGTACAGTTTCAATGTGCAAAATGTGTGCTATAGGAATGGTTGGGAATGAGATGAGTGCCTAGCTAAGTCAAGCTTATGAAAGTTTTTACTACCACAGATAGGTGTGGATCATATCCTTCAGGCCTTGGGAAATTTATCAGCTAGAAAGCTTTCAGCTTCAGATAATAGCTGGCCTAATTAACTAACACCAAAAAGATAGGAATCAGGCTTATTTTGGTGACTCAGTGATGTCATCAGGATTTCAGTTTATGTCCTTTGTTCAGCTGTGAAGTTGACAGTGTTTATGTCTGCTTTTCTGGTCAGTTATTAGTTTTGGCTCCAAAGCATCCTATTCTCACATGTCAATATGTGAATGTCAAAAGAACTGCTTTTCCTTAGATGTTTCTTTTTCACTTTTAAAACATTTTCTTAAGTATGCTGACACACATTATATTACTTTCAGGTGTACAACCACAATGGTTTTATATTTAAACTAGAATCCCTGTGCACAAAATTCGTGCATGGGGGGAGGGGTGTCCTTCAGCCCACCTTGCATCCTTTCCAGTCTGGGACCCCTTGAGGGATGTCCAACTGCCTGTCTAGGCCCGGTCCCACCAGGCAGTCCTAAACGGGCAGTCAGACATCCCTCTCACAATCCAGGACTGTTGGCTCCCAACTGCTCGCCTGTCTGCCTTTCTGATTGCCCCTAACTTCTTCTGCCTGCCAGCCTGATCACCCCCTAACAACTCCCCTGCCAGCCTGATGCCTAACTGCTCCTCTGCCAACCTGTTTGCCCCTAACTGCCTTCCTCTGAGGGCCTGGTCACTCCTAACTGCTCTCCCCTGCAGGCCTGGGTCCCCCCAACTGCCCTTCCCTGTAGACCCACTCACCCCCAACTTCCCTCCTCTGATGGCCTGGTCACCCCGAACTGCTCTCCCCTTTCAGGTTTGATCACCCCCACCTGCCCTCCCTTGCAGGCCTGGGATCCTGCCAACTGCTCTCCCCTGCTGGCCATCTTGTGGTGACCCACTTGGGTCCACATGTGGGGCAGGATCTTTTGATCACATGGGGGCAGCCATCTTGTGTGTTGCAGTGTTGGTCAGTCTGCATATTACTCCTTTATTAGATAGGATAGAGGCCTGCTGCATGTGTGGGAGCCAACTGGTTTGCCCTGAAGTGTGTCCTGGGTCAGGGTGGGTGTTCCCTTGGAGCATGTGGTGGCCTGGGCGAGGGGCCTTTGGTGGTTTTCAGGCCAACTACACACCCCCAGCGACCCAAGTAGAAACCCTGATATCTGGGATTTATATATCTTCTACAATTGAAACTTTATAGCCTGGAGCAGAGTTAAGCCTTCTGCTTGCTCCATGGTGGCAGCCATTTCTGTTGGAATTTATTTATCTTCTATAATTGAAACTTTGTAGCCTTAAGTGGCCAGCCAGGGTGTGTGGAAAGCTTGGCTTCCTCCATTGCCAGGGCAACCCAAGCCTCTCTCCTGCTCTCTCTGTGGCAGTAGTCATCTTGGTTGGGTTAATTTGCATACTTGCTCCTGATTGGCTGGTGGGTGTGGCTGTGGTGTGGCTTGTGGGTAGAGTGGAGATATGGTAAATTTGCATATTACTCTTTTATTAGAGAGGATAACTGGAAGTTGGCACTTCTTTTTAAAAAAATATATTTTATTGATTTTTTACAGAGAGGAAGAGAGAGGGATAGAGAGAAACACCCATGAGAGAGAGACATTGATCAGCTGCTTCCTGCACGCCCCCTGTAGGGGATGTGCCTGCAACCAAGATACATGCCCTTGACCGGAATCAAACCTCGGACCTTTTAGTCTGCAGGCTGACACTCTATCCACTGAGCCAAACCAGTTTCAATGGAAGTTGGCACTTCTTATTCATGTTCTTTTATTTCACTCATCTCCTTAGCTTACCCTCTGGCAACCATCAGTTTGTTCTCTGTATCTATGGGATCTGTTTCTGTTTTGTTGTTTTAGATTGTACCTGTAAGTGTGAAGCTATGGTATTTGTCTTTCTGTCTTATTTCAGTTAGTGTAAGACTAACTCAGTGCATCCATGTTGCCATAAAGGGCAAAAATTTTTTGTTCATTTATGACTGAGTAATTTTTATTATCTATGTGTGTATAAACACACACACACACATACACACACACACACACACACACACAAACAGATGTGATTATGAGTATGTGCCTATACATTTCACATCTTTGTTATTTACTTATATGGAAGGACACCTACCTTACTTCCATATCTTGGCTATTATAAATAGTGCTATCGTGAACATAGGGGTACAAATGTCTTTTCCAATTTGGTTCATGTTTCTGTTGGATAAATACTCAGCAGTAGAATGGCAGTTCTATTTTTACTTCTATGGTTTGCTTTCAAGGAAAATGTATTGCCTAGTCATCAAGCTTCCTTGTGGGAGAGTGTTTCATCCTAAACTGGCTAGTCTTACTAAAGAGCTGGAGATGTAGTGTGTTACGGTAAAATACCTCTCTTCTTACTCCTGTTAATGGAAAGAGTCCAGAAAATCCATGAAATTTAAGTTTGACATTGTTAGTCTATGATTCTGCTCCTACTAACAATACAATTTTCTGTCAGTCTGATGGGATTTGGTTAGGATTATGTTCATTGTACATAGCAGTTCACAGGTAAGTATCAAAATTTGATACATTCCTTTCTTTTTTACATTTGACATATTTAAAAAGTAAATGTTCTTAATGCATTAATCACCTACCAATAATATTCACTTTAGTATAATCTTCAGGTGTGGTCCCAATGTTATACTTTCTAACAATGCATTACTCTGGTACTTTTAGAATCCTGTACTTCTATTGCTTTAAAATGTTTTTTTTTTTTTTACTTTTTAAAAAAATAGTTGTTGATATCTCTGAAGAAGACTCTTTAAGCAGGTAGGATTTTACGAATTTTTTAAGATTATATGTTAACTAAGGGAATGCAGAGAAAAGAAACTAACATTTCTAGTGTATTCTACTGTGGGTTAGACTCTATACTATGTAATTAACCTGTGTTATATAGTCATCACAATAACTCTGTACAGTAACTGTGCTATGGTAGCCTATGTTTTACTAATGAGTTAACTGTGGTTCAGGGAGATGGATAAATTGACCCATAATTTCATAGTTAGCAAGGGCTGACCCATGATTTGACTGTCAACCATTTTGGCTCTCAAATTACTCTGTTGTCCCTCAGCATACACTGATAAGTTTCTGTGTAGCTTTGCCATAGTGATAAAGATACAAACAAGTTCATCTTAGAAAGTCAAATCTGATTGTGTGTTAACTCTGATTTAGAGTTTTCCTTAGAAGCCCAGTTAGTCTAAGCATTTATCTTACTCTCCTTGACAAATGTAGTGGTAAATAGGACCTTGTTCTTTCTCCCAAAGCTTTTAGGGCATATCTCAGTTAGCTATGGCCACACAACCAAAGATTTTACCTAAACAAGACCTAAACAGGCAAGTGTTTTTAGGTAAAATGATATCTATTCTTTCTGGGAGGAATTGTTTATCGGTGAGTAAAGAATATCTATGTATAGACCATGTTATATTCATTACATTCAGCATCTAATTAGAGGATATTTCTAATATATTTCTCTATTTACTGATTTCCAATCTGGCTTTCCCCTCAGACTGGTATCTTTGCCTAGTTGTATGAAGGTTTTTTCCTTTCATCCTAGAGTCCTTTTTTTCATCTTCCATGGCTTTTCTTGATTCTTTTACTCTTGTCTAGCTTTTTTTCTAGTGTTTCTTTCATTGTGTTATTTATTTGCTCTTCTAGCATCTTCGGTGTTCTCTTTTTCTATAGATAGAATGAAAGACAGATTGAATTTCAGAAGTTTAAGGAAATCTAGCAATTAATTAATCAGGACATCCTCTAGTACTTCAATCTGTGTTTAACATCCTGGCCAAGTAGTGGATCTTCCTTTATATCTTCCCCTATGTCAGATTAGTGACCTCCGCATAGTTTCTTATCTGTTAGAGGACTTTAAAATAGCAATACCCAAGTGGGATAAGAGTTGTCTGTCTTTTTCCCCTTCATTTTAGCCTTGGAGATAATTTACACAGATGAACACTTCAATGTGTACATGATCAATTCTAGACAGACAAACAAGGTATATCAAGTTAGCTGTTTAAATAACGTAATTAAAGATTCCAAGGTTGAAGTGACTTCTGTGCTATATACACAGCCCACATGCTTGCAGGAAATAATGAGTCCACAAATGCAGTCAAGCTTCTTTTTGAGCAATGTACTGATGACTTTTCTCAAGTTTGTTGTGGGTAGACTACAGAAGAATATGCTTTTGTTAGTGGTTTTAATTTGTGTTTGTTTTAAGATACTAGTTATCACTAAATGAGATTAAAAATCATTTCACTGTTACTTTTTTTGTGACAGGTGAGATTCCATAGTTTGGGTCAGGTAGTTTGGGGATGCCAGTCAGAGTCTATTTTAAAGAAGTGGCATTAGAAAAAGTTTAAGTTTAAAAAAATTGGCTCTCAAAAGATATTTCAATTGTATTGTTGATATTTGGCTCTGTTGACTAATGAGTTTGCTGACCACTGGTCTAGGTCATCAGCCAGAAACAAAGGCTCAATTAGTTAGAAGGAGCAAAGGGCCAGTATCTTTATCTTAAAACTTTTAAGATTTTTACCCATTTCATTCCAATCAAACTTGTATGCATGAGGTTATAAATAAAGTCTCATCTCTGATTTTTCTAACTAGTTATTTTTGGTCTTGAAGTGTTCACTGTAGCAGAAAAATCTATTTTGTCTAGGGGTATCTCCTATCCATTCCCCCTTGAAGTCTTCAGGAATATAGAGAATTCTCTAAGTTCAAGGGAGACAATCTTTCACTAATCAGATAGAGAGTTGAAAAAGGACATTCTAACTTGTATATTGTTTCCATTGATTCTGGTGCTGTTGAGTTGCCATTGAAACCCATCATGTAGTCATGATTGATCTTTGCTCCCTGCTTGACTTTGCTGATTCAGATTCCTGAGTCTTCATGTTGATTCACACTTGGACCTGACAGTTACAGCTTTTTTTTCTTTTTTTTTTTAGCTTATACACATACTAGAGGCCCAGTGCATGAAAATTCATGCACTGGAGGGGTGTCCCTTAGCCAAGCCTGCCCCCCTCACAGTCTGGGAGCCCTCAGGGGTGGGGAGGTGATCCAGAGATCAGGGGAAGGTGATGCCTTATCACATCTGAACTTGCCTATGCCTTGGGCCATCCCTGGGCAGCTGGGGAGCTGAGGGGACTCTGGAAGCAGGTGCATGACATGGCCGGGCCTGCCTAGGGTCAAGCCCAGCCTTGCAGTGCACCTGCCACCCAGGCGAGGCTAAAGGACTGGGGACTGCCATCTTGTAGCTGTGGGCACCAGGATCTTTGTGGGCAGACAGTCAATTAGCATATTTCCTCCTAATTGGCTGTGGGTGCCACCATCTTTGTGATGGTGTGAGGGTCAATTAGCATAATCCCTCTTTATTAGATAGGATGTTGTATGCTTAGCCACTATTATAATTACCAGCACTCTATTCTGGCAGCTGGGCCTCATAGCTCAAGCCCCCCACAGCCCCCCCACACCCCCTGCCACACACACACACACACACACACACACACACACACTGGAAAGGTAATGTGAACTTATTTCTTAGCCCAGATCTTTTCAGACTAATTATTCTTTGAGCTTCCTGTTGTTGTTTTTTTGTTGTTTTTTTGCTGGAAAGTGTTAGTTGGAACTATTCTGAGCTGCCAGGGATATTCAAATAATGCTGCAGGAAAGGACCAGATAGTTCTTTCTCCTTCGTTACCAGCTCTGTACCCCAAGGTCACTTTCAATTCTATAGCATACCTTTCTTTAGGTAGTGGAAGGTCCCACATCACTCTCCCTGAACAGTAGCATCAACTTGCCTGAGGTTCCATAATTGAAGTTGGTCCCTCAAGTGATCTATTTGCCATAACAATGAAAGTTTCCTAGGTGACTTAAATTTAACTTAGGTTTCAGAATATTTTAAATTATGCCTCACATAGAAGCCAGTCAACTGAAAGCTCTGAATCAAAAGTAGGTTATTGGGACTTAAAATTGCTTAAGCAGCATCCATGACTCATAAGAATCCATGTGTGACCACTAGAGTTCTATCTTCCAAGCTAATTGGCGGTGGACGGGGAGATTAAGCATCATTTTCATAAATATCTGCTGGGTCACAGTTTGAGTAGGTAGAAAAGGGATAGTATTAGCCCAGGCCAGGTCCTGGATCCTATTAGTTTTCTGTGGTTTGTATGATTTGCTACATAAAGAAGGGAGCATTGTGTTATCTGACTTCATGGGGTAATCTATTTGTACATTCATTTAGTTGCCACTTACATAATAGCTGAGTAACCCTGAAATACAAACCACAATTCATAACATTTAAAAAAACTGCAACATTTAAATATGAGAAACTATGAAAAATCCACATTAGTATTTATTTGGGAATATTCAAGATATAAATGTCATGACTAGATTTTTTTTTTTTTTTGGTTCATGGTTTTCTGAGCATATCTTTTTGCTTTATCATCTCTTTTAATTCTCCTAACAAACTTCTAAAATGAGGCAGTAAGTTTCTTATTTTGTAGAGGAGAAATAAGCCAATGATAAGTGACTTGTTTGATAACGAATAGCTGTTGGTTATAGATCTAGGGTGTCTGAGTTCTAGAAACATGCAATTATATCTAGCTAACTAATTCACTGAACTATACTGCTCTCAAATCATGAAAATTACATTTTTTAAGTTTACTCCTTAAAACAGTTGTGGAACTTAAAAATGTAAAGTGTATGGTGTCATTAATGCTATAATATTAGCTCTGTTATTATCTGAAATATTCTAAGTATTTACTATATTTGGAAAATATTTTTATGTTATATTAAAAGAGTAATGCTATTTATCACCATTTTTATACACAGCAAGCAACAACTAACTTCTAAATATAAAGAAAAAAGGAGAGCCCTAAAATCTGAAAGTAGCACTCTTGGTAAGACTTCTGATAGTGAATTCCTCTTGGTGTTCCTATCATAGATGAAGTAAGAGTAAGAAAGTCTGATAATAAAAGAGCAGTAAAAAAATACCAAACAATGTCTAAGTTGCATGTATAGTTTTTCTTAGTATCTTTCTTAATAGCATAGTATTCAGTATTAATAATAAAGTTAAAATATGGGGCAATATTATTTGAAAAGAAATTCATTTATTTAGTCCTGATCACGAAAATCCCATAAGATATCTTTACGTGAAAAAAAAAAAAAGATCTTATGTTAGGATGATGTACGTTTTCTCTATATTCACATTATATCAAATTGTACTTGTTCTAAAAATGGATCTATTGTTTAGTTTTAACTGTGAGTGGATTATACTTAGTAAGTGAGTATTTATTATTCCATAGTGATTTATCTCACTAAAAAAAAAAGTAACGAAAACTAGGAACTCAACAATACTTTCCTGGTAGCACAAATGGCAAACAATAAGAACTACACTGCTTAGCCAGTGTGCAACAATCTGAATGACATTGTGTCTTTAAGATATCTACCCATAGTACAGAAGTCAGAAAAACAATGCCTGTTGAGAAGCATAGTGTGTTTTTTACATTATACCAACAGGGTCTCATTATATCAACTTTAATCCTCAGAAGTCAAAACAGAAGGAGATATGTTGACTTCATTAATTTGATAATTATCAGGACACTGGAATTTCTTTAGAACAAGATGCTCTGTTGCCATTGGTGAAAAAAAATAATCATAATTAATATTCAAATAGCCCAACCTGGCAATCTGCAGATCCTCTTTGCCACTCCATTTAAAGAGAGATTAAAAGCTCACCTAATTTTCAAGGCACTGTAATTTCACAAAATACCCATGCAGCCTCTCAGCAAAGGGCTGCCATACTGTTAATGCTGAAGTCACTTTTTTGGTTAACTTGGAAGATCTCCTGGGGCTGCCTTCCCTGGAGAGAAAATTACACAATATTGGGTGCAATATTAGCAGAGCCCTCTGAAACTCTAGTTGGGGTCAGAAGGGACTGATAATTATTTTCTCGTGCTTGCACTAAATGTAGATGCACCAGGGAGCCAGGCAATGCTTTAGGAGTTTGGGGAGCCAATCAGGGTGGGTGCCGGCTGTGGTGAGAGGCCATGGGTTATTGGTGGCTGGGCAACAATTGGGGTTTTGGGGCCAATCAGGTGCCAGGTCAGCTGGTGGGGGCAGGCGATTGCAGCCCAGATCAGGCTGATTGGCTGTAGTAGTATGCGTCATAGCCACTGGTCATTCTGGTTCTTCCCTAACTGTCACTGGGCTTTTACATATATATAGATAATAATTACTTTTTTTGCAGTTATCCTAGTTAGTTGATTGATTCCTAACTACTGTAAAAGGGAATTAAAACCTGTTCGGTTAGAGAAATTTGTCAGTGAGATGTCTTCCTTTCCTTTATTGGAACTCTGATACTATAGAACATATTGTCAAGCATTAGGATTCTCTATTTCTTATTCTGACTATATAGGAATGTTGCTAGTTTCACATAATTTTTTGACATCATTGATTCACTTATCCCTTTCATGTCTTTATTTCAATTGTTATAGATCTACAGAAAACTCTAAAACAAGTGCAGACTGAAATAAAATCAAGGATAGGTATTCAATGAAATCAGCTTCTATATTGTAATGATACATTAGATATCAATCCAAATGATATTTTCACATAATGCAATTTTTTAGATGTTTCTAAACACACCCCTAGGTTTGTTTATTCACTAGAAAAATTTATAGGATTCATCATGTAGGTGTTCTCATACATGAGTTTTATTACAGTGAAATGTTTAAAGCAAAATCAGCAAAGAGAAAAGGTGTGTGTAACAAAATAGGCAGACATCTGGTACAAGCTTCTGAGATTCCTCACTATGTGGAGTTACTAGGATGTGCTGAGTTATTCAAGTGCCAAATTCTGACAACACTCATGAAATATGTCATATATCAGTCTTGTGCCAAGGTTTTCATGACATACTAATCACAGGCATCTTCCCCATAGCATATTCTCAAATTCTAGATTTCCAGAAGGAAAGCAACTATTCAGCATGAACCCCATCGGTTGCACAAAGTATTTAAGCATAGAGAGCCACACTTATCAATTGGGCAGTGGTTCTCAATCTTTCTAATGCCGTGACCCTTTAATACAGTTCTTCATGTTGTGGTGACCCCCAAACATAAAATTATTTTTGTCACTACTTCATAACTTTAATTTTGATACTGTTATGAATTGTAATGTAAATATCTGTGTTTTTTGATGGTCTTTCCGATGGTTCTCAACTTTTCTAATGTCACGACCTACAGGTTGAGAACCACTAGCAGCATCACCTAAGACCACTGGAAAACACAGATATTTACATTATGATTCATTAACAGTAGCAGAATTACAGTGATGAAGTAGGAACAAAAATAATTTTATGATTGGGGGTCACCACAACTTGAGAAACTGTGTTAAAGGGTCGCAGCATTAAAAAAGTTGAGAACCACTGAGTTAGGGAAAGGTGGAAAGCCTTCTCAGGTCCATGTTTTCAGACACCAACTGAAAGGTACCATTTAAGCAGGACTTTCTAAGGAAAGCAGTCTTAGGCCTGATTCATGAGAATTTTCTGCACAGCAGGTATAGAACTGACTGAATTTTTGGTTTTGGCCTAAAAGTTTGTTTTTGAAGCAAGTAATATGATAATTTAACATGGTATTGATTTCAGTCACATCATGCTTGCGATGCTGACCACTTTTATGACTCTTGGTGAGTATTTCACAGGTACCCTATATAATAAATAGGTAACAGGCAAATTCACTATCACTCCAACACAGAAGATGGCCACCCCCATGTGGTCAAAGATGGCTACACCCATGTGGGCACAAGATGGCCATCACAAGATGGCCAGCAGGGGAGAGCAGTTGGGAGGGACCAGGCCTGCAAGGGAATGCAGTAGAGAGTGATCAGTCTGGCAGGGGAGGGCAGTTACAGGTGACCAGGCCTGTAGGGGAAGGCAGTTAGGGGTAACCAGGCTTGGCAGGGGAGGGCAGTTAGGAGTGAAGAGACTGGCAAGGGAGGGCAGCTGGGGGTGACCAGGCCAGCAGCAGAGGGCAATTAGAGGCAGGGGAGCAGTTAGGCATCAATCAGGCTGGCAAGGAAGTGGTTAAGGGGTGATCAGGTTAACAGGCAAAAGTGATTAGGGGAATTAGGCTGCCAGCCAGGCAAGTGTTTGGGAGCCAGCAGTCCTGGGTTGTGTGAGGGATGTCCAGTGGGATCTGGCCTAAACGGGCAGTTGGACATCCCTCGAGGGGTCCCAGATTGGAGAAGGTTCAGGTTGGGCTGAGGGACATTCTACCCCCCCCACCCTGTGCAAAATTCCATGCACCAGGACTCTAGTTTGTACATAAATTGCTGTAGTAATGTTAGGCAATGATCAACTTTCCTTTTTATCCAATCAGTGTTTCAAGATAATTTTTACATAAAACTGGTATAATGATTTCTGATTTAATAGAAAAAAATGTCCTTTCATTATATGGATGATTCATTTTTTATTTATATATTTCACTAAATTTCTGTTTATAATTGCAAAGCAAGTTATTCAATCATATTTATTAATTTATTGCAGTGGTATACATTTAACACTATTTGTTTTATTTTTGTCTTTCCATATGCTTCACTACATTTTGAGGATAATTTACATTTTCTGATACTTGAATCTTTATCTTAATTTTTAAAGTGACTGTGTCTTAAAACAGCATTAATATGTTGATATATGTTAATAGAAGTTTCAGGGAATACATTGTTTTGAAGAAAAATTACTAAGACTTATTCTTTAGAGCAGTTTTAGGTTGCACAGTCAGATTGAGCAGAAAGTACAGTGTGTGTCCATAAACCACAAAACCCCAAACATACAGCTTTGCTCATTTTTTACATTCTGTACCAGAGAGGTACATTTATAACAATGGATCGATGTGCACTTAAAATGTATGATGGCACATACCCACCATTACAGTATCATATAGAATCATTTCAATATCCTAAAAATCCTCTGTGCTTTACTTATTCATCCAATCCTTCTCTGGAGATGTGCCCGCAAGCAAGGTACATGCCCCCGAACAGAATTGAACCTGGGACCCTTCAGTCTGCAAGCTGACCCTCTATCCACTGAGCCAAACCGGTCTCAGCACTGATCTTTCTTAATCTCCATAGATTTGCCTTTTTCTGAATATTGTATAGTTGGATTCATACAGTGGGTATCTTTTTGAATATTTAACAAATGAAAATTCCAATGTAGTTATTCAAGATGTTTTTTTATCTTAGTTACTTGTTGTTGTTCATCAACAAAGAATCTGATATGTCCTCTACAAGCTGAAAGAGAACAATACTATAGGCATTTGCCACCTCAGGGAGAGGGTTGAGAAAAATTACCTATGCACTACTGCAGAGCACTAACTGTCTGGACCGCCCTATTCTATGAGGTGGGAACAGACACTCTAATAATGCAAGGAGATAGTTCAAGAGGTTTTACTTTATACAACTGGAATCACAAAGTTTTCCCTACTCATCTTGCAATATGAAACGGGGCCAGAAAGAGTCTGTTTCCTATGTGTAGCTGTGCTGCAAACAATAGTGTCTAGAGTGTTTCATCTTACATTAGCCAGTCTTCACTGAAGAACTAGACCAGTGGTCCGCAAACTCATTAGTCAACAGAGCCAAATATCAACAGTACAAAGATTGAAATTTCTTTTTTTGAGAGCCACATTTTTTAAACTTAAATTTCTTCTAATGCCACTTCTTCAAAATAGACTCACCAGGTCATGGTACTTTGTGGAAGAGCCGCACTCAAAGGGTCAAAGAGCCGCATGTGGCTCATGAGCCACAGTATGCCGACCACGGAGCTAGACAATTTGTATTGTGTTATGGCAAAATAAGTATACTATCTTCTAACTGCTGCTAATAGGAGAAGTCCAGAAAATTCATATTATATAAGTTTGACATGGTTAGTCTATGATTCTCCTTCCACTAATGACATAATTTTCTGTCAGTCTAATGGGGTTTGGTTAGGAATATGTTCATTGTACATAGCAGCGCACAGGAAGGTATCAAACTTTGATACATTCCATTTCTTTGTGTATGTGTTTGATATATTTAAAAAGAGAAAGTAAATGTTCTTATGATGTATAAATGGCCTACTGACAATATGATTAATGTTCACTCTAGTATAGTCTTCAGTTATACTGGCCCTAAAGTTATACTTTCTTTCATAATTAGTCCAGTTATTTTTATTGCTTTAAAATGTATTTTACTTTTTTAAAAATAGTGATTGATGTCTCTGAAGAAGACTCTTTAAGCAGGTATGATTTTTAAAAATTATATGCTCACTAAGAAAACGCAAAGAAAAAAAAACTAACATTTCTAGAGTGCTCTACTGTGGGCTATATACTATACTATGTAATTAAACTGTGTTATATAGTCATCACAATAGCTTGGCAAAGTAGCTGTGATAATATAACCAACTTTTTATTAATGAGGCAATTGTGATTCAGGGAGATGGATGAATTGAACCATGATTCCATAGTTAGCAAGAGGCTGAGCCATGATTTGAGTGTCAAACAGCTTGACTCCCAAATTATTCTGTTGTCCCTCATTATACACTGTAGCTCTGCCATGGAGATAAGGTTGTAAACCAGATCATCTCAGAAAATCAAATCTGATTGTGTGTTAACTGATCTAGAGTTTTTCTAAGAGGTCCAATGAGTCTAAGCATTTATCTCACTCTCCTTGACAATTGAAGTGGTAAACAGGACTTTGTTTTTCCCACCAAAGCTTTTAGAGCCCATCTTGGTTCGCTGTGGCCACAGAACCAAAGATTTTACCTAAACAAGGTCTAATCAGGCAAGGATTTTAGGTAAAATGACATCTATTCTTCTTGGGATGAATTATTTACCTCTAAGTAAAGAATATCTATGTGTAGATCGTGTTATCTTAGTTAAATTAAGCATATGTTTAGGGAATATTTCTAATTGATTTCTCTATTTACTGACATCCCAGTCTGATTTTCTCTTTGGGCTAGCTCGTACATTTGCCTAGTTTTATGAGGTGGGTTTTTTGTTGTTGTTGTTGTTCCTATAGTCTTTTCTTCCTCTTGCATGAGTTCTTGGTTTATTTTATTGTATTCTCTGCTTTTATTGGTGTTTCTTTCTTTGTGTTATTTTTTTCCAATTATGCCAGCTATGGTGTTCTACATTTTTCTATAGACAGGATTAAAGACACATCCAATTTCATAATTTTAAGGAAGCCGAGCAATTAATTACACAAAATCTTATCTAGTACTTCAACCTGTGTTTGACATCCTGCCAAGTGGTTGTTCACATTGAGTATTGGAAGCACATTAAAGTGACTCATTGAGACAATAGTAAGTGGTGGAACAGAGATGTAAATTCAGGTTGCTAAATATAATGCTTGTCTCTTTTTTTTTATTCTATAGGTGAGTTTTCATAGTAGAAATATAAGGAGTTCTTTGTAAACACAGTTAATAAAGGATAAAAATGGAACTAGCAGGAAATCCCAAGTTTCAAGTGGAACAACACTGGGTTGGGTTTGAAATAAGAGTTTTGGAAAAGAGAGGAAAACATTGAAGTTTATGAGAAGTTAAAAATAAGTTTTAAGAAGAAGAACACTGAATGTGGGTTGTTCTCCAGAAAGGCAGATTAAAATATGGGCTCAGGATGTCCTGAAGAGCTTGCTGCTCTTTTGCTTGGTTGTTTAATTGGAGGAATTAGCAGCATTCAAGGTTTCTTGAGAAAAATATGAAAAGAATTTGAGCCACTGG
Organism: Lasiurus cinereus; assembly: GCA_011751065.1. Lineage (NCBI taxonomy): Eukaryota > Metazoa > Chordata > Mammalia > Chiroptera > Vespertilionidae > Lasiurus > Lasiurus cinereus. The sequence goes on along the minus strand of JAAGEH010002534.1, from coordinate 41,004,718 downwards.
AAAGATTCTTTTAATAGCATAAAGGACTATGGTCGCATCTACCTGAACTCTGACTCACAGAGTGGGGCTTAGGTCTCCTTGAGTCCTAGGGACTGGAGATTACTGAACTACATAGATCTATGGCCCAAGGCAGGTGTCTTCTCCCCTTCACCTGGTTTCCCAGTTAGCTGATGTGCTTCCCATGTACATGGAGGGTTGGGCAGGGGCAGGACTAGATGTTAAATCAGAAATGGAGTTTCATAACACTAAAACCTTTTTTGTAAATAGAGCTCCGCCATTAATTATATCAAGAATCATTCTTTGATATGCAGATAGCTTATCTTTCACTTAAATTTTTTGTTGCTTATTTTAAAGAAATGAACTCACTCATTTTTGTTGTATATTTTACTATAAACATTTTGCAGCAAACCTGGCATTGATGAGGATTCAAGGCCTACATCACACAATGAAGACTTGAAGGTAAAGTTCTCTCTTGTGAAATTAATTTTCCTGCTGTCAATTTCATTTTGTGTGGCACTTATAATTTTGTAGCAGCCTACTTATAATTGATTTATGTTTATAATGCAAAATTAGACTTTTTATTATTAAACTAAAGGCCCAGTGCATGAAATTCATGCAGGTGTGTGTGAGGGTGTCCCTCAGCTCAGCCTGCAACATTTCCAACCTGGGACCATCTGGGATCCAGCCTAAATGGGCATTTGGATATCCCTCTCATAATCCAGGACTGCTGGCTCCCAACCACTTGCCCGCCTCTGCCTGATTGCCCCTAACTGCTTCTGCCTGCCAGCCTGATAACCCCCTAACCACGCCCCTGCCAGCCTAATTTCCCCCAACAGCCCTCCCCTGCAAGCCTGGTCACTCCAACTTCCTTCCTTTGCCAGCCTGGCCAAGCCTAACTGCGCTCCCCTGCTGGCAATCTTGTGGTGGCCATCTTGTGTCCATATGGGGGGGATCATCTTTGACAACATGGAGATGGCCATCTTCTGTGTTGGAGTGATGGTCAATTTGCATATTACCTTTTTATTATATAGGATTCTCAACTGAGCTATGCCTTTTAAAAACTGATTTTTAGAGAGAGAGAAGGGTTAGAGAGAGAGAAAGAAAGAGTAAGAGAGAGAGAGAGAGAGAGAGAGAGAGAGAGAGAGAGAGAATCATTAGCTTGAGAGAGAAACATGGATTAGTTTTCTTCCTCATGAGCCCCAACTGGGATTGTACTGACAACCTGTGCATGTGCCCTGACTGAGAATTGAATTCGTAACCATTTAGCAGATGAGATATCACTCCAAACAACTGAACAATGCAGGCCAGGAAAGAAAATATGTTTATTTTATTGCATGATTCCTTTTATATGTAATTTCCACAATAAATGAGTCCATGAGACAGAAATCAGAGAGTGTGGTAGGGGGAAATGGAAGTTCCTATTTCATAGGAATAAAGTACCCTTCTGGAGTGATAACAATTTTTGAAACTAGATAGAGGTAGTCATTGCAAAACATTGTAAAAGTAACAAATTTTTCACTTAAAAATTGTTTATTTTATTTTGGGTGAACTTTACTCACTACGAAAAGAATACTCTCATAATAATAATTAATCAACCAATCGAATTAAGATTATGTTACACCTTAAAAATAATCCAATAGGCTCATTTACTCACTACAAAAAGAATACTCTCATAATAATAATTAATCAACCAATCGAATTAAGATTATGTTACACCTTAAAAATAATCCAATAGGCTCATTTAAAACCTGTCTTCTGGTGAAAGGTTACACTATTAATTTGAGATTCTTCTTGTTTCTTGAAGTAGGCCGGCATTGTTGTGAATTTCCCTCTTAGGACTGTTTCACTCTGTCCTATAAATTTGGGGTTGTCATGTTCTCATTTCATTTATCTCAAGGTATCTTTTGATTTCTACCTTGATCTCATTGTTAACCCATTTACTATTTAGTAAGAGGTTATTTAGCCTCCATATGTGTGTGATTTCAAAAAGTTTTTTTTTATTAAATTGATTTGCGGTTTAATACCATTGTGGCTGGAGAAGATGTGTGAAATGATTGAAGTCTTTTTAAAGTTACTGAGGTTTTTCTTATGGTCTAATGCATGGTCTATCCTGGATAACGTGTTCTTTGTGCACTTGAAACAAATGTATTTCCTACAGTTTTAGGACGTAATACTCTGAAAATCTCAGTGAACTTTATTTGGTAAAATGTGTCCTTCAAGGATGCTATTATCTTCTTGGTTTTATTTGGTAGGCCTATCCATTGATGTAATAAGCACTAGGTAAATAATACATTTTTAAGTCCAGTGGCTTAAATATCAGTTACATCCCATGGCCTAGCCAATGTGGCTCACTGACCCATGAAACAAGAGGTCCCTGGTTGGATTCAGAATCAGGGCACATGCCCTGTGTTTCGACTGGATCTCCAGTGGCAGGTGTGCAGGAAACAGCCTCTCCTTATTAATGTTTCTCTCTTTCTCTCTTCCACTCTCTGAAATCAATTTTTAAAATATCCATAAATTTCATCCCAGAAACAATAAAATGTAAGGAAACTATGACTGAGAGAAGGGATATAAACAAATATCCCCAGCTAAACTCATCTATTTTTTGCTATCGTATGTGCAATCTTCTATGATTTACTCAAAAACTTGGAACTTAGAATTCCAATGTGATCACATCCAGATCTTATTTATTTATTTATTTATTTATCTATTTTTAAATTTTTTATTGTTTAAAGTATTACAAATACTAGTACATATGTCCCTCCATTGACCTCTCCGAACCTCCCCTCCCCACTGGCACATGCCCTTTTTGTCCCCCCAGGGTCTGTGTCCATTATCTTTATACACATACATACAAGTCCTGTTGATCTCTTACCCCCCATGTATTTTTAGTTACAGTTTACATTATAGTTTACTTTGTATTACTTTCACTTGTATAGATAATGGATAGATAATCATATACTTTACAAATTGGTCTCTCCAATATTTCAAGTACCCAACTGCACTGTACATCATCATTGCAATTTTATTGAGATATTTTAATAACAAGCCTATAGACTTCCACATATATTTTTATCACCATTCTCAGATGTATTTGTTGAGTTAAAGCTTTACATTATGTTGTTTAGCAAAGTATGGTACTGCCATAAAAAAATGAAACCTTACTATTTGTGACAGCAAGGATGGACCTAGAGGCATTATGCTATCAGTCAGAGAAAGATAAGTCCTGTCTGATTTCATTTATTTGTGGAATGTAAAGAGCAAAATAGGTGAACTAAGAAGTTTAACAGAGACTTATAGATGACAGAAATCTGCCTGATGGATGCCAGAGGGAAGGGGATCAGTAGAATGGGCAAAAGTAAAGGGATCAACAAGTACCAATTGGTAGTTATAGAATAGTCACAGGGATGTCAAGTACAGCATAGAGAATGTAGTCAATAATATTGTAATAAGTGTGAATGGAGTCAGGTGGATTTTTAAATATCAGGGGGATCACTCTATAAAGTATTTGATAATCTAACCACTATGCAGCACAACTGAAACCAATATAAATAATATTGTGAACTGTAACAGAAAGATTAAAAAATATAAAAAGGGATAGAATACCTGCCATGGTGATTGTCATTTTGATATGTATGATATAATCATGTAGGTCACATAAATTACTTGCAATAAGATCAGTATTTGTCTCTAAAGGAGAAAAAATGGATTTTGAGGTACATTGACTTTTTTTACATTTTATTTTATTGTTTAAAGTATTACAAATAATAGTGCATAGTATGTCTCTTTCCCCCCCCGCCCCCCGCCAACATTCCCCAGTCTTCCCACTGTAATTAGACAGTCTATTTAAAACTTCTCTGTCCCCTTGCCAAAACCGGTTTGGCTCAGTGGATAGAGTGTCGGTCTGCGGACTGAAAGGTCCCAGGTTTGATTGCGGTCAAGGGCATGTATCCTGGTTGTGGGCACATCCCGGGTAGGGGGTGTAGGAAGTGGCTGATCTATGTCTCTCTCTCATTGATGTTTCTAACTCTTTATCCCTCTCCCTTCCTCTCTGTAAAAAAATCAATAAAATATATTAAAAAAAAAACAAAACTTCTCTGTCTTTGTATCTATCTTTTTATTCATCAGGTTATAATGTTCTTTATTATCCATAAATGAGTGAGATCATGTGGTATTTTTCTTTCACTGCCTGGCTTATTTCACTTAGCATAATGTTCTCCAGTTCTACCCATGCTGCTGCAAATGGTAAAAATTCCTTCCTTTTTATAGCAGTGTAGCATTCCATTGTATAGTTGTACCATAGTTTTCTAATCCACTCATCTGCTAATGGGCATTTAGGCTGCTTCCAAATATTAGCTAATGTAAATTGTGCAGCTATGAACATAGGGGTGCATATATCCTTTTTGATTTGTGTTTCTGTTTTCTTGGAATATATTCCTAGAAGTGATATTACTTAGTATTTCACTTAGCATAATGCTCTCTAGTTCCATTTTTAATTTTTTGAGGAAACAACACACTGTTTTCCACTATAGCGACACCAGTCTGCATTCCTACCAGCAGTGAAGGAGGGTTCCTTTTTCTCCACATCCTCTCCAGCACTTGTTATTTGTTGATTTGTTGATGATAGCCATTCTGACAAGTGTGAGATGATACCTCATTGTTGTTTTGATTTGCATCTCTCCGATGATTAGCGACTTTGAGCATGTTTTCATATGTCTCTTGGCTTTCTGAATGTCCTCTTTCAAAAAGTTTCTATTTAGGTCTTTTGCCCAATTTTTTATTGGATTGTTTATCTTTCTTTTGTTAAGTTTTATGAGCTCCCTGTAAATGTTAGAGATTAAACCTTTATTGGATATAACATTAGCAAGTATTTTCTCCCATGCAGTGGGTTTTCTTGTTGTTTTGTTAATGGTTTCTTTTACTATGAAGAAGCTTTATATTTTGATGTAGTCTCATTTGATCATTTTCCCCTTTGTCTCTCTTGCCTTAGGATCTGTGTCTGTAAAGATATTTCTATCACATGTATCTGCAATTTTGCTGCCTATGGAGTCTTGTAGGATTTTTATTGTTTCCCATCTTATATTCAAGTCCTTTAGCCATTTTGAGTTTGTTTCTATGTATGGCGTAAGTTGGTGATCTAGTTACATTTTTTTGCATTTATCTGAACAAATTTCTCAACACGATTTATTGAAGAAGTTGTTTTGACTCCATTTTATGCTCTTACCTCCTTGGTCAAATATTAATTGAGTATAATGGCTTGGGTCAATTTCTGGGCCCTCATTGGTCTATATATCTGTTCTTGTGCCAGTACTCAGCAGTTCTGAGAATCATGGTTTGATAATATAGTTTGATGTCTGGTATTGTGATCCTTCCAATTTTATTCTTCTTTCTCTGGACAGCTGTGGATATTCAGGGCCTTTTTTCATGCCAGATGAATTTTTAGAGAGTTTGTTCTAGATCTTAGAAATATGCCATTGGTATTTTAATAGGTATTACATTGAACCTATAGATTGCTTTAGGTAGTATGGACATTTTAATGATGTTGATTCTACCAATCCATGAACATGGTTTGCTCTTCCATTTGTTTATATCTTCCTCTATCTTTTTTTTTCAATGTTGTATACTTTTCTGAGTTTAGGTCTTTTATGTCATTGGTTAAGTTTATTCCTAGTTATATTAATATTTTTGGTACAATGGTAAATGGATTTTTTTTTCATTTCTCTTTCTGTGAGTTTACTATTGTTGTATAAAAAGTACATAGATTTCTGGGTGTTAAATTTTGTATCCTGCTATATTGCCAAATTCATTTTTTAGGTCTAGTAGTTTTTTGATGAAGTCTTTGGAGTTTTCTATGTAGGGTATCATATCATCTGCAAATAAGAACAGTTTTACTTCTTCTTTTCTAATATGGTTGCCATTTATTTCTTCTTCTTGTCTGATGGCTATGTGTAGTACTTCTAGTACTGTGTTGAACAGGAGTAGTGAAAGTGGGCATCCTTTTCTTATTCCTGCTCTTAGGGGAAAGAGTGTTTGCTGTAGATTTGTCATATAGGGCTTTTATTATGTTGAGGTATGATCCCTCTATTCCCACTTTGCTGATAGTTTTTATTACCAAAGGTTTCTGGATTTTGCCAAATGCTTTTTCTGCATCAATTGATCTGATTATGTGATTTTTGTCTCTCAGTTTGTATATGTGATGTATCACATTTATTGATTTGTGGATATTGTGCCATCCTTGCATTCCTGGAATAAATCCCACTTGTTTATGGTGTATGATCTTTCTAATGTATTGCTGAATTCGATTTGCTAGAATTTTGTTGAGGATTTTAGCATCTATGTTCATCAAAGATATTGGCATGACATTTTCTTTTTTGGTGATGTCTTTATCTGGTTTCTGGCTTCATAGACAGAGTTTAGAAGTGTGTCTTCCTCTTGAATTTTTTGAAGTATCCGAGGAGGATAGGTTTTAGTTCTTCTTTGAATGCTTGGTAGAATTCCCCTGTAAAGTTGTCTGGACCAGGGCTTTTGTTTGCTGGAAGATTTTTGATCGCTGTTCAATTTCTTCAGTAGTTATCAGCATATTCAGGTTTTCTTTTATTTTTCTTGGTTGAGTTTTGGGAGTGTGTACATTTCTAAGAATGTTTCTATTTCATCTAGATTCTCCATTGTGTTGAAATAGAGTTGTTAATAGTATTTTTTCATAATCATTTATATTTCTTGTGGAATTAGTACTTATTTCACCTCTTTCATTATTTGGGTCCTTTCTTTTTACTTCTTGGTGAGCCTGATTAGAAGTTCATCAATCTTGTTTATCCTTTCAAAGAACCAGCTCTTGGTTTTGTTGTTTGTTTGTTTTATTTTAGTCACTATGTCATTTATCTCTGCTCTGATCTTTATTATTCCTTCCTTCTGCTTATGCTGGGCTTTTTTGTTGCTCTTTTTCTAACTCTTTTGAGTTGTAGGGTTAGGTAATTTATTACCATTATTTCTTGTGGGTTTTTTGTTTGTTTGTTTTTTTGTTGTTTTTTTTTTTGCAGTGGGCTTGTACAGCTATGAACTTCCCCTCTCAAGACTGCTTTCACTGTGTCCCATAGATTTTGGATTGTTGTGTTTTCATTATTATTTGTTTTCATGATGCTTTTATTTCTTCTTTGATCTTTTTGGTGGCCCAATCTTTGTTTAACATGTTATTTAGCCTCCAGGTGTTTGAATGTTTAACTGTTTTTATTGTAGTTGATTTCTAGTTTTATGTCATTATGATCTGAAAAGATACTTGATATGATTTTTATCTTCTTAAATTTGAAGAGACTTTGCCTGTGACCCAATATATGGTCTATCTTTGAAAAATGACCCATGTGCACTTGAGGAAAATGACTTTGGGGTGAAATGTTCTGAGGATGTCAATTAATTCCATCTGGTCTAGTGAGTCATTTAGGATTAAAGTTTCTTTCCTCATTTTTTGTTTAGAGGATTTGTCTAATGGTGATAGTGTGGTATTAAAGTCCCCTATATGACTGTATTGCTGTCAACTTCTCCCTTGATATCCCCTAGAAGTTTTTTATGTATTTGGATGCTCCTGTATTTGGTGTGTATATGCTTACCAGAGTTATATCTTCTTATTGGATTTTCCCTTTAGTATTATGAAGAGACCTTTCTTATTTCTTGTTATATATTTCACTTTGAGATCTAATTTGTCAGATATAAATATTGTTCCTCCAGCTTTTTTTCATTTCCATTTGCCTGGAAAACCTTTTTCCTATCAATTAACCATCATTCTGTGTGAGTCCTTTTCTCTAAGGTGGGTTTCCTGTAGGCAACAGATACATGGGTCATGTTTTCTTATCTACTCAGCTACCCTATGTCTTTTGATTGGGGCCTTTAATCCATTTACATTTAAAGTTATTACAGATAGGTACTTGTTTGTCACTGTTTTTATTCTTTATGCCTGTGTTCATTCTCTGCTTCTTAATTATTATTTTTCTTTTTTTTAAAGCAGAACCTTTAGCATTTCTTGCATTGCTGGTTTGGTGGTAATAAACACCTTTACTTCTTTTTTGTCTGTGAAGCTCCTCATTTTACCCTCAATTTTGATTGATAGCCTTGCTGGGTACAGTATTCTTGGAATCAGACCCTTCCTTTGCATGACTTTGTATATTTCATTCTATTCCCTTCTGTCCTGATGTGTTTCTGTTGAGAAAACAGTCGCTGTTTGATGAGGGATCCTTTGTAGGTAACTTTGTGTCTCTCTCTGGCTGCTTTTAAGATTCTTAATTTGTCTCTGGTGTTTGCCAATTTAATTATAATGTGCCTTAGTGTTGGTCTTTTGGGGTTCATTTTGTTTGGGACTCTGTGAGTTTCTTGAATTTGTGTGAGTTTTTTCTTCCCTATATCATGGAAGTTTTCTGTCATTATTTTTTCAAACAGGTTTTCTACTCCTTGCTTGGTTTCCTCTTTTTCTGGCACCTCTATTCTGTGGATGTTGTTTCATTTCATGTTGTCCCAAAGTTCCCTTAGGCTTTCCTCCTGTTTTTTAAGTTATTTTTTTTCTAGATGTTGCTCTGCCTGGGTATTTTTTCTTACCTTGTGTTCTAGCTCACTGAAGCAGTCCTTTGCTTCTTCTATTCTACTGTTAATGCTTTCTACTGAATTCTTTACAGCAGCGATGCCATTTTTCCCCCCACTTTTTCTTGGTTCTTATTCATTTCTTTTTGATTCTTACACATGTTGTTGAACTTGTCTCTCATTCTTTTCAGCCACCTTATGGCCATTTCTCTGAATTCTTTCTTTTACATATTGCATGCCCCTATTTCATTTACTTCTTTTCTGGCGATGCCTTCTTTTCTTTCATATGTGGGCTGTTTCTTTGTTTCCCCATGATCTCTCTTCTCCTGGGTGTCTAGTTATGTAGCACTCTCTCTCATTTCCCTAAGAAAAACCTGACCTTTCCATGAAAAGGTGCAGAGCTCATCTGAGACCATGAATTCATGCTGCTTGAGATCCGGTGTTCCTGGGGTCTCACCTGGTCCCTGGGTGTTGTAGTTATAGATTCCCAGAATGTATAGGCTTCTGAACAAAGCCACTCTCCCCTTCAAGATGGTGTGGTCTCTGTAGTCAATGCATTGACTTTTAAAATTGAAAATATTGAGATATGATGCTCCTTCATAATAAAAAGTGAAAAAGCCTTCTCATTACATGAAAGCATTAAATTACTTTTTAAAATCCATGCTTAATTTACCTGATTAATTTGATGAAATCTTCTGTTTATTTATTTGATCATCATTATAGAATTATATCCTTTCTTTTGGTGCCATAAAATTCAAGGAATTGCATTCTAATGAAGTTTGGACAGCTCATTTAACCTTGGTATTATTTCTGTTATCAGTAAATATGGGACTAAAGTAAGTAGATAACTACTTCTATGTCCTCTAAGGATTAAATTGTGTTGTGATTTTATTACTCATTTTCCAGAATTGTACATTAATCAACAATCTATTGGTTTCACTCTGCTTCAGTGTTATGGTATACTGTGGTTCTTATATTTTATGAATACCACCACTTTTTTGATACCCTCAAAGATCCTAAAGAATTTTAAAAGGCAACAGGAGAAGGAATAACTTTATGCAAAAAGAGGAAAGCTTCCTATTTGTTTCTGAGGCACACTGATACATCCTCTAAATTTGTATGTAATACAAGACCCAGGTGGGAGGACAGAAGAGGACACATTTTGCAACTTTGTCCTTTTATTTCGCTGTCTCTGCTGGATAAATGGGGAGGGGTTGGGTAAGGGAAAAGTTAGATAACAAATTGTGGATGTGATGTGAATAGGAGCACAAAATTAAGAAAGCTCTTTTAAAAATCTTGTAAACTTCTACTTCTTTACTGAAATAGAATTGAAGCAGAATTTACAGCTTCAGTGACTTATAAGGATAAAAACACAAAATATTTTTATTGGTTAAAGTCATGTCAATTAAACTAAGAGTGGATTGTTAAAATTAATGAAAACACAATCTTTTTTAATGAACAAGGTAGTAACAATATCCTTAATGTCAAACTTTTATCAAAGGTTGAAGAAGAAAAAGAGAAGCAGAAAAGCAGTAAAAGGATAATATCAGGAAACATGTATAATGTTGCTGATGACAGTGATGAATGGAGTCAGAAAAGCAAAGATGAACAAACTGATAAGCAGCAGCTTTCAATTATGGAGAGTGCAGATTCTGACAGGTAAGCCTACAGTAGTATTTTTAATAGGTAACTATTCTTTTTCTATAAAACAAATTCCAATCTGAGCAAATATTCGTGATTAACAAATTTTATATTTTTACTAGGGAGATTGATCTTTGCCTGGTAATCATAAAAAAGTAAATCAACAAACATTGAGATACCATTTTTTTAAAATGATAAATATTTTATTAAAAAACAACAACCAGAATTGGCACATGGGAGGAAGAGGCACTCCTGTGTGCACTACTGGTACATAAAATGGTCACATCTTTTTCAAGAGTTAGTTTCAAAATTTTAAGTATGTCATTCCTTTATCCCAATAGCTTCACTTCCAGAACTAGGTCCTACGGGAAAACATGATGTGGATATACACACACACATATAGATTATGAGAACATTAATGGCCAAATTATTATGGTCTCTGAACACATAATAATCTGACCACAGAGTTGGGATCTTAAAATAAGGTTTTTCCATGTATAAGAACTTCATTGTGGTTAGTTAGAAAGAAGCAGGGGACTTACTAGCCAGAGACTGGGAGCCACTATATCCTGGTCCCTTGACATATTAAGATTTGCAAGTTTTCTCTTATATGCAAGTACACTGAGTGGCCAGATTATTATGCATTCAGAAATCATAATAATCTGGCCACTCAATGTATATTATTACTAGAGGCTTGATGCACAAATTTCAGTGCTGGCATCCAGGATCATGGGGCAGGTGGCTTGTCCCTCTGGCACCTGGAATCATGGGGACCATGGAGTGTGCGGCTTGTACCTCTCCTATGGTTGCAGGCACAGGTGCAGCCACTGGCACCTGGGACCACAGAGTGGGTGGATTGTCCCTCTCCCAGGCCACAGTCCCAACTGCTGGCACCCAGGACAGTAGGGTGGGTGACTTGCCCATCTCCCAGGCCACAGGTGCAGGCACAGCCACTGGCGCCTGGGACCACAGGGTGGCCAGCTTGTCCCTCTCTCTGGTCCCTCAGCCTGGCCTGCACCCTCCTCAATCTGGGACCCCTTTAGGGGATGTCTGACTGCCTCTCGCAATCTGGGACTACTGGCTCCTACCTCCTCATCTGCCTACTGGTCTGATTACCCCTAACCCCTCTGCCTGCCTGCCTGATCACACCTAATCAACTCTGCCTGCCTTATTGCCTGTAACTGCTCCCTTATTAGCTTGATTGCTCTTAACTGCTCCCCTGCTGCCCCGATTACCCCTAACCAGCTCTGCCACGCCCTGCACCCAGGACCAATGATTCCCTCCTCTGGCAAGTCGCAGGCACTCAGGACCCAGGATTCCCTCCCTCTTGCTAGCTGCAGGCACCCAGGACCCAGGCTGGCTTCACTCGGGTCAGCTGCAGCCTGGTCAGCAGCCTCAAGTGCCTCCTCTTCTGCACTGCAGCCACAGGGGCACTGGCACCCAGGACTGTGGGACAGGAAACCTGTCCTTCTCCCAGGCTGCAGGCACAGCTGCTGGTGCCCATGACTGGAAGGAGGGCAGCTTGTCCCTCTCCTGGGTAAGAGCTGCAGAGGTGCTGCACCTGGGACCATGGGGCAGGCAGCTTGTCCTCTCCCAGGCCACAGGTGCAGGTGCAGCTGCTGGCACCAAAGACCACGGGACGGGCATCTTGTCCCAGGCCACAGTTTGGCTGGTCCCTGTTCCTCTCTTACAAGCTCATTTGTGCCTGGCTGGTCCCCATTCCTCTCTTCCCAGTGTTGAGTATCAGTGTGAGGCATGATGGTGTGAGGGCGTGACGAAGTGAGGGTGTGACAACTACTTGCATATTAGCTCTTTATTATATAGGATGTATATAAAATATACAGTAAGTCATTATATGTATTTATATACAATGAGTGTCCAGATTATTATGATCTCTGAACACATAATAATCTGGCCACTCAGTGTACTTATGTATAAGGGAAAGCTTGCAAATCTTGATATGTCAAGGGACCAGAAGATAGTGACCACCAGACTCTGGCTAGTAAGTCCTCTGCTTCTTTCTAACTATCCACAGTGCAGTTCTTATACATGGAAAAACCTTATTTTAAAATCCCAATTCTATGGTCAGTCTAAACTGAGTGGTCAGAGATCGGGTTCAGAGATCTGGTTATATATAATAAAGTAAGTTTTCTGAATGCATATGGTAAAAAATTGACATGTTAGTTTTCCCATTTTTATGTATGTAGACATGTTTATGTAATCAGAATTAAGTGTTTATGAAAAGTTTAATTTCCCAGAGAAGTTTTCTATAGGTATTATTGCTTGTATACTCATTGATTTGAGACTGTAGTAAGTATGCAATCTTAATAGAAATAACTATTTTTCATAAAATACACTTTAATTATATTTAAGTAAACAAATGAACAATGTTCTAAAAACAAAGCAAAATTTAAATTTTATAAGAACAGACAAAAAGTTTTCCTATTTAATTGTCTTTGGATGATGATATATACAAACACTCCTGTTGTAATGTGATATATAATGTTCGATGTTGAGGTCCTTGCTTTAGGTAATCCTGCTTTGAAAAAATTATTATATTTAGTTTGAACTTTGAAGTCTGCTATTTTTAACAACTAACTGCCTAATATTTTGAAAATGTGTTAATGAACCTGCATTTTATTATTTGGTGAATTGTGAATAAATGTTATTAGTTCGTGGAGATGGGAACAAAGCACTGATAACTTTATATTTGGGGTGTTTTGTTTCTTCTTCCTCCTTGTCTTCACTCCCATTCTCATATTCCCAGGTCATCACATCATATACTATTTCACTTTCACTCACAAAGTGGTATGCAGGGTCACCTTCATCTTCTTCTAACCACTGTAAAACATCTTCCTCAGCTACTGCTACATTATTCTGTGTTGTTTCACAGTAATCAGTAACCTCCAGCCTTTCTAAATGTAAGTCTCCCTTCATCGTTAGGCAAATTCTTCCAACCAGTTTTGCACTTTCACTTCCTTTCATGCTGCACCAAAGTTTTAAAATTGCTGATTTTTACATGGTAACTCTTTAAAACTGGAGGGTTTATAAGATACACTGTCCTGTTGTATGTTCATCATTACCTTCATTCTGCAATGCAACCACTAATTCCTCTAAAACTTTTTGCCCTATATTGATTTGGTTGCCAGGATTATCCCCAGGTCCATGGGCTGGACACATGATGCTATATTTTTGGCAAAAACATACTTCTAAATTTGCCATATTCTAAACATAAAATATTTTTGGATGGATGAACAAAGGCATTGTCTAAATGCAATACACATGTTGCATCTACTGGTGATATTCCAAGCTCTTCTTCACCTTGAAACTTCCTTACTGCGGGTATAAATTCTTTCAAAAACCAGTCTTGGAAAATGTCCTCAGTGAGCCATGCCTTTTTAGAGTTGCAATACAAAGCAGGCAGATGATTCATTATATTTCTTAAGACTCTAGGTTTGTGATCTTAATAGTGTGTGATCCTTCGATGTTGAAACGTAGCCATGCAAAGATCCTATCCTTGCTGACTTTTCCTCCAAGTGTTGGTTTTTCATATTTGGAGGTTTGTTTGTCTTCAGGCACAAAAGCCAGAATAAAACACTGTCATCAGCATTGTAAATCTGAGTCTGTCATAGCATTGCATTATTTATGCTTTCGGTTATTTTTGCCTGAATGGTTCAGTCTCTTCTGTTGTAGCACTTAATGCTTCACGATGAATTCATTAGTCCATAATCTGTGCCACTTGCGAAAGGCTCAAAGCCACCCATCACTTGCTTTGAATGGTGTGTTCATAGGATTTGCAAACTTAACTGCTGCAGATTTCAATTCATCTGCCTGCACTGGGCCTACAAGAACGCTGTTGTGTGCACACTTCAACAATGCTTGCTCAACTGGAGTGCCACGTGCCCAGTTCATTTGCTTTCTGGTGCCCATTTAATCAATTTCATTGTTTCCTGCTTTTGTTCTTTGCACCTATATCAAATATTAATGCAAATTTTAATATTTTGTCTTTGTTTTGTTTTTGGTGTTGTTAACACTCACTCAAGGATTTTTTTTCACTTACATTTTTAGTGAAAGTGGAAGCAAGGGAGGGAGAGACAGAAACCTTCATGAGAGAGAAACACGTCAATTGGACCAGAGCTGGGGATGGAACCTGCAACCCAGGTATGTGCCCTTGATCAGGAATCAAATCCCTGATCCTGTAGGTGCTCAGATCGATGCTCTCACCACTGAGCCACAATGGCCAGGGATGTCTTTGTTTCTTTTTAATGTTCAATACAGTTTGCTTTTTTTATGCTATGTTGCTAAATAAACTCTCTTCCTTTTGTTTATATTTTAAGGTAAGATTTGGAATGATGTGTTTAATACATAATTTTAAATTTATAGGGAATAGGTCTAATAATGTGTGCATTCACCAGTCACCAAGAATAAGCAAATGCACATAGCTGGGCACAGCTCTGTGCACATGGGAATGTTGGCCAGCACATGGTACAACTTCTGCAGACAGTCACTCCACTGGCCACCAGAACCAAATACCCATGCACCATGTGGTGTGATCATATCCTAACCATTTGGAGAACATTGTTTAGGGATGGTGATTCATGGATTTAAATATGTAGACTATAGTTGTCAATAAGTAATACATATTTATGTTAGTAAAATTACAGTAATTTTACAACATATGAATTTTGATAAAATATGTTAAAAAATAACTGTAAATTAATCACAAAAAAGTAACCTGTTGAGTATTTTGGTTAAAAGCATTTTAAAATTAAGGGGGTGTAAATTTTCACATATGACATACAGACCAGAAGTTTTAGCCATTAAACCGAAAGTCTGTTAATCCAAGGTCCACAAATTCAAGAGTTGACTGTATATGAAAAATCCAATATTATCTTCCAGGCCCAGGTCACCATGATCTGCTATCTAGATTAGCTTAATAGCCAATTAATTGATTTTGTTCTTTCTTTTTTCCTTCTTTCCTGTCACTCTTCCTTCCTTCCTTCCTTCCTTCCTTCTTTCCTTCCTTCTTTCCTCCTGCCACCTTCATTCTTCTTGCTCTACCCCCACTCCTCTCTCCTTGCCTTTCCCCCTAATTTTCTTTTTTCCCATCAATTCTATTCTTTTCTTCAGTTCTAAATATGGTGGGCCTATTAAAATATAAATCATATTGTGTAGTTCCTCTGGTCAATACCTTCAAAATGTCTTGAGTCAGTCAGAGTACATGAGTCCCACAGAAGCCCTAACCTGGGATTGAACCAGAAACCTAGGTAGGTGTCCTGATTTGAATTCAAATTTGCATTTAGATGTATGGAACAATGCCCCTAGCCATGTGGCCAGGGCTAACCGAATGTGCTCTGTTTAAAAGTTGCCTTTCACCAGCTATGTTCAAAATGAAAACTATTTTATATTCAATATTTAGAGACTTATTTTTGAAGTTTGGGTCAATAGGAATTGTTTAATAATTGCTCTCAGGAAGATCCTCCCCTGTTTCTAATTAATTTTAGGAAGAGAGGAAGGGAGACAGAGAGAGGGATAGAAACATCAATGATGAGAAAGAATCACCAATAATCTGCCTCATCCATGCATGCCCCCCACTAAAGATTGAGCCAGCAACCTGGGTATATGCCCTGACATGGAGTTGATCTGGTGGACCTCTTGGTTCATGGGTTGATGCTGATTGACTGGCACACACTGGTCAGGCAATTCCCTGTTATTGCTGTTGTTGTTGTTGTTGTATTTAGATATTTAGTGTTAAGCAGGAGAGTTATTGCATAACTTTTCACAATTAGCTGATATGCTTCCCAAGTACATTGAGAGTTGGTCAGGGACAACACAAACTGTCAAATCAGTAATGGAGTTGAGTAGTTGGTAACACGCCTATGTTATTCATGGATTACTGAGTCTCCATTTAGGTTGTTTTCCAGGAGCAGGGAAATAGCTCCTATTCTTGGTCATTTTAGCCCATCCATGTTTCAGGAGTCTGTGCCCTCATAGGCTGAAGATTTGAATGTTGGAGACTGGCATGGAGCCTGCAGAGGGTGATCTGGGAGTGGGATGGCTAACAAGATAGTACTTCGTTCTTTGACATTTGGACAGTTAACTTTCCACCATTTCAGGGAACGTCCTGTATGGTTTTAGGGTAATAGGAAGAAATGGGTTCTCCTTAATAAGTGATTTTCATTTTAAAGAGATAAGACTGCCATTTTTTACTGACATCTAGTAGTCTTTGAACCAGGGACAGACAAGGAGGAAGGAACAGTGTATCTTCCTACCTTGACTTAGGTTATCAGATGAGTTCCAGTTCAGGGAATAATAGTTATGTCAGCCATTAATAGGTAAAATCAAACTAGTCTCAGGCACCATGTGTCTTCATTAAATAGTTCATAGGTTGGGAGAGGTAATAGCAGAGGTAGATAACTAAAGTGCACTGACATTTATTATATCAAGAATCTTTATTTAATAAACAGATAATACATATTTCACTTAAATGTTTTGTTGCTTGTATTAAAGAAATGAACTCACTCACTTTTCTTGTATATTTTATTGTAAAGACTTTGCAGCAAACCTGGCATTGGTGATAATTCAAGGCCTACATCATACAATGAAGACTTGAAGGTAAAGTGCTCCCTTGTAAAATTAATTTTCCTGCTGGGAATTTCATTTTGTGTGGCACTTACTCTTCTAATTCTGTAGTGGCCTACCTATCATTGATTTACTTATATTGCAAAATTAGTCCTTTTATTTTTAAATTCTCAACAGAGATATGCCTTTTTAAAAATTTATTTTAGAGAGAATAGAAGGATGGCAGAGAAAGAGAGAGAGTCATTGATATGAGAAAGAAACATGGATTGGTTTCCTTCCCCATGAGCTTCAATTGAGATTGAACTGTCAACTTGTGTGTGTGACCTGACTGAGAATTGAACCTATGCCCTTTTGGTGCTTGGGATGATGCTACTGCTACAACCAACTCAGCCACATAGCCAGGCCAGAAAATATGTTTTTTTATTGCCATGATCCCGTTTACATTATTTTCCACAATTAGTGAGTCCATAGAAGCAGAAATAAGAAAAGTGGTGGCCAGGGACTGCAGTAGGTGATGGGGAGTCTCAACTTCATGGGAATGAGGTTGCCTTTTCGAGTGATGAAATGTTTTAGAACTAGATAAAGATCATCATTGCACAATATTGTAAATGTACCAAATGCTACTGAATTTTTCAGTTTAAATGGTTTATTTTATGTTTGGTGAACTATACTCACTACAAAAAGAACATTATCATAATAATGATCAATTGATCAAATTGAAATCATGTCAAACCTTTAAAAAAATCCAATAGGCTCATTTGAAGCAGGTCTTCTGGGTAAAGGTTATATTATTAACTTGAGATGTTTCTGGTTTCTTGAGGTAGGCCTGCATTGCTTTGAATTTCCCTCTTAGGACTGCTTTCACTGTTCCATAGATTTTAGCTTGTCCTGTTCTCATCTCAATTGTCTCAAGGTATCTTTTGATTTCTTCCTTGATCTCATTGTTAACCCATTCACTGTTTAGTAACAGGTTATTTAGCCTCCATGTGGTTGTGTGCTTCCAGATGTGGTTTGTTGGTTTTTGTGTGTGTGTGTGTGTGTGTGTGTAATTGATTTGTATTTTGATAACACTACAAATGTGGTTGGAAAAGATGTGTGAAATGATTTTAATGTTTTTAAATTTACTAAGGCTTTTTTTAAATGGTCTAACATGTGGTCTATCCTGGAATATGTTCCATGTGTACTTGAAGAAAATTTATACCCTGCAGTGTTACAGTGTACTTCTCTGAAAAAGTAAATGAAATTTGTCTGGTAAAATGTCTTTTCAAGGTGCTGTTATCTTTTTTATTTCTTTTGGAAGACCTCTCCATTGGTATCAATGGGGTATTAAACTCCCAACTATGATTATATCAATATTTCCTGTATATAATTAGGTGCTCTTATGTTTACAAAGGTTATTTCTTGTAGGGTTTTTATTTTCTTATCCATTCATCTATTCTGTGTCTTTTGATTAGAGCATTTAAGCAATTTACAATTAAAGTGATTATTAATATGTACATACTTTTTGCCATTTTATTCTTTATAATTATGATCCCCATTCTTTTCTTTTTCTTTCTTGAAATATAGAAGTCCTCTTAATATTTCCTTTAATACTATTTTTTGATGATGAACTCCTTTAGCTAACCAGGGAAGCTCTTTATATCTCCTTAAATATTTAATAATAGCCTTTTTAGGTAGAGTGGTATTGGTCTTTTCAACATTTTGAATGTTTTAAGTCAATCCCTACTGGCCTGAAATATTTCTGCTAAGAAAGCATCTGACAGTCTAATGGGGATCCTTTGTAGTTAACTATTTTTTCTCTTTAGCCTTTAAAATCTTCTATTTGTCTTTAACCATTATAGTTTTAATTATGCAGTGTCTTGGACCTTGTTGAGTTCATCTTGTATTGCAGTCTCTTTCTATCATGCATTTGTGGACCTTGTTTTTCACCAGGTCAGGGAAGTTTTCAGTCATTATTTCTTCAAATAGGTTCTCAATATTTTGCCCTATCTCTCCTTCTTCTTGTACCCCTCCAATGTGGATGTTACTATAGTTTGTGTTGTCCCTCAAGTCATTGAAATTAGCTCATTAAAATATACATATATTTGTTGCTCTAATTGGGTACTTCCTGCTACCATGTCTTCTAAATCAAATATCTGATTCTCTGCTTCATCTAATGTGCTGTGGATTCCTTCTAGTGTATTCTTAATTTCAGACATTGTGTTCTTCATTTCTGAGTGGTTATTTTATATGGTTTCTTTTTCCTTTTTAAACTTTCTATCACTTTGTTGAAGTTAGTACAGTTTCTTGAGCATTTTTGTGTGTTAGACCACTCAGCACAAGTCCTAAGTTACAAAAATGCCACTTATCACCCACTAGGTACCCATGGACTTATATGGATGGGTGGGATCCCAGGGAGACATAAGGGGGAGGTCATCAAAATTCATCAGGGCCCAAAGACCAAGATTTCGCAGTATGCAGGGAACACTCAGCACTAGAATGGTGGCTTTAGATAGACCAGCAAGAGAATAAAGACCCACAACCCAAAGGCACACAACTCAGTCTCTGACACTTCATGAGTCCACTGAGACCTGCTTAAGAGGCCTCCATGAAAGTGTACACATGGGACCACACTCCTTTGCACTGTGTAGCTCCACGGAGTTGTGGACAAGGATTTAGGATGATGGGCTACATTCCCAAGGATGAGGCAATAAGGATGAAATGGCTGAACTCAGTGGTAGTGGCATCTGTGGGCATTGTGGGAGAGGGACCTAGCACAGGGAGGGCACCCAAAAGCTATCCTTTCAGCTCTCTCCTAGAGATACAGAAAGCAGTCTCTTCACATGACACCCAGTGCACTCTGATCCACCCTTTCTTCATAGGCCCAGGGTGAGTGGTGGGAAGGATTCTTGTGTGCTGGCCCTTTATGAGGGCTCCTGTTTTTCTATCAAGCTCCCACCTCTTCCTGGAAGGCAGAATCCCTGCTGATTTTCACAGCCAGATGTTCTGTGGGCTCCTCTTCCAGGCTCTGATCCTCAGGGCTGGAAGCCCAGCATGGGGTTGAGACCACATGCTCTTCAGGGGAACCATTGCACTGAGAAATGATTCTGTATTCTCAACTACCACAAATGGATGCAGAGACAGCCCTTTTTGAATCTCTGTCCTTCCTATTAGTCTAGCTGAGACTTCTAATGTGATCCTTGGTAATAAGAATGATATTCAGGTAGTCTTCAGTTGGTTATTCAAGTTAGTAGTCATATAATTGAGTTGTAATCCCAATCTGGTCCACCTAGGAAGTGCGTATAACTTTTACCTCCTTTGCCTCCATCTTGGATCACCCTAAAACATTCTGAAATGCACTGCAGGGTCTCACTACTTGGGATATGGTGAGATGAAATATTTTAAGTGAGGAAGTCCTAGTAATGTTAAAATTGTGCTATTAATTAATTTATTTCTTTCAAATATAATTTATTGATTTTTACAGAGAAGAAGAGAGAGAGATAGAGAGTTAGAAACATTGATGAGAGAGAGACATCTATCAGCCACTTCCTGCACACCTCCCACTGGGGATGTGACCGCAACCAAGTACATGCCCTTGACTGGAATCGAACCCAGGACCCCTCAGTCTGCAGGCCAATGCGCCATCCACTGAGCCAAACCGGTTTCAGCTATTAATTTATTTTTGATAGATTTAACAGCTAATAAATTATTTGAATCCAATAGTGTTATAATTAGGTTTGAGGGCACATGTTTTTACTTTAATATAGATCAAGGCAAGTTTTTTCTTTCTTTCTTTCTTTCTTTCTTTCCTTCCTTCCTTCCTTCCTTCCTTCCTTCCTTCCTTCCTTCCTTTTTTCTTTTTTTCTTTCATTGATTTGGGGAATAGATAGTCATAGATTAAGAATTCTAACAGTTAATTTTAAATTACATTCTAATTTTTTCTTTGTCCATACTTGATTACTCAAGGATGAAGTAAATTCAGAAACACATACCTGGACAGCAAAGACATCTAAAAATAAAAGCAGGCATATTTATCCTCCACCTTTGCATCTGGAAAAAATGACTCAAGAATCACAAATAAATAGGGCATGTGACAAAGAGGATACATCTGCATATTCAAGAACACCTTCTGTGAAAAGGGATGAGGAAATGTGCATCAAACAAGGCACCTTAGAGCAGAAGAACTTACAACTTTCCAAAAATGAGTCAAAGCAGAAGTCACATGAATTTTCTGTAAAATTAAAAATGACTGAGTGCCCTGATGAAGAGCCACCACGTGATAACGCTAAAGGAGGAGCAAGCTTAGGACAAATGCCTTCTAACTTCAGAAGTAAAATGCTTGATTGTGAGGAGAAAGTTGCATTTGGAAAGTCTATCTCTGCAGCATTACAAACATTTCCTCAACCAGAGGAACTCACTCTCAAAATTGTTCCTCCATCGCATGTAGACCCTGGGTCCCCCAAAGACTCTTCCTGGTCCTCTTCTTCTGAGCTTTGTTTAAGAGAAAAGGAATTACATTCTGAAAATGATCACAAACCTGATGCTGAACACATTTTAAACAAAAATTGGAGTTTTTATAATGATACAGAAAGTAAAGAAGTAAGGACCTCAGTAGTAACGTCTCAAGTGAGAAAAGACCAGGAGTTTGCTTTGCAGATGACAAAAAAAAGGAACCCAAATATCAAAGACTGGAAATTAGGCATTGGACCTACACCTCAGTCTAGTAATCCGAAAAGCAATTTTGATTTGTGTCTTGTCCGCTGCAATGAAACAAAACCCATGATTGAAATAAAAAGCCATGACAGGCCTGCTGTTACAAATACGTATATGGAAACAAAGCCAAACCAACACTTGTTCCAGAAGCCATTGTGTGCAGATCACTGCAGTGCTAAATATTGGAAAAGTGTGGACTCTAAATTAAAAGATGAGCATTCCTCTGCACTGCACAATGACAGAGCACCTGGAGCCCATGTAACTGCAGAACTACAGCAAGATTTACAAAGGTTTAAGAATGATGTAGACATGTTGAAAGTAGAGCGCTTGGCTTGGAATAAAGAGACTGTTCAAATTAAAAAAGAGGTAGAATTTCACTTGTTGCTACTCTTTGTTTTTTATCTTCCTCAAACTCTGGTCCATTCTAATTTTCCACCTCTGAAAAAGATATTATATTTCAAAGGAGATTGTCTAAATATGTAATTGTATATATAAACAGATTCTATTAATTAAATAATAAGAGTTTAGGAAAATACCCTCCTGTTCTTTAATGACTTAAATCTCACTGTCAGTCTTCCCTCTGAATTGGGCAACTAATTTAGCTATGTACCATGTGACCAATGTACTATGAACCAGTGAAAAGTATAAAGAAAATTGTTTAAAATATGTAATAAGTACTATGCTGTTGCTTTTTAAGTCCATTGCTTAAATTTCCATTATATCCTAGAGCTCAGGGAGTGTGGCTCAATGGTGGGGCATTGACCATGAACCAAGATGCTCCTGATTGGTTCAGGGTCAAGGCATAGTGTTGTGGCTGGATATATAATATGGGATGTGCAGGAGGATTCAAGTCCATGTTTCTTTCTCATCAATGTTTCTAACTCTCTACCCATTCCCATGCTCTCTACCTAAAATCAATGTAAAAAGAACCATAAAGTGTATCCCAGAAACAATAAAACAGAAGGAAGCTATGAGGGGGAGAAAGGATATAAACAAATATGGTCAGCTAAACTCATCTATTTTGTGCAATGTTCTACGGTTTACTCAAAACCTTGGAACTTAGAATTCTGATATGATCACTTCAAGACGTTTTTACTTCATTTTTGTTACAGTTTACATTCAATATTATTTTGAATTAGTTTCACATGTACAGCATAGTGGTTAGATAATCATATATTTTATAAATTGGTCTCCTCAATATTTCAAGTATCTACCTGCACTGTACATCATCATCGCAATTTTATTGAGATAGCAGAGGCCCGGTGAACAAACTTTGTGCACAGGGGGTCGTGTGACCCTATGCCAGGTCTGCACCCTCTTCAATCTGGGACCCCTCGAGAGATGTCCCACTGCCCGTTTAGGCTGGATCCCACTGGGCAGTCGGACATCCCTCTCACAATTCAGGACTGTTGGTCCCACTGCTCACCAGCTTACCTGCCAGATTGCCCCTAACTGCTTCTGCCAGCCAGCCTGATCACCCCTTAACCACAACCTGCCAGCCTGATCACCCCCTAACCACACCTCTGCTACCTTGATCAATGCCTTACTACTCCCCTGCAGGCCTGGTTACTCCTAACAGTCCTTGCTTGCATGCCTGGTCACATCCAAATGCCCTACACTGCAAGCCTGGACCCCCACACACAACTGACCTCACTTGCTGGCCAATTTGTGGCAGCCTCTTGTGTCCAAATGGGGGTAACCATCGTGTGTGTTGGAGTGATGGACAATTTACATATTACCTCTTTATTATATAGGATTTTAATAACAAACATAAATGGTTCCACATATATTTTTTATCCCCACTCTCACATATGTGTGTTGAGTCAAATCTGTACATTATGTTGTTTAATAAAATGTGGTACTGCCATAAAAATGACACTTAGCCATTTGTGACAACATGGATAAATCTAGAGGGCATTATGCTAAGTGGAATATGTCAGACAGAAAAAGAGACATCCCATATGATTTATATGTAGAATGTAAAGAGTAAAATAGGTGAATTAAGAGAAACTCATAGATGACAGAAATCTGACTGATGGATGCAAGAGAAAAGGGGTCAGTAGACGGGGCAAAAAATACAGGGATTAAGAAATACAAAATGGTAATTACAGAATAGTCACAGGGATGTCACTTACAGCATATAGAATGTAGTCAATCATCTCTATATATAAAGAGCCAGGGGCTATCACATCCAAAACAACTGAATGGATGACCAAACAAGCTGAGTAGGTCAATCAAGCTGGTAGGGGGCTTAGTGAGGGACGACCAAATGACTGAACACCAGGCTGTGTAGGGTGACCAGACCAGCAGGTGGGATAGTGAAAGACAACCAAATGACTGAGCAGTAGCTTGTGTGGGGTAACCAAGCTGGCAAGGGAGGCAGTGAGTGGGACCAGGACAGCAGAGGGGGCTAGTTGGGGGTTACCAGGCTGGCAGGGGAGGCAATGAGGATTGACCATGCCACAGAGGGGGGCTGTTGGGAGTGACCAGGCCGGCAGATGGTGGTAGAGGGGACATTAAGGGTTTATTATGCTGGTAAAGTGGGAAAGTTGGAGGCAACTAGGCCTGCAGGGGGCACAATTAGGGGTTATCAGGTTGAAAGGCAGAGGTGGTTAAGGGTGATCAGGCTGGCAGGGGGACAAGTTAATGGCGATCAGGAAGGCAGGCAAGTGAACAGATAGGATCCAGCAGTCCTGGACAGTGAAAGAGATGTCCGACTGTTGGTTTAGGCCTGATACTCAGGTATAGGCAGTTGGACATCCTGAAGGGATCCTGGATTAAAGTATAGTGGTACCTCGAGATACGAGTGCCCTAACATACGAGATTTTTGAGATATGAGCTGTCGAGCGAGCGATTTTTGCTTTGAAATACGAGCAACATCTGAGATACAAGTAATTGCGAAGATCAGCAAGCTGCACACGACCCACCAGTTTACTGGGACTCGAGCATCTCATAGTTTCCCATGCCTCAAGATTACGGAATGAATTAAACTCGTATCCCGAGGTACCACTGTAGGTGCAGGCTGGGCTGAGGGGAACCCTTCCCCCAGCACGAATTTCATGCACCAGGCCTCCAGTATTGCAATAAGTATGAAGGTGTCAGATGGGTATTAAAATATCAGAGGGATCACTGATTGTCTAACCACTATGTGGCACAACTGAAACTAATACAAATAATGTTAAATGTGATTGAAATTGAAAGATTTAAAATATGCAAATGTAGAATACCTTTCAAAAATATAAGCATGGCAATTACCATTTTGACATGTATGCATCATATAGGTCACATAAATTATTTGCAATAAGCTCAGTATTTGTCTCTAAAAGAGAACCTGAGTTTTGAGGTGGAAAAAATTTGAGACATTATGCTCCTTTATAAGAAAAAAATGGATGATCCCTCTCTTTACACTACATAAAGTCATGACTTTTCAAAAGTCATATTAATTTACCTGGTTAATTCAATTATATTTTCTGCTTATTAATCTGATTCAGTATTGTAGAATTACTAGAGGCCCAATGCACGGATTTGTGCATCATTTGGGTCCCTTGGTCTGTCCTGTGGGATCAGGCTGAAACTGGCTGTCCGACATACCTTGAGGGGTTCCAGGTTGTGAGAGGGTGTGAGCCAGGCTGAGGGACCCGATTGGTTCATAATCAGGGCAGTGGAGGGACACAGGAGGCTGGCCAGTTGGGGAAGAACTGTGGGGGAGGAGGGGCTCCAGGGTGTGGCCAGCCCATCTCTCTCAGTCCCAATCAGCTGGATCCCAGCAGCAAGCTAACCTACCAGTTGGAGCATCTGCCCCCTGTAGTTAGTGCACATCATACAGATTGGTCAAATGGTCAACTGTCTGCCCCCTGTGGTCAATGAATATCATAGCAAGTAGTTGAGCAGCCTTATCATATCATTAGCATATTACGCTTTGATTGGTTGAACAGCCCACCAAAGGACCAGACACTTAGCATATTAGACTTTTATTATACTATAACTAGAGTTCAGTGCATGAAATTATGCAAGGGGGAAAGGTCACCTCAGACCAGCCTGTACTCTGTTCAATCCAGAACCCCTTGGGAGATATCCGACTGCCGGTTTAGGACCAGCATATTAGGCTTTGATTGTATAGTATGTCCCTTCTTTTGGTGCCATAAAATGGTAGAAATTGCATCCTTATCAAGTTTGGACAGGTCATTTAACCTTTGTTTTATTTCCATTAGTAACTATGGGGCTAAAGTAGATAATTACTTGTATATTTTCTAGCTATAAGATTTTATAGTGACTTTATTACTCATTTTCTAGAATTGTACATTAACCAACAATTGGTGTCATTCTGCTCCAGTGTTGTGGTAAACTGTGGTTCAGATATTTTATGAATTCCACATGTTTTTGATACCCTCAGAGATCGTAAAGAAAAAAGAATTGTAAAAGGCAATGGGGGAAGGAATAGCTTCGTGCAGGAGGAGGAAAGCTTCCTATTTGTTACTGACACACAGTTGCACATCCTCTAAATCTAGTGAGTAATGTAAGACCCAGTAGGGAATGACAGAAGAGGACACATTTTGCATCTTTGTCCTTTTATTTCTCTGTCTCTGCTGGATAAATGGGGAGAGTATGGGTAAAAGAAATATTAGATAGCAAACAGTGGATGTGATGTGAATAAGAGCACAAAATTAAGACATCCCTATTAGAAATCTTGGAAAAGTCATCTTTTTTATTCAAACCCAAAGAAAGCAGCTTTTTCAACAATTTTAATGACCTGTAATGATAAAATTAAACACACAAAATAGTTTTATTGGTTAAAGTCATGGTAATTAAACTAAAACCAAATGATAAAATTAAAGAAAACATAGCCTTTTTCATGAATAAGGTAGTAACAATACCTTAATATCAAACTTTCATCAAAGGTTAAAGAAGAAAAAAAGAAGCAGAAAAGCAGTAAAAGGATAGTATCAGGAAACATGTATAATGCTGCTGCTGCTGACAGTGATGAATGGAGTCAGAAAAGCAAAGATGAACAAACTGATAAGCAGCAGCTTCCAGTTATGGAGAGTGAAGATTCTGACAGGTAAGCCTAGAGCAGTATTTAATAATAGGTACTTATTCTTTTCCTATAAAACAAATTCCAATTAGGGCAAATATTCATGTTTAATGAATTTTATATTTGTACTAGGGAGATTGATACTTGCCTGGTAATCAGAAAAATGTAAATCAACAAACAATGAGTTGCCATTTTCTGAATTTAAAATGAAAAAAAATTTTATTAAAAAAATAACAACCAGAATTGGCACATGGCAGGAAAATGCACTCCCATGCACTGCTTGCTGATACATGAAATGGGGACATCTTTTTCAAAGGGTAATTGAACTAGTTTTGAAATTTCAAGTATGTCATTCTTTATCCCAATAGCTTCACTTTGAGAACTAGACCCTACAGAAAACATGACTTGAATACACACACACACACACACACACACACACACACACACACACAGATTCTAAGGACATTAATTATATATTATTACTAGAGGCCCATTGCACGAAATTCAGTACTGTGCCTAGGACCATGGGGCCAGCGGCTTGTCACTCTCCTGGGCCACAACCCCAGCTGCTGGCACCCAGGACCTTGGGGTGAGTGACTTGCCTCTATCCCAGGCCACAGGCTCAGGCTCAGCCGCTGGTGCTTCAGACCATGGTCCAGTGGCTTGTCCCTTTCGTGGGTCCCTCAGTCTAGCCTGCATCCTCTCCAACCTGGGACCCCTCGGTGATATCCAACTGCTGGGTTAGGGATCCTGCCTAAAGTGGCAGTCATACATCTCTCTTGCAATCTGAGATTGCTGGCTCCTCACTGCCCACCTGCCTGCCTGCCTGATTGCCCCTAACCACTATGCTTACCAACCTGCTTGCCCCCAACTGCCCCCACCTTGTTGGTCTGCTTGTCCCCAACTGCCCTTCTCTGCCAGCCGGTTTGCCCCTGACTGCGCCCACCCTGCCAGCCTGCTCGCCCCCAACTGCCCCTACCCTGCCAGTCTGATTGTCCCCAAATGCCACTCCTACCGGCCTGATCACACCCAACTGAAACCCCCCAGCCTGCCTAGCCATCTTGCCAGGGCTCTGTGATCACTGATGTGCAGAGGGAGCCCCTGACCACCCTGCTTGGGCTCTGGGATCAATGGCAGACCAGAGGCAGGCATTTCCCACCTGTCCTGCACTCCAGCATTAATTCCCAGACAGTTGTCCGGAAGGTCTCCTGATCTAATTAGCATATTACTCTTTCATTAGTATAGATAATATGACTGGTTATGTATATATTATATAGTATATATGCATTAAGGATATTTTTACAAATGGTATATGTATACAAATATATAAGGAAATTTATTAGAACATTATAAAGTTGAGGGTAGTGTAAATACCTATCTATAAGGTAATACATTATTTTACCCATTAAATAATGTAGTATGCAGCTGCAGAAAAAATGGGGGTAATTCTGGCTTACAAAATACTGATTGTTACCCATGTAGTTAAAGCATTAAATTTAATGTCATGTCTTAAGCAAATTTTGTGAGAATACTTTTATTATCTGTTCAGTTATAATAGTAAGTTATATGCTACACTGTCACTCTACGTTGTTTCCACCTAAATTGCTAGTTACTAGATTTTTGTGTTTTGTTCCTAATACCTGACTGCTCAAATATTGGGCACTCAAATTAATCAGAAAGCCAAGAGATTTCATATGGTAATTTATTCCTTATCTATCTACAAATTTCAGCATATTGTATAAAACCTATTGAAACACATCAAGGGATTAATCTTCTTGGTGAGGGGCTGACAGACCTTTTCTCTAAAGTGCCAGATAGTCAGTATTGTAGGCTCCAGGGCTCTGAAATCTGTCATAGACTCTAGGTAAAGGAGTGGATGTGGCTGTGTTCCAATAAACTTTTATTTACAAAAGCTGGCTCTGGCCTCAATTTGGCCTGCAGGGCTGGATTCCATTGTTGACCTTGCATTATAAACCAAGATGTTCCTGCTGTAGTGAATCTTTTTTTTGAAAGTTACCCTACACACGTCCCTTTATCCTTCCTTTTTAAGGACAATGCATTTCACAGTGCACCACACACAGTTTTTCAACAGGGACTTCACATTACACAATTGACAAAAATTCAGTTTATAAAGTAAGAATATTACCTGTATGCTTCCCCCTTTATTTCTGTTACACAATTTTAATACGACTAATTACAGTGTACTTTGTACGTTTGAGTCCTGTAACGTATTCTAGGGTTGGCTGATTTTCATCTAGCAAGAAATTCTTCTCTCTTCTTTGTAAGCATGAGAAACATCACAATCAGATTATGTAATCTTATAGATCTAGAAAATTTTCCTGGGATATTTTAGTTGTATAATTTGTGAAGTTATTATATAATGCCTAATCTGGCATGTTTAAACTGTGGACTATTACATGTATGTAATGAAAAAACTTGTAAATATTACCAAAATTCTTTAGAGTAATTATGAAATGATTTACAGCTACAGCTAAACCTGAAGAAGATGAGAATATCCAAAGCCCTGCCATTTCGTTACAAAACGTAAAAAGAACTATCTATCCTCACTGATTCTACTTTCCTTTCCATGCACGCTTGCAATTTTTAATCCCCCTTCACCTCCACAATTGTTTTTCTAAAGTTTTGTACTTGTTTTCCTCCATATACTAGACATAATGTTTTAGATCTGGTTTTACATAACCTATCAGCAATATTCGACCCATTGGGAAACTCCTTTTTCATTTGTCTCTTTGAACTTTGAGTTTTCATGAAGGAGAGAGAGGAGGAACACACTCACCTAGTTTCTCCCAGGACCACTCTGTCCTTCTCATTCTATTTTGTTTCTTCTCATCTCCCACCTTTTACACATTCAAATGTCCAGGGATTCAGTCTTTGATCTTTTTTCTCATGACATTTACCACTTTGTATATACTAATGATCTTCAAATGTGTATCCCCAGGCCAGATCTCTGTCCTTAAAGCCAGATCTATAAATCAAACTGCCTACTTGTTATCTCTCTCTCTTTTTTTTTAATGGCTATTGGGTGTTCCAGACTTAAGATGCTCACAATTAATCTACTGATAGGCTTTCTCACACCTGCCCTTCACATGGTTTTTCCTGTTTGAATGTATGACAGTTCTTCAATTGCTCTGCCAAAAACTTGGTATCATCCTCAACTTGTCTTTCTCTTTGTCTTAAACCTCACATCTAATCTGTGACAAAATCTTGTCACAATTCTTCCAAATTGAGTAAAACCTTGGTACAAAAGATCAATTTGGGAAAGGTGTTGTCCTCAAAGTGAAAAGACCATGCTATGTAATAAACAGAGGAATATGCAAATTATCCAGGACGCCTTCATGGGTAATGACTGGTAGGAGCTGGTGTGTGTGGTGTGTGAAACATGCCGATGGGGGAACAGGAGGCTGCATCAAATTAAATAAAATGCATTCACATGCCCTAAATTACACACATCCCAGCAGGGAACTCAATGCAGGTTATTGTGTAATCACAATGATTATATAATATTGATTATAGAATAAACTTATTTTCACACACAAAAAAATAACTTCTTTCATTTAAAGATGCCCAGTAAGGCTGCTGAGACTTTCATCTGTCCCTTCTACACTGAATACAACAGCATCCAAGGAGGAAGGGCTCCAGTTTTGTTTTCTCAGCACCCAGACAGCAGGCCTCTCGGGCAGCTCTCCCTTTGGAGCCCTGCTTCAGTACAGATGCTCTGCTCCTGCCCAGGAGCCCTGCGGGGCGGTAGAGTGAAGTGCTCTCCCTCAAAAACCCACTCCCCTGGGATTCTGGCACAGAGGGCTGTCTTCCTGGGAACCCAGAAATCTGCTTCCCTGGGTGACTGTGCAGCAGCCAGGCCTGGTGAGCTGCACAGAGGGCAACCTACCCATGTGGATATGTATGCTGGCAGAGGCCATACTGCTGCCATAGTTGGAGTTGTCCTCAATGGAGGACCAGGTGTACTGGGGATAAGAGTAGACCATGTCTGCAATGGAACCCCAGCAACATGCCAAATGAGTAGAGCACAGGGTCCTTAGCGGTCCTCATTCACTCCCTGAGCAGGAGTCAGCCCCCACCAGGGGATCAAACCTGAATCCTAAGTGGGTGCCCTGACAGAATGGAACCCAACCCTTTGCTGTGGCAGAGGAGCTCTACCCACAATAGGGGCCACGGCACGCCAGAGGGGCTTTTGTTGAGGGGCCCTGACAGGCAGCCCACAGTGTAGTGGGTTAGAATCTGCTCCTGATAGGCAAGGTTGGGGGTTGGATCCCTGGTAAGGGCACAGACAAGAAGCAGCCAAAGAGAACATAATAAGTGGAACAACATACTGAGGTTTCTCTTGCTACCTTCCTCTCTCTAAAATAATCAATCAATAAAAATTGAAATAAAAAATAAATCATCTGGCTTTCAGAGCTGCTGAAACTATTAGAAAACGAAGTTCCATCCCTTCCCATTCATTCAACAAAATGGGGATAGGTGTTTGTTTGATTGTTTTTGTTTGTTTGTTTGTTTGTTTGTTTTGGTCAATCCTCACCTGAGGACATTTTTGCATTGATTTTTTTTTTTTTAACAAAGTGTGGAAGGGAGGGAGAAAGACAAACTATTGTGAGAGATGTGAATTGGTTGCCTCTTGTAGGTTGAATCCCTGCCCTGGGCCCTGGATTGAGCCTGCAATCCAGTTATGTGCCCTTGATCAGAATCCAACCCATTACCCTTCAGTCTGCCTGCAGAAACACTATCCACCGAACCAAACAAGCATTTATTTTTTCTTTTTAAGTCCTCTAAGGATATGTTGGGTTTTTTTTTTTTCATTTATTCTAGAGAGAGAGGAAGGGAAAAGGAAAGAGAAAGAGAATCATCGATCAGTTGCCCAAGCAATCCAACAGGGATGAAACCCACAACCTGTGCATGGGCCCTCACCTGAAATCACACTCATGACCCTTTTCTGTGTGGGAGGGCATTCTAACTACTGATCCACATTTTCCATTGCTTAGAGGTACATTTAAAAAATTTTTCAGATCTTCCCTGGCCAGGTGGATCAATTGGTTGGAGTCTCAACCAATTGGATTCTAGGTTAGGGCACATACTTGGGTTTAGGTTAGATCCCGGTGGGTCAGCAGGTGCAGAGTCAGACCACCGGTATTTCTCTGTCACATGGATGTTTCTCTCTCTAAAAGTCAATTTTAAAAATATCCTCAAGTGAGAATTAAAAACAAATGTATATTTAAAATTAAAATTTTTCAGATAGAAGATTATATTTGGTTCTTTTTAAAATTTTACTTTTCATTTACAGTTAATATTCAATATCTTATTCTATATAATAAAACCCTAATATGCAAATTGACTCTATGGTGGGATGACTGGTCACTATGAACTGCTCACCAGGGGCAGATGCTCAGTGTAAGAGCTGCCACCTGGTCATCAGTGCACTCCCACAGGGGGAGCACCACTCATCCAGAAGCCAGGCTCATGGCTGGCGAGTTTAGTGAAGGTGATGGGAGCCTCCACAGCAGCACTAAAGAGCAGCAAACGAAGCAATAAGGAGCAGCAAGCAGGAGGGCATAAGGAGCAAAGGGTCCTGGACTGCAAGAGGGCACAGGCCAGTCTGAGGGATCTCCCTCTCCACCTCCATTGTGTGAAATTTGGGCACCAGGCCTCTAGTTTTATATAATAAAATAGGTTTTCTGAATGCATATAGTAAAAAAAAATGACACATTAATTTTCCTGTATTTATGTATGTAGACATGTTTGTGTAATTAAAATTAAGTATTTATGAAAAGTTTAATTTCCCAGAGAAGTTTTCTATAGGTATTATTGTTTAACTAGAGGCCTGGTGCATGAAATTCATGCATGGGGGGAGGGGGTCCCCTTAGCTCAGCCTGCACCCTTTTCAATTTGGGACCCCTCGGGTGATGTCCAACTGCCAATAGTGGACATCCTCTCACAGTGTGACCACTGGCTCATCTGCCTGCTGGCCTGATAGCCCCTAACTGCTACCTCCACGCCCCCCCTCCCTGCAGACCTGTTTGCCCCTAACTGCATTCACACTGACCCAATCTCCCATTACTGCCCCCATGCCAGTGTGGTCACCCCTGATTGCCCCCCTGCTATCCTGGTTGCCCTTCATTGCCCCCCCTCAACCCACTGGCCTGGATGTCCCCACCTGTCCTTCCGTCAGCCTGCTGTTTGGTCATTTGGTCGCCCTTCACTAATCCCCCTGCCAGCCTGGTTGCCCCATGCAATCTACTGCTCAGTCCTTTGATTGCTCCTCACTAAACCCTGCCAGCCTGGTCACCCCATGCAGACTGCTGCTCAGTTGTTTGGTAGCCCCTCACTGCCATCACCCTCCCACCCTGCCACCAGCCGGATTGCCCCAGACAGCTTGTTCAGTTTCCATTCGGTTGTTTTTGATGCAACAGTCACTTAGCCTTTTATGTATATAAATACTCACCATAGATTTGAGAAGGTAGTAAGTATGTAATCTTAATAGAAATAACATTTTTCAGAAAATACACTTTAATTATATTTAGCTATACAAATGAACAATGTTCTAAAAACAAAATAAAATTTAAATTTTATAAGAACAGAAAAAAAGTTTTACTATTTAATCTTCTTTGGATGATGATATATCCAGACATTCCTGTTGTGATGTGATACATAATATTCAATGTTGAGGTGCTTGCTTTAGGTAATTCTGCTTTAATAAAACTATCATATTTAGTTTGAACGTTTGAAGTCTGCTGTATTTTTATAAATAACTCCATAATATTTTGAAAATGGGTTAATGAAGCTGCATTTCATTATCTGATGAATTGTCAATAGAGGTTATTAAATCTTGGAGATGGGATCTAAGCACTGGTAACTTTATGTTTGGGGCTTGTTAATTCTTCTTACTCCTTATCTTCACTCCCACCCTTATCTTCCCAGGTCATCACCTCATCTGCTATTTCACTTTCATCACAGTGTGATACCCAGGGTCACCTTCATCTTCTTCTAACCACTGTAAAACATCTTCCTCAGCTGCTTGTCCACCAATATTCTGTGTTGTTCCACAGTAATCAGAAACCTCCAGCGTTTCTAAATGCAAGCCTCCCTTCATCATCAAGCAAATTCTTCCAACCAGTTTCCAATATTTGTACTTTCACTTCCTTTCATGCTGCAGCAAAATTTTTAAATTGCTAATTTTACACGGTAACTCTTTAAAACTGGAAGGTTTGTAAGATACACTGTCCTGTTGTATGTTCATCATTACCTTCATTCTGCAATACAACCACACTTATTCTAAAACTCTTTTTGGTATATTGATTTGGTTGCCAGGATTATCCCCAGGTCCATGGGCTGGACACATGATGCTATATTTTCTGGCAAAAACATACATCTAAATTTACCATATTCTGAACATAAAATATTTTTGGATGGATGACCAAGGGCATTGTCTCAGTGCAATAAGCATTTTGCATCTTCTGGTGGTATTCAAGCTCTTCACCTTGAAACTTCCTGACTGTACGAACAAATTTTTTCAAAAAACACTCTTGAAAAATGTTTGAGTTCAGCCATGTCTTTTTGAGTTGCAATATAAAACAGGCAGATGATTCATTATATTTTTTAAAACTCTAGGTTTGTGAGTTTTGCCAGCGATTACAGCTGCCAGTTTACTAGAATGTGATCTGTCGGTGTTGACACATAGCAGTGCAAAGATCCTGTCCTTTTCCTCCAAGTGTTGGTTTTTCATATTTGGAGAGGTTTTTGTGTTTTCAGGCACAGAAGCTGGGACAAATCACTTTAGTCGGCATTGTAAATCTGAGACTATAATAGCATTTCATTATTTATATGTTCTATTATTTTTGCCTTG
The DNA here is from genome assembly GCA_011751065.1 of Lasiurus cinereus. Taxonomy (NCBI): domain Eukaryota; kingdom Metazoa; phylum Chordata; class Mammalia; order Chiroptera; family Vespertilionidae; genus Lasiurus; species Lasiurus cinereus. The sequence goes on along the minus strand of JAAGEH010002534.1, from coordinate 40,970,336 downwards.
ATGGTTCAGTCTCTTCTGTTGTAGCACTTAATGCTTCACCATTAGTTCATTTGTACATAACTGCGTGCCTTTGGTGAAAGGCTCAAAGCCACCCATCTCTTGCTTTGAATGGTGTGTTCATAGGATTTGCAAACTTAACTGCTGCAGATTTCAATTCAGCCGCCTGCACTGGGCCTACAAGAATGCTGTTGTGTGCACACTTCAACAATGCTTGCTCAACTGAAGTTCCAAGTGCCCAGTTCATTTGCTTTCTGGTGCCCATTTAATCAATTTCATTGTTTCCTGCTTTTGTTCTTTGCACCTATATCAAATATTAATGCAAATTTTAATATTTTGTCTTTGTTTTGTTTTTGGTGTTGTTAACACTCACTCGAGGATATTTTTTCATTGATTTTTTTTTTTTTTTTTTTTATTAGTGAAAGTAGAAGCAAGGGAGGGAGAGACAGAAACCTCCATGTAAGAGAAACACGTCAATTGGACCAGAGCTGGGGATGGAACCTGCAACCCAGGTATGTGCCCTTGATCAGGAATCAAATCCCTGATCCTGTAGGTGCTCAGATCGATGCTCTCACCACTGAGCCACAATGGCCAGGGATGTCTTTGTTTCTTTTTAATGTTCAATACAGTTTGCTTTTTTTATGCTATGTTGCTAAATAAACTCTCTTCCTTTTGTTTATATTTTAAGGTAAGATTTGGAATGATGTGTTTAATACATAATTTTAAATTTATAGGGAATAGGTCTAATAATGTGTGCATTCACCAGTCACCAAGAATAAGCAAATGCACATAGCTGGGCACAGCTCTGTGCACATGGGAATGTTGGCCAGCACATGGTACAACTTCTGCAGACAGTCACTCCACTGGCCACCAGAACCAAATACCCATGCACCATGTGGTGTGATCATATCCTAACCATTTGGAGAACATTGTTTAAGGATGGTGATTCATGGATTTAAATATGTAGACTATAGTTGTCAATAAGTAATACATATTTATGTTAGTAAAATTACAGTAATTTTACAACATATGAATTTTGATAAAATTTGTTAAAAATAACTGCAAATTAATCACAAAAAGTAACCTGTTGAGTATTTTGGTTAAAAGCATTTTAAAATTAAGGGGGTGTAAATTTTCACATATGACATACAGACCAGAAGTTTTAGCCATTAAACCGAAAGTCTGTTAATCCAAGGTCCACAAATTCAAGAGTTGACTGTATATGAAAAATCCAATATTATCTTCCAGGCCCAGGTCACCATGATCTGCTATCTAGATTAGCTTAATAGCCAATTAATTGATTTTATTCTTTCTTTTTTCCTTCTTTCCTGTCACCCTTCCTTCCTTCCTTCGTTTCTTCCTTCCTTCCTTCCTTCCTTCGTTTCTTCCTTCCTTCCTTCCTTCCTTCCTTCCTTCCTTCCTTCCTTTCTTCCTTCCTTCCTTCCTTCCTTTCTTCCTTCCTTCTTTCCTTCCTTTCTTCCTGCCTTCCTTCCTCCTGCCACTTCAATTCTTCTTGTTCTGCCCCCACTCCTCTCTCCTTGCCTTTCCCTCTAATTTTCTTTTTTCCCCATCAATTCTATTATTTTCTTCAGTTCTAAACATAGTGGGCCTATTAAAATATAAGTCATATTGTGTTGTTCTTCTGGTCAATACCTTCGAACTGCCTGAGTTACTCAGAGTACATGAGTCCCACAGAAACCTCAACCTGAGATTGAACCAGAAACCCAGGTAGGTGTCCTGATTTGGATTCAAACTCACATTTAGGTGTATGGAACAATGCTCCAATCAACTGAGCCACCTGGCCAGGGCTAACCGAATGTGCTCTGTTTAAAAGTTACCTTTTATCAGCTGTGTTCAAAATGAAAACTATTTCATATTCAATATTTAGAGACTTATTTTTGAAGTTTGGGTCAAGAGGAATTGTTTAATAATTGCTCACAGGAAGATAGTCCCCCCTTTCTGGTATGTTCTTATTAATTTTAGAAAGAGAAATAAGGAGACACAGAGAGGGATAGAAACATCAATGATGAGAGAGAATCACCAATCAGCTGCCTCAACCATACATGCCCCGTACTAAAAACTGAACCAGCAATCTGGGTATGTACCCTGACTTGGAGTTGATCTGGTGACCTCTTGGTTCATGCGTTGATGCCGAATGACTGGCACACACTGGCCAGGTAATTCCTTGTTGTTGTTGTTATTGTTTTAGATGTTTAGGGTTAACCAGAAGAGTTATTGTATAACTTTTCCCAATTAGATGATGTGCTTCCCAAGTACATTGAGAGTTGGTCAGGGACAACACAAGCTGTCAAATCAGTAATGGAGTTGGGTAGTTGGTAACACGCCTATGTTATTCATGGATTACTTAGTCTCCATTTAGATTGTTTTCCAGGAGCAGGGAAATAGCTCCTATTCTTGGTCATTTTAGCCCATCCATGTTTCAGGAGTCTGTGCCCTCATAGGCTGAAGATTTGAATGTTGGAGACTGGCATGGAGCCTGCAGAGGGTGATCTGGGAGTGGAATGGCTAACAAGATAGTACTTCGTTCTTTGACATTTGGACAGTTAACTTTCCACCATTTCAGGGAACGTCCTGTATGGTTTTAGGGTAAAAGGAAGAAATGGGTTCTCCTTAATAAGTGATTTCCATGTTAAAGAGGTAAGACTGCCATTTTGACTGACATCAAGGGACAGAGAAGGAGGAAGGGACAGTGTATTTTCCTACATTGACTTAGGTCATCAGATGAGTTCCAGTTCAGGGAATAAAAGTCATGTCAGCCATTAATAGGTAAAATGAAACTAGTCTCAGGCAGAGTGTGTCTTCATTAAATAGTTCATAGGTCGGGAGAGGTAGCAGGAGAATTAGATAACTAAAGCTTTTTTTAAACAGAGCACCTGCATTAATTATATCAAGAATCTTTATATAATATACGGATAATACATATTTCACTTACAATTTTTGTTACTTGTTTTGAAGAAATGAACTCGGTCATTTTAATTGTATATTTTACTATAAAGACTTTGCAGCAAACCTGGCATTGGTGTTGATTCAAGGCCTACATCATACAATGAAGACTTGAAGGTAAAGTGCTCCCTTGTAAAATTAATTTTCCTGCTGTCAATTTCATTTTTTGTGGCACTTACTCTTATAATTTTGTAGTAGGCCTACCTATCATTGATTTATCTTATAATGCAAAATTAGTCTCTTTATTGTTAAATTCTCAACAGAGATATGCCTTTTTAAAAATTTATTTTAGAGAGAGAGGAAGGATGTACAAGAGAGAGAGAGAGCGAGAGAGAGAGAGAGAGAAAGAGAGAGAGAGTCATTGACATGAGACATGAGAAAGAAATATGGATTGGTTTCCTTTCCCATGAGCTTCAACTGGCATTGAACTGTCAGTCTGTGTATGTGCCCTGACTGAGAAATGGACCCTTTTACCTTTTGGTGCTTGTGATGATGCTACAACCAACTCAGCCAGGTAGGCCAGGCCATAAAAATGTTAATTTTATTGCCACGATCCCTTTTATATGTAATTTCCACAATAAGTGAGTCCATTTAGACAGAAATCAGAAAGTGCTTGCAGAGACTGTGGGTAGGGGTGGGGAGTCTCAATTTCATGGGAACAAAGTTCCCTTGTTGAGTGATGAAACATTTTAGAAGTAGATAAAGGTCATCATTGCACAATATTGTAAATGTACCAAATGCTACTGAATTTTTCAGTTTAAATGTTTTATTTTATATTTGATGAACTATACTCACTACAAAAATAATACTGTCCTAATAATAATTAATCAATTGATAGAATTAAGATCACATTACACCTTTAAAAAAAATCCAATAGGCTCATTTAAAGCAGGTCTTCTGGGAAAAGGTTACATTGTTAATTTGAGATGTTTCTTGTTTCTTGAGGTAGGCCTGCAATGCTTTGAATTTCCCTTTTAGGACTGCTTTCACTGTTCCATAGATTTTGGGTTGTTATGTTCTCATCTCAATTGTCTGAAGGTATCTTTTGATTTCTTCCTTGATCCCATAGTTAACCCATTCACTGTTCAATAACAGGTTATTTAGCCTCCATGTATTTGTGTGCTTTCAGGTGTGGTTTGTTCTTGTTTTGTGTGTGTGTGTGTAATTGATTTACAGTTTGATAGCACTAGAAATGTGGTTGGAGAAGATGTGTGAAATGATTTTAATTTTTTTAAATTTTCTAAGGCTTTTTTTATGGTCTAACATGTGGTCTATCCTGGAATATGTTCCATATGTACTTGAAGAAAATGTATACCCTGCAGTGTTATAGTGTACCTCTCTGAAAAAAATAAATGCAATTTGTGTGGTAAATCGTGTCCTTTCAGGGTGCTGTTATCTTTTTTATTTCTTTTGGAAGACCTATACATTGGTGTCAATGGGGTATTAAACTCCCAACTATGAATATATCAATATTTGCTGTATATAATTAGGTGCTCTTATGTTTACAAAGTTTATTCCTTGTTTTCATTACTTAATGCTCTAACCAATTGAGTTACCATGCCAGGGCCTTTTAGTTTGCATTTTCAAGAAATTTAATTTTCCATTCGTTTGCTTTCAGTCTGTGTGTCTCTTTCACTAAAGTTGGTCTGTTGTAGATAGCACATGTAGGGTTCTTATTTTCTTATCCATTCATTTATTCTGTGTCTTCTGATTGGAGTATTTAAGCCATTTATAATTACAGTGATTAGGGATAGGTACATACTTTTTGCCATTTCATTCTTTATAATTATGTTCTCCACTCTTTTTTTTTTCTTTCTGTAGAAGCACCTTTAATATTCCCTTTAATAGCATTTTTTTGATGATGAACTCCTTTAGCTTAACAGGGAAGCTCTTTATATATCCTTAAATATTTAATAATAGCATGCCCTGACCGGTTTGGCTCAGTGAATAATAGCCTTGTTGGGTAGAGTGGTATTGGTTGTAGAGTCTTCTTTTCAACATTTTGGATATTTTAAGCCAATCCCTACCAGCCTGAAATGTTTCTGCTGAGAAACCATCTGACAGTCTTATGGGGACTCCTTTGTAATTAACTATTTTTTCTGTAATAGCCTTTAAGATTCTCTTTGTCTTTAACCATTGCAGTTTTAATTATGCAGTGTCTTGGAGTGTGCTCTTTGAATTCATCTTGTATGGCACTCTCTTTGTGTCCTGCACTTGTGGTCCTTGTTTTTCACCAGGTCAGAGAAGTTTTCAGTCATTATTTCTTCAAAAAGGTTCTCAATTTTTCACACTCTCTCTCCTCCTTCTCTTACCTCTACAATGTGAATGTTACTATTGATTGTATTGTCCCTGAAGTCATTGAAACTAGTTCATTAAAATATTCTCCTATCTAATAAAAGAGTAATAATCAAATTGACCATCACTCCAACACACAAGATGCCCCCTCCATGTGGACACAAGATGGCCATCACAAGATGGCTAGCAGTGGAGGTCAGTTAAGGGGGTGGGGAGTAGGCCAGCAGGAGAGGGAAGTTGGGAGGGACTAAGTCTGCAAGGGAGGCCATTTGGGGGTGATCAGGCCTGCAGGGGAGGGCATTTTGTTGTAACTGGGCCTGCAGAGGAGGGCCATTGGGGGTGACCATACCTGAAGGGGAAGATAGTTGGGGATGACCAGGTCAGCAAGTCGGGGCAGTTAGGGGTGACCAAGCTGACAAGGTAGGGCAGTTTGGGGTTATACACCCGCAGGGGAGGGCAATTAGAAGAAATCGGGTCAGCAGGGGAACAGTTAGGCATCAATCAGGCTAGCAGGGGAAGGGTTAGAGAGTGATCAGGCTAGCAGGCAGAAGCAGTTAGGGGCAATCAGCTAGGCAGGCAGAAAAGCATTTTGGAGCCAGCAGTCCTGGATTGTGAGAGGGATACCATTTAGGGATTGGGCCTAAATAGGCAGTTGGACATCCCTTTAGGTGTCCCAGATTGGAGAAGGTGCAGGCTGGACTACAGAAATCCCATCCCCACTTCAAGAATTTCCTGCACCAAGGCTCTAGTGTGTGTGTGTGTGTGTGTGTGTGTGTTTTGTCTTTTAGTTGTAGTTTTAATGTGGTTGCGAGAGACAGCACGTGCAGATGTATATCTTATGCTGCCCTCTTGGTTCTCCCCGTCTTTGTCTTTAACCATTGTAGTTTTAATTATGCAGTGTCTTGGAGTGGGCCTAGTTGAGTTCATCTTGTATGGAACTCTCTTTGTGTCCAGCACTTGTGGTCCTTGTTTTTCACAAGGACAGGGAAGTTTTCAGTCATTATTTCTTCAAATAGGTTCTCAATATTTTGCCCACTCTTTCCTTCTTCTTGTACCCTTACAATGTGGATGCTACTATGATTTGTGTTGTCCCTGAAGTCATTGAAACTAGCTCATTAAAATAAACATATATTTGTTGCTCTAATTGGGTGCTTCCTGCTACCTTGTCTTTTAAATCAAATATCCTATTCTCTACTTCATCTAATCTGCTGTTGATTCCTTTTAGTGTATTCTTCATTTCAGAAATTGTATTCTTCATTTCTTAGTGGTTATTTTATGTGGTTATTTTGTCCTTTTGTAAACTTGCTATCTCTTTGTTGAATTTAGTACTATGTTCCTTAAGCATCTTTGTAACCATGTTGTTGAATGCCTGTCTTCTGCATATTTTCCCTCCATTTCATTTAGTTCTTTTTTCTTAGAATTTCTTCTCTTCTGTCATTTGGGGCTTGTTTGACTCCCCATTTTGGCTGCCTCTTGCTATTTTTTTCTGTATATTAGGTAGATTTGCTTTGCATCCTAGTCTTGATACAATGGCCTTATGTATTAGTATCTTTGAATCTCATTGGCACAGTATTTTTGAAGGCCTCAGTGAGATGCTCCTGGAATGTCACTTGTGCATGTTCTGTGAACCCTCCTTTTGTAAAGTCTTGATTGTTTTTGGCCTGTTTGTAGATGGGGTTGACCTTCAGGCTGGCTGACTACACACAGTATACAAGCTGCTGAACAAAGACTGATGCCATGTTGACTAATTCATGACAGCTTGGTTTGCTGTCTGCCCAGATCTTCATTTGGGTGTTCTGCTTGTGGATCTAATTGGGTCATGCTCTGAAGTCCCCTTCCCCCAATCCCTGAGTGTGTTGGTTCTGGGGCCTCTTGGAAGGGCCTCTGTTGAAAGGCAATGCCAGTCTGTGTCTGTGATTTCCCTTGGGCTACCTGGGTGGAGCTGTAAAGAGATCCAATATTTGTGACTGCCTCTGCTGGGTCTGGGTGCACCTAGGAGGTGCCTCCTTCCACCAGCATCAAGCCCATAGGGCAGCTGAGCAAAAAGTCCAAGTCACTTGGAGACTTGGGCTACCTCCGCCTACAAGCTTTCTGCTGGGGTCAGTCACTGAAAAAGTTCCCATTGGTATGTGAGTTGCATGAGGTAAGTGAGTCATTAGGTAAGTGCAAGTGGTGTTTACCATGTTGATACAGATTTAAACTCGGCTTCATTTCTGGGTATGAGGCCACTCAGCAGAAGTCCTAGGTTACACAAATGCCACTTATCACCCACCAGGTACCCGTGGACTATGGTAGCAGGGTGAAGTCTCAGGGAAACATTAGGAGAAGGCCATTAAATTCATCAGGGCCCAAAGATCAAGATTTGGCTGTGTGGAGGGAGGGCTTAGCACTGGAATGGTGGCTTTAGATAGACCATCTAGAGAATAAAGACCCACAACCCAATGTCACATAACTCAGTCTCTGATACCCCCTGAGTCCACCTAGACCTGCTTAAGAGACCTCCATGAAAGTGTATACCCTGGGCCCAGGCAGCTGGCTCTTTTGCACTGTGTAGCTCCACGGGTTTGTAGACAAAGATTTAGGACAGTGGTTCTCAACCTTTTTTAATGCTGTGACCTTTTAATAGAGTTCCTCATGTTTTGGTGACCCCCAATCATAAAATTATTTTCATTGCTACTTCATAACTGTAATTTTGCTACTGTTAATGAATCATAATGTAAATATCCAATGGTCTTAGGCGACCTTGCTAGTAGTTTTCAACCTGTGGGTCGCGACCCACAAGTTGAGAACCACTGCTGTAGAGCCTAAGACCATCAGAAAACACAGATATTTACATTATGATTCATAACAGTAGCAAAATTACAGTTATGAAGTAGCAACGAAAATAATTTTATGATTGGGGGTCACCACAACATGAGGAACTGTATTAAAAGGTCATAGCATTAAAAAAGGTTGAGAACCACTGATTTAGGATGATGGGCTATATTCCCCAGGCTGAGGACATAAGGAAGGAAGGGCTTGACCCAGGGGTGATCCCATCTGTGGGCATTGTGGGAGAGGAACTCAGCATAGGGAGGGCACCCAGAGGCCAACCACTCAGTTATCTCTCAGATCCACACAAAGCAGCCTCTTTACAGGATTCCCAGTCCACTCTGAGCCACCCTTTCTTCATACGCCCAGGATGATTGGTGGAAATGATACTCATGTGTTAGCCCTTTAAGAGGACTCATGGGTTTTTTGCAGACTCCCACCTCTTCCTGGAAGGCAGAATCCCTGCTGATTTTCACAGCCAGATGTCCTGTGGGCTCCTCTTCCAGGCTCTGATCCTCAGGGCTGGAAGCCCAGCGTGGGGTTGAGACCATATGCTCTTCAGGGGGACCATTGCACTGAGATATGCCTCTGCATTCTCAACTACCACAAGTGGATGCAAGGACAGCCCTTTTTGAATCTCTGTCCTTCCCACTAGTCTAGCTGAAGCTTCTAATGTAGATCTTTGGTAATAAGAATGATATTCGGCTAGTCTTCAGTTGGTTATTCAGGTTAGTAGTTATATAACTGAGTTGTAATTCCAATCTGGTCCACAGAAGAAGTGAGTGTAACTTTTACCTTCTTTGCCTCAATCTTGGATCACCCTAAAAAAATCTGAAATGCACTGCAGGAGCTCACTATTTGAGTTATGTTGAGGTGAAATATTTTAAGTGAGAAAAGCTTTATAATGTTAAAATTCAGCTATTAATTTATTTCTGATAGACTTAACATCTAATGAATTCTTTAATTCCAATAGTTTTATAATTGGGTTTGAGAGCACCTATGCAAGTTTTTCTTCTTTCCTTTCTTTTCTTTTCTTTTTTTTAAACTACTCAGTTATAATTCATTGATTTGGGAAATAGATAATTGTAGATTAAGAATTCTAATGGTTAAGTTAAAACTACATTCTAATTTTTGTTTGTCCATACTCGATTACTTAAGGATAAAATTATTTCAGAAACACATACCTGGACAGCAAAGACATCTAAAAATAAAAGCAGGCATATTCATCTTCCACCTTTGCATCTGGAAAAAATGAAGCAAAAATCACAAACAAAAAGGGCATGTGACAAAGAGGATACATCTGCATATTCAAAACAACTTTCTGTGAAAAGGGATAAGGAAATGTGCATCAAACAAGGCACATTAGAGCAGAGGAAGAACTTACAACTTTCCAAAAATGAGTCAAAGCAGAAGTCACATAAATTTTCTGCAACATTCAAAATGACTGAGTCCCCTGAGGAAGAGCCACCATATGACACCTCTAAAGGAGAAGCAAGCTTAAGACAAATGACTTCTAACTTCAGAAGTAAAATGCTTGATTGTGAGGAGAAAGTTGCATTTGGAAAGCCTATCTCTGCAGCATTACAAACATTTCCTCAACCAGAGGAACTCACTCTCAAAATTGTTCCTCCATCTCATGCAGACCCTGGGTCCCCCGAAGACTCTTCCTGGTCCTCTTCTTCTGAGCTTTGTTTAAGAGAAAAGGAATTTCATTCTGAAAATGATCACAAACCTGATGCTGAACACTTTTTAAACAAAAATGAGGAGAGTTTTTATAATGATACCGAAAGTAAAGAAATAAGGACCCCATTAGTTATGTTAGAAGTGAAAAAAGACCAAGAGTTTGCTATGGAGATGAACCCATATACCAAGGGTTGGAAATTAGGCATTAGACCTACACCTCAGTCCCATTATCCAAAAAGCCATCTTAAATTGCAGCTTCCCAGGTGCAATGAAATCAAACTCATCATTGAAATAAACAGCCATGATATGACTGCTGTTACAAATACTTATAAGGAAATAGAGCCAAATCAACACTTGTTCCAGAAGCCATTGTGTGCAGATCATTGGAATATTAAATATTGGAAAAGTGTGGACTCTAAATTAAAAGAGGAGCATTCCTCTGCACTGCACAATGGCAAAGCACCTGGAGCATATGTAACTGAAGAACTCCAGCAAGATTTACAAAGGCTTAAGAATGACGTAGACATGTTGAAAATAGAGCGCTTGACTTGGAATAAAGAGACTGTTCAAATTCAAAAAGAGGTAGTATTTCACTTGCTCTGCTACTCTTTGTTTTTTCTCTTCATCAATTCTCTGGTCCATTTTGATTTTCCTCTTCTGAAAAATATATTGTACGTAAAATGAGTTTGTCTAAATATGTAATTGTGTATATAAGTAGATTCTGTCAACTAAAAAGAGTTTAGGAAAATATCCTCCTGTTCTTTAATTGACTTAAGTCTCACTGTCAGTCTTCCCTCTGAATTGGGCAACTAACTTAGCTATGTACCATGTGACCAATGTACTATGAACCAGTGAAAAGTATAAAGGAAATTGTTTAAAATATGTAATAAGTACTATGCTGTTGCTTTTTAAGTCCATTGGCTTAAATTTCCATTACATCCTATAGCTCAGGGAGTGTGGCTCAGTGGTGGAGCATTGACCCATGAACCAAGATGCCTCTGATTGGATTCAGGGTCAGGGCACAGTGTTGTAGCTATATATCCGGATGGATATATAGCAGGGGATGTGCAGAAGTAATACAACCCATGTTTCTCTCTCATCAATGTTTCTAACTCTCTACCCATTCCTATGCTCTCTTCCTAAAAATCAATTTTAAAAAAACATAAATTGAATTTCAGAAATAATAAAATGGAAGGAAGCTATAAGTAGGAGAAAGGATATAAACAAATACCCCAGCTAAAGTAATTTATTTTGTGATATAGTATGTGCAATCTTCTAAGGTTTACTCAAAATCTTGGAACTTAGAATTCTAATATGGGAGCTTCAAGATATTTTTATTTCATTTTTGTTACAGTTTACATTTGATATTATTTTGTAATAGTGTCACATGTACATCATAATGATTTGATAATTATATACTTTACAAATTGGTCTCTGCTATATTTCAAGTATACACTGGACTGCACATTAACATTGCAATTTTATTCAAATTCTAGAGGCCCTGTACAAGAAATTCATGCATGGGGAGTGGTGTGTCCCTCAGCCCAGCTTGCACCCTCTTCAATCTGGGAGCCCTCGAGGGATGTCCGACTGCCTGATCCCACTGGGCAGTGGGACATCCCTCTCACAATCCAGTATTGCTGGCCCTCACTACTCACCAGCCTACCTGCCAGATTGCACCTAACTGCTTCTGCCTGCCACCCTGACCATCCCCTAACCACTGCACTGCCAGCCTGATCAACACCTAACTACTCCCCTACCAGCCTGTTCGCCTCTAACTGCCATCCTCTGCTTTCCTGGTCTCCCCCAACTGCCCTCCCTTACAGGCCTGGTCGCCCCTAACTATCCTGTCTTTTGGGCATGGTTGCCCTCCACAGTCCTCCCCTGCTAGACCAGTCACTCCTAGCTGCCATCCCTTGCCATCCTAACGGCCCTCCCCCTGCTGCCTGCACCCTCCTGCCCCCTACCTGATTTGCCCTTCCTTGCTGGCCTAGTCACCCCGAACTGCCCTACCCTTCAGGCCTGGTCTCCCCGAACTGCCCTGCCCTGCTGGCTTGGTCACCCCAACTGCCCTCCCCTGCAGGCTTGGTCCCCCTTAACAGCCCTTCCCTGCTGGCCCAGTCACCCCTAATTGCCCTCCCTTGCCAGCCTGGTCACTCATAACTGTCCTTCCTTGCCAGCCTGGTAGCCCTCAACTGCCTTCCCCTGCCAGGCTGGTCATCCCTAACTGCTGTCCTTGGAGGGCTGGTCCTATCCCCACAACTGTTTTTCCCTGTAGGCTTGGTTCCCCTCTCAACTGGTTCCCCTCTCAACTGTCACCCCCAACTGCCTTCCCCTACTGGCCATTTGTGGTGGCCATCTTGTGGCCACATAAGGGCGACCATCTTATGTGCTGTAGTGATGGTCAATTTGCATATTACCTCTTTATTATATAAGATTTTAATAACAAAGTTATATACTTCCACATATGTTTTTTATCCTCACTCTCACATGTGTTTGTTGAGTCAAAGCTTTACATTATGTTGTTTAATAAAGGGTGGTACTGCCATAAAAAAAGGGAACTTTGCCATTTGTGACAGTATGGATGGACCTAGAGGGCATTATGCTAAGTGGAATATGTCAGACAGAAAAAGAGCTGTCCCATATGATTTCTCTTATATGTGGAATGAAAAGAACAAAATAGGTGAACTAAGAAATTTAAGAGAAATTTATAGATGCAGAAATCTGACTGATGGATGCAAAAAAAAGGGGGTCAGTAGACTGGGGAAAAATACAGGGATTAAGAAATACAAAATGGTAATTGCAGAATAGTCACAGGGATGTCACTTACAGCATATAGAATGTAGTCAATCATCTCTATATAAAGAGCCAGGGGCCATCACATCCAAAACAACTGAATGGATGACCAAACAAGCTGAGTGGGACAACCAGGTTGGTAGGGGGCTTAGTGAGGGACGACCAAATGACTGAACACCAGGCTGTGTGGGACCACCAGACCAGCAGGTGGGTTAGTGAAGGACAACCCAACAACTGACAACAGGCTGCGTGGGGTGATCAGGCTGGTGGGGGGGGAGGGGGAAGAAGAGGGCTTGTGGGGGGGCAGTGAGTGGCTACCAAGCCAGCAGAGGGGGGTAGTTTGGGCTACCAGGCTGGTAGGGGAAGCAGTGAGGGGTGACCAGGTTGGCAGAGGAGGGCTGTTGGGAGTGACCAGGATGGCAGGGGGGACAGTAAGGGTTGACTATGCTGGCAGGGCTTGGCAGTTGGGGGCAACCAGACCTGCAGGGGGTACAATTAGGGGTGATCAGATTGAAAGACAGAGGTGGTTAGGGGTAATCAGGCTAGCAGAGGGACAAGTTAGGGGCAACCAGGAAGGCAGACAGGTGAGCAGTTAGGAACCAGCAGTCCTGGATTGTGAGAGGGATATCTGACTATTGGTTTAGGCCAAATCCCCAGGGTTAGGCAGTTGGATATCCCCCAAGGGATTCTGAATTGGAGAGGGTGCAGGCTGGGCTGAGGGGACCCCTCTTGCCTGCACAAATTTCATGCACCAGGCCTCTAGTGTTGTAATAAGTATGAAGATGTCAGATGGATATTGAAATATCAGAGAGATCACTTCGTAAAGTATCTGATTCTCTAACCACTATTTGGTATAACTGAAACTAATACAAATAATATTGAATGTGAACTGCAATTGAAACATTAAAAATATATAAATCTAGAATACCTTCCAAAAATATAAGCATGGCAATTATCATTTTGACATGTATGCATCATATAGGTCATATAAATTATTTGCAATAAGCTCAATATTTGTCTCTAAAAGAGAACCTGAGTTTTGAGGTGGAAAAAATTTGAGACATTATGCTCCTTTATAAGAAAAAATGGATGATCCCTCTCTTTACACTACGTAAAGTCATGACTTTTCAAAAGTCATATTAATTTACCTGGTTAATTCAATGATATTTTCTGCTTATTAATCTGATTCAGTATTATAGAACTACTAGAGGCCCAGTACATGGATTTGTGCATCATTGGGGTCCCTCAGACTGGCCTGTGGGGTCAGGCTGAAACCAGCTCTCTGACATACCCTGAGGGGTCCCAGATTGTGAGAGGGCGTGGGCCAGGCTGAGGGACCCCACTGTTTCACAATCAGGGCAGAGAAGGGACACAGGAGTTTGGCCAGCTGGGAAGGAACTGTGGAAGGGCTCGAGGCTATGTCTAGCCCATCTCTCTCAGTCCCAATTGGCTGGATCCCAGCAGTAAGCTAACCTACCAGTAGGAGCATCTGCCCCTCTGGTCAGTGCACATCATAGAGACTGGTCAACTGGTCTACTGTCTGCCCCCTTGTGGTCAATGAACAACATAGCGAGCAGTTGAGTGGCCTTAGCATATTATTAGAATATTATGCTTTGATTGATTGAACAGTCAACCAGATGACCAGACACACAACATATTAGGCTTTTATTGTATTGTAACTAGAGGCTAGTGAATGAAAATCATGCAAGGGGAAAGGATCCTCTCAGTACAGCCTGCACTCTCTCCAATTCAAGACCCCTTGGGGGATGTCCAACTGCCAGTTTAGGCCCAGCATATTAGGCTTTTATTGTATAGTATATCCCTTCTTTTGGTGCCACAAAATGGTAGGAATTGCATCTTTACCAAATTTGGACAGGTTATTTAACCTTAGTTTTATTTCCATTATTAGTAACTATTGGGCTAAAGTAAGTAGATAACTACTTTTATATCCTCTAGCTATACGATTTTATAGTGATTGTATTACTCATTTTCCAGAATTATACATTAACCAACAATTGGTGTCATTCTACTCCAGTGTTGTGGTAAACTGTGGTTCAGATATTTTATGAATTCCACACATTTTTGATACCATCAGAGATCTTAAAGAAAAAAGAATTATAAAAGGCGATGAAGGAAGGAATAGCTTCATGTAGAAGAAGGAAAGCTTCCTATTTGTTACTGACACACAGTTTCACATCCTCTAAATCTAGTAGGTAATTCAAGACCCAGAAGGGAATGACAGAAGAGGACACATTTTGCAATTTTGTCCTTTTATTTCTCTGTCTCTGCTGGGGAGAGGGTGGGTAAGGGTAGTAAAGAATGGATGTGATGTGAATAAGAGCACAAAATTAAGACAACTCTTTTAAAAATCTTGGAAAATTCTGCTTATTTACTGAAACAAAAATGAAGCAGCTTTTTCAACAACTTCAATGACATGTACTGATAAAATTAAAAGCACAAATATTTTTATTGGTTAAAATCATGGTAATTAAACTAAAGCAAATGATAAAATTAAAGAAAACACAGATTTTTTTCATGAACAAGGTGGTAACAATACCTTAATATCAAACTTTCATCAAAGGTTGAAGAAGAAAAAAAGAAACAGAAAAGCAGTAAAAGGATAGTGTCAGGAAACATGTATAATGTTGCTGATGACAGTGATGAATGGAGTCAGAAAAGCAAAGATGAACAAACTGATAAGCAGCAGCTTCCAGTTATGGAGAGTGAAGATTCTGACAGGTAAGCCTACAGTGATATTTAATAATAAGTACTTATTTTTTTCCTATAAAGCAAATTCCAATTTGAGCAAATATTCATGTTTAATGAATTTTATATTTGTACTAGGGAGATTGATCCTTGCCTAGTAATCAGAAAAAAAATTTAAATCAACAAACAATGAGATATCACTCTTAAATTTAAAATAAAAGATTCTTTATTGTAAAAAATAACAACCAGAATTGGCACATGGGAGGAAAAGGCACTCCCATGCACTACTGGAACATGAAATGGGCACATCTTTTTCAAGGGTAATTGAACTAGTTTCAAAATTTCAAGAATATTATTCCTTTATCCCAATAGCTTCACTTCCAGAACTAGAACCTACAAGAAAACAAACTTGGCTATACACTCATGTACTCATTTTAAGGACATCAATTACGTATTATTACATATTTAAAACATTGTAGTTCATTATATGTATTTTATATATCTACTAGCCCTGCTGCCTCCAAACTACTCATCTGCCTGACTGCCTGACTGATTGCTCCTAACCACTTCTGCCTGCCAGCCTAATCAGCCCCTAACCACTCTCCTGCAAGCCTGGTCCATGCCTAACTAATCCTCTGCCAGCCCAATTGCCCCTTACTGTCCTCTCCTGCAGGCCTGGTTGCCCCCAGTTGCCCTTCCCTGCAGGCCTGGTCAACCTTAACTGCCCTCCTCTGCAGACCTTGTCATCCCCTATTATCCTCCCCTTCAGGTCTGGTCACCCCAGCTGTCCTCCCCTGCCAGTCTGGTTGCCCCCAACTGCCCTCCCCTGCAGGCCTGGTCACCCACAACTGTCCTCCCCTGAAGGCCTGGTCCCTCCCAACTATCCTCCCCTGCAGGCCTAGTCACCTCCAACTGCCCTATTCTGCTGGCCCAGTCACCCCTAACTGCCCTGCCTTGCTGGCCATCTTGTGGTGGCCATCTTGTGTCCACATGGGGTTAGCCAACTTTGACCATATGAGGGCAGCCATCTTGTGTGTTGGAGTGATGGCCAATTTGCATATTACCTCTTTATTATATATGATTAGATGCAAAAGTTAACAAATAATTTCATTCTCAAATAAAACCATAACTAATTGGATTATTGCCATTTTTTAACTGTATATAATGACATGCAGGTATTTTATTTTTTTCTAATTTTTCCAGTTTTATTGAGCTATAATTGACATGTAACATTTTATATTTTGAAAGGATACAGTGTATTTATTTGATACACTTTTATGTTGTTAAATGATTACCTCAGAATTCTTTGTTCACATTTCCATTACAGAGCATTACCAATTCTTTCTTTGTGGTGAGAACATTTAGATCTACTCCCTTAGCAACTTTCAAGTATATAATACTGTATTGTTCACTATAATCACCATGCTGTACATCAGATAGGATTGAATCCTATATGCACATATATGACATTTATTTAAATAATTTGACAATATGAAAGAGCAGCAGGTCATCCAAGAAAATCTATTCTGCACCCCTTCACCATACACCAGCTGCTTATATGAGGTAGAAAGACAAAGATTACGTGGGGGAAGTAGTCAAAAAAAATAAGAATGGCTATGATGCAAATTCAACACAAATGGGTATTACAGGCATGGGGTAGTAGGCAAAAGGAATGAAAATGGGTATAATGGTTACAGATTATACCAATGCAGGCTGGGACTCCATTGTTTCATCAACAAGGTTGCTACTATTTCTATGATAATAGACAGTTAAAGAGAATGGACAACATTTCCAGGTTAACTCCCAAGTCCAAGGGGGCTGGAGGAACTCCCAGCCAGATGAGAATATTTTTTCTTTAATCAGAACAAAAGAATCACGGTTAACAGAGCATGCTTACTATTTGTTATAACTATAGCTAGTCTCTACTATTCTATTTCTGCTCCTAGCAGTAGGATTTTCTTCTTCCTTTTTCCCCTGGCAAAATTCCACTGTGTGTGTGTGTGTGTGTGTGTGTGTGTGTGTGTGTGTGTGTACATATGTGTGTATACACATTTATTATATAAACACACATACACTCATACATACATATCACATCCTCTTATTCGTTCATTTATTGGTGAACACTTATTTTATACATTGTGGCTATTGTGAATAAGGCTGCAGTGAACATGGAAGTGCAACTATCCCTTTGAGATGGTGATAAAAATTGTATTACTGCTCTCTCAATATTTGTTATATCTATTGGTCTAATATTTGGTTCAAGTTTAACATTCGCATCTCTTCACACTGAGCCTTTAAGTGTCTTTAAGAATTAATTGAGCTTTGGCCTGTGTGGCTCAGTTGGTTGGAGCATCATTTCTTATACTAAAAGTTTATTAGTTTGATTCCCAGCCCAAGGCACATACCTAGGTTGTGGGTTTGATCTCTAGTTTGGGTATGTATGGAAGGCAACCAATCGATGTTCTCTCTCACATTGATGTTTCACTGTCTGTCTGTCTGTCTGTCTGTCTGTCTGTCTGTCTGTTTGTTTCACATTCCATTCCCCTCTTTCTAAGACCAATGACCATATCCTCAAGTGAGGATTTAAAAAATTTAGAAAATGAATGAATTGAGTCTCTTGTAGGCAGCATGTAGTTAGGTCTTATTCTAATCCATCAAGACATTCTCTACTTTTTCTATTTTTGTTGAATTTATTGAGGTGCCTCTGATTAACAAAATTATACAGATTTCAGGTGCACATTCTACAACACATTATCTATACACAGCATTGTGTGTTTACCACGCCAAGGTATACTATGCATTTTGATTGAAGAGGTCAATCCATTTACAAAGTAAATATTGGCAGATAACAATTTGCTAATCCTATAGTAGTTGTTTTTTGGCTGTTTTGTAGTTCCATTGTTCCATTCTTCCTCTCTTGCTGCCTTCCTTTGTGAATTGAAGATTTTCCATAGTGTGGTTTTGATTCCTGCTCTTTATCTTTTGTGAATCTGTTGGAAGTTTTCACTTTGCAGTTAGCATGAGGTTTACATAAGTCATCTTACAATATAACAGTTTATCTTACATTAGTCACATCTTTCGTTATATTTAACTGCAGATTTACCTTAGGAGAAGAAAAAGAGAAAAAACGAAAAGCTGATCTGTTATGTAAAAAAAATAGTGTGCACTTAAGAAAGAAAGAAGAGCACTCTATTAAAGAAGTTGAAATGAAGCCACAACTTAAAACCACCTTTAGAACACAAGACATGACACTGGAGATTATAAGAGAGGAGGAGGTAAATTTATCTTTAGGAAAAATTTCTTATTTCTAACAGTTCTTCATCAGTATTTATATTCCTATCACTAATATATATATATATGTGTGTGTGTGTGTGTGTGTGTGTGTGTATACACACACATATATACACACATATATATAAAATTACATTTAAAACAAAAAATGTTCTTATTCTAAATGTGAACTGTAACATTTGTGATTTAAATTATTATTAAAATAATTGGCATCTAATAGATGCTTGTTAATGTGGGACATTGAGCATCATTTAATGCTGGTGGTCTTGATCCAGCATCTAGAAGGTTTCTAGAATCTGGAGAAGGGGATGTGCATAAATTAAATAAGAGTCCAGAGACAAAACATAATTTTCAAAGGCATATTGGCGGGTGAGGGGGAGCACAAAGGAGCCTGGCTAAAGAATCCAAATTCGCCTGTTCTCAGGACTCCTTGCTTTTTATTAACACAATTTTTCCTAAGCCAAGGTAGAGATATACACATCAAAGGGTAGAGTTTCTCCTACAGAAGCATGGTCAGATTGGGGAATTGCCTGTGACTGTTTAGGTGTTTGGCCAACAGGACACAGTAACATGTAGATTAAGATGCCCTGAGCTGTCTGGCAGAAAACAATCAATTTAATGCATCCTTTTCAGGTTTGGAAAAATGCTTTCAGCCATTCTCCACTGTGTGTGTGTGCGTGTACATGTGCACGCACATGTGCACAATAATATATGTGACTCAGCCCTTGTTGAGACCCAAGTTCCATCAACCTTTTGATGAAACTCTGACAATTATGACATGCTGGAAATGGCTTCTGGCATCTCACCCTTTTTATTTTTATTTTTGATTTAACAAGAATGTATGTTTTAAGACTTTTAAATTCAATGGAAAGGACAGAGTTCTATCAAGTCCCTTTAAATTGCTATCAGGCATTAAAGGAATCAATCTGTAGTAAGTTTCTTTCTGGACCAACAGTTCTTTGAGCCCCAATTTCAATATCCAACAGTTTTTTATGTGTATATACCAACAATGATATGCTAGTTATGGATAGTGGACAATAGTAGCAATGCAGGTCTGACCTTCTCTCGTTTGGTCCTGCACAACATGCAGTGATGCATAGCTGCTGACTGCTAGTATGGCAAGACATCTTCACCATCTTCATTTCTGGATGGTTTCTGCTCTTGTCTTGGGGGCCACTGCTAATTTTGTGCTGGAGCAGTCTGGACAGTTCCTAACTGGTATCCTTTGTTGCAGGAATCCACATGGGCTTGGAAGAGTTGTATGGAAATATACAAACATATTCTCCATCCAATAGTTACTAAAGGAAACTTTTCTATAAATTAGACTAGGGATCATTTTTTTTATTTTTTGCCCAAATGATTTTTTTTGGCTTATTTTGACAACATGTTGTTTTCATGTGTGTCTTTTTATCAGCGTTACAAATGGAAATTAATTTTCAAAGTAAAATATTTAAAGCAATTAAGGCTTGATGTAATTTTCTTACAAAATATTTTTCCACTATTCCCCCTTTTTTGATTTAAATATTATTAGGAGGTTTTTGGAATTTTATAATGCAGTCTTGATAATTTTTAATTTTTCTGTATAGAAATATTACTGCCTTGGATTTATTGTATGTCAAGCAATTTTACTATGAGATGAATCATTAGTAAAAACTTAATGCTTTAAGAATAGGTTTTTTCCCAGTACAATTAATTTTATTGAATACTTATTTATATCAATTTGCCAGTTTAAATAAATCTGAAATAAAGTTTCTATTTTTTAACTTTACTTGTCCTAGGTAATGCACAGTAAATGACATTAATTACATTTTTGCTGTTAGTTTTTGAGCAATTTTTACATTAGCTATTATGGAAAGCAAAAACACATATTATTTACTATTATTTATGAGGCCTAATATATATATATACTTTTAATTACAGTTTTCCAGACATTTGAAGAAAATATATTTTTTTTCTTCCAGAATAATTTCCAGGCCACCTTTTAGACTTCCTCTTTTTTTTCTTTTTTTTTTAAATTAATGTATTACATGTGTACATATCTTCCCATTGCCCCCCTCCAACCCCTGTCCCATACATGTCCTCACCCCCCAGTGTCTTGCATCCATTGGTTATGCTTATATGCATGCATATAAGACCTTCGGTTGATCTCTTATGTATCCCACCTCTCCTAACATTCACGCTGTCATTTGACAATCTGTTTGATGCTTTATTGCCTCTGTATCTATCTTTTTTCTCATTACTTTATAATGTTCTTTATTATCTATAAATGAGTGAGATCATGTGGTATTTATCTTTCATTGCCTGGCTTATTTCAGTAAGCATAATGCTCTCCAGTTCTATTCAGGAACTGCAAATAGTAAGAATTCCTTCTTTTTTATGGCAGCATAGTATTCCATTGTGTAGATGAAACATAGTTTTCTGATCCACTCATCTGCTGATGGGCACCTAAGCTGTTTCCAAATCTTAGCTATTGTAAATTGTGCAGCTATGAATATAGGGGTGCATATATCCTTTCTGATTGGTGTTTCTAGTTTCTAGGAGTGGGATTACTAGATCAAAAGAGAGTTCCATTATTAGTTTTTTGAGGAAACTCCATACTGTTCTCTACAGTCTCTGCACCATTCTGCATTCCTACCAGCAGTACATGAGGGTTCCTTTTTCTCCACATCCTTGCCAACACTTGTCCTTTATTAATTTATTGATGACAGTCATTCTGACAGGTGTAAGATGGTACCGCATTGCTATTTTGATTTGCATCCCTCAGATAATTAGTGACTTTGAGCATGTTTTCATGTGTCTCTTGGCCTTCTGTCTATCTTCCTTTGAAAAGATTCTATTTAGGTCCGTTGCCCATTTTTTAATTGGATCATTTATCTTCCTTTAATTAAATTGTATAAGTTGCCTGTAGATGTTGGAGATTAAAACTTTATCAATGATAACATTTGCAAATATGTTCTCCCATACACTGGGCTTTCTTATTGTTTTGTTGCTGATTTCTTTTGCTGTGAAAAAGCTTTTTATTTTGATGTAGTCCCATTTGTTTATTTTCTCTTTAGCTTCCATTGCCCTAGGAGCAGTATCAGTAAAGTTCCTTCAGCATTATGTCTGAGATTTTGCTGAGTGTGGATTCCCATCTTATGTTTAAGTCCTGTATTCATTTTGAGTTTATTTTTGTGTATGGTGTAAGTTTGTGGTCTAGTTTCATTTTTTTGCATGTATCTGTCCAATATTCCCAACACCATTTATTGAAGGGACTGTCTTGTCTCCATTGTATGTTCAGGCCTCCTTTGTCAAATATTAATTCAGCATAATGATTTAGGTTGATTTTTGGGTTCTCTATTCTATTTCATTGGTCTATATGTCTGTTCCTGTGCTAATACCAAGCAGTTTTGAGAATAGTGGCTTTGCAATACAGCTTGAAATCTGGTATTGAGGTCCTATCTATTTTGTTCTTGCTCAGGATTGCTGTGGCTATTCGGGGCCTTTTTTTATTCCAGATGAATTTTTTGAGAGTTCTTTCTATGTCTGTGAAATATACACTGGTTTTTTAATGGGGAGTGCATTGAATCTATAGATTGCTTTGGGTAGTATGGATATTTTAATGATGTTGATTCTCCCATTCCATGAGCATGGTATGCTCTTCCATCTGTTTACATTTTCCTCTATCTGTTTTTTCACTGTCCTGTAGTTTTCTGCATATAGGTCTTTTACCTCCTTAGTTAGGTTTATTCCTAGATACCTTACTTTTTTTGGTGTGATGGTAAATGGAATTGCTTTTTTTAGTCTCTCTTTCTGTTAAGTTCTCTATTGGTATATATAAATGCCATAGATTTTATAGCAGTAATTTTGTATACTGCTACATTGCCAAATTCATTTATTAAGTTTTTTGATGGAGTCTTTTGGGTTTTTTACATATAATATCATGTCATCTGCAAATAAGGACAGCTTACTTCTTCTTTTCCAATTTGGATGCCTTTTATTTCTTCTTCTTGTCTAATTGCAATGGCTAATACTTCCAGCACTATGTGGAACAGAAGTGGTAAGAGTGGACATCCCTGTATTGTTCTTGTTCTTAGGGGATATGATTTTAGTTTTTGCCCATTGAGTATAATGTTAGCTGTGGGTTTATGATATATAGCTTTTATTATGTTGAGGTATGATACCCACCTTGCTGAGAGTTTTTATCAAGAAAGGGTGTTGGATTTTGTCAATGATTTTTCTGCATTGATTGATATGACTATGTGATTTTTATCTCTCAAGTTGTTTATGTGATGTATCATGTTTATTGATTTGTAGATATTGTACCATTCTTGTATTCCTGATATAAATCCTACTTGGTCATGGTATATGATCTTTCTGATGTACTGCTGGATCTCATTTGCTAAAATTTTGTTGAGGATTTTGTCATCTATATTCATGGGGAATATTGGCCTGTATTTCTCTTTCATTGTGTTGTCTTTACTTGGTTTTGGTATTCGGATGATGCTGGCTTCATAGAAGGTGTTTGGAAGTGTTCTTTCTTCTTGAATTTTTTGAAGTAGTCTGAGGACAATAGGTTTTAATTCTTCCTTAAATGTTTGGTAAAACTCCCCTGTGAAGCGGTCTTGCCTTGGGCTTTTGTTTGCTGGAAGCTTTTTGATGACCACTTCAATTTCTTCCATAGTTATTGGCCTATTGACAGGTTTATATTCTTCCTGATTGAGTTTTGAAAGCTTATATTTTTCTAGTAATAAACTCATTTCCTCCACATTGTCCAGTTTGTGGGAATAGAGTTTTTCATAGTATTTTATGAACAATCCTTTATATTTTGGTAGGGTCTGTTGTTATTTCACCTCTTTCATTTCTGATTTTGTTTATTTGGATCTTCTCTCTTTGCTTTTTGGTGAACCTGGCTAGAGGTTCAGCAATCTTATTTATCTTTTCAAAGAACCAGCTCTTGGTTTTGTTGATCTTTTGTATTGTTTCTTTGGTATCTATGTCTTTTATCTCTGCTCTGATCTTTATTATTTCCTTCCTTCTGCTTACACTGGCCTTTTATTGTTGCTCTCTTTCTAAGTCTTTGAGGTGTATGGTTAGGTAATTTGTAACCATTGTTTCTTGTTTTTTGCAGGAGGCTTGTAGAGATATGAAATTCCCTATCTAGACTGCTTTCACTGTGTCCCACAAATTTTGGATTGTTGTATTTTCATTGACATTTGTTCTCATGATGTTTTTTATTCCTTCCTTGATCTCTGTGGTAACCCAGTCACTGTTTAATAGCATGTTATTTAGTCTCCATGTGTTTTATTTCTTTGGATTGTTTTTATTGTGGTTGATTTCCAGTTTAATGCTATTGTGATCTGAGAAGATGCTTGATAAGATTTCTATCTTCTTGAATTTGAAGAGACTTTGCCTATGAGCCAAATATGGTCTATATTTGAAAATGACCCATATGCACTCGAGAAGCTTGTATATTCTGTGGCTTTGGGGTGCAATGTTATGAAGATGTAATTAATTCCATCTGGTCTAGTGAGTCATTTATGATTGATATTTCTTTGCTTAATTTTTGTTTGGAGGATTTGTCTAATGGTGATAGTAACGTGTTCAAGTCTCCTACTGTGATTGTATTGCTG
The DNA here is from genome assembly GCA_011751065.1 of Lasiurus cinereus. Taxonomy (NCBI): domain Eukaryota; kingdom Metazoa; phylum Chordata; class Mammalia; order Chiroptera; family Vespertilionidae; genus Lasiurus; species Lasiurus cinereus. The sequence goes on along the minus strand of JAAGEH010002534.1, from coordinate 40,946,181 downwards.
TCAATCTTTCCCTTGGTATCCTTTAGGAGTTTTTTTATGTATTTGGGTGCTCCTGAATTGGGAGCATATTTCTGCTTGTTGGATTGTTCCCTTTAGTATTATGAAGTGGCCTTCCCTATGTCTTATTATGTCCTTCACTTTGAGATCTAACTTGTCAGATATGAGAATTGCTACCCCAGCTTTTTTTTTCATTTCCATTCCCCTGAAAAACCTTTTTCCATCCCTTCACCCACAGTCTGTGTGTGTCTTTTTTTCTGAGATGGGTTTCTTGTTGACAGCAGATATATGGGTCATATTTTCTTATCTAATTTGTTACCCTATGTCTTTTAATTGGGGCATTTAATCCATTTACATATACAGTTATTATTGATAGATACTTATTTGTCACCATTTTTATTCTTTACTTCTCTCTTTTTTTCTTTTTTTTTTTCCTTTTTCACTTGCTTTACTTTTTTTTTTTTTTTTTTTTTTTTAAAACAAAACAATTTATCATTTTTGGCATTTTTGTATTTTTGTTTTGTTGTTAATAAATTCCCTTTTTTTTTTTTTTGTGAAGCTCCTGATTTCACCTTCAATTTTGATTGATAGCCTTTCTGAGTAAAGTATTCTTGGATTCAGACCCTTCCTCTGGATGACTTTGTATATTTCATTCCATTCCCTTCTGGTCTGATGCGTTTCTGTTGAGAAATCAGTCACTAGTCTGATAAGGATTCCTTTATAGGTAACTTTGTGTCTCTCTCTGGCTGCTTTTAAGATTCTTACTTTGTTGTTAATGTCTGCCAATTTAATTATAATGTGCCTTGGCATTGGTCCTTTGGGGTTCATTTTTCTTAGGATTCTGTGAGCTTCTTAATTTCTGTAGGTTTTTTCTTCTCCATATCAGGGAAGTTTTCTGTCATTATTTCTTCAAACAGGTTTTCTATTCCTTGCTCAGTTTCCTCTCTTTTGGGTACCCGTATTATGTGGATGTTGTTTTGTTTCATGTTGTCCCAAATTTCCTTTACACTCTCCTCCTGCTTTTTAATTTCTTTTTTTGTCGGAGCTGCTCTACTTGGGTATTTTTTCCTACCTTGTCTTCTAGTTCACTGATGTGGTCCTCTGCTTCTTCTAGTATTTTCTTGATGCTTTCTATTGAGTTGTTTACAGCAGTGATGTCATTTTTCATTTCTTCCTGGACCTTCTTCATTTCCTCTTGGTTCTGTCAAATTTTTCTTCCATTCTTTTCAGCCACCTCATGACCATTTCTCTGAATTCTTTCTCTGACAGGTTGCTTGCTTCCATTTTGTTTACTTCTTTTTCTGATGGTACCTCCTTTTTTTCATATGTGGGTTGTTTCTTTGTCTCCCCAGGGTCTTTCTACTCCAAGTGTCTGGTAATGTAGTTCTCTCTCCTGTGTTGATTTAAAGGCACAAGATACAACACAACCAGGTACAATGCACAAGGCACTGAACATAAATATATTCATGATATTATAACCACAAATAAAGGTGACCAACAGAGAGTGGCAAATTGGGGGATAGGAGAGAAAGAAAAAGAGAGAAAAAAAAGAAAGGAATGCCAAGATGAAAATGGGAGAAGCAAAAAGAAAAGTAGGAGAAAAAGGAAAGAGAATAAGAAATAAAATAGGAACAAACTATATATATGGGGAGAAAACTCCAATAGAATAGCTACTAATCTCAACAAATGTCAGCAACAAGTACCTGAAGATGAATACAAACTACAAACAACAACTAATATCAAGCAAGGTAAGGGGAAACAAACAAAAAACAAACAAAAACAAAGCAAACCAAAAAACAAAACAAAATAAAGAATAAGCAAAACAATCTCACAAAAAAAGCATAAAAAGTCGATATAATCAACATTCAAGGAAACAACAACAAAAGGATGGAGAGGAAAACAATTGTTTGGATAGTGAAGATAGAGAAAAGAGAGAAGTGTAAGGACTTGGAGTAAGGGATTTGAAATTAGGTATATATGTAGGGTGAAATTTTAACAAAGAGTAAAAAGAAAGAATAGGGAAAATCTAAACCAAGTTCTTCTTGTCTCAGGACCCCTTGCATTTTATTAACACAACTAGAGGCCTAGTGAATGAAATTCATGCATGAGGGGTTAGGGTTGTTCCTAAGCCCAACCTGCAGCCTCTCCAATCTGAGACAGCTGGCTCCCATCCACTCACCTGCCTGCCTGCCTGATTGCCCCTAACCGCTTCTATCTGCCAACCTGAACACACTTAACCACTCCCCTGCCAACTTGATCAATGCCTAACTATTCCCCTGATGGCCCAATTTCCCCCAACTGCCCTCCCCTGATGGCCTAGTCACCCCCAACTGCCCATCCCTTCAGACCTGGTCCCTCAAAACTGCCTCCCCTGCTGGCCATCTTGTGGTCGTCATCTTGTGTCCACATGGGAGTGGCCATCTTGTGTGTTGGAGTGACAGTCAATTTGCATATTACCTCTTTATTATACAGTGGTACCTCGAGATACGAGTTTAATTCGTCTGTAACCTTGAGGCGTGGGAAACTATGAGACACTCAAGTCATGGTAAACTGGTGGGTCGTGTGCAGCCAGCCAATCTCCACGATTACTCCTATCTCAAATGTTGCTCGTACTTCAAAGCAAAAATCGCTTTCTCGATGGCTCGTATCTCAAAAATCTCGTATGTTAGGGCACTCGTATCTCAAGGTACCACTGTATAGGATTTATCCTAAGGCAAGGTAGAGATATACACATCAAAGGATAGGGTTTCTCCTACAGAAGCATGGTCAGATTGGCGAATTACCTGTGGCTGTTCAGGTGTTTGGCCAACAAGACACAATAACATGTAGATTAAGATGCCCTGAGCTGTCTGGCAGCAAACAATCAATTTAATGCATCCCTTTCAGATTTGGGAAATGTCTTCAGCCATTCCCAACATATGTGACTCAGCCTTTGTTGATCAAGTTCCATCAACCTTTTGATGAAACTCTTGCAATTATGACATGCTGGAATTGGCTTCTGACAGCTTGTGAATGTTTTCTAAATGAAGAAATGAAAAATAAATTGAACCTACTTATTAACATAAATGTTAATTCTGGCTCTTAAAAACTGTACAGGCTAAATTATCTTGGAACTAGTCAAATATTCATAAAGAAATCTTATTTCAGAATACTGTATCTTTGCTCTATGACAAATGTAGCTATCATTTACAATTTTAGTTTTTCATGGAAAGGAAAGATCCTTGTGGTTAATCAGGGTACTTCCTTTTAATAAGGCACTGTTCTTAAGCTTATGACTTTTTTTAATGGAATGAGACCAAAAACTAAATTAAATGTGTCCCTAGTTAGAAGAGCAGTATTACACTCTGAGGGAACCTTCTCTAGAACAGAACGCCAGAATATTACAAGATTGCAAACCAAAGGTGATAGAAATAGCTCATAAGAAAATGAATTTTGAGGTAGTTTATTAACACATTTGCAAATGTACCAGTATGTGAGGAAAGAAAGAGAGAGAGAGAGAGAGAGAGAGAGAGAGAGAGAGAGAGAGAGAGAAAGAGGGAGAGAGAGAGAGAGATATGACTTTTTGGGTCCATTGGATAAAATGATATTGTTAATTCAAATCCATTTATCTCAAGTAGTGACATTCACAATGGCCTTATCCAAAGAGAAGGCTTTTAATATTTTCCATAAGAATTGATGTGTTGTCCATGATCTCAAATGTATTGCTACTAACAACAGATGTTCCAGATTTTGGCAGTGATTTCATTTCCTTGATATATTAATATAGAGGTTAGTTTTCACTTCCAGTGATGGTATGGAAAAAAGTATAGCAGGTCCAGTAATCACATTTTAGATGTCATTCTTCTACTTTTGAGAAAATTAGTTCTAAGTAGTATCACATTTTAATACAAGGGACTTCTGAAGAGAATGCAAGCCATAATATATATTTAGTGATAATTTATTGGGAGGTATTTTAGTATATTCCCCCATTTCACATTTAATACTACTTTAAACATCATGAATAAGAAATAAAAGTTATTGAAGCAACAAATAGTCTCATGGTTTTCTAAAAAGAGCTCTGTATATTTTATCTTATTTACCATTTGTTTTTTTAAACATAGGCTTCTTTTGTGTTTCTATATCCACATTAGAGAAGAACTATGGATTGGTGCAAGAGCACAAATTGTGGAGTATGAAAACCTGTGGAAAATTCTGAATTTGTTTATCTTTTTAACCCTTCCATTCCAGATTGCAATAACTGAATGAGTTCATTGATGGATGTAGTAGGGCTTATGAAAATGCTTGATTATTAGTTATTAGTAGAGGTAGTTTTTATAACTGGATATGAAAGAATTAGAAAAGTAGAATGTCTATGGGATAATATTGCTGGAAAGAGAATTTTAGAAAATTTAAATTGTCCTAATATATGCGTGATTAATACTCTTGCGGTGGGGTAGCTATATGTTCAGATTAAATATCTATTTGTAAGTGTAGAGTTATTAGTATTTTACTTAAATGTCTTCTGGACTTGTGATTATTTAGAAAAATCCTTTCTAATTCTGAGACTATTAAAATTCTCTTATGATTTTTTTTCACTTAAAATATTCATTATATTATATTACATTTATGAACTTTGGAGAATTTATGCTTGTATAAAGTTAGAGGTTTAGATCCAATTGTATTTTTTTCCTATGGGATATCCACTCATTGCAACTTTTTATTATTAACATAGGTTATTCTTTAATTTCAGAGGCTATCATGACATGTCATTTCAATCTTTTAGCTAAAAGTCTCCTTTGTGTTACTTAGGTTTCTGAGAGTTCTGATAAAAAAAAAAGTCTATCACATGAAAATCGCATGTTGTGGGATGAAATTGCCAAGCTAAGACTGGAAATAGACACAGTAAAAAATCAGACCCAGGAAATGGGAAAAAAATATTTTGAAGACATTGTAATTATCAAAGAAATGAATGACCATCTTCAAAAGACAATAAGAAAAATAGTATTTCAATACAATGCGCAGCTTGAAGTTCTGAGAGCTGAGTGTATAATGCTGAACTGTAAACTGGAGAATGAACAACAAAACAGAGGAAGACTGGAAGCAGAAGTTGAAACATACCAGTCTAGATTGGCTACTGCTGTACAGAATCATGAATATTGTCAGACATCAAAAAGAGATCTGCAACTTGCTTTCCTGGGAGCAAGAGATGAATGGTTTTGTTTATGGGACAAAATGAATTTTGATATATCTAACCTAAAACATAACCATGAGGTTCTTTCTCAACAACTTTCTAAAGCAGAAAGTAAAAGCAATAGCTTAGAAACTGAGCTTCATTACACAAGAGATGCTCTCAAAGAAAGGACATTGGTTTTAGAAAGAGACCTCCATCAAAAACTGTGTCAAAAGGAGGAAATTGAATACCTGTATCAAGAGGAACAAGGTAAAGTGGATAAAGACATTGGAAAGCAGGAATCCTTACAGGAGAGGCTATCTCATCTACAGAGTGAAAATACGCGGCTTCACCAGCAACTGGACCAGGCTCACAGCAAAGCTGACAGGGAAGAAAACACAGCAATTAACATTCAAGATCAGATTCTGGATAAAATAAATATACTTAAAGCTGAAAGTGTAAAGCAAATTCTTAAGCTGAAGGAAAGTATCAATGAGTTAATCAACGAATGGCATCATTTTTAAGAAAGTATATATGAATATGAAAATGATAATGTAGAAAGAGATGTAAGTATCCAGACAAATAAATATTTTTCAAGTTTCCTAAGAGGAAATTTAGAGTAATATCTGATGGTGGCTAAATGTTGAATCTAGATGAATATTAGAAATGTAGAGATTATTGCCCTAGCTGGTTTGGCTCAGTGGATAGAGCTTTGGCTTGAGGACTGAATGTTCCCAGGTTCAATTCTGGTCAAGGGCACATGCCCGGTTGTAGCCTCAGTCCCCAATTGGGGTGTACAGGGGACAGTCAATCAATAATTCTCTCTCATCATTGATGCTTCTCTCTTTCTCTCCCTCTTCCTTCTTCTCTGAAATCAATAAAAAATATATATTTTTTAAATATCCAGTTTATAAATGTATTTGCTCTATCAGCTTTAAAGCAGACGATGTATCCTAAACCTGAGAGGTGCTTTGTTTTGAGTAAAGATAATGTGCTGCCCATAAAATTTTAAGAGGTTACATTATACATTATTAATAGATATCAATTTATATTAATAATTTAGTCTTATATTAATAGAATAATAATTTTAATACTTCTATCACCAAATTTAAAACCATTAAGAAGTAGGTAAATGGAAATGCTCTACCTAAAATTAGTATTTTTGAAATTAAGATTCAATTAGGTGGATTAATTTAACAGCTAAATTCAGATTTTTCAGATGAACTGAAATGTAGATGCTGTATTATATAATACCTTTCCTTCAATAAGTTCTTATACATTTTAGTTTGTGTAATGTTATTTTTATTCATGCCCATTTGAATTAAATTTGGAAATATTTCAGTCTCAAGTAATATATTCATATGACCTCTCAACTCTTTTAAAGACATCTTCTTTTCATTAAATCGTAAGTCTAGGACAAATGTGATGAGCTTTAGCAAACCTATACTTGATTTAATCTTTCTACTACTATTTATAATTTTCTTTGAATATGTTTACAAATAATGTGCTTATGTTTCTCATTTTGAGGCCTAATTACTATCATTTGGAAATAAGTTTGTCCAAGACAGAGAGAATTGCAGCTCTCTGTGATTTATTAACTTGGCATTTCAGACTAAGGTGGGGTGGCAGGGTTTATGTGTAGCAGGGAGGCAGGTGAAGGCCTGGTTAGCTAGGGTCTTGAAGGCCATTGTAATAACTTCACTTTTCTTCTAATTAAGGAACCTGTTGGAAGGAGTTGGACAGGGGATTGAATATGTGAGGAACTCTGAAGTTAACTGAAACCTCTGGTTAAAAAATATAAATAAATGAGAAAGTTTTTCATAATATTGCATTTACTACCACTTGATCCACCTACATGTCCATTTCTCTTTGAGATGTCAGTAGGTTGTATAGGTATGAGATTTATGGGGGAAAGGGATGAGACTGGGGCATAATCAGCTATCTGATTAGGCAGGAAGGTTACATTTTCTGTGACTTTAACCTGTTTTAGCAAACAGGAACAAGTCCATATGAGGAAAAGAAGGTGAATTGATGTAGCTGGTGATATTTTTCTAATCATAGTTTATTGTCATAACATTATGATAATAATATGTGACTCTAATAAGGTATATCCAGGATGGGGCAAAAGTAGGTTTATACTTTTTATAGTAGTTTGTACGGAGAATAATACAATAATTAGCCAACAACAATACAAGAATAAACTCTGTGTTTAACGTACTCACAACTGTAAACCTTTTGTCCCCATCCTTTATGTGAAGTTATGTATTTTTAACATAATTTAATAATGATGTGATTTATAAAATCAGTAACAAATACCTTATTCAGCCATTGTGAGACAATTTCAACAAGAACTGGCTGTTATAAAAAAAAAACTATCTATAATAGAGGTTTTTCTGGAGATTGAATCAGGTCATCATATGTATTGAGAAGATAAGAAACAAGATTTCAAGAACAAACTACATCAAAGCAGGAGTGAAGTATGTGTGAAATTTAACCTGCCATCAGTTAGACTATAGCTGGTTAAATAATGTAAAATGTTTTTAGGATACTACTTTTCATGGCAGCTTTCTTATGTATTTCATTGTGATTAATTTATTATAATTGTATTATATTTATAGTGCACTTCTATCTTAAACCCTGGCTTTTATTCTGCCATTTGTTCACTTTTAAAAATGTTTACCTTTAGGAAAGTTGAGAATTATGCATCATTTTTTAATATATTTTATTGATTTTTCACAGAGAGGAAGGGAGAGTGATAGAAAGTCAGAAACACTGATGAGAGAGAGACATCGATCAGCCGCCTCCTGCACACCCCACACTGGAGATGTGCCCGCAAGCAAGGTACATGCCCCCAACCGGAATCGAACCCGGGACCTTTCAGTCCGCAGCCCGACGCTCTATCCACTGAGCCAAACTGGTCTCGGCTGCATCATTTTTCATAGAAGTCAAGAGAATTTATTTTCTACTAAATAATATTTCAGTTCATAGCATTAGAAAAGCCACCTCACAACTCGTTTTCAGGTAAGCTCTTCACCTTGAGGGCTAATTACACATGGGAACTGACCCAGACTTTGGATGGGACTGTTGTAGGTCATACCACAACCTCAGGGCCTCCCTCAATAGAGGCTGACTTATGCCAATTATTTGGGGAAACTTGAGAAAGCAAGAAAGCAATCCTCCCTACGTTTACCCAGCAGCACATAGGGCATATCATGTAGGGATGGGTTATGGGTGTGGCGAACTCAGCATTATATCTGCCCAGCCGAAGGTAGCCCTGAATGTGGAACTAACGGGGACTATTACTGTGCCCAATGGGGTTGTGAGACTATGGCACTGTGGACTACCAGAAATCTCGCCATCCGGTTCAAGAGAATAGTAAGCTCCAGGGGCCCCTTCCAAAAACTGCATGGTAGGAGACTGCAATCCCGTTGTTATCAGGCCCCTAAACTGGGAGGAGAGTTACTAGGATGCGGGAAAAACTTGAGGACTGCTACTGTATGTAGCTAGGAGGAATCCCGGGGTCCTCTTCACCATCCAGAGAACCCAGCAGACCCCAAGGGAAAACCTCATCGGGCCTTTAAGACCCTTAGACCAGAGGCTGCCTCCAGTACAGCCACTTAGGCCCCATCCCACACCACCACCTCCTACCCGGAACAATTCTGAATTGACTCCTCTGACCAAGGTGACGGTGGCCCTTGTTCCTAAGACTCATACTACCAAACCAAGCTGGAGACCTATCCTGGACACTCTGGATGCGGTCTTTAACTTTCCAAATCAGACCTCCCCAAATGCCACCAGAGACTGTTGGTTGTGTTTAAACCAGAACCCCCCTACTACATTGGGGTAGGAGCAAATGCCACTGTTGGTTCAGATTCATCAGACATTAGAAATGTTTCAGTTGCAAACCCCCCACAAGAGATGTGCAGATGGGGGAACACCCGAAAATTAATCCTTAGGGATTACCAGGGATGAGGTATTTGTGTTATGTCCTCAGAGGTTGATTTATCAAAATCCCCTTATGGTGAATCCTGTTCCTCAGGACTGAGGTTTGGCAAGGACAATGAAGAGGAGGCAGACCGATACCTAGTGGCCCCTGAAGGTACCTGGCTTGCGTGCACCACAGGAATCACCCCTTGTGTCTCTCTTCTGACACTGATACACCCACACAAGCTTCCTTTATGCATCTTAGCTCATATCCTACCCCAGGTATATTACTATTCTGGGAAGGAAGAGTCTAGCCCCTGGGAGAGTTCCTAGTGCCCCGGTAATTGTCCCCCTGCTTGTGCGCCTGGGAATAGCCAGATCAGCTGCTGTAGGCACTGCAGCACTGGTCATGGGGGATAAAACTTTAAGGAACTTAGCAGCCAAGTAGATTGAGACTTAAGCACCTTAGAGGAAAATGTAAACTGCCTAGAGCAGTGCAGTGGTTCTCAACCTTTCTAACGCTGCACCCTTTAATACAGTTCCTCATGTTGTGGTGACCCCCAACCATAAAATTATTTTCATTGCTACTTCATAACTGTAATTTTGCTACTGTAATGTAATGTAAATATTTGTGTTTTCCGATGGTCTTAGGCTCTATAGCAGGGGTTCTCAACCTGTGACCCACAGGTTGAGAACACTAGCAGGGTGGCCTTAGACCATCGTCAATGGTTCATCAATCTTGTTTATCCTGACATTGCTTAGGAAAAACTATTTTGTCTTGCGTTGTTTTACTCTGAAAAAACAGTGGTAAATGTGCTTAAAAGTGGTCCTACACAAAAGGTCGTGGCTGCTTTCTGGACTCCCTGTATGGAGAAAGGCAGAGCAGTCACCAGCCGGCTAATAAAGACTCCCTAAATTTTAATTTGGTCTGGACTTTAGTGGTCATTCACTCACATCCACTCCACAATAATAGTATGTTCTCCCATCTGTTTATGTCTTCCTCTATCTTTTTTTTTTCAGTGTCCTATAGTTTTCCTAGTATAGGTCTTTTACCTTCTTAGTTAATTTTATTTCTAAGTATCTTAATTTTTTTGGTGTGATGGTGAATGAGATTTTTAAAAATCTCTCTTTCTGTAGTTCACTATTGGTGTATAAAAATGCCATAAATTTCTTGGAATTAATTTTGTATACTGCTACATTGCTGAATTCATTTATTAAGTCTAATAATTTTTGATGGACATTTTAGGGTTTTCTATGTACAGAATCATGTCATCTGCAAATAATGACAGTTTTACATTTTCTTTTCCAGTTTGGATACATTTATTTATTCTTCTTGTCTGATGGCTATGGCTAGCACTTCCAGAACTATGACAAACAGAAGTGGTGATTATGGACATCCTTGTCTCATTCTTGTTCTTAGGGGAAATGGTTTTAGTTTTTGCGCATTGAGTATGATGTTGGCTGTAGGTTTGTCATATATGGTTTTTATTATGTTGAGATATGATCCCTCTATTCCCATTTTGCTGAGGGTTTTTATCAAGAAAGGGTGTTGGATTTTGTCAAATGCTTTTTCTGCATCAATTAATGTGACTATGTGATTTTTATCTCTCAATTTATTTATGTATCACATTTATTGATTTCTGGATATTGTACCAGCCTTGCATCCCCAGGATAAATCCTACTTGGTCATGGTGTATGATCTTTCTAATGTAATTCTGGATACAATTTGCTAATATTTAGCTAAGGATTTTGCCATCTATGTTCATGAGGAATATTGGCCTGTAATTATTTTTCCTTGTGTTGTCTTTATCTGGTTTTGGTATTAGGTTAATATTGGCTTTATAGAATGAGCTTGGAAGTGTTCCTTTCTCTTGAATTTTTTGGAATAATCTGAGGATGATAGGTTTTAGTTCTTCCCTGAATGTTTGGTAAAGTCCCCTATGAAGCCATCTGGCCCTGGGCTTTTGTTTGCTGGAAGCTTTTGATGACTGCTTCAATTTCTTTGGTAGTTATCAGCCTGTTCAGGTTTTTTTTATTCTTCCTGATTTAGTTTTGGATAGTCATATTTTTCTAAGACTATGTGCATTTTCTCTAGGTTGTCTAGTTTGTTGAAATAGAGTTGTTAATAATATTTTTTCACAATCCCTTGTATTTCTGGGGGTGAGGGAGCCTGTTGTTATTTCACCTTTTTCACTTCTGATTTTTTTTTAATTTGGGTCCTCTCTCTTTGCTTCTTGGTGAGCCTGGCTAGAGGTTGATCAATCTTGTTTATCCTTTCAAAGAACCAGCTCTGCTTTCATTCATCTTTTGTTTCTTTTTCTTTTTGTCGCTATATTATTTATTTTGCTCTGACTTTATTATCTCCTTCCTTCTGCTCACACTGGAATTTTCTTGTTCTCTCTAATTCTTTAAGTTGTAGAGTTAGAGAATTTATTACAATTTTTTCTTGTGTTTTGACATAGACCAGTAAAGCTATAAACTTTCCTCTCAGGACTGCTTTCACTGTGTCCCATAGATTTGGGATTATTGTGTTTTCATTGTCATTCATTTCCAGGATGTTTTTAATTTCTTCTTTCATATCTTTGGTAACCCATTCATTGTTTAATAACATGCTATTCAACTTCCAAGTGTTTGATTTTTTTTAATTGTTTTTTGTTGTAGTTTATTTCTAATATTATGCCATTTTGGTCTGAGAAGATGTTTGGTATGATTTCAATCTTATGGAATTTGGAGAGACTTTGCCTGTGACCCAATATGTGGTCTATCTTTGAAAATGTCCCATGTGCACTTGAGAAGAACATATATTCCATGGCTTTGGGGTGAAATGTTCTGAAGATGTCAATTAAGTCCATCTGATCTAGTGAGTCATTTTGGATTGCTGTTTCTTTGCTGATTTTTTGTCCAGAAGATTTTTCCAGTGATGTCAGTGGGATATTAAAGTTCCCTATTGTTGTCTATCTCTCCCTTGATATCTTCCAGAAGGATTTTTGTTTTTTGTTTTTATGTATTTGGGTGCTCCTGCATTGGGTGCATATATGTTTACCAGGGTTATATCCTGTTTTTGTATCAATCTCTTTAGTATTACGAAGTGACCTTCCTTATATCCTGGTATGGTCTTCATTTTGAGGTCTATTGCTACCCCAGCTTTTTTTCATTTCCATTTGCCTGGAAGATATTTTTCTATCCCTTAACTTTCAGTCTGTGTGACTTCCTTGTTCTGAGGTGGGTCTCTTGTAGGCAGCATATATATGGGCCATGATTTTTTATCCATTTAGCCACTTGATTTCTTTTGATTGGAGCAGTTAGTCCATTTACATTTAAAGTTATTATTGATAGATACATGTTTTTAGCCATTTTTTATATTTTGCGCTTGCATTCCTTCTTCTCTTCCTATTTTTTTTTCCTTTTACAGCAGTCAATTTAGCATTTATTACACTTCTGGCTTGGTGGTAATCAACTCCCTTAGTCCTTTTTTTTGTCTGTGACGGTCCTGATTTCCCTTTCAGTTTTGAATGATAGCCTTGCTGGATTCAGTTTCTTGCTTTTCATCACTTTGTACATTTCATTCCATTCTCTTCTGGCCTGATGTGTTTCTACTGAGAAATCAGTTGATAGTCTAATGGGAGATCCCTTATAGGTAATTTTCTGTCTCTCTCGGTCAGCCTTTAAGATTCTTATTCTGTCGTTGGTGTTTGCCAATATAATTATGATATATCTTGGTGTTGATTTTTTTTGAGGGGGTTCATCTTGTTTGGGACTCTGTGTGCTTCTTGGACATGTGTGAGTTTTTTCTTCCTAATATCAGGGAAGTTTTCTGTCATTGTTTCTTCAAACAGGTTTTCTATTCCTTGCTCAGTTTCCTCTCTTTGGGCACCACAATTATGCAGATGTTTCTTTCCTGATGTCTCTTAGGCTCTTCTCAGTCTTTTAAGGTTTCTCTTTCCCAGTTGCTGCTCTGCTTAGGTATTTTTGTTTTGTTTTATTTTGTTTTGTTTTGTTTTGTTTACCTTGTCTTCTAGTTCACTGATGCCATCTCAGATTCCTCTAATCTACTGTTGATACTTTCCATTGTGTTCTTTAATGCAAGTATGTCATTCTTCATTTTCACTTGGTTCTTCTTCATTTCCCCTAGATTCTTACATATCTTGAATTCAGCATTCTTATAATCATTTCTATGAATTATTTCTCTTACAAATTGCTTGCCTCCATTTTGTTTACAATCCTTTTCTGTGATTCGTGCTTTTCCTTTTCTTTTTTTTATTTATTAATTTTTTATACATATCTCCCCATTGCCCCCCTCCCTCTCAGGCATACCCCAACCACCCAGTGTCTGTGTTCATTGGTTATGCTTATATGCATGCATACAAGTCCTTTGATAGGTCTCTTATGTACCTCACCTAACTTTAATCTTCCTGCTGTAATTTCACGGTCTGTTTGAAGCTTTACTGCCTCTGTATCTATCTTTTTGTTCATTAGTTTATAATGTTCTTTATTATCCACAAATGAGTGAGATCATGTGATGCTTCTCCTTCATTGACTGGCTTATTTCACTAAACATAAGGCTCTCCAGTTCCAACCAGGTAGCTGCAAATGGTAAGAATTCCTTCTTTTTAATGGCAGCATAGAATTCCAATGTGTAGATGTACCACAGTTTTCTGATCCACTCATCTGCTGATGGGCACCTAGGCGGTTTCCAAATTGTAGCTATTGTAAATTGTGCTGCTATGAACATAGGGGTGCATAAATCCTTTCTGATTGGTGTTTGTGATTTGTTAGGATAAATTCCTAAGAGTGGGATAACAGGGTCAAATGGGAGATCCATTTTTAGTTTTTTGAGGAAACTCCATACTGTTCAAAACAGTGGCTGCACCAGTCTGCATTCCCACTAACAGTGCACTAGGGTTCCTTTTTCTCCACATCCTCGCCAACACTTGTCGTTTGTTGATTTGTTGATGATTGTCATTCTGACCCGTGTAAGATGGTATCGCGTTGTTGTTTTGATTTGCATCTCTCGGATGATTAGTGACATTGACCATGTTTTCATGTGTCTCTTGGCCTTCCTCCTGTCGTCTTTCATAAAGGTTCTATTTAGGTCCATTGCCCATTTTTGTATTGGATCGTTTATCTTCCTTTTATTAAGTTGTATAAATTGGCTATAGATTTTGGAGATTAAACCTTTATCAGTGATAACATTTGCAAATATGTTCTCCCATACAGTGATCTTTCTTGTTGTTTTGTTGATGGTTTCTTTTGCTGTGCAAAAGCTTTTTATTTTGATGTAGTCCCATTTGTCTATTTTTTCTTTAGCTTCAATTGCCTTTGGAGCAGTATCAGTGAAGAAGTTCTTTTGGCATCTATCTGAGATTGTGCTGCCTGTGGATTCCTCTAGTATTTTTATGGTTTCCCTTCCAATGTTTAAGTCCTGTATCCATTTTGAGTTTATTTTTGTATTTGGTGTAAGTTGGTGGTCCAGTTTCATTCTTTTGCATGTATCTGTCCAATTTCCCCAACACCATTTATTGAAGAGGCTATCTTGGCTCCATTGAATGTTCATGCCTCCTTTGTCAAATATTAGTTGAGCATAGTGGTTTGGGTGGATATCTGGGTTCTCTATTCTATTCCATTGGTCTATATGTCTGTCCTTGTGCCAGTACCAGGCTGTTTTGAGAACAGTTGCTTTGTAGTATAGCTTGAAATCTGGTATTGAGATCCCACCTACTTTATTTTTCTTTCTCAGAATTGCTGTAGCTATTCATGGTCTTTTTTTGTTCCAGATGAATCTATGAAGAATTCTTTCTAGGTCTGTGAAATATGTCATTGGTATTTTAATGGGTAGTGCACTGAGTCGAAAGATTGCTTTGGGTAGAATGGACATTTTAATGATGTTGATTCTCCCAATCCATGAGCATGGTATGCTCTTCCATCTGTTAACATCTTCCTCTATCTCTTTTTTCAGTGTCCTGTAGTTTTCTGCATATAGGTCTTTTGCCTCTTTAGTTAGGTTTATTCCTAGGTATCTTAATTTTTTTGGTGCGATGGTAAATGGGATTGCTTTTTTAGTCTCTTTTTCTGTAATTTTACTATTAGTGTATAGAAATGCCAGAGACTTCTTAGCATTAATTTTGTATCCTCCTACCTTGCCAAATTCATTAATTAAGTCGATTAGTTTTGGAATGGAGTCCTTTGGGTTTTTATGTACAATATCATGTCATCTGCAAATAAGGACAGCTTTAATTCTTCTTTTCCAATTTCGATGCCTTTTATTTCTTCCTCTTGTCTAATTGCAATGGCTAATACTTCCAGAACTATGTCAAACAGGAGAGGTGAGAGTGGGTATCCCTGTCTTGTTCCTGTTCTTAGGGGAAATGGTTTTAGTTTTTGCCCATTGAGTATGATGTTAGCTGTGGGTTTATCATATATGACTGTTATGATGTTGAGGTATGCTCCTTCTATTCCCACTTTGCTGAGAGTTTATATCAAAAAAGAGTGTTGGATTTTGTCAAATGCTTTTTCTGCATCAGTTGATATGACTATGTGATTTTTATCTCTCAGTTTCTTTATGTGATGTATCACGTTTATTGATTTGCAGATATTGTACCATCCCTGCATTCCTGGGATGAATACCACTTGGTCATGGTGTATGATCTTTCTGATGTACTGCTCTATCCGATTTGCTAGAATTTTGTTGAGGATTTTGGCATCTATGTTCATGAGAGATATTGGCCTATAATTCTCTTTCATTGTGTTGTTTTTATCTGGTTTTGGTATTAGGGTGATGCTGGCTTCATAGAAGGTGTTTGGAAGTGTTCCTTCTTCTTGAATATTTTTGAATAGTCTGAGGAGGATAGGTTTTAATTCTTCCTTGAATGTTTGGTTAAACTTTCCTGTGTAGCCATCTGGTCCCCGGCTTTTATTTGCTGGAAGTTTTTGATGACTGCTTCACTTTCTTCCATAGTTATTGAACTATTGAAGTGTTTAGATTCCTTCTCTTTGAGTTTTGGAAGGTTATATTTTTCAAGAAAAATGTCCATTTCTTGCAGGTTGTCCAATTTGTTGGAATAGAGTTGTTCATAGTATTTTTTAACAATCCTTTGTATTTCCACAGGGTCTGTTGTTATTTGTCCTCTTTCATTTCTGGTTTTGTTTATTTGGGTCTTCTCTCTTTGCTTCGCGGTGAGCCTGGCTAGAGGTCCATCAATCTTGTTTATCCTTTCAAAGAACCAGCTCTTGGTTTTGTTGATCTTTTGAATTGTAACTTTGGTCTCCAAGTTGTTTATCTTCACTCTGATCTTCACTTTTTCCTTCCTTCTGAGTACACTGGGATTTTCTTGTTGCTCTCATTCTAGCTCTTTGAGTTGTAGAGTTAGGTAATTTATTACCATTGTTTCCGGTTTTTTGCAGTAGGCGTGTAGGGCTATGAACTTCCCTCTCAGGACTGCTTTCACTGTGTCCCATAAATTTTGTATTGTTGTGTTGTCATTGTCATTTGTTGCCATGATGTTTTTTTATTTCTTCCTTGATCTCTCTGGTTACCCAGTAGTTGTTTAATAGCATGCTGTTTAGTCTCCATGTATTTGATTTCTTTCAATTGTTTTTATTATAATTGATTTCCATTTTTATGCCACTGTGGTCTGAGAAGATACTTGATATGATTTCTATCTTCTTGAATTTGAAGAGACTTTTCTTATGTCCCAACATATGATCTGTCTTTGAAAATGACCCATGTGCACTGGAGAAGAATGTATATTCTGTGGCTTTGGGGTAAATTGTTCTGAAGATGTCAATTAATTCCATCTGGTCTAGTGTGTCATTTAGGATTGATGTTTCTTTGTGATTTTTTTGTTTAGAGGATTTGTCCAATGGTGACAGTGGGGTATTAAAGTCTTCTACTATGCTAGTATTGCTGTCAATCTCTCCCTTAATATCCTCCAAGAGTCTTTTTATGTATTTAGGTGATCCTATATTGGGTGCTTATATATTTATCAGCGTTATTTCTTCTTGTTGGATTGTTCCCTTTAGTATTATGAAGTGGCCTTCTTTATCTCTTGTATGTCCTTCACTTTGAGATCTAATTTGTCAGATATAAGTATTGCGACCATAAAATACAACCTTCCATCCCTTCACCCTCAATCTGTATGCTTCTCTTTTCCTGAGGTGGGTTTCTTGCAGACAGCAGATATATGGATCATGTTTTCTTATCCAATCAGTTACCCTATGTCTTTTGATTGGAGTATTTAATCCATTTACATTTAAAGTTATTATTGATAAGTACTTATCTGTTGCCATTTTTATTCCTTACCCCCGAGTTCCTTCTTCACTTCCACTTTCTTTTTATTACAGCAGACCCTTTAACATTTCTTGCATTGCTGGTTTGGTGGTAATATATTCCCTTAGTCCTTTTTTGTCTGTGAAGCTTCTGATTTCACCTTCAATTTTGATTGAGAGTCTTGCAAGGTACAGTATTCTTGGATTCAGACCCTACCTTTGCATGACTTTGTATATTTCATTCCATTCCCTTCTGGCCTGATGAGTTTCTGTTAAGAAATCAGTAGTTAGTCTTATGGGTGTTCCTTTGTAGGTAACTTTCTGTTTCTCTCTGGCTGCTTTTAAGATTCTTACTTTGTCATCGGTGTTTGCCAATTTAATTATAATGTGCCTTGGTATCGGTTTGTTGGGGTTCATTTTGCTTGGGACTCTGTGAGCTTCTTGGATTTGTGTGGTTTTTTCTTTCCTATAATGGGGAAATTTTCTGTCATTATTTCTTCACACAGGTTCTCTATTCCTCGTTCAGTTTCCACTCTTTCTGGAACCCCCATTATGCGGATGTTGTTGTGTTTCATGTTATCCCAAAGTTCCCTTAGGCTCTCCTCTTGCTTTTTAACTTTTTTTCTAGAAGCTGCTGTACTTGAGTATTTTTTCCTACCGTGTCTTCTAGCTCACTGATGCAGTCCTCTGCTTCTTCTAGTCTACTTTTGATGCTTTCTATTGAGTTCTTTTTAGCAGTGATGTCATTTTTCATTTCTTCTTGATTATTCTTCATTTCTTTTAGGTTCTTCCGCATTTCTTCCTGCTTCTTATGCATTTCTTCTTGCTGCTTTTGCATTTCTTCTTGCTTCTTCTTCATTTCCTCTTGGCTCTTACTTACAATGTCGAACTTGTCTTCCATTCTTTTCATCTACCTTATGATCATTTGTCTGAACTCTTTCTCTGGCAGGCTTATTTCTGCTTCTATTTCATTTACTTCCTTTTCTGGTGATACCTGCCTATCTGTCGTATGCGGGCTGTTCCTTCTTCTGCCCATGTTTTTTCTTCTCTGGGTGTCTGGTTATGTAGTTCTCTCTCCTATGTTGATTCAAAGGCACAAACTATAACACGACTTGGTACAGCACACAAGGCACTGAACAGAAATATATTCACGATGTTAATATTCACCAATAAGGTGACCACCAATGAAAGACAAATTAGTTGTAAGTAGAGAAAGAGGAAGAGGAAATTGAGGGCAAAAGAAAGGAAAGAAGTGCCAAAATCAAATTGGGAAAGGGAGAAAAAAAATAAATAAGTGAACTAAAAATAAAATAAAATAAAATTTTAAAAAAGGAGAAGAAGTAAAAGAAAAGAGAAAGAGAAACAAAGAGAGAACAGAAAGTGGATAAGAGAGAAAAGGGGAACAAAATATAGATGTCAGGAGAAAACTCCAATAGAACAGTCACTATTCCCAATAAAAGCCAGCAACTAGTACCTAGAGATTAATACAAACTGCAGATAACAACTGGTATCAAGGGAGGTGAGGAAGAAGAGAGGTAAAAAACAAAGCAAGCAAAAAGCAAAATAAAACAAGTAGAATACGCTAAAACAATCTCACGAAAAAGTTCAAAAAATCGATATAATCACTGTTCAGACCAATAGTAACAAAAGGACATAGAGAAAAAAGAACTTTTTGGCTGGTGAAGACAAGAGGAGAGAGGTTTGTATGGACTTGTAGTAGGTGATTTCAAATTAGATATATAAGTGGGGTGAAATTTTAACCAGGTAAAGAGAAAGAATAGGGGGAAACTAAAGTTGGAAAAGGGAAAGAGAAACAACAAAATGGGGAAAGTTAGGAGGAAAGTGTTGGCATAAAGGTAGAGTTGAGTTGGAGTAAAAGTGTGCTAAAGGAAAGATGAAAATAGAATGTCCAAAAAGGTAAAATACTAGTAGTAATTAATAGTATTAGTTGAAAACAAAAATGTAATAATCAAAAAGGTAAAATCAATTGAGGTGGAAAGAAAGAAATAGTCTTTTAATTAAAATATGTATAAATGAAAAATTTAAAAAAAATAAAAATAAATAAAAAAAATAGAGTGGTCATTCACTTCCAGTATTGTTCTGCTTGTCACTCCTGTTTCCCAGTAGGGAAGGTATTGCAGTTCCTTGTGTTGCACTGTTAACATTTTAATCTCTTTATTCTTTTGTGGTTATGTGAGAATCAATTTGTGCGTCATCCACTGGGTGGCAGTGTTTCGGACTTGATCTCTGAGACAAAGCACAGGACCTCTCTAGGCTGTGCTCAGATCCTGCTACTCTGTGGTTCTCAATGCCAGTTTGTGGGGATTTTGCAGCTGGGACACTGTAATAACTTCCAGGCTGTCCCTCTGCCTCAGATAAAAAACGATTCGTTTTCCAGAGCTCCCCTCTGTCAACAGCTTGGAGAGTTTGCCTCCACACTTAGGGATCACACCCTGCCCACCTCCGAGAACCTCTCCAGAGGCAGCTTTCCCGCAGCCCGGCTCCCACAGTGTGCGTGTCTCTGTTCTGAGCAGCAGGAGACCTCACCTTATCTTAGTCGAAATCTGACCTTTCCGTGTGCCGTGTGGATCTCTGAATCCGACATGTGTCTGTGTCAATTGGAGAGCGGTGTTCTGGGTCCCCGGCTGTTTGGTGGGTGTTTCAGCCGTAGCTTTCAGACCGCCACAGACATCCACCTCCCTCAGCAAGATGGCGCCATCTCCACGTTCGCACCGGCGGCTCCAGCCGACAAAAACCCCGTGGCAGTGGGGCTGCCTGGCCAAAAGAGCCCCGTCCAGCAGTTCCCCGCCTTCTCCTGGAGTTCAACTGACTCCTAACTTGCCACAAACACTTCCCGTGTGACTTTCAGCTGCTCTCTCTCCCTCTGCCCAGAGACAGAGCTCCAGATACATCTGTCTATTCAGCCGCCATTTTCCAACCTCCCTCCTTTTCTTTTGTATGTTAGTTATGTAGGTTTTTTTACTCCCCATTTTTGGCTGTTTCTTTGTGGGTTTTTTTTTTCCTATGTATTAGATCAAACTTCTATGTCACCCAGATTATTTTTTTAGTTTTTCTTGTATAGTAGATGTTTTGGGGGACCCAGTGGTGCAACTCTCAGGGTCTTCTGATTGTGTATTCTACGGATGCTCCCTACTTGGAATATTTGGGTCCTCCTGGAATAGCTGGGTCTTGAGTGTTATTGTCCCGTTCATGGATGGAGTCTCCTCTCCAGGTGTCTGGTTATGCAGCTCACTCTTTACCACATTGACCAAAGACCACAAAATATAACTTGACAAGATCTGACACAAAGTGAACAAAACACAGATATACTGATAATCCCAATAAAAGTGACCACCAGAATTAGGAGAGAGAAAAGAGAGCAAAAATGGTACTGAGAAAAAGAAAAAAAAAGGGAAAGAGAGAAAAGAAAAAGGAAGCAAAATGAAAGAGAAAAAAAAAAATATATATATATATCTATATATAGATATATAGATATATATATGGAGAAAATTCCATGAGACAAACAAATAAACCAAAAAAATTCAAACAACAAACACTCGGAAAAAATGGGGAGGGGGGAGAACAGAATCTGTAGAGGCAGAGCTTATATCCAGAAAGTAAGATAGAAAAATTAAGTGAATAGGGCAATGGCCATGGTTCATTATAGAGGAGGTAGAAAGAGAATGAGTGGATAAGAAGAAATGTGAAAAACAAAATAAAAAATAAAAGGATAAAAAAATAAAAACATTTTTTATATTTATCTATCTACTAGTGGTCTAGTGCACAAAATTCATGCACATTAAAAGGGGATTAATTAGAGGAAATAATTTAATATTGCTATTTTCCCTTTCTCTATAATAGAAGTTTCAAAAATGAAAGAAAATCAGTAAAATGTATGTGAAAACCTTCCTCTTGTCAGTGTCTGGAGCACACCACAGGACCCAGAGTCAAGTCCCTGCCCACTCACATGCACCTCAAAATCACATGAGACCCAGACCCGGCCAGACCCAGACCCTACCCCCATTGGGCTAGATCCAGACCCTGCCAGTCCCACCCTTGTCAAGCCCCACCAGGCAGGAGTCATAGCCTCAATTCCCTGGCCTGGTGCCAGGATGGGGGCCATGGCCTTAGGTCCCTCATCCCAGACTGGGGTGGGGAGGCATGGCTTGAGGTCTCTCATCATGCCCTGGCAGGTGGGGGACACAGCCTGAGACCCCTTGTCAAGCCCCCTGGGTGGAGTCCAGGGCCTGAGGTCCCCCATCAAGTCCCGCCAGGCAGGGGGAGGGTACAGCCTTAGGTCCCCCACCTCAGCACCAGAATGGGGGGACAACCTCAGGTCCTTGTCAAGCCCCACTGGGTGGGGAGCATGGCCTGAGGCCTCCAGTCGAACCCACCACATAGGGAGGATGGGGCATGAGGTCCCCCAGCCTGGTGCTGGGGTGGGGGGCACAGTCTGAGGTACCCTGGCCTAGCGTTGGGGCAGAGGGAGCAGCCTGAGGTCCCCTAATCCAGTACCAGGATGGGAAGTGCACCTTGATGTCCCCTGTCAAGCCCTGCCAGGTAGGGGGTGTGGCCTAAGGTGCCCTGTCAAGCCCCACAGGGGCAGGGGAAGGTGTAGCCTCAAGTCACTGCTGATTTCTTGTTAAGGCTCCTTATGGGAAGTTGGCCTCAACTGTGGGTGCAGCCATCTTTGTGATGGATTGATGGTCAATTAACATATTCCCTCTTTATTATACAGGATACTAGAGTCCTGGTGCAAAAAAACTGTGCATGGAAGATGTGTACCTCATCCCAGCCTATACCCTCACCAATCTGGGATCTTTCGAGGGATGTCCAACTGCCTGATTAGGCCCAACCCTGGTAGGATACAGCCTAAATGGGCCGTTGGACATTCCTCTTACAATCCCAACTGCTCACTTGCCTGCCCCTAATCACTTCTGCCTGCCAGCCTGATCACCCCTTAACCACTTCCCTGCCAGCCTGATTGATACCTAACGGCCCCCCTGCCAGCCTATTTGCCCCTAACTGCCCTCCTCTGCAGTTCTGGTCCCCCCAATTGCTCTCCCCTGCAGGCCTGGGTCCCCCCCAGCTGCCCTTCCCTGCAGGCATGATCACCCACAACTGCCCTCCCTTGCAGGACTGATCCCTGCCAACTGCCTTCCCCTGCTGGCCATCTTGTGGCAGCCATCTTGTGTTCACATGGGGGCAGAATCTTTGACCACATAGGGGCAGCCATCTTGTGTGTTGGAGTGATGGTCAATCTGCATATTACTCTTTTATTAGATGGGATAGAGGCCTGGTGCACTGGTGGGAGCCAGCTGGTTTGCCCTGAAGGATGTGCCAGATCAGGATGGGGGTTTCCTTGGGATGTGGGGCAGCCTAGGTGAGGGGCCTGTGATGGTTTATAGGCCAGCCACACTGTCTGGCAACCCAAGCCAAAGCTTTGGTATCTGGGATTTATTTACCTTCTATAATTGAAATTTTGTAGCCTTGAGCAGAGGCCAAGGCAGGCCAGGGCTGTGGAAACTTGGTTTTCTCCATTGCCGGGGAAACTCAAGCCGCCTGTTCACTCTGTGGCTGCAGCCATCTTGGTTGGATTAATTTTCATACTGGCTCCTGATTAGCTGTTGGGTGTGGCTTGTGGGAGTGGTGGAGTGATGGTTAATTTGCATATTACTCTTTTGTTAGATAGGATATTCTTCTATCTTTTGAAAAGGAGAATAGAGGAAAGAGCAGATAGATTTGAGTTTAGTGAGTGGAACTAACTAAGATATTAGGAGAAGAGAGCAAGACAGAAGAGGAAAAACAAAAGTATTAAAAAATTGACTAATGAAGAAAGAGAAAAGAGAAGGGTACATGGACTTGGAGCAGGAGAGAGAAAATTAGATATATGAGTAAGCCAACAGAGACTATAATAATAAAAACATGTCAATAAAGCAGATAAAGAAGATCAATTTTTAACAAGGGCTAAAAAGAAAGGAGAGAGAAAAATTATAGCAGGAATAGGAGAAGAGAAACAGGAAGAAAAGGGGGGGAAAAAGAGAAAATAAGATAAAATAATGATAAAAAATAAAAAATAAATAAAAGTGGAATGAAGAAAAATAATACAAAAAGAGAAGGTTAAAGAAAATAAAGCAAAAGAAAAAATTTTAAGTAAAAGATAAAAAATAAAACACTGAAGTGTCATTCATTTCAGCCCAGTTTTAATGTCCCATGGGGTCTGGTTTAAGACCCCTCTCTACTGTTCTGTCTGCCACTTCTCAGTTTCCTGATAGGTAGTCAGCACTGCGTAGAAGTTCCCAGTGATCCACCATCCCCTGTGTCTGTCTCCACAGCCTTGGTTGCAGGCAGGCGGGGCCAATCTGACTACTTTATCTGCCTGCTTTCACAAGCGTCTATTTCTGATATGGGCTTTAGGTGGGGGTGTGCTGTATTGGTTTCCGGGACAAAACCAGGACCTCAACCCAGCTCCCAAGGGTTCCCTGGGGCTATGCACAGTCTTTATTTCCTCTGCAAAGCTCGAGGCTGGGTGCGGCTGCACTAGTTCTGTGGGTGCTGGGAAGGGCCGGCTCTTCAGGAGAAAAATGGCTGCTTAGGGTTGGAGGGTCCTGAATGTGCCAGTGCCAGATTCCTGTTCACCTTTCTCTATCCTGCTTCTTTCCACAGCCTCCACAACAATGCACCTTTACCTGTACCGCAGCCTTGGTGAGTGTTTGTAATTGAAAGGTCCTATGAACTGGGTTTAGTGAGTAAAAAGCAAGGGAAATATAAAGGCAAAACAACCATGCCACTGTGAAGTTCTCTTCCTGCTGGTACCAGGCAGCTCTTCAGGCTGCCTTTCAGGGTGCAGCCTCTCTCAGCTGTAGATTTCAATTAAGATTCCCCGACTACCAGCTGTCTTGTGGACCCCCTCCCACATAGAATGTTACATGTGTCCCAAAGGGATGTGGACTTGGTGCAGCGCAGGTTGTGGTTGCAAGTCTTTCTCTCCAGCCCAGATCCTGGATCTTACTATTCTCCAGGTGTCCTCTTGTGAGTGTCCCCCTGGCCCCTCCCACGTCCAGAATGATTCAGAGTTGGGGCTCTGGAGGAGGCAGCACACAAATGAAAGAGACTAGAAAATATTAAGTTGGAAATATTGGGGGCCAGGAGGAAGCCTAACTCAAGGGGAAGGACTCCACTTTGCTCAAGCCTTGCTATCCCTTTTATTCAGATTGTGGGATACACTCATAGCCCTTAGGCTGGCAATTCCAATAATAGCCAATTAGCAAGGATTTACATAAAACTAAAAGGTGAAAGTTGCTTTAGCTACCATTGTCTCAACTAAACAGTGGTTGGTTGGCTCTGACATCTTAGAGCTTCAAGATTGATCAGCCTTCTGGCTTGTCTACATCTCTCTGCTAGTGAAGACAATGTGTGGCTTCCAACATCCTCTGTCATTTCTAGCCATGGATTATCTCATTAGCTGTTTAATACATCAATTCTGGGTAGATGCTACTCGATTTAGCTGTTCCTTGTATCTGTTCCATGAGAAGCATGTCTGCCTATTTGGTTGCCATTTTGAAAACCAGCACTCTATTCTTAATGTCAGTATCTGTGCCAGTTACTTATTGCTGCTTAGTAACCACCTCCAAACTTTGTGTCTTAAAGCAGCATTTACTTGTTCACAAACCTGCAGTGAGGCCAGCTCATTTCTTTCCCACTCGCCACCAGCTGGATGACCTGAAGATGGGAAGTGGAATCATCTAAAGGTTGTTCGTTCACGGGTTTGTCAGGTGCAGCGGGCTTTTGGCTGGGATGTTCGCTGGGGCAGCTCAGCTGGACACCTGTATGAGGATTGACCCTGTGGCCTGGGCTGCTTTCTTCTTCACAATAAGGTGGCTGGGTTCTCATAGCAAGTTTCCCTGGGGAGAGGGTCAGATGGCACCCAGACATAGCAGTCACCATTATCACTGACATTCCAGCAAGCTTGTTATTGTTGGTGATTTTGTTTTGTTTAGTATGTTCACTTATTTTGTAGGACGTAACAAAGAATTTCAAGATAGCATTATTGAATTAAGCCTCCCACCCCCACATTTTTGGTTCTAAAAAATATAAGATTTATGTGGCTAACCTTTAACAGTAAGAGTTTTAATTTCTCTGTAATCCAGGAATCATTTCGTCATGGAATGCAATGCAAATTAACATAAAATATTTCTGATCCCGTAAAAGACATATGGCATTAGAATCAATATTCATAAGATTAGTTAATTAGTCTCATTTTGCAAGTCTTATCTTGGGAAGCATTTGGTGACAGTTCTGAACACCACAATATGATATCCCTAAAACTTATTTTAAAGATTATGAAGAGTTAAGATGGGAGAAGAGGAAAGAGACTTTCAATTAAGGGCAACGTGTAGTCACTTTGTGGAGGAAAGACATAGGAAAAGGAGTATAAAGTCAAGTGCAGACATTGTGTGGTAGTCAACAACAGAATACATATTTTTGTGACTCCTAGTCATTTTAACTTTGGTTTGATTCTGAGTAATTCAAAGTTCCACATTTTAAGACTTTAACATTGTACAGATAACATTTTATTGCAACTGAACTCATTTAAAAATTTCATACTGGTGTCCACACCTTCATAACCAAACTATATTCTTTTATTCATGCAGAATGATGGGCTTATAGCAAAACTGCAACCTGCATCTTCAAAATGTATATGTCTGGATGAAGAAAAGACACTTCAACAGCAGTTATCAGTGGGAGCACTTCTAAAGACACATGAAGAACTAAAGGTTAAAACAGTGAAGTGGAAATAAAGAGCAGGAAACCTCAGAACACATATGAAAATGCATATGGCAGAAGGCTGTGTGGGAGAAAAGTATAAACTGAAGATTAAAGAAACTACAAAGGGTTTGACAGACAAAGAGACACAACTTGATTTATTTTTACAGGTTAATTTATTGATTTAATGAGCTTTAATTCATTTCACTGCAAATTACATTTTGGATAAATACAGTGTTTTTGCCTTTTCTCTATTTCCTTTGATAGCAATGTATTTTATAGATTTCTGGAAGGAAGGTGGCATTTGTTTTTCCTTTTTTAGTATTTAGTTTTCATCATTATTACCACTGAATTGATCTTTCCAAAGGATTCTTAGTAAAGGATCATTTTATTTTTAAGACCAGTTGATGTTAAACAAGACTATTTGAAAGAAAAGGGGAAAATGTGATTTAAAAATTATTCCATATTCTTGAATTAAGTTATATCATTCTACTTTAAAATGTTTAAACTGATTCTGTTATTATTTGAATTATCAGATTACACGAGTACTAATAGAAAAATAGTTAATTTTATAACTCAGATTTAATTCAGTGGACATTGATGATAAGTATTTTAAATGTCAGCTTTTTTTTTCACACTTAAGGCTGATTTCAGTCTTTGACTCAAAACTAAAGGAAACAATTGTAACTGTTCAGGTTATACTTACTTTAAAAATGTATCCTTTTTATTTGCTGTAGACACAAAGAGCATCTCAGGAAACCTCAGAGAAGTTAATATGTATACATAATACTTCAATAAGAAATCATTTGGAACTCAGAATTCCTCTTTTTGCAAACTTCTCAAGATGACAGCAAAAAGAGAATATGAAAAATATGTGCGACTTTACCATGAAGAATTGGAACCCAGAAAATGATTGAAAAAGAAATGAACTTTATAAGTTAAATGCAGAATCTGAGAAAATTAATTTAACTCATTAATTAGCCTCTAAACTTAAAACTTAATTACCACTGTGCCAGGTTCATGAGATTAGTAGGGCTTGAAAGCTAACTAAATAATATTGGCAAACGATGTTAGTAAATAAACTTACTTTCAAATGTTCTTCCAAGACAGTTTCATCTCTCCTCCTTTTTTGGTTTTAGGCACCTTTAGTTTTTTCCCCCTTTAATATCTTCATGTCGTTTAAGTTGAATGTCTCCAAGCTCTAACATTTATCAATATTATTTTAAAATCACTTGTCAGAATGCCCCTAAATAGAAACATTTAGGATAACAACTTAAACACAGTGGGTAAGTTACTCCAACACAATCTGGTACTTGGTAAATTTACTTTCTTGATTGTGATCTTTCTTACTATCAATAGATGGCACTTTTAGACAAACTACCTTTTATAGTTTTTCTACTTAACATAAAGCCATACATACATACATGTTAAATAGGCAAAGATTGACATAGGGGTGAGAGGCAGTATAATTGACAAAGTGGCTAAAAATAATGTGATCTGTAGGCAGAGGGTGTGGGGAAGACAGAAAGGGCAGATCCCACCTCTAAGCCTTGGTAACAGTATTATTTATAAAAAATGGCCTCTGGAGCTATTTTTGCTCATTTGATCACCAGCCAGGTTACCTTGTTCTCCCTTAGAGGCTGTTGCTCTAAATTATGCCTTGGTGTCAAATGATTAATACCTCCAAGGTAATGAGTGTATTGTACAAGGTGGTGAAAGCAAATGCTTGGCAATGTCTTCGAGGGATTTTTTTTTTTAAATCTCTAAAGTGGCTACTAAATGTGTCCAAGGCCATCTTCAAGGGTCTTGTAAGTACAGCCCTTCCAGAAGCAGCAAGTATTACCTGATAAGCCGTCTGCATCACTGATAGCCTCCCTACTTTGGGTTACTTAGCTGGGACCCCCTCTCCCCACTGCCTGGAAACTAAGTACTTTTCACAACCTATACCTGAATAGAATAGCTCTGTTATGACACATTTTCATTGATAAAATGCTATTTAATTGGAAATTCCATTTACTATTGTGGCTACTTAAAAAAAATGCTAGCGACTTCTGAATCCACCTACACTGCTGCCTCGCACAACAATTTCAAAACTACAACTAAAAGACAGAACGGACATCATCCAGAACCACAGGAAAGCTGGCTGAGTGGAAGTTCTACAGCTAGAGGGAAAGAGAGGGGCTCACGGAGACCCAGGGGAGCTGCAAAAAGCTGAGGTACGGAGACGCGTGTGAGAAGAGAGTGGGTGCCGGAGTACCTGGCTGGCTTTCTCTGGCGGGAGGGAAACAGAGACTATCAAAGGCATTGAACCCCTTATCCTACGACACTAAACCCCAGATCCAGCCGAAACTCATACGGGGGGAGTTTGGACTGTGAAAAGGGAGAAGTGCACGGAAATTTAGGGGAGTCGCAAAAGATCAAAGGCCTGATGGCGCGCATGCCACTGCGAGCAGGACAGACTGCTGATTGTGCCACTGGCTTTCGCGAGTGGGCGGGAGACAAACCCTCCCAACTGTGCCACTTCTAACTTCACTAAACCCCTATTTCAGACGAAACCCTGGAGACCTAGACTCGTGTGGTCCTGGTGTGCAGGGGAACCGGAAAGTCAGCGGTTAGAGGCACTACGGGCGTGCGCGCACAAGGACCTCTCCAGTCACGTGAGACTCAGGGGCCTTGAAGGGCGGGGCCGACTGGAAGGCAAGGCGGTCCCTTAAGCCCTGAGACTCCACCCCTTCCAAGCTCAACAGAGGCTTCTGTGGCTTTGCACGTCTGGTATCATAAAGCTGAATTCAACACAGAAGTTTCCCCAGCATAGTGAAAATGCCGAGACAAGGGAAGGGATTACAAACAAAAGAAATGGAGGAAAAAAAACAACTGGATATAGAGTTCAAAACCACGCTTATAAGGTTTTTCAAGAATATGCTAGAAAAGTTGGATAAATTTAGTGAGACCCAAGAGGAGATGAAAAATGACCAACTAGAGATGCAAAAGATTCAACTAGAGATGGAAAAGGTCCAAGTAAAGATGAAAAAAGACCAACTAGAAATTAAACATACACTGACTGAAATAAAAACTATTATACAGAGTCCTAACAGCAAACTAGAGAAAGGCAAGAATCAAGTCAAAAATTTGAAATATAAAGAAGCAGAAAACATTCAACTGGAAAAGCAAGAAGAGAAAAGAATCCAAAAATGTGAAGATAATCTAAGGAGCCTCTGGGACAGCTTCAAGCGCACCAACATCACAATTGTGGGGGTGCCAGAAGAAGAGAGAGAGCAAGATACTGAAAACCTATTTCAAGAAATAATGACTGAAAACTTCCCACATCTGGTAAAAGAAATAGACTTACAAGTCCAGGAAGCACACAGAACCCCAAATAAAAGGACTCCAAAGAGGATCACACCAAGACACATCATAATTAAAATACCAAGAGCAAAAGACAAAGAGAAAATATTAAAAGCAGCAAGAGAAAAACAGTTCATTACCTACAAGGGGGCACCCATACGACTGTCAGCTGATTTCTCAACAGAAACGATGCAGGCCAGATGGGAGTGGCAAGAAATATACAACGTGATGAACAGCAAGAACCTACAACCAAGAATAATCTATCCAGCAAAGCTATCATTCAGACTTGAAGGGCAGATAAAGAGCTTCACAGAGAAGAAAAAGCTAAAGGAGTTCATCAACTCCAAACCAGTATTATATGAAATGCTGAAAGGTACTCTTTTAGAAGAGGAAGAAGAAAAAGGTAAAAGACAAAAAATTATGAACAACAAATACATATCTATCAACAAGTGAATCTAAAAATTAAGTGAATTAAAAATTTGATCAACAGAATAAACTGGTGAATGTAATAGAATCAGGAGCACAGAATGGGAGTAGACTGATAATTTTCAGGAGGACAAAAATCATAAAGCATCAAACAGACTGTGAAATTATAGCAGAAAGATTAAAGTTAGGTGAGGTAGATAAGTGATCAATCAAAGGACTTGTAAGCATGCATATAAGCATAACCAATGATCACAGACACTGGGGAGTCGGGGTATGCCTGGGAGGGAGGGGGGCAATGGGGAGATATGTATAAAAAATTAATAAAAATTAATTTAAAAAATGCTAGCCACTGAAATAAAAGAAAAGAATCCAAAAATGTGAAGATAATGTAAGGAGCCTCTGGGACAGCTTCAAGCGCACCAACATCACAATTGTGGGGGTGCCAGAAGAAGAGAGAGAGCAAGATACTGAAAACCTATTTAAAGAAATAATGACTGAAAACTTCCCACATAAATAAAATACTAAGAATCTGTTGTTTACAGTGTTCACAGGGCTCAGAAGCAGCTAGCTGAGGTCAGCACCCAAGTTCTTCTTTTAGAAACAACAAAACAGATGACTGAGCACTACTAATACAAGGCCAGTCCTGGAGACACCTTGTGTTGGAAATCCTAATTGTTTTGCATGCAATACAAAACTTGGTGATTCCTCTCAGAATCTGTTCTTATGAATTAAATAAACTTGTAATACTAAACTGGTTAATTTCTGTTTTTACATGAAAATTTTTGCCATCCTCTTACATAGAGAACATTCTTAATTGCTATTTTACTTACAGCATTTTTATTTCAGTTTTTATAAAATGTCTTGCTGAGCAGTTGTACATTTTCTAAATAATAGAATGAAGGAAATATTTGAATTTTTATTTTATATATTTGCATTTTTAAATGAAGTTCATTTATGTCTATATCTTGCCAACCATTGAATGACTGACAACTAAGATGGCAATGTCAGATCATCTTGACATAGCAACTAGTTTTCATTGTGTATCAGTTAATAATATATTCATTATCTCATTCATTGAGTTTTTTAATTCCATAATTAATTTGGTTCTTTTTATAGTTTTCATCTCTTTGGTAAAGTATTCTTTTTGTTCATTAATTTTATTCTTGAACTTATTGAACTGCCTTCTTGTATCTCAGAGTTTCTTCATGACTGCTGTTTTGATTTCTCTCTCCTTCATGTACAATCATCCATTATTTTGAATTCCTTTCTGGAAAATTGTCATTGGCTTCCTGTGTAATTGTTATCTTGGTGGTTCGTGCTGCTTGATGGGTTGTTCCTCTGCTGACTCATTTGAAGTGGTGAACACTTTTTTATTTAGGAACATTTTCCTTTCCACAATTCATCAGGGTGATAATTTGAGGTCTTTCTTTTGTTATCCAGTAGATGGTGGTATAGCACAGTTTTTGTTTTCTCTTTCCTGTACTACTTAAGCTTGGGAAGGAGGATGCTTGTGAGTAAAGGTGTAGGAGGCTTTGCCTTGGACATGGGAGTGGACGTGGTGTGACCAGGGTAGGGGGTTCTGGTGCTAGATTCGGGTTGCCTGGGTCTAAGGGCACCTCTCCCTTTCTCCCCCCTCCCCTGGCAGGGGATGTGGCCAGTTGAGTGGAGCCACTGTGTGAGCCCACTGAGCTGCTACCTCATTCCCATGGCCACTGGCAGCAAGGTACTGTGGCCTGGAGGCTGGACACTTTGTTTAGCTGCTGCTGCTAGTGGTCTGTGATGGTGTGAGCACAGCTGAAACTGGGGAGGAATTTGGATTGGGCGGTGGGAGAGTTAGGAATGCTGCTGGCAGTGGCCCTGCACTGGTTTGTGGTGTGGGAGCTGCACCCTGACTCAACCCCTGCTTCTGTGTTTGTAGGTTCAGCTTTGCTGCAGTGATGAGTCTGTCCCTGTAGTCCCTTCTACCCTCCTCTCATGCTGCCTCTCCTACACATTCCAATAGGCCCAGTTTTGGAAGTACTGGCCCATGGACCTTTTAGTGTGTGGCGCTTGGGAACTTTTGTTGGGTTCTGGATGTCTGACTAATTGTAGATTTCAGTGGACATACAAAGGAGGTCTCACTTCACCATGATGCTGTCACTCACTAAAATACTCATTTCAATCAGTGTATGTTGGCTTATGGTTTTGATGGTGCTTTTATGGTCTTAGCATAGGCCTGGGCTAAATGAGGCTTCAACCTTGGTTTTCCATTTGGCTTTATCGAAATACATCATAGAAGAGCAAAGCTGAGGATTTTTAGATCCTTTTGGGCAAATATGGTCTAAGTACTTAAAAATTGTGAAACTGGACTACTGGGTACAAAAAGAAAATGAATGGCAAATACTTCTGTAAATTGGTAAGCATGAGGCAAACCTACCTTGTTTTTCCAACTTTAAGCACAATAATTATAATAAAGTATCACTAATTGGTACTTTCAGTTACGTTAGTTCTTGTTAGTTCTCACCAGGAAAATCAGATAATGTCTTATTTCAGAAGATGAAGATGAAAGAGTGTGTAGCTGCAGAAGCAATACAAGAGAAGATATTTGTGAAAATTTTTTTCTTTAATCTTTTGGAAAGAAAGTGTTTTTGTTTTTAGTATTTCTAGATAACTTGAAAAAAATAGTTTAAACAATATTGGCCCCAAAGTATGAATAATTTCCATGTGGGATATTGGCTCGCCAAATCATGCTAGACTTAATAGAGAGTAAAAAAGCGCCACTCTATCCAGATACAGAGAATGTCACAAATCCCTGCAGCTGTTTACAGAGTCCTGAGACCCACAGACAGAAGGTAACGTCTAGAGCTGCTGGGAATTTAATTATCGCCACAAGGAGAACAGAGTAATACTATGAGAGGTGCTAACATGCTGTCTAAAATGAAAGAATGGGGTGAGGTCTGGGATGGGCCATTGCAAAACAACATAGTTCTACAGATTCTTAAACTGTGATTCTGGAGAGTAAAATGTTAAAACCGCCTTAATATTGAATTTGTTTTTCAATCCCTTTATTGGCAAGGTTTTAACACTTTGGACCATACCTACCTTGTTTTTCCAACTTTAAGCACAATAATTATAATAAAGTATCACTATTGGGTGCTTTCAGTTTTCTTCACTTTCAGAATATTTAGATGCCTTGCTTCTCTCACTATAACATGAAGGTTAGCTTTGCCCACTTGATTCCATTTAGTGATATAGATGACTGTGTGTCTGTTTTGATGATTTTTACCTTTAGTATTTACATTCTTGTTTAATTCTGGGATTTTTATTTTTATTCTATAATTTCAGTTTTATTTAATGATATTATAAAATATAAAAGATAAAATTAGGACACAAGTATCACTAGTAAGATTTTCTTTATTTTTTTCTTTAATCTCATCCAATAATATTTTTGTTGTAATTGTTTTTGAGAGAGAGAGAGACAAACATCGATGTGAGAGAGAAATATAGATCAGTTGCTTCCCAACAATTGATTGAGTCAATTAATTATGTGCCCTGCTGGTAATGGAAGCTGCAGCCTTTTGATTTACAGGATGATGCCCTAACCAATTGAGCTACCCTGCTGGGGACTAGTTAGATTTTCTTGTACATAAAATATGTTACTAATAACTCAAAACTGATTCCAGGAAAATTTTTAACAGATGAAATTTCTCTGGTTTCAAAATATTTTATGCTCAAGTGGTTTTTCAGTATTTGTGTTCCTAACACAATTGATGGCATGACAGTTCCTCAATCATTGCTCTTTAAATTGGTGTTAAATAGGGAGACTCAATTTTACATTGCTTGATTTTAGACTGTTGGTCCATTTGTGATACTTTCATAAAATATTAGAATTCTAATGATTTATTTAAGTTTTTCCAAATGTGTATTCAATTTTTTAGCCACTCTGTATACAAATACATGAAAGCTAAAATAGTTACTGTTTCTAAGACTTTAGCTTAGTACATGGAAGACAGAACATTGCATCTCAACAAAATGTTGAGTCAGATATCTTCCTGACTAAACACAGGACTCACATTTACATCACCCAGGCAGTGCTTTTCTACTGTGAATTTTAACTCTATTCAAACTATCAAAGTAGTTATGCTAGTTTCTCATAAGGCATAGATAAGTTTAATCAGCTTGTTTTTATATTACTCTATGTAATTGCTCATAACCTCACTTCACTTTGCTCACTTAGACAATTGTCTCACCGTCATTTTATCTTTTGTAAGATACAGATACTTGCTCAACTTGTTCCTATTCTTTTTCTCTTTACTTAACTTTTTAGCTCTTTGGTCAATAAATTTTTTGTTTTTTTGCAGCAAAATACATGTTTTTTTGTTTTGTTTTGTTTTATTTTGATTTGTTTTTATATAAATGTTTATTGTTCAGATTATTACAATTGTTCCTCTTTTTTCTCCCCATAGCTTCCCTACACACGGTTCCCACCCCATCCTCTGCCCTTACTTCTCCCCCAATTGTCCTCATCTATATGTGTATGATTTTTTTCTCTCCCTGCACCTCTCTCATCCCTTTCCCCTGAGAATTGTCAGTCCACTCCCTTTCTATGCCCCTGATTCTATTATATTCACCAGTTTATTCTGTTCATCAGATTTTTAATTCACTTGATTTTTAGACTCACTTGTTGATAGATGTGTATTTGTTGTTCATAAGTTGTATCTTTACCTTTTTCTTCTTCTTCCTCTTCTTAAAGAGTACCTTTCAGCATTTTATATAATACTGGTTTGGTGTTGATGAACTCCTTTAGCTTTTTCTTATCTGTGAAGTTCCTTATCTGCCCTTCAATCCTGAATGATAGCTTTCCTGGGTAGAGTATTCTTGTTTGTAGGTTCTTGCTATTCATCACTTTGAATATTTCTTACCACTCCCATCTTGCCTGCATAGTTTCTGTTGAGAAATCAGCTGATGATCATAAGGGTGCTCCCTTGTAGGTAACTAACTGTTTTTCTCTTGCTGCTTTCAAGATTCTCTCTTTGTCTTTTGCCCTTGGCATTTTAATTATGATTTGTCTTGGTGTGGTCCTCTTTGGATTCCTTTTGTTTGGGGTTCTGTGCACTTCCTGGACTTATAAATCTATTTCTTTCACCAGGTGTAGGAAGTTTTCAGTCATTATTTCTTCAAATAGGTTTTCAGTATCTTGCTCTCTCTCTTCTTCTGGCACCCTCACTATCTTCACATGTTTAGATCCTTTTTTCTTTTTTCTTTTCCAGTTGAGTGTTTTCAGTTTCTCTGTATTTCAAATATTTGACTTGATTCTTGTGTTCCTCTAGTCTACTATTAGGTCTCTGTATAATATTTTTTATTTCAGTCAGTGTATGTTTAATTTCTAGTTGGTCCTTTTTCATCTCCTCTTGGGTATCATTAAATTTATCTATTTTTTCTAGGATATTCTTGAAAAGCCTTCTAACTGTGGTTTTGAACTCTATATCCAATCATTTGTTTTCCTCCTTTTCTTTTGTTTGTGATCTATTCCTTTGTCTCCACATTTTCACTGCTCCCCTGAGTTGATAGAGTAGCTTTGTGTGCTAGGTGTCCTATATGGCCCAGAATCTCTGCTTCCCCAGTTACCTGAGGTAGATTCTCTCGGTGTTCCCCTTTATGGACTGTGTGTACAGCCTTGTTGTAATTAAGTCTTGATTGTTGTTGGTATCACTGTGGGGAATTGACCTCCAAGCCAATTGGTTGTGAGGATCAGCTGTGTCAACACCGGGAGAACTTCTGTGCTGGACTCTGCCTTAAGACTTGCAAACTTGCAAAAGCCTCTGTGCTGGACTTGGATTGGGGTGGAGTCTCAGGGCAGGGCAGACAGCCTTGGCTTCCCATCAGACCCTGATCTCAGTGTCCCTTGGTATTCGCTGTAGCCCTCTCTGTAAGCAGGCATTTGTGCCTCCAGATCTCTGCCTTTCTGTGTGCTCTGGGGACCTGTATGAGTCTGGGTCCCTAGGGTTTTGCCTGAGACTGGGCTTCACTGCAGTCTGACCTGGATTTCAGTGCATTTGGGAGTTTCTGTCTTGGATGGGGTGGAGTCTCTGGCCTAGCAGACAGCCTTGGCTTCCAGTCAGCCCTGCCCTACACAGCCCCTGGGTCTCAAGTGCCTCTCGGTAATTGCTGCAGCCCTCTCTATGTGCACATGCACATGCCTCTAGACCTCTGCTTTTCCGGTTTCCTTGTGCTCCAGTACCTGTACGAGTCTGGGTCCCCAGGGTCTCGCTCGAAATTGGGGTTCAGTGCAGTCAGAAGTGGAGTTCAGCACAGTTGGGAGGCTCTGTCTCCCACCCACTAGAGAAAGCCAAGGGCACAATCGTCTGTCCTCTGTGCACAGTGGTGTGCGTGCCCCCAGATCTCTGCCTTTTTGCGGCTCCCCCAAATCTCCATGCACTCCTCCCTTTTCACGACAGTCCAGACTTTTCCCATATGAGTCTCACCCATAACTGGGATTCAGTGCAGTAGGATAACAGGTTCAGTGCAGTCGGAAGTCTCCATTTCCCTCCTGTCAGAGGCAGTCAGCCAGGCACTCTGCCGCCCGCTCTCTCCACACGTGCATCTCCGTACCTCAGTTTTTTGCAGCTTCTCTGAGTCTCTGTGAGCCACTCTTTCCTTCTAGTGGTAGAATTTCCACTCAGCCAGCTTTCCTGTGGTTCTGGATGATGTCTGTTCTGTCTTCTAGTTGTAGTTTTGAAATTGTTATATGAGGCAGCAGTCTAGGTGTTCACCTATGCCTCCATCTTGGTTTCTCTCTCCGAAATACATGTTTTTAATATTTACAAACCACCAGTGTATTTCCTTTTGCACATTAATCTAGTCACAATTAGATAATGAACTGCAATGCTTTAAATGGGAAAATGTCCTTGATTTTATTACATTTTATATTACATTTATTTCTATAACATTTAAAGTAAGAATGATATCAAAATTCAACTTAAAAGTAGCAACAGTTACTGAAAATATATTAAATTTGAAAATGTATAGGTGTGTGCTCTGAATATCTTTATCAGATTGGTCTCAGAGAGAGAATGCAACATTACTTTCCATCCTATAATCTCGTATATAACTTAATGGTGGCCTATCAATAAATTAGTGTTGCATGAATGAACATACTTGTATTTGTTGTGCTTTGGTTGATATTGGCTTCAATATAATTTTTTCTAAAATGTAACTTTCCCCATCTTTATATGGAGGTTATTTTGAACAATATGCATCATTATAAAATCAAGGAAGAAGAAACATTTCTATAGGTATTGTGTAGTCATATTTCTTGTTGGAACTATGGTGGGGTACGTGGCAAATGACTGCCCTCTTTCCCTTCTGATTTTAGAACCTAGGAGTCAGGCAGATAGAGAAATTACTAGCTTAGTTACTAACACATAATAATGAATTGGAGGATGAGATGTGCAGCCATATTGGTCTTTGGAACACAATACAAGAGAAACAACTTGTTAAAAATTGTATACTTTAGTGATGTATTATAGAGTATATGAATTACATCTTAATAAAGTTATTACAAAGATCCTATTTTGTTTTTTCTTAATTTAAAAATTGTAGATTACAAGGGGAGAAAAAATGGCAGCGGAATCGATGGATATATCTGGAGCCTTGTGGCTGGGCAGAGGGAGAGAGAGCAGCTGAGAGTCACACTGGGAGTGTTTGTTGACAAGTTAAGAGTCAGTTATCCTCCAGGAGAAGGTGAAGGAGTGCTGAACAGGGCTCCCCTGACCAGGCAGCCCCACTGTCAAGGGGTTTTTGTCTCCCGGAGTCACCAATGCGAACGTGGAGACCGCACCATCTTGCAGAGGGAGGTGGATGTCTGCGGCGGTCTGAAAGCTACAGCTGCAGCACCCACTGAACAGTTGGGGGACCCAGAACACCGCTCTCCAATCGGCACAGACACACGGACTCAGAGAAGCTCCACACACCACATGGAAAGGTCAGATTTCCCCTGGGATAAGGTGAGGTCTCCTGTCCCCCAGAACAGAGATGCGCACACTGTGGGAACCTGGCTGCAGGAAAGCTGCTTCTGGAGAAGTCCTCGGATGTGGGTTAGGGCATGATCCCTAAATATGGAAGGGGACTTTCGGAGCTGTTAACAGAGGGGAGCTGTACATTTTATATTACATTTATTTCTATAACATTTAAAGTAAGAATGATCTGAGGCAGAAGGACAGCCTGGGACTTATTACAGTGTCTCGGCTGCTCGAATCCCCACAAACTGATATTGAGAACCACAGAGTAGCAGGATCTAAGCACAGGCTAGAGAGGTCCTGTGCTTAGTCTCAGAGGTCAATTCCAAATCACTGCCACCCAGTGGATAACTCACAAATTGACTCTCGAATAATCACAAAAGAATAAAGAGATTAAGACACACATCAGTAGTGGAACACAGGGAACTGCAATACCCTCTCGAATGGGAAACAGGAGTGCCAAGCAGAACAATAGTGGAAGTGAATGACCTCCACTACTGCCCAATCTATTTTTTCTTTTTTTTTTCTTTTTTCTTCTTTTTTTAAATTTTATTTTATTTTTAATTTTTGCATATTTTAATTAAAAAACTATTTTTTTTTCTTTTCACCTCAATTGATTTTACCTTTTTAATTATTACAGTTTTGTTTTTAACTAGTATTATTATTAC
Organism: Lasiurus cinereus; assembly: GCA_011751065.1. NCBI lineage: Eukaryota > Metazoa > Chordata > Mammalia > Chiroptera > Vespertilionidae > Lasiurus > Lasiurus cinereus. Next base: position 40,907,644 of record JAAGEH010002534.1, on the reverse strand, counting down.
TACTATTTTACCTTTTTGAAAACAAAAAACAAAAAACAAGTGTCATTTTGTTTTCTCTTTACTTTACTTTGGGATTAGAGTTCTACATTCTATTTTCTTCTTTCCTTTAGCATAATTTTACTCTATCTCAACTCTACCTTTATGCCAACAATCTCCTCCTAACCTTCCCCACCAACCTACACCAAATACAAAAATAAACTCAAAATGGATACAGGATTTAAACATTAGATGGGAAATCATAAAAATAGTAGAGGAATCCACAGGCTGCATAATCTCAGACATATGCCTAAAGAACTTCTTCACTGATACTGCTCCAAGGGCAATGAAAGCTAAATAAAAAATAAACAAATGGGATTACATCAAAATAAAAAGCTTTCACACAGCAAAGGAAACCATCAACAAAACAAGAAAGCCCACTGTATGGGAGAACATATTTGCAAATGTTATCACTGATAAAGGTTTAATCTCCAACATCTACAGCCAATTTATACAATTTAATAAAAGGAAGATAAACGATCCAATAAAAAAAAAACACGCAAAGGACCTAAATAGAACCTTTTTGAAAGACGACATAAGGAAGGCCAAGAGACATATGAAAACATGTTCAAAGTCACTAATTATCCAAGAGATGCAAATCAAAACGACAATGCGATACCATCTCACACCTGTCAGAATGGCAATTATTAACAAATCAACAAATGACAAGTGTTGGAGGATGAGGACAAAAAGGAACCCTTGTGCACTCTTGGTGGGAATGCAGACTGGTGCCGCCACTGTGGAGAACAGTATGGAGTTTCCTCAAAAAACTAAATATGGAACTCCCATTTGACCCACCAATCCCACTCTTAGGAATATATCCTAAGAAAGTAAAAACACCAATCAAAAAGGATTTATGCACCCCTATATTCATAGCAACACAATTTACAATTGCTACAATTTTGAAACCGCCTAGGTGCCCATGAGCAGATGAATGGATCAGAAAACTATGGTACATCTACACAAAGGAATTCTATGCTGCCATTAAAAAGAAGAAATTCTTACCATTTGCAGCAATCTGGATGGACCTGGAGAGCCTTATGCTTAGTGAAATAAGCCATCAATGAAGGAGAAACACCACATGATCTCACTCATTTGTGGATAATAAAGAACATTATAAACTGATGAACAAAAGGATAGACATAGAAGCAGTAAAGCATCAGACTGTCAAATTACAGCAGGAAGGTTAAGGAGAGGTGGGGTAGATAAGAGATCAACCAAAGGACTTGCATGCATGCATATAAGCATAACCAATGCCTGGGAGGGAGGGGGGGCAATGGGGAGATATGTATACATGTAAGACAATAAAAAAAATTAAAAAATTGTAAATTACAGTTGATGTACAATATTATGTTTGTTTCAGGTGTATAACCATATTTTTAGACATTTGTATAATTTATGAAATGATCATCCAATAAATCGAGTACTCATCTGACACTATACATAAATAGTTATTACAATACTAGAGGCCCAGTGCATGGATTCTTGCACTGGTGTGTCCCTGAGCCTAGCCTGTGGACATCCTCTGCTAGGTCCCAGATTGCAAGAGTGTACAGACCAGGCCGAGGGACCCCACTGGTGCATAATCAGAGTTGGGGAGGGACCATAGGAGGGCTTCAGGTTGTGTCCGGCCTGTTTTGCCCAATCCCGATTGGCTGGACCCCAGCAGCAAGCTAACCTACCAGTTGGGAAATCTGCCCCCTGGTGGTCAGTGCGTATCATAGCAACTAGTCAAACTGTTGAACACTTAGCATATTAGGCTTTTATTATATACTAGAGACCTGGTGCATGAAATTCATGTGCTGGAGAATGGGTACCCCTTAGCCCAGCTTGTACCCTCTCCAATTTGGGACCCCTGGGAGGTTGTCCAACTGCTGGGATTGGGCCTAAACTGGCAGTCAGACATCCCTCTCACAATCCAGAGACACTGGCTCCTAACTGCTCACCTGCCTGCCAGCATGATCGCCCAACAGCCTCCCATGGTCTGGTCACCCATTACTGCCCCCCTGCCAACAGCCTGATTGCCCTATGTAGCCTGCTGCTCAGTTGTTTGATTACCCCTCACTAATCCCCCTGCCAGCCTAATTGCCCATGCAGCCTGTACGGTTGTCCATTCGGTTGCAATAGTCGCTTAGGCTTTTATATATATAGATGATTGGTACCCATGTGGGAGGCTCCAGAAAATAATTAAAGTTGAAGTTTTAAAAGCCCTGGTGAGAGCTTCCTCTGAGAAAAAGATGGTGCTTTTTTTTTTTATACATGTTCTGGAAAGAGCTAGTAAGGCTATTTGAAATTTTCTTATAGGATTTTAGGGAGATGTCATAGAATTTTCTGCATGAGGGGAGAGTCTTAAATATAATTTTAGATGATGCAAATCTCAATTACTAATGATAATCAGAATGTTTCAGGAACATCTCAGTACTTGAGTTTTGCCTCATACAGTAATCCTATCTTCCCAATGTTAAGTCTTATGGTTTCTCTCTCAGACCCACAATCTTGGGAAAAATCAGGTTTTAGTTCTTGCTTCATGTACTATATAGTTGCCCCATAGTTCTGAATACATCTAGTGTCTAACAAGCCAGATTTAGCAAAACTGGAATCACAATGGGGCGGAAGTGAGCAGAGATGAAGGAGATGGCAGTGAGAAAACAAGTCACCATTGCTTACTGCGAATGGCTTTGCACACGGGTACAGTTAATAGATTTGTTCAGTGTCCTAAACTGGGACACTCTGACTAAGATTTTTCTTGGAAGCCAGGAAAGAAGCTAAGTAAGTGGCTCTAGAAAAAAATTTGAGAAATACCTACTAAGCAAACAAAGACTTGGAGTAGGGATCCTGAGTTCTCTTTTCCTTTTCTAGCAAGTTCTTCTCATTCTAATGTTAAGTGACCCATCCTTGGAGTTGTATCTCTTCTATTCCTTTTCCCTTTTTGTGCCTGTTTGGAATTTGATGAAATATAGTGTAGCAGTAAAGGCAGCTGGCAACTGTTAGCCACAGTTGGGAATACACATTAATCAGGTAAGACAGCAATTAGAGAGAAAAAAAATCACATGAATATTATTTCAGAATCCATTAAAATTCAGAATGCCCAAGCTTGCTTAAGTAAACAATAGATGCTATTTAGAGCAAAATAATATGTCTTATGATTTAAAAATATCTTTAGAAGATGGAGGTTGCAAACTTGAGAGAATGCTTTCGGAATTGTCCCAGATACATTTGTGTGCAAGGAAACTTTAGGCCACCAGGCCACTGAGGTAGTAATGAAACAGGGTTTTTGGACTGGAATACCTGGTGTTCCCCTGGGAAGGATGGCTTCCCTGGATTCTTTGTGGGAGTTGAAAATGAAACCATGGACAGAAGATGGTATAGCAAAGGTGAAAATTTATTGAAGAATAAGTACAGACTTCAATGTGGGGAAGGGGAAAGAATCTCACAGTACAGACTCTCATGTAAAAAGGGGAATTCAAATTGAGTTCCTCCTTCCATGATTTATAAAGGCTGCAGTTTCTTTGTCCTGATATCTGCTCTGATTGGTCAACATTCACTTTGATTTGCTCACTGTTTTTAGTGCAATCAAGACCCTTTTAATCTATTCCTGAGCTCAAAGGTCAAATCTCGGATGGGATGTGTGAGGCCCTCCTTCTTTATTTTGTAAATTTAGACCTTTGGCTATTCCCAGTTCCCTTGTCTTATGGAAATGTAACTTCTGCTGCTCCCTTTTTCCATGTCTTATGGAAATGTAACCTTTGTAGCCCTGTATTTCTTCCATGGACACCTTTAATTTTAAAAATTCCATAAACTTGCCTTTTTCATCTCTAAAATTTCCTATTTCATTAAGGTGTGTAAATATTCCCAGCTCTTCCTAAATGAAGTATGGCAGACACAGGCGAAGCCCTCTCAGGGGAGTTTTCTGTCTGATGTTCCTACAACATACTTTTGCCAAAATTCCTCTTCTAAGTGTTTGATCCTAAAATAAGAGTGTCATGTTTCATTTCATCCCAGTTCTGACAGATTTGAAAATACATTTTGTTCATATATGAGTTGCCTGTATAATGAAATGTATTTAACATACATGTTTAGTGTAATAAAGACCCTTTTAATCTACTGATTGAGAAGTATGATATTTCAATTAACTGGGTTTCTATAGAGGCAGAATAAGCATTGGCCCATTTTATTAAAGGCAAGAAAATGAAATTACCACCAATGCTTTATTTTGTTTAATAGGTGGATTAAAGGATGGCTTTATCTTTTTCAGATAATTCATAAACAATGGGGGACCAATTATGCTACAGGTCATCTTTACTAACAATTTATAGCAGCAAATAAATTTATAACTGTTCCCTGACCCTTGTGCATTCTGCATGATTCTGATCCAGCCTTCAAGCAGGGCAGAGTAGAGGTGCTAACAGCTCTCTCCCAGGACCAGCCTGGCTCTGCTGTGGCTGCAGGAGCTTCCAGGAGAAACCTTCTACCCTAATTAATGCATATTTGTCTCCCACCCTCCAGACTACTTCCTTTTCTCATAGCTGCTTCCAGAACAATGACTCTTTTAGTTTTGATTCTTTTCACCTGTGTTAGCCAACGATGTCCATTTAGTTCTCTTTCTGACCAGAGCTACTTGGTGGACACACTACAGGCTCTCCCAGCCCCTGTGCAGGCTCTGGGCTGCGCTCTCTTTGAGGGCTGCTCCAGGGGAGCCTCCCATGCCTGTCACACTCTACACAAGCCCCAGAATGCCTTTCTCCCTCTTGTCCTTCTGGGAAGTGGCCTTCAAGACCCAGCCTTCTCTGACCTCCCAGGCATCCTGGTCCTGTCTCTCCTGCCATGCTGGGAACTTCCTGAAACCTGAGAGAGACTATGACCTTTCATCTTTGCCTGCAGCTAACACATCACAAAGACTCAATGTCTATGCTGACATACTCTTTTTTTGCTTGCTTGTTTGTTTGTTTTGTTAATCCTCGCTACAAGGATATTTTTTCATTGGTCTTTAGATAGAGTGGAAAAGAGGGGATGAGATAGAGGGAAACATCTATGTGAAAGAGACACATCCATTGGATATCCTTGCATGCACCCTGACCCTAGATCGGGGATGGAGCCTGCAACTGAGATTTGTGCCCTTGATCAGAATGGAACCTGGAACCCTTCAGTCCGTGGGCTGATGATGCTCTAACCCCCTGGTAAACCAGCCATGGCTTTGCTGCCTTACTCTTGCAGTGGCGAGGCCGTGACTCCAGTAAGGTAGGTGACTGGAAAAGGAAAGTGGAGGTATGAGCACAGGAAATATCCTATATAATAAAAGCCAAATATGTAAGTGACTGGTTGTCCAGCCGGCCATTCAACCAATCAAAGCATAATATCTATACTAAAAAAGTGTAATATGCTAATTAGACTGTGAGACGAGGAGACTGGATGTCCTTCTGGACAAAGCCATGGTGGCAGGGCCAAGGCAGAGGTGGTTAGGGGTGAGCAGGGCAGTGGGGAGGAGCAGTTAGGGGCAACCAGGCTGGTGGGGGTGGGGGGAGAAGATGGGGGACAACCAGGTCAACAGGGGTGTTAGTGAGGGACAACCATATGACTGAACAGCAGGCTGCATGGGGTGACCAGGCTGGCAGGGGGCAGTTGGGGGTGGCCAGGTTGGTAGGGAGGCCATTAGGGGGTGACCAGGCCAGCAGGGGGGGCAGTTGGGGGGCGAAAAGGCCAGCAGGCAGAGGCTGTTAGGGGTGATCAGGCTGGCGGGGCGGGGGAGCGCAATTAGGGTCAATCAGTCAAGCAGGGAGGTATGCAGTTAGGAGCCAACCATCCTGGATTGTGAGACATTGCAGTCGGACATTCTTTGAGGGGTCCTGGATTGGAGAGGGTGCAGGCTGGGCTGAGGGAACCCTTCCCCCTTGCACGAATTTTGTGTAGCAGGCCTCTAATGTTAATGATATATTAAAACAGCTTAATTGCTCGGTATGATGTGCATTGACCACCAGGGGACAATTGGTAGATTAGCTTGCTGCTGGAGTGTGACAGATCAGGACTGAGTGGGATGGGCCAGACATGCCCTGGAACCCTCCCATGGTCCTTCCCTAGCTGGGCAATCTCCTGCATCTCTCCCCAGCCCTGATCCTGCACTGGTGGGGTCCCTCAGCCTGGCTTGTGCCCTATCGAAATCTGGGCTGAGGGATACCCCCCTGAGTGCACGAATTTCATGCACCAGGCCTCTAAATATATATATGTCATATGAATGAATGTATATATGTCATTAGGGGCTCGTGTGGTTCCCACATAATCTCAGAAGGGAATTACTAAAGTTTTTTTCATTCTTTCTTAGAAGAATCCCTCCACTGGGCACAGGAGAATGAGATGATTATGGTTCCTGTGTCAGACAGAACCTAGTGCTATTCTCAGCTGGCAGGGATGCTCCATTGTGCTGCTGTGAAGGGTCCTGGGAGAGGCAGGGAGAGCTGCTTCCTCCAGCCTGTGGGAGAGTAAATGAAGGGAGAATAGGATTCTTCCTAGGTGCCCATCTCATGGTGTGGGGTATGGGATATGCAGCCTTGTTGGCACTGTTCCCTGCGTACCAAGGCCTTTCATAGCTCCCACCAATAATCTCTTTGCAGCCAAGGTAGATGCAATGACATCTGTCAACTGGGGAGTCCTCTGCTCAAGTGGCTGCTGCTCACCAGCTAATAGGTGATTATCTAGTCTGCCCTTGTGGGACCCAGTCTTAATAGACTAATACCATCCTTATGAATATGTTTATCAGAATAAACCTGCTCCCAGTGTGCTCAAGCCCATGACTCTGCAGAAGCGCATGGTCTCCACTGATATTTTGCTTAAGCAACAAAGCAACAAACAAAACCCCTTTAAATTTATATGAAAAGCTACCCAGAGCAGCAATCACATTCCTGGTGAGGATGTGGATAGCTTGACTCCCCTGCAGCCAGCCATCTGGAGGTGATTCTAACAGCAGAAAGGCAGGACAGTCACAGGATGGAGCTGGGAAAAGAAGGAAATGGTCACTGCTATTGCCAAGGGCCTTAGAGGGGTTTTCTCATTGAATCCTTACAACCCTCTGTAATAAGTACCACTAAGTCAAGTTGGCAGAAGAGTAAACGACATTCAGAACTGTAAAAAGAAGAGACAATATATTATGGAGTAGGAAGTTTGTCATTAGTCCAGGAATTATTGAAGGGCTTCTGACGTTATACAATAGCTGCCTCAGGCTGAAGGTGAGCATTAGGGAAAGGAATTAGGCCAGGCCTTTGCCCCTTCCTCCCTTACCTGTTTCCACATGGAATCTCACTGAATGTTGCTATAGCTGTTGGATGAATAGTGTCACTGGGTTGGGGTCCTTCATGCATTGAATTTATTTCTAAACTAAATTAGCTCTTATAATAATAATTATTATAGCTCAAAATGATAGGAGCAGAGAGAATTAGTCAATGTTAGAATTCAATTTCCCACCCAGGACTAACTTTAGACAGTTAATTCTCAATAGATATTTTACCTGAAATCCCCATCCATCCTTTTAAAAATGTGATGCAAGCAAATGCTTTATTTTTGCCACTTTAAAAAGAAGAAATTCTTCCTTTACTCTTGGCTGCTTAATAAGAATTGGAACCATCTGCTCTTTCCTGAATATAGACCAGCCTGGGCTCAGCCAACTGTGGAGATGCCCAATGGAGCTCCCTCTGTAATGTGTCTCCACAGGACAGAGGGAATGTATGCACCCTTAGGCAACAATTTAAACAAAAATTGTTTAAATCAATCTAAAGAATTCCTATTCTTTTTAAAAAATGTTTTTATTGATTTCAGAAAGGAAGGGAGAGAGAGAGAAACATCAATGATGAGAGAAAGTCATTGATCAGTTGCCTTCTTTCTTCCCCTACTAGGGATTTAGCCTACAACCTTGGCATGTATCCTTGACTGGAATTGAACTTGAGAGCCTTCAGTCCATAGGATGATGTTCTATCCACTGAACAAAAACAGCTAGGACAAGAAAATTCCTCTTCTTTACTCTCTTGATCTCCACAATCATAAAACAGACATATAAGGAAATACAGGGAAAGCAAAAGCTTTAGCAAAAAGATTTCTTTTTGACTGTCTAAACTCTAAATTGAAAGAAACTTTGAAGTTCTCCTCTGGTCAAGCTGTATAATAGAATTTTCTTGGAATTTTCAAAGTTACCATGTTTAAATAAATTGAAATTCCTCTGGTCTACTGTAATACTTTTAATTAGCTTTCTTGTCAACTGTAATACACTTTTAATTAGCTTTCTTGAGCCAGAAACTTCAGTGCCGACACTAATAGAGACCACAAATGTTTTCTCCAAAAGTGGGAAGCAGGATTCCAAGAAGAAAAGGGTCTGTAAAGCCACTTAGGCTATGGTTTGTGTTTATCCAGCACGTGCTACCAGGCCAAGACTAAAGGCAGCAGGTGCTGGGAAGGGATGACCCTCAATTTAGAGCATTTAGTGTGTCTTTGCTACTTGCTTTTTGAGATGTTGGGAACTCTTTAATGTCTTGGGGGATGGGAGGACCAAATCACTCTTTCTTCTCTGGTTTGCCCCAATGATTGGGTCTCACTGTGTGAATGGAAGCTGTCAGCCTCAGGTGAGTGAGCATATTGGCAGTTCCAATGAAGCCAAAGCTGATGTCCTATGTCATTTGTTCTAACTCTGATGGCTGCCTGTCTGGGGCAAGGGTGTGCAGGGGGAAGGAGTTGAGAACAGGTACTGGATAATTTATCCCAACTAAAACTGCTTACTTCCTCTTGCTCTTCCCATTCACTCTGCTATCTTGCCCAGCCTTTCTGAGTCTCTCCCCTTCTCTATTAAAGCTGAGGTCAAAGCTGTGACAGAGGCTGCCTCAGTCACCAGCCTATTGTCCTCAGGGAAAATTCATACCCGGGCTTTCTACAGGGAGGGGCTGTGGTCACATCTTCTCTGTGTTCAGCACAATCTTGTCTAGATGAGTTAGGGGCATGCATGGCTTGCGTCTGAGGCCTGGCTCTTCCAGGCAGTGGCACAGAATACAAGTAAAACTACCACATGCTGAGCATCTACTATGGGGCAGGCATTGGGTTTTCTTCTTTCAATCTTCACTGTCACCCTTGTGTAGGTGCGGTTTTTGTCCTCACTTAACAGATGAGCTCATGGAGGTTCAGAGAGGTTAAGTGATTTGCCAAGGATCACAGAGCAGATAAATCGCAGAGCTGGTGGTACCTGAGGCCAGGCAGTCTTGACTCCTACAGCTTCTCCAGTAGCTGCCTCATGGGAAGGATGAAAACATGGGCATACAGATTGTACTTCCCCTGGCAGAAGCTTCGGTTTCCAGGCCACCAAACCCAGTCCTTCAGGATCCCTCCTCCCCATGGCATTAGAGCACTCATAACATAGACTAAATCTGATTTGTATTTATTCGGCCACACAAGTAAGTCCCTGGCAAGACATATCAGAATATACTCCGCCACTTCACTTCCCATGACTTTCTAATTTTTAACCTGCTCACACCTCAATAGAGCAGTGTTGTATTGCGTGCCTGATTCACAGGTGTCCCAGTTGTCCTGAAAAGTGTATGGGCCTCAGTGGGTCTCCCAGGCCACAGGCCGGGCATTTGTTATAGAATCAGGAAAAGGAGAACACTCACTGAATATTTGATAATTTTATGGAAATTTTATTATTACAGTTTTAGTTGTGATAATGGTATCGAGGCCTGTTTTATTTAAGGAATCATTTTACAGATTCATATAAAAATAATTTGGGGTGGGGAGGATGTGAGATGGAGGGAATAGATGAAATGAGATTCAGGCTCTGAATCAGCAAATGTTGAAGCTGGGGGAGACCTTCATGGGAAGGAATCTATTACACTGTTTTCTCCACTTGTGTATGTACACAAAACTTTCCATAATGCATATTCTTAATAAAGATTGGATTCATCTGAAAGAGAAACCAGAGTGGTAAGCACTGTGCTCCAGAAGCTACAGTGGGGGCAACTGCAGAAGTAAGAGCTCTTTTTCCTGACAAAGACCCGGAGACACGTTGAGCTCTGTGACAGGTGAAGGGCCTTTTATTCAGGCAACTCACTAAACCTTAGCTCCACAACATGGCAACGTCAGAAATAACTATACAAAGCCTGAGCTGTGTCCACATTCACACATTTATTTGGGTTTAGAGAAGACGACACATAAAATACTTAGATCATACACAAGTTTATGTTTGGTAAGAACAGATTTCCACATGTTTATATTTTTTCTTTTTTTCTTTTAGTAACGGAATAATGCTGGGGAGATGGCAATGTCTTGTAAAAACACCATTTGGGAACACTATTTGGCACACGTAGCTAATAAATACACAGTGTTTGTACCTAGCATTTGAAAACAGGACAGTACATGCAAGGTGATCTCCACTTTTAGGGTCCTTCACTTCCTGCCCTGCCCTATATTTACACTTGTGCTTTCTTTGTTCTTATTCTGAGGAGTAGGATCTACTCCAAATCCCAGTAGGGATGGCAGCATGTGACATTCCATATTGGTTTCTTCTGTTCTCAGAGATAAAGTTGCACTCACCTTGCTTTTTGTGAAATCACAATTGTCAAAGGAGATTCTCAGTGGGGTGCTTAGCCAAGGGCATGTTCTGTATTAGGGCATACAGTTTAGCAGAGAGGGGGAGCAAGAGATTACGAGAACAGTGCGAATGCAGTTCTCAGAATATCGATACAGCTACCACACAGAAAAAAGACATATCAATAATATATTGTACAAGCTTTTACAGCAACACATGGTGATTTGCAGCACTGTAAAGTTCATATCTAAAGCACACAACCACAATCTGAGGTGACAAGACAGTACTATCAATACAATAAAGGCAACACAGTTACATACACAACTGATTTTTTTTCCTCACAGCCTTGTGTTAATACATAAATTCAATCTGATTTATATGTCTCAGATTAAGACATACCACACTTGTTTCAAGTATTTAAAAATAATAAACACAATATTGCTGTATAAATGAAAATGGTCATGTTAATTCTGATCAAAGCTACAACCAAACTTTTCTAAAATTTGTAAAGAATGGTTCCATCTAAGCCTTTGGCACTGGGAATTTTGGCTAATGTTCAAAACAACCTCCCTCCCTCCCTCTCTCCCACCTAAGTGGGTGACAGACCTACTTTAAAGAATATTTATTAATCTGCTGTGATCTATTAGTCTTCTATTTACCTCCTTCCCTGGGCTATGACTGGTAGGGGTTTCACTACATATAGTTGAGCTCCCAGCAAACTTGGGGAAGGACCTGAAAGGAGCAAGGGGTGGGGAAAGTCACCTGTTGGTAAAAGCGATTTATGGTCCATAGAGAAAGGAGAAATGTTTCTAAATTTGTGTCTGCAGCCTTACACATGAGTCCACAGTCCCCTCTGCCAGTACTCAGCATCAGAGAATCAGCAGGCCCAGAACTCTCTGAGGGACTTGTTAGCTCATGTCTCTCCATCACATTTGCAGGGGCAGAGGATGTTTTCAAATATTGTTTTGAATTCTAAGGACATTAATCTTTGCATAATCTGGGCATGTTGGATCTTGATGGGAGATAGAGAAAAGAAGGTCTTAAGGTGCTGTCTCAAAATCCCAGATGAGGAGCTATTTTCACCAAAGTGATAAAAAATAACTACCCATAGGGTTGAAAATAATTATTTGGGATCACAATGATGGGGCCTGCCAGGGGAGACTTTCATGAGTAGAGATAGTTGGAAATGAAACTAAGCAATTACTCAGATGGTAAAGGATTCCTTCTTGGACATTGGCAAAGTGGCATCCAGGCTGAGATCATCATTCTCAAGCAGACATCCCTTCTCCCATGGCTGGCTTTAATTTCCTGGGCTCACCACATTCTGGAGTGTTCTTTGTTTTTCTTCACCCAGGCTGATTAGATTTTATTTTTCTCTAATTAATCCAAATGATCTAATAAAAGAATATGGTTTGGGAAGATGCCATAAGAACCAGCATCAAACTTATGTTTAAAACAGGGTGAACTGGAAAGTAGAATAGAGACAATTACCCTAATTTAGTCTAAGATGAAGCTTGGCTTATCATGATCACTGAGCAGATCTGCAAAAGGTCACCTGGGTGGAAAACATTTTTAAACAGGAAGGGAATCTTATTGTTTTTCTGATCATTTATATTTAGGGACTTGCAATATTCTTTTGTGTTTGTTTTATAATACTGACTTTAGAGATGTGATAAGCCATAACATGAATGGAAAGAAGGCATCATACCTTTCTTGAGAATTTTGTGGGCCTATGTTTCAAAATAACTATTAAGTGTTTTATTGTGCCTCCATGAAAAGAAAAAAAAAACTGGCTTAGTTTTTATATATGCCCCTGCAGTTTGTATAACCCATATAAAATAAAAATCTATATGTTACAAAATAGGATTTATTTTTAATATATATATTTTACTTTTGTAAAATTATATGTATTTAAATACATTTGAAATGTCGCTATAGGTAAATTAGAAATTTTTTCTAATACTATGAAAAAGGCAAGAGTTTTTTTTTTTGTCAACATACATTTTATATTTACTCTATCCTTTTTACTGCACCCCAAAGAACCTTTTATGATTCAGGGGCAATTTGGCACTACTCAATCCTACTACTTTTAAGTGAAAATAACATTTGATTTGCATACTCTATTAAAAGGGAAGTACTTATAACAATTTTAAGCTTTTCCTTATTGATTAGAACACAGCCTTTGTCACTAATTATTAGAGAGGTATTCTAACTTAAGAAAGAGTTTTTTAAAGGAGCAATGTTGTTGTTTTTCACTGTACTTCTACTTTGACACCACAATATAGAAATAGATTTACTTTGGAACAGACTACAAATACATTCACACAGGTTGTGATAACTTAATTGTCTACCTAGAGAATTGAAATAACGTAGTGAGTTAGTTTATTATAAATCTTGTCCAAGGCGTTCTATTTCTTCAATCAGGAAATCAATGTCTTGGTGAGTTGCTGCGGGATTTGAAATGACCATGCGGAAGAAATTGACCTTGTCTCCCAAGGGCTGGTAGCTGACCATTGTGGTCCCATACTCCATCATTCTGGCTTTAATCACCGGAGCCACCTGTGTGAGAGACCAGACCAATATGGTAACTGTTTCTCCTGGGGGCTCTCCCCTTGTAGCTCTCCCTGTCAAGCAGCATTTTCAACTTTTAACTAAACAATTAGAACCATATTTGTTTTTTCTTGAAGGAATTGTCTCCAAGCTTCCTTGGGATGGGTGGACTGGAGAATCTATATATTTATATCTTAAAGGTGATCAGAGGAATAATAATTGGTAGTGAAAGGATTTTAGAGATAGGAGAGGTGGGTTTTAGGGAAGGCAGGTCCATGGGAGAGGAATGCATACGTGACAGGCAGAGACAGCTCCAAGCTGCCAGATTGCTTATAAGAATGTAACAAGATAATGGGAAGGAGAAGAGGGGGGCATCAGATGAGCTTTGAAGTGATGAAACTGATACCATGCAGGAATAAGGGACCAGGGCAGAGGGGAAGTGACCAATTAGAAAAACATGGGGGACATAAAATAAAGAAGGGTCCAATTAGAAAGTGACATGGAGAGATAAAGAATTTTCCAGTATTTATAAACCTGTAGACAAAGAGACTCACAGGATTAGGTTTTTTTTTTCATTTTAGAGAGAGTAGAGCTTTCCCATTTGGGGGATCCCTCCCCTATGGAGTTCCTATTTGGAAGCCCAGCTCCAGGGGGAGTCTGTATATGCTTAAAATAAACTTCCAGAACCAAGATGGCGGCATAGGTAAGAGCCTGTACTCACTGCCTCCCATAACCACATCAAAATTACAACTAAAATACAGAACAACTATCACCTAGAACTTTGGGAATTACTAGAGAAAGGACAGGCCTAGCTGAGTGGAATTACTATAAATAGAGAGGTAAAGAAGAAAGCACACTGATAGGAGGTGTGGAGGCATGGAACAGGCTGGTCTGGCACCTGGTTATGCTGCTTTTTTAATCAGGAGGGAGCTTGTCTCTGTGGAGGCCATCCGGAGGAGCAAGGGGACCAAGCCCCACACCAGACCCCCAGCCCAGGGTTCCAGAGCTGTAAGAACTACAGACTGTAAAACCCAGTGTGGATTGGGGCTGAGTGACACACAGGCTGCTGGAGACCCAGCTGTTGCTCTTAAAAGGCCAACACCATGAACTGAATTTACAAGCTCCCACTTCTTCTGAGCTCCAGTGCTGGGAGAGGCGCTGGGGGACCCAGACACAAACAAGGAGAAAATGGACTGTCTAGCATTGAGGCAGGAATGTGGAGTTGGCTTTCTTCCAGACAGAAGTGCTCGTAGTGGTCATTGTTCCTGTGCTGGCACTTCCACGGTCATTTCTGTTTGCTTCACCCTGGTGATCTCCTGAAACACCAACCCTATCCAATTTACAACCTCAAGCTGTGTGCAGTGGCTTTTGCATATGAATGGCCTGTCCTTTCTCAAGGTAAACCTGTCAAACAAGCTGCAGTTGGGTCAGGGATCACCAAACCTATCAATAAAAGGCCCCCAAACTGGTACCAGCACCAGCCTGCCTTGTTTTATAGCTGGACTTCATCTGGGCACTTCCAAACCTAACACAAAGAAGCTCTTGCTGGATGGCCCCAGGAAGTGATTGACTTTGCACCTCCCTGGAAACAGAAGATCAGTGTACAGTGGTCAGTGTGAGACCATACCAGATTAAAACTCTTCACATCCATAAGTGACACACTCAAGGGGCAGACGCAGTGAACACCAAAGCCCCACTGAAGCAAATCCCATTCTATAAGGTTGTCTCCTGCACAGCAGCTCTCCTACTGTAGTTGTAGCTGGTCTTCACAACAAATTGGCTTGGATGTCAATTCCTCCCAGTGACACCAACAGCAATCAAGGCTCAACTACAACAAATCTGTGCATACAGCCCACAAAGGGGTGCACCAAGAGTGTCTACCTCAGGTGATTGGGGAGGCTGAGCCACTGGGCACTATAGGACACCTACTATGCAAGGCCACTCTATCAACTCAAGGAGACTTAGCAGCTACCCAATACATAGAAACAAACACAGGGAAGCAGCCAAAATATGGAGACAAAGAAACATGTCACAAATGAAAGAAATGGAAGAAAGTACAGGATATAGAGTTCAAACCACAAGTTATAAGGTTATTCAAGAATTATCTAGAAACCACCAAGGAACTTAAGTGATACTTTCAAGGATCTTAGTGAGAATGCCAAAAAAATGGAAAAGGACCAACAGAAATTAAGCATACACTGACTGAAATAAAGAATAATATAAAAGTATTCATCAGTAGATTAGAGGATCTCCAGAATCAAATCAATGATTTGAAATATGAGAAAGCAAAAAACACCCAACCAGAAGAGCAAAAAGGAAACATAATACAAAAATATGATGATAGTATAAGGAGCCTATGGGACAACTTCAAGCATACTAATATCAGAATTATGGGGGTGCCAGAAAAAGAGAAAGAGCAAGATACACCAAAGACCTATTTGAAGAAATAATGACAGAAAACTTTCTCTCCCTGGTGAAAGAAATAGACTTACAAGTCCAGAAAATACAGAGAACCACAAACAAGAGGAATCCAAAGAGGACCACACCAAAACACATCATAATTAAAATGCCAAGAGCAGAAGACAAAGAGAGAATATTAAAAGCAGCAAGAGAAAAACAATTACCTACAAGGAAGTGCCCATGGGACTATCAGCTGATTTCTCAACAGAAACTATGCAGGCCAGAAGAGAGTGGTAAGAAATATTCAAAGATTACTTTATCCAGCAAAGCTATCATTAAGAATTGAAGGTCAGATAAAGAGCTTCACAGACAAGAGAAAGCTAAAGGATTTCATCACCACTAAACTAGTATTGTATGAAATGCTGAAGGGTATTCTTTAAGAACTGGAAGAAGAAGAAAAAGGTAAAGATAAAAATTATGAACATCAAAGTGGCAACAAATGCATATCTATCAACAAGTGAATCTAAAAATCAAATGAATAAAAAATCTGATGAACAGAATGGTGAATAGAATCAGAGGCATGGAAATGGGACAGGCTGAAATTCTCAGAGGGAAGGGGTGTGGAGGGGTGCAGGAAGAGATTAGACAAAGATCTTATATGCATGTATGCATTACCTATGGACACAGACAATAGGGTGGTGATGGCCTAGGGTGAAGTGGGAACCAGATAGAGGGGAACTATGAGAGGAAAAATGAGGGACATCTGTAGTAATCTCAACAATAAAGATTAATTTAAAAAAAACTTCCACAGTTTTGCTTAAAATCTTTTAGTCTGTGAATTTATTCTTCAAATTTTGTGAGACAAGCACCTGAAAGGAGAGTCACAGCTTGCTATTCCATGTATCAGTAGGCTATTAAGTACCTGCCACCTTTTTCTTGACTTTCTAGTCAGTGTTTTGGGAGAATGAGAAGAATCTGCTGTTGGTCCAAGGCTAAATAGTTGAGCAGTACAACATTTGAGAGAGGGTATTTCCCCCTCCTCAATAAATGTAGAAACATTGGAAATAAAACATTGTTCAGAGATGGTTTCTAAGATGTAAGCCTCAATATCAAGTGATGTATGAAAATCAGAAGACTTTTGAGACTCTACAGCAATTTTTTTCTTGAGACCCTAATGGTTTCTAGTTCCTTTTCATTCATCTTTTGAATTACCATAATTTATAAGATATTTTTAAATTATATTCCTTAATAATGGTGGAAAATCAGCTGAGGCAAAAGGCTGAACCCATAAGGACTTAACATTACAAAAGTCGACCACAGCTGAGGTTTTTTCACATGTTTGCCAAACTGATGATTACAGTGCCAGCTGTCTTCTATTGTGTATGAAATTAAAGTCAAACTCTTCACTCAGTATAAAGGTCTGTCACCCAGCTCTGAGGACTCATCTTTTAGTGCTCACCAAAATAAACCTTCAACTTTGACACAAGTTACCTTTGTAAACCCGTGGAGTGTACCACACATATTTTTATCCCTTCATACTTGTTCTGTCATACTTGTTCTCTTTGCTTAGAATCTCTTTTGTCTTGCAGTTCACATTCAACACACACTCCAAGGCTACAACACAGTACAACAACTGCTATGAACTCCTTCCTGATACCTCTAGTCCACTAACATCTTCTTTCTTTTAATTCATCACTATATGATCTTTATCTATACGTTATGACTATATTCTAATTTCCAATTGTCCTCTTATGAGATGATACATTTTATCTATGTACTTCACTGGCAAACACAGTGTGTTCCATTTCTTTTGTTTATTGTGGTACTGGGTGCCTATTGAGGAGTCCCTTATTGACTATAAAGGCATACATTTAAATTATGTCTAACTATATGTATGATCTGTCCAATGATATGTTATCATTGGAGTCTATAAATATAACAGCTGATCTTTTAAATTTATTGCTGTAAACATGTAACCAGGAACAGTAGGTGATAGGAACACTGTAGACTCACTTGGATATACATAGTGAACAACTCAGTTAAAAAATGGGGATCATTTACAGAAAAGTCACAATAAATATGAGGACAAATACTTCTTTACAAATTTACTCTTAATTCCATAGTTGACCTTTTGAAAGTATGCCAATCAGTATCTATACTAAAAAGCCTGGGAGGCCCTCGTGTTCTTGTGAGACGCCCTCATGTATCACAAGATGGCCACCACAAAAATGGTCATCACAAAATGGCTGGCAGGGAAGGGTAGTTGTGGGCAATTGGGATGGCAGGGGAGGGCAGTTGGGGGAAACCAGTTCTGTGGGGGAAAGCAGTTGGGGCAACCAGGTCTCTAAGGAAGGGCAGTTGGGGGCCACTAGGTCTGTAAGGGAGGGCAGTTGGGGGTGATCAGTCCATGGGTAGATGCTCTAACCACTGAAAAACACTGGCCAAGGCTAATTTAATTTTCTTGTTTGCCATATACCACATTGAAGAGTCCATATTTCTCCCCATTTGGGGTCTTTATCAGCATTGACCAAAAGCACATTCTGTAATAATGAAGATATCCTTTATCTGAACCATCCTGTCTAATAAAAGAGTAATATGCAAATTGACCATCACTCCAATACACAAGATGGCTGCCCCCAAGTGGACACAAGATGACCAGCAGGGGAGGGTGGTTGGGGGCGACCAGGCTACAGAAGAGTGCAGTTAGGGGTGGCCAGGCCAGCAGGGGAGGGAAATTAGGGGTGACCAAACTGGCAGGGGAGTGCAGTTAGGAGCAATCAGGCTGGCAGGGGAACAATTAGGCATCAATCAGGCTGGCAAGGAAGTGGTTAGGGGATGATCAGGCTGGCAGGCAGAAACAGGTGGTTAGGGGCAATCTGGAAGGCAGACAGGTGAGCAATTGAGAACCAGCAGCCCTGGATTGTGAGAGGAATGTCTAACATCCCTCAAGGGGTCCCAGATTGGAGAGGGTGCAGGTTGGGCTGAGGGACATCCCCCACCCCCATGCATGAATTTCTTGCACTGGGCCTCTAGTTGGAAATAATAAGCACTAGTCACAAATTGAGCACCTGACATATGGCTAGTATGACTGAAGAAATAAAGTTCTGGTTGAAATTATTTTTAATTGATTTAAATGTGAATAGCCTCATATGGCTATTATTACCACATTGGACAGTGCAGATAATTTACTGTGCCTCAGCTCTTTTCCTTCTGGGATAGTGTGTGTGTGTGTGTGTGTGTGTGTGTGTGTGTGTGTATTACAATTTTACTGGCCCCTGAACATTATAGTTTAAGTGCTTTGTATTTAGTGAAAAACTTTTCTGAAACTCTGAAAATTATTGACATAAAAGAAATTTAACCTTGATATTTGTGGTTCTATTTTGATTTCCAATTCTGAATTGCTGAATTCTCTCTATTAGAGTTAGGAAAATGGAATCAAAGGATAGGGGAAAATTAGGAGAATTCATTTTGCAAACTTTCAAATTTAATTTATCTACAGCATAAAAGTAACTTACTAATATTCTAATGGCTGTTCTCAAGAAATAATTTCCATTCCATTACAATTTATGTGATGTACTAAATCTAAGAGTTATTTGAAGAAAGTTGTATTTAACTGGGGAACTCAGAGTTGACTTTTGCTCAGAAAATGATGAAAAATCCTTTCTGTTTTGTATTCCGATCTTGATCCATCCCTCAGTCCAGCAATAATTTATCATTTTAACAAATGGAATCAGCCAAACTACTCTATGTATTTTCTGCCTGGTCAGAGAATTAGAGTGAAAGCCAATAAAAATGGAAATTTCTAATTTCTAACTAGATTGTCAAATAAAATTAGTTATTGTTAAGATAATATATACCATGGAGAAGCCATCATAAAAGTTCCAGGAAAAAAATGAATTCTTTTCTCTCAAACAGTAGCAGGCCATTTTTTATTTTTGCCAGAACCTATAATTTTCTCCAATATGACTATCCTTACTCCATTATGCCTTTGGCTTGATTTCCTGCAATGAATTAACTTTTCTAACCCTGCAAACATGGCTACCATCCCTTCCACCCCAGACACACACACCCATACTCTAGGACAGTGGTTCTCAACCTTTCTAATGCCGTGATCCTTTAATACAGTTCCTCATGTTGTGATGACCCCCAACCATAAAATTATTTTCATTGCTACTTCATTACTGTAATTTTGCTATTGTTATGAATCGTAATGTAAATATCTGTGTTTTCCGATGGCCTTAGGCGACACTGCTAGCAGTTCTCAACCTGCTATAGAGTGGTTTTAAGTGGTTGGGGGTCACCACAACATGAGAAACTGTATTGAAGGGTCGCGGCATTAGAAAAGTTGAGAACCACTGGTCTAGACTCTTCATTGTTCCTCTAGATCTCTGCCTCTCAGCCTGTGTTTTACATTGAAATCACCTGGAGGACTTTTAGAACTATCCCCAAGCCCATTCAAAACAAATTGGATGAAAATATTGGGGTAAGAATTGGTCAGTAGTATTTTATAAATCTTGGGAACAACACTAATGTGTAGCCATGGATATGAACCAAAGCTCTAACTGGAAGTCTTGATTTAAGAACCTCAACTATGTGTAAGTTTTCTTCTGTCTGGGTCTTTAAGGGCAGGTGTTAACATTTATAGGCTTTTTCTGGAGGTTTTAAACCCCACATAAAATCCCATTTTTCATTTAACACAGAAGGAAATAAGGTATTTTGGAAGGTCAATGAGGCAGCCCAGCCACCTTAGTGGAATGGGGTGGGAGGGGAGGGCCTCCCCTGCTTTGAGCAGTGACTGGAAAGATCTTCTCCTTTGTGGAAAATAGAAAACTAACCAAGCGAGCAGCCAGCCAACCAGCCAACCCATCCACCCTTGAAGATACAAATATACAGGCTCATCACTAGTTTCCCATTCCTCCAACACTGTGGGAGATGGACTCCTGCATTTACACTCCCCCAATAAGGTTCTTTTTGGTAGGCATAATAACCCAGATTTCACTTGTGTGTAGTGATAGGAGCAGGAGAGGATAAGAGAAAGGGGGTTTACTAGCCACAGTATAATTTATAGCACAAACTCTCAGGCTCTGGGGTCAGACTTGAGTGTGATTTTGAGAAAGTGACTTTTTCTCCCTGTGTTTTAGATTCCCCATCAGCGGAGCAGAGAGACATCAAAGCTTCCCAAAATAAGTGGCCATGAGAGAGACATGATGTCATGCTAGATCAAGTTGAGCCTGGGACACACCACACACTACTCAGTGGTCCTTATTACTGCTCCCTGCTCTGTTATTTTCTGGGAGTCACCACAGCTCTAATGGCCCCATAGGGCAGCCGTGGTCTTGACATCTCAGGAGGATAAACAGCAGCTTTATTTTCAAATTATTTCTGGTGCCCGAAGTCTCTTCTGTGCTTGTAACTGAGCACCAGTTCACTTGGCAGGTCAGTCGATGCCAGCAAGTACAGTTGTTAAAAGTCTGGATATACCAGCATTGCATGCTCTGGCTCCACAGGAGCCCACAGAGGGGTGAGGATCCATGCACCAAGCTTAAGGATGGATTTCTCCTAAAGACCTAAGAATATGTCATGAAAGTATACATGGGAAAGCCCCAATGTACCACCAACAGCCATATCAGAGGAGCTTGTATCACTTACTTTTGAGAGGCGGTTCGTTCTCTCTTCATTGTCTTCCAGGACACGCAAACTCGGAGGAACATACCAGAAGCAGACATTTGTATGCTGAGGCTACAGAGAGGAAAGTAAGATTCACACTTAGCACAAACTGGCAATTTTGAAAATCCCAAGGACATTTCTAACCTACTTATTCTGCAGCTTTTAAATACAATTCCTACTTTTTAATCTGCAATCACCTTTCAAGTGTCTGATTTTCATTATTTAGTTATTTTTTAATTTTTTATTAATATATTTCTATTGTTGATAGTATTACAGATATCTCCCATTGCCATTATTTTTGTGTGTGTGTTTGATTTTACTCCAGCTCAGAAGAGCTACCCCCTCATCCCTGCTTCTCCTTTGTAATGATATACTTACCTGGATAGTACATTATTGACATAAAAAATATATCAGGCACAAGAATGGCAATTGACTAAACATTTTGGGATTGTACAAATTCAGAAGACATACCTTTCCATCAAACACCATTTCATATCCTTCTCGGTTTTTTATGATATTGTATAAATACTCTGCCAGCTCCAAGCACTTGTCAATATGTGCTTCAAACCCAGAAGTTCCCTGAGTGAGAGAAGAGAGCTTCAGGAAGGCTGAGAAAAGTGGTGAACATCCAGGCTGAGCTATGAGACAAGTTATCGCTCAAGACAGATGGTCTTCCTGCCACTTCTGTGTTTTCCCTAACAAGAGAGTGTTTCAGGAAGCTTTTCTGGCAGTTCTTTCTCCTTTACTGTTCTTCCCCTCAGGTGTTTTTGTTCCCTTCCTGTCTGGCATTACTGCTCTCCCTGGAGACTCCTTTTCTTCCCAGAGCCTTCATTCCTAAGGCAATTATTTTGATTACTCAAGGGGAAAATTTGTGTCTGCATTCACAGGGATAATTGTGGAAGTCATTAATGACAGGAGGGCTGGGCTCTTTGCTTCCTGTGGATAAGAAACATCATTAGAGACCATCCCCATCCCCACACCGGAGGCCTGCTTAGGCCCTGCCCATCATGTAAATTTGTTATTTCCAGACCCCACTTTCGTTCACAAAATGTACCCCATCGTAGAACAAACAGGAAAAGTCTCAGTGAATATTTGTGGGATGCATGAATGAATGAATCTTTAGGGGCACGCAGATGCTTTGCTAGCCTGTCACATTGCAAGGCGTTTTAGATTTCCACTCTGGGGATCAATGGCTGATGTGTGTGTAATGGGCCAACAAGGTCACAGAGGCCTTTCAGCTTTCAGCTCCAGAAGCCCAGGGTGTGGACTTAGGAAAAACAGTCCAGCTGCCTAGGACTGGGACTGTTTAACTGATGTCAGGCCACACTAGGGAATGGCTTTTCAAAATGATTGCCTTCAATGCTTGCGTCATGCTAATGGAAAGCTTAGAAAAGAAGCTTATGATCATTCCAGGAGCTCTTAAAACTGGCCCACCAATGACTAATCCAACATGGAAACTAGAGCGAGCAATTGTAATGGAAACAAGATGAACCCACTTTCCCGTTTACACACAATCCCCTCATTCCAGCTAAAAGAGAGACCTAGCATGAGCAGTGACATTTAGTATATGACACATATTTAAGAATAGGCTGCATTTAAAAAATTTTGTGGGTTTAGCAATCTATTTCTCTGGATATTACTGCCCTTGCTGATTGATTTAAGGAGGCTGAGTGGTTCCTGATGAGCTCACGGAAGGATTGGGCTGACACCCGAATGCTCACACTAACACCCACGCTATCTGCTCCATGAGTCTGTGAGTGCCAAAGAAATTAGGAATGGTTTAGACTGATTTAGAAGTTTGGTTCCACTTGGGATAGACTGTAGGTAGGAAGGAGAGAAGTTAGTTGTTCTTTAAACTGGATCCTTTGGACCAGGCTAGAGCTGAATTTACATTTGCACACACCTGATCCAGGATATGGCAGGACCAGCATGACTCTGATCCTGTCCAGTGTATGACCTTGGCTAATATCTCTGGTCATGTGGGAATAGCGGTGCCTGTGTGATTTCCCACACAGAGGCATAATAAGGTAACATGAATGCTGTGAAAGTGAGTTTGATTGTATTGCAAAGGGGGTGGAAGTCCTCAGCCATTTGCCAGTCCACTTGTTATCAATGTGCTAGGGAGGCTAATCACAGAAAACTAAAAGGAAACCTGCCAAGCCCAGCTGGTGTGGCTCAGGGATTGAGCATCGACCTGTGAACCAGGAGGTCGTGGTTTGACTTCTGGTCACATGACATGCCTGGGCTGCAGGCTTGATCCACAGTGTGGGGCGTGCAGGAGGTAGCTAATCAATTATTCTCTCTCATCACTGATGTTTCTATCTCTCATTCCCTTTCCCTTCTTCTCTGAAATCAATAAAAATGTATTTATATAAAAAAACGAACCTGTCAATTAGCATAAAGATACAGACACAGAGATTATTGTGAAATCTCATTAGTTACATATTAAACCATCCCTACAGGTCAAAAAAAGGGGGACTAATTTTAAACAACTTTTTCTACCACCAAGTTTTCACCACTGAAGAAATCTGTCAAGAAGAAAAATAATCATCAGAAAAATGAAAGTTCTACTCAATTAGAATAGAGTTGAGGGCAGGCATGGTGCCCTTGCTAAACACGTGAACTATGAAACAGTCTAGACCACCTGCCAACATCCTACATCAAAAGGCTTTTTTTAAAAATAAATTTAGTCTAATCAAGTAATCTTGGATGCAATGTGATGGCTGTCATCAGTGCACTTAGTTCCATTAGTCATTAAGAGATTAAGGAGTAGTAATTTATACATAGGATGCTATCTTTCAAGCAGTTTATCTTGGGAGGAAATGTGGATTCACTTGAAACACTGCATTCTTCAGGCATATCAGATAACAGAGGGTTTAATGATTATTGATTTTTCGGATTGTATCCTCATTCCTGAGAGCAAGAGGGCATGTCAGAGAAAAGACTGTGGCTCACTCTTTCCTGGATCTTCTCAGGAGAAATGACCTCCCCTTCCGTGGCTGGCATTACTAGACAGTTTATGATGTGAGTAGGCAATTATCCTCACCTCTGATCCAGGGTGTAGGACTACATTTATTACTTTAATAATTATTATCAATTCACTTTGAAAAAAAATACAGCTTTATTTTTATTTTATTTTTTTAGTTGAAAGCCAAATTGCTGTTTAGATGTTTAGATGCTATGTGTTCATAAATTATGTGGCTGCTTTTTCCTTTTTCCCTCCCTCCTTCCCTCCTGGTGCCTTCATTTTAGCACTTTAGAAACTGGATCCTTTGCCTTCATTTCAGGCTTCATTTATTCCTGCTGTTTAATTCACACCTGATGTCCTCCAAGTTATTTCTCTAAGCACCAAGTGGCTGCACCATGCTGGTGAGAAAGCTTCAGATGGAAGAGGAGCAGCAGGAACTGATGAAGCATGAGAGAAACATTTTTGTGTAAACGTGGGTGATGATCATCATCTTAATAAAAATGCCACAGTAAAGGAGACAAACAGGGCCCTGAACAATATTTAGAGATCAAGCTTACCTTAACTTACTGGCTGATATTTTGTAATTCCCACCAATTGGTGAAATGAAAAAAACCCTCCTTTTGATAGCTTGAGAATACAGCAATAATTCATATTCTTGATTTATTTATTTTTCTCAAATGAAAGTGTCATTGCAACTGAATGAGTCTCATCTTGGGTGATGAGGACCAGGCATGTGTCCTTGTCAGGTTTTCAACTTTCAAAAGAGGAAAAGGTTCCCTGCCCAGCTCACCCATAACACTCCCTTAATGGGATAAAAAAAAAAACTAACCTGGGCCTCATTCCAGGCAGCTACTCAATACTTAGCAACACATTGAGAACATGCAGCTGGAATAGATAGTATTATGGAGGTTTGCCTGCAGAGCATGCTGTCCAGCCATCCCAGGAGACCCATCTGAGTGTTATTTCTGCATGACGCTTCCTTCTATTTCACCTGCCTTTTTTTTCCAGGATGGATTTAAAGAAGAGCCTATAAAATCATGATGGACTATATTGTTTGACTCTCAAACTCCCTCTTTTTCTTGTTAGCCATTCTCTTCTCTCAAATGCTTATGGCAATTCATTTTACTTTGAAAATTTTATAAACAAGCATAAGGGACTTGTGGGTGTGGAGTTGGTTCAGACCTATTTACACAGTTCCAAGAAAGAGCCCATTCTGTGGTCTCATTCTGGCATGTCTCATCCCTCCCCCCACCCTCGACCCTGCCCAGACCTAGTTATCTACTTGTTCCTATGGTATTGAACCTGTCTCATGTTTGTATTGGCTGCTAAGAAAGCTTAGAGCCAAATTTGTAGGACCTTTCTCATCCATATAGGACATCAGGGCATGACGAATTCCTTCCTATTGCTTCCTTTCCCATTTCCTTTGTCAAGTTTTCCTCATGTACCCTTTTAGCAGGTGGGCTTTTCTAGCATGTCCAGCTGGCTCTAGGCATTGCCTCCTCTGGGAGATAAATGAGACCAGATGCAAAGTCAATGATTTGTGACATTTAAGCCTTTCCAGCCGCTTACACTTAAACATGCGCAATGCCCTGAGAAGGTTACAGTTAGGTCCAGCCAGTACTGCACACCACTAGATACAGAGTTTGTGTTTCTGAGAGAGGAGTCATGATCCACAGTTAAATTCTGAAGTCAAACAAAAAAAAATCACATAAAGGAAAAACTGTACTTCTGTAGTTTTTTAAAAAGATTATAACTAATGGTTACCCCTTTGAAATGTAAAAAAATAAGTGATCATGATGGGTTTTTCCTTTTCCTTTTTTGTTCTCCAAACATATACTTTTAGATTTAGTTAATGTGCACAGTGATCAATCAGTGGGTAAAAGCCAAGAGTTGAGAGAAAAAAACAACAAAACACTTCTTAAATATCAGATTTGTGCCATACAAAGCAACATGAATTTTCTAGATAAATAAACATTCAGAGCAAACTGGCTTAAAAGAAAAAAATATATACTGGATTTTAGTATATTATCCATTGTAGAATGCAGATAGGTAGATATAACTTTAAAGAAACTTAATCTAGTTGGCCATTATTGCTCAGTGGTTGATTATCAACCCATGAACCAGGTGGTCATGGATCAGGGCACCTGCCTGGGTTGCGGGCTCAATTTCCAGTGTGGAGTGTGCAGGAGGCAGTCAATCAATGATTCTCTCTCATCATTGATGTTTCTCTCTCTCCCCCTCTCCCACTCCCTTTCTCTCTAAAATTAAACAGTATATATTTTTAAAAAAAGAAACAATCTTGGGTAACTGCTTTTCAATTTGGAAATCAATAATTAACGCATCAGTTTGTGTTTTGGTAAACACTCAGCAGATCTACACATACTCACCTTTGCTCTCCACATCAGCCATAACTTAAAGACATCAACGTGGCGTCCACACTGCAAGGCCTTGTCTCCAGTGTCATAGGACAGGTCGTAGTGTTTATCTTGCTGGAAAAGGTAGGAGGCATGCATCTGGTTGCAACTCTGCATCAATCCCTAAAAGAGGAGAGAAAAATTAGGAAACTGTACTGACTTTCTTGGTATTCTATTAGAGTAACTCTGTGATGGAAATTATTAAGGAAAAATAAAAGAGAGATACCTTGACTATCCTAGAGAAAAAAAAACCAGTAAGAATCAAATGGAAAAAAAAGTGGGACCAATGTCTGGACAGGACAGGCTATGCTAAGTCAACTCTGTGGGATAAATGGCTCAGGATCAGATGTTACCAGAGTTTAATCACAGAAGGCATTTAAAAAAATCACAATCAGAGTGTAATGTTCATACTTTGGGAGAACATCCTGATATTCTGGTTTTGTTGCAAGTATGATATTTTGGGAACTCTTTGGTTCTGCAAAATATTATCAGTGTGATTCTTCTATGTTTTCATTCCTATTCAAGTACTTTATCATTTAGGTGTTAAGGTTGAGTTCTCTTTGGAAACCATAGCTTTGAAGATAGTTCATGGTATCATTTTTAGTTGCTGGAATAAAAAAGAAATAAAGACGTTATTACTCTGAGATTTCTTAAATAAGCAATATGTCAAATGTCATGTCATGTCTCAAGAGTGTGTCTGTACTGTATTATCATATTCAGTTGTGTATGGGAGTTATAGTGGAAAGTCTCACTGTGGATAACCATTAAAGTTCCTTGGAACCATAAGCTTACTATGGAAAATGGGTGGCAAAGTGATTGAACTTTTCCAAGGACAGTGAATGAATCATGTTTTCTGACTAAGACTTCACTGCCCATCTCCTCATTAGAAACCCCACCACGTTTCAGTTTGTCATGAGGCACAGGAATCCCTTGACTATTGCATCATCCACAGCATAACTGTGATTTTATAGAAGATTTGATATTTTTTTCTCTTGTGACTCATGACCAGAGAAAAGACAAAAATGTGATCATTTAGTAGAAGTTAGTGGTGAGAACCCTTTTAAAACATTATTCAAACTAAAACAAAAAGCAATGCAGCTAAGATCTTAACTAGAGCTCACCCTTGTGGTTTAGGCTTCATAGTTAGTGGGCTAAATTATTTTTATTTTTTAAGATTAAAGGAAATTATACAATATAATTGAAATAGGGTAGTAGAAAGACATCAAATTTGAAAATAAAAATTCACTTGACCAACAAAGTAAAAAAAAATGCTTCAGGTGATTCTTTTTTTTTCATGGTCACAGAAACTTGGCACCAATCTTCCTCGGCCTTACAAGCTTGCAAAGGTTCCATCAGTTCTAAGGGAGCCATCCGAGTGTGGAGACCAACTTCTCCTGGGATAGGAAAGGTCACTCAGAGCAAATGACCTCTAAAAGGTCAGAGAGCACTAGTCTCCTTATATAAAAGAATAAGTAGAGGTGACGTTTTTCACATAAAGGGCCTTAGTCAGATAGTATCCTGGTTCTGGGCCATTACAAAGTTATAAACTATTATGTCCCAAACTATGATAAATACATGAATAGGTGTTGTGCTAGTTACTGTCAAAGAGATTCCCATTGTCAAGTAAGTGTAGGAAATTCTATATCATAAATCCCTTATTTTCAGATATTTACATATTAAAGGCTCAGATATGCCCAGAAATAATTAAGCTTGCTTTTAATGTTTTAACCCAATGTATCACAAGCTTTTTGAAGGCTAAGAATTCTCTCACCACAGAATATGTAGATGGCATCATTCCCTGGTTCCCAGTAAAGGTAATGCTGTCACAGCATCATAGATTTGGAAGGAATTCTGAATCTATGAATCTATTCCTTCCCAATGAGGGTATTCTTTCTATCCTCTTACTAATAAGTGATTGTCCAACTTCATTCAATCACCTCCCCTGATAAGGCATTTATTTCTACATAAAGCATTAATTACTCTTTGGGCAGTTTAATTTTCAGAAAAGCATTCCTTTTATTGACCCCCAACTCAGATATAAAATCATGGTGTATTCTAATTTTACCACCAAATCTGGACCAAGCAGTGTTACTAATCCAGTTTCCTGAAACCTCAAGAGAAAAACAAAATCTCTTCCATGTGAGAGTAATTTAAACATAGGCTATCTTCTCAGATCCCTTCCTCCCTCCCTCCTTCCATTCCTTCCTTCCTTTTTCCTTTAAATATCCTTAGTTCTTTCAAACCTTTCTTTTACATGCTTACCAAGTATTCTCTACTATTCAAGCTCTAGCTTGATAGGGTCCCATATACCATTTGGCACAAACATAAGCAAACCCTGCTGTGTTTTAACCAGAAGTCATGGAAGACTACCACCTTCCTCATCCTGAATCTTCACTCTTTCATCCCATTAATGTTTGTGAACAGTAATTCTCTTGACCCATCATTAACTCCATAGATTACAACCTATCATCCTAGGCTTTCTCACAAGTAGAACAATTTAGCCACGTGTAACACATGACTGTTTTGTCTAGTCAAACTGTAACCAGACTATCTCAGGGCATAAGAGCAGATCTTACAATTCTCCTCATTAACAATTCCCCTTTTGGGATCTAACTAACCTATAAAATCATCTGTATTCTGATTCTATCACTGCATATATTTACTTTATGAAACCCCATAGATGGACTGGCTACCAGTCAGAATGACATACCTCTTCCCTAACCAGGAGAGCGGAGCACTGCAAAGGGACACCCATCATCTTGTGTGGATTCCATGTCACAGAGTTGGCCCTAAGGAAAATAAATCATGTTAAGAGCTGACATCATGACAAGCTCAGACTTTCCTGTGCCCAGGCAACAGAGCTTTGGGGTTCTTGGCACTGTTTTTCAGATGCCAGGAAGACACTACATTTTCCAAAGAACCAGCAGATCTATATCCTTTTCTCTTTTCCATGGAAGCATTCATTTGACTTCCAAGGTGGTCTGAGAGCCCCTCCAAATGACTGGGATCATATAGTCCAGGGGCCCCTTTTGGCTACCAAGGAGCAGAACAGCAAGCATGTGAAGGAGCTGCTATGGTGCAGGTCTCCCCTGTCCCTGCTCCTGACTCAGTGGTGGCCTGGAGTTCAGAGCCATGGCTCTTTCCACTGCTGAATTTTGACCTTTCCCCAACCCAGTTTCTCTTTCTTCTGATTCAACTGATTATCAAATTTCTCATATGTGTCATTTCATACTAGTTTCTAACTCATCCCTGCTTCCATTTCTTCCTGAATCCAGAGTTATCCTTCCAGACTGCAAGTGAAACACACTTCAGCTCCAACAGCAGCTTTCAATCAACTTGGTTTCAACACACTGGAGAAATACAATGCTCTTCTATCATCAGTATCAGTGATTCTCAGCTCAGGAATTTATGCTGTTTGAAAAGTCTAAGCGATAGTCCTGTTTCAGATTCCTTTAATAATAAGAATTGTTATTATTATTTTAATCTAGATACAGCAATAGTATCTTAACTAACTCTCAGTTTCCACTTTATCCTCCACTCAGCTCCATAGTTACCTTTTAGCTGCTTATGGCCCCCTCCTCTTTCTAAATTGTTGACAACTTCCTTTTGCCTCCAGCCCAATTCAAATGACAGGGTATGATTATGACACCCACATGGCATCTAATGTGTTTGATCTTGTCATTTCACTTTCTTGTATTCATTTCCATCACACCAGACTATTTTTTTTTCTCAGAAAATTCTGTGATCCTGGTCCAAGGTCTCTTAATGTGATTTCTTCTCTTTGAATGGCACCTCCTTTTGCCTCACTTGGCTAAATTTTACTTATTCTTTAAGGCCTGGATCAAGTCTCTATATCTTTCTTGATCTTCATTCAATTTCTCTCCCTCACTTCAACTCTACTTCTCCAACCCACTCCTCCTCTACCAGAAGCTGATTCCATCATGTCATAAATGCAAGAAGTTTCATCAAAAGATTGATGGAACTTGGGAATTCAGCAGGGCTGACTCACATGTTATTGCCTGTTGGAAACAGCTGAGGACATTTCCCCAAACCTGAAAAGGATGCATAAATGATTACTTGCTGACAGACAGCTGAGGGCATTTCAATCTTCATGTTATTGCCTCCTGCTGGCCAAACACCTGAACAGCTGTATACCAAACCTTATCCTTTGATATGTATATCTGCTTCAGGGCAATTTGTGTAAATAAAAAGCTATGGGTCCAGAGAGACAGAAAGACTTGCTTTATTTAGCTAAGTCTCCTCTGGCTCCCCAAAAATGCCTTCCAAAATTATGGTTAGTCTCTAGACTCTATTAATTTACTGCAGCCCTTCTCCAGATTCCTTAACCCTTCTAAACGCACTCCTCCAGTTCCCAGGAAAAGCAGTTGTCCCTCAGTGAATTCCTACTGCTCACTTTCTATGCTTATCAGGCAAGTGAGTCCCTGTGCACAACTTCTGAGAAGCTGCATGTGACCTTGGTATAAAGAGACTTGCAGAAGGAAGAGAGTAGCAGTACCATCCATGACAGCTGCTATGAGGGCTACTCCCCTAGCTGAACAACAGACTTGGGCTCACCTTGTGCCCAGTCCCTGAAGTGCAAAAACCTTGAGGAGAAAAGAGAAGCTGGGAGAGATCTGACCCATCTATTGGATGAATGGCAGACTCAGTGGCCAGTCAGAGAGAACACCTACTGGCCTGGGGATCTTATTTGATTAGTGAATAGTACAGCTCTTCTTCTGGGCTGGAATTGAGGCAAGAAGCATAGGCAGTTCATGGCCAGATGCATACTATCCCTGGAAAGAGGGCTAAATGACTTCAGGATTAGAACCAAGGAACCTAGGCTCTAAGCAGTAGGTAACAGTGTTTAAGGGAGCCAGCTTGGGAGACAATCTGTATTTGCATATAGGTTCTATCATTTCCTAGTTATGTGATCTTGAGCAAGTTAGTCAATCTCTCTATGCTTAGATTTCCTTGTCTGTAAATAGAATAATAGTACAGTAAAGTGCTTAGAGCTGTCTCTTACATACCATAAGCAGTAAGTAAGGTTGGCTTTTGCTATTAATTTCAGTTTTATTATTTATGAATTTATAACAATGGGTACATAGATTCTGCCATTCTATAATATTGGACAGCTACATACCTCTTCCTGAGGAAACTCAGCAATCAGTAATCACTCTAATGGAAAAGAAAACAGCTATTCTCCATTTCTCTGACTGTAGGTGTTTATGCAGTGGCCAGTGCATCTTTTTAGAGTAGGAGGTACTCAAGTCCACAGCTACCTATCACTGTCCTGCTTTGTTCCAGAGAGACTGCCTCATAAAGACAGCCAAAAGCTGAGCAGAGTGATTCAATGACGCAGCCTTAATTTATTGGAGAAAGGTTGGAAATTTATAAAAAAGCACCCTTGGGTTTATTTCAAAATGTTCTGCCCTTGGATTCAGACAAGTGGCCAGGCATCCAGCTCCCAAACCTAAGAGACTTTAGTTTCATTCTCTTCTTCCTGGTCCCCATGACAGCACCCCTTGCAGTTATCTTTCCCCACCTCCTGGGTTCAACTGCTTTCTTCCCCAGTCCAAGTAATGTCATGCTTTCCAGGAGTAATAGAGGCTCAGGGGTTAAACCTGACTTGGCTCTGTGGGCAGGCGCACTGGACAGGACTTGCAGACACTCTACTAGCTTCCTAGGCACTACCAGGACTCCATCACAGTCTCTAAGCAACTCATCTGAACTTTTTCCAAGGACCTTTCAAGCTTGCAAGTTCCTGCTCATCATCTTGCTGTACTTCTTCCATTTCTGCCTGATAAAGTTTCCATGACCACCCTTGTTCATGAGGAATCTTTCCTTCCTGGTCCCTCCACACAGCTCGCTTGTCTGTGTGTTGGGACTTTACTTTCTCTGCCTTGAATTTTAATCCATTGTTGATTATCAGTCTTCCCTGATGGAATCTCTTGAAGACAGGCTTCCTATCATATTCATCCTTGTGTTCTCATGGAGCCTAGTGCAAGGCTTGCATATGGCGGAGGTTCTGCATTTAGTAAGTTGAATTTTGGAACCTCTGACTCTTGGAGGGAAGTGAGAGCAAAATTGGTAACAGGGCAAAGGTTGCGCCAGAATTTCAGCTAGGGGCCAGGGAGCCTTGAGAGTGGACAACAGCAGTGGATTCGTGTAAGTGTGCAGCAGCCTGCAGGGAGAAAGTTAAAATCACTTTACACCTAGCTGGCTTGGCTCAGTGGTTGAGCTTCAACCTATGAACCAGGAGGTCATGGTTCAGGGCACATGCCCAGGTTGTGGGCTCAATCTCCAGTAGGGGGAGCGTGTGAGAGGCAGCTGATCAGTGATTCTCTCTCATCATTGATGATTCTATTGCTCTCTCTCTCTCTCCCTTCCTCTCTGAAGTCAATGGAGGTGTATTTTTTTTAAAAAAGTAGTCCATTTACAGTGCACAGAAACAGACTTCGGAGCCTCGGGGCTCTTAGCATACACTCTCAGTGACACCATCTCTAGCCATTTGCAAAGTGCTAACGAGGAAGAGGATTGCTTTTTGAGAATTGAGTTGGTTCTTGAAGGGGATGCCAGGCAGAGTTCTGGGAACTTATACCCATTCTGTTATGAGGACAGCACTCTGGGACCCCTGTGACCATCAGGAAACCTCAGGATTTGGGGACAAAAATCAACTATTGATTTCCTCCACGTTAGCATGAGTCCTATTGCTTGGGAAAACAGGATACTCCAAGTGAGGCCAATTTCTTTCCCAACTTTGTGCCATGCACATTAGGCCCAGGGTTTCCATGGGCCCTGCAACCTTATTCACCAACAAAAGTGTGCTTTTGGCTGATGATAAGTTGGCAAGCTGGATCATCTCAGGTAAATGGAGGGAATTGATGGGATTCTGATCAAAGCAAAACATCATCAGTGCCTCATTTTTAGGACTTCATGTCTGGCTGTTTCACTGAGTAGAGTTCATTACAATACAGTTACAAAAACTGCGGCAGTGGCAGAGGACTATTCCCTTGCGAATGTTTTAAGCTTTCCTCCTAAATAACAGTATTTAGTGCAGAGGTGTGTGGGTGTGTTTTTCCCAGGCTGGGGGGCGGGAGTAATTTAGCAGCTTTTAAGTCATCATCAGCGTACTTAGAGTCCTAGATGGCATTAAAGATTAGAATAACAGATGCTCACTTTTTGTGCTGGTCACACAAAGAAACTCAGAAAGGGAAAGGTACTGTGTACAGGACATTTCTGTTGAAATCACATGAATTTAATTCCTGTTTTAATCATTTAAACAGGAACCTTCCCTAATTGTTGCCTTTTGTTCATCACCTCTCCCTGTTTTGTTTATTGCCTCTTCCTAAAGCTTTGAGTTTTGAGCAAGATCTTCATGACAAAAGGAATGAGGCCTGTGAGAGCCCTGAAGGACAGAAGCAGAGACTAAAAGTGGCACATTGTAGGAAACACAGGCCTGTCCTCATCCACCCCACCCACAGGCACCTACAATCAGAGCAAGGGCAGCAACTCAAGACAGCAACCCTGCTGGTCTATCTAGAGCAGTGGTTCTCAACCTTTCTAATGCTGCAGCCCTTTAATACAGTTCCTCATGTTGTGGTGACCCCCAACCATACTTCATAACTGTAATTTTGCTATTGTTATGAATTATAATGTAAATACCTGTGTTTTCCGATGGTCTTAGGCGACCCCTGTGAAAGTGTCGTTCAACCCCCAAACGGGTCACGACCCACAGATTGAGAACCACTGATCTAGAGTCTTCCCAGTCTTTTCTTCACTAAGTAGGCAGGATGACCCCTGACAATGCCTCAGCAACCCTGCTCCTCTTTCTTCTAGATTCCCTGGGTATTGGTCTGGCCTGGCTGCTCTGCAGGACCAGTGCTGACAGATGTTCCCGAGTGCTATCAGCCTGTCTCCACATTCTGGAACAGAAATTGTGCCAAGCTGTCTGGGGGCAGAGCCAGTGGAAAGCTTTTCCTGAGTGGCATCTGGCTACTTGGCAGGGCACGCTGGGAATTTGGCAGCCTCCAATGAATTCAGGCCTGCTCAGTTGCCTGGAGTGTCAGAGCTCCCACCACACTTGACCTGCGGTGTCATGATGGGAGAACAGGGAACTCTGAACTCCCTCTGCATGTGGTCCAGAGCCCAAGGCTGGTTTTTCATTCTATGATTTTTGTTTCCTTTTTGCTATGGATCCAAATATGCTTCACACTAATCAAATAATATCTTGTTTGTATTTTATAGATTTTTTCTCAATGATTTACTGCTTAGTTCTAAATAAAGGTGCTTTGCAGCATCTCTCAGAGTTATATCAGAAAAAAAAGTATCATGGGAATAAAAGCATATTCCACTTTAAGCAAAGTGGCCATTGAAACCCAAACATGTCATAAAATTACAAGGTGTTCATTTGCTTTGCCAAATTATTTACTGGTTTCTTTGATGCAGTTGACGTTATCATTTATGAAACCCAAAAGTCATAAATCCCCCTAGGAAAGTTTTAAACAATTTTGATGGTTGGTTCAGAGATCCTAGAAAGGTCATACCTGATTTCTCTGGTGAACTGTGGGCCCCAGTTGGGAATCTGTGTGTCTGAGAGATATTCCCCCTGCATCATTAGATATGGGCTCTGGTTTCTTTTTGGTGATTATACACAGTATTTACACATATATGACCACACAAGGCAAGGCACACAAGGACTGCACAGAAGAAGCACACCTGTATACAACAGCTCTTAGAAACCAGGTGGAACTTGCTTTCAACATTTAGCTTTCACACTTAACATTGTGAACAAGAAAAATGTGTATACCTCTCCACGCCGCTCAGTTTCCACTTGTGTTTTTGGGACATCAGCAATCCCCCACCCCAAGCAGCCTGAAAAAGGAAGATCATACCAGGAAAAAGGTAGGAGCTTTTCATTACTTAAATTTCTATGGTTTGGAGTCTTTCAGAACAATGAGCGTCTCCTTGAGCCCAGGCAATTTAAGGGTTGGCTACCTTCTAGCACTAGATTTTCAAAGTTTAAATTAGGGACTATTCTAAGGTCTCAGACTCCATCCAGCATTTATATGGGGTAAGAAGCCACATTGGGGCCACCTTCCCTCAGTCTGCAAGAGAGACAGATTCTCCCCACAGCCTATCACCAGCACTCAGTCCTAGTGAAATTCCTCATCTCAGAGAGAGAAAACCTATTATTTATATAGTGTAGAGTTGAGAACACGGGCTGGGGACCCTTTAAACATTTTCCAAGTTGCAAGGAAAACTCTTTTGACAATTCCAAATTAATCCAGAGGGAGGATGCAGCTTCACAATCCAATTTCACTGCTGTGTAATTTTGGATAAACTAATTTCTCTGTCAATAGCAAAACAAACAAACCAACAAACAAACCTACCACCAAAAAAGCAAGCAGGAGAGATTTTGCCAGTCAATTAATTGAGCAATTAGAACATGGTCCTTAAATTTTTTTCTCAAGTTTTAAGATTTGAATTGGTAGATTAATCTTTAAAAATAGGATGTTAAGATAGAGATTCATTGGAAGACATTAAGCTTCTTTGTGGGTAAAAAATATTCCTGGGATTATTTTAAAGGAAAAACACCATCACTGTTAGGGTATAATTGCTCCCTTGCTTTGTTGTAATTTCCGTTCTTTTACACTTTCAAAAATTACCCAATTTTCCAAATGTGAAATCTTTTAAGATTTTTTTCTTAGTTATAGAATGTATAAAAATTAAAGAGAATAAGTGGTAAACTTGGTATGTTTCAAAGAAAGGTAATACAATTGGTTAAAAAACTTTCCAGCTCACTTATCATTATAATCCTAAAAGAGAGACCACAGCATTTGCGAGCTTAGGGCACACGGACATTGCTATTTTTAAAGCAGTCAGGGTAAGTATCTTCCTGAATCAGCTAGCAAGGTTTAACAGACTCCCAGTTCCGAAACCATGTCACGGAAGGCATGCAAGTTGTTCCATCTTTTCTCAGGGTCTTCATATGTAAACACAAAAGGGGTCTCTGGTAGCCTAATGCACAACCACATTGTGAAGCAGGGAAGGAAAAGAAGTTTGGTAATCACTATGCAGACTATGCTTCTGGGATAATAGAAATTTATCTAGCTTAGCCTTTGAATGTTTTCTGCTCCTAAAAAGAGGGGAAATAATTTGCTCTGAATACTTATCAGAAAGCCAGGATGGCCTAAAGTCAGTGATACTCACCAACATTCTTGCACCAGAATCAGCTTATGTTTCCTTCACTAGGAAAGCCACACAATAATAATAATAAAATTTCAGCTTTATCAAATACTGTGTTTAGTGATATTTTGACACCAACTCCTTATCTCATCCTGGATCATTAACAGTTTGCAGATAGCTGCTAAACTTGAGCCACATTTTGAAAAATACTGGCCTAAATGTAAATCCCTACAATTTGTCTTTCTAAAAATTGAGTTTTTTATTTGAAAATTTTTTCATGGGCATTTTTTGTTTGTTTTTTGTTTTTTAGTGTGACTAAGCCTAGAGTCAAAATCCTCACATCTAGTTTATCTTCTTAGCTGATCAAGCTAAGAAATTAGAAATGTGGTGGCAGATATTTCTTAGCAAGCTGTCAAGTCTGCTTTCTTAGTATATACAAATACTTGATTTGGGTTTTTTGAGCCTTTGGGTTCCCTATATAAATGTAATTTCTGTTTATCCATTTGAGCATTCTTGCAAGGCAGAAAGCTCTGTGTGTGTGTGTGTGTGTGTGTGTATGTGTGTGTGTGTACAAAGGCTCAATGGATTAAGACCTAAGTGCTCTCTCAGTTCAGGTACTGGCCAAAGAAATAAAAATATTATCATGTCAGGAACATTAAGGCATAATTAACCTCAGACTGCTTCCAGTCAATTTGTATATTAAACATTTTCCAAATTGCAAGGAAAACTCTTTTTATAATTCCGAATGAATCCAAAGGGAGGACGTGCCTTTTGTCTTTGCAGTTATTAAAAACTGATCTATCACCATTTGAAAATAAGGTCAGAGAGAGAGAGAGAGAGAGAGAGAGAGAGAGAGAGAGAGAGAAACACCCAGGTGAAAATATGCAAGGACATTTTAGTGGCAGACCTATGGGATACTTACATCCACATGCATCCAGATTTTATACTTTTTGCAAATGTCAGCGACAGCTAAGAGAGGATCAAATGCTCCATACACGGTGGTCCCAGCTGTGGCACTCACAAGGAAAGGGACAAATCCCTATGCAAATGAGAAAACCCCAAGACATGTAAAACAGGGGTTCAAAGATTCTTTGAAATAGCTGGCAAAAGCAGGGAAATCCCCTCTCTCATACAGGTGCATTTTGGGGGCCATTGAAACCTCAGAGCATGGTAGGAACAATGTTCACGCTCCAGGACTGGACTTCTCCAGGCCATTCCTCTGGAACAGAAGACATTCTGATTCTCAGAAGAGGCTACACTGAACCCAGAGGGGAATATGCTTTGTGATGCTCAGAGTCATTTATATTTTCTAGGGAGTTTTCTGGTCTTTCCTCCTACCCTTTGCTAAATTTCTAGTCTTTCTTGTTCATAAAAGGACTTCTGAATTTAATAAATAAACAGAAAACAATGAGAAGGAACTCCAACCAGCTCATTTCCCCTATTTAGAAAATCCTCAGATAACTTATTTGGAGTCTTAGAGAAGAGAATTCATGTGGAGCTAAATAATAACACCTGGCTTTTATGCGTGTTAGTAGTTCTCAGTCTGTCTGGCTCTGGCTAAATGAAAATGATTGAAATAAGAGATGGTTGCTGAAAGACGGCAAAAATATGACTCAAATAGATGAACATGTTACTCCACATGCTACAACATAATGTTACAGAGTCAGTCTGTAGGTGGCAGCAAAAGCCTAATCTGTGATTTACCTTACAAGAAGTTCTAATACAAAAACAAGGGAAACCTGCTGCCAATTTATGGGAAGAGTGGGGTGGGGATGGGGGAGGGGGTGTATAAATAGAAATAATTATTCCTGAGTTCATAATAATCAAAATGTGTTAACGTTGAACAAGGAGCTGTAGGTTATATTCAGTGTTCATTATATTAAGAGAATTCTAGAAATAAGCTCTCTGGCTTGCGAACCATCTAGGGATGTACATGACTTTGCAAGCTTTGTGAGAATCTGTAGCAGGTCTCTAGAACTTGTTACTTCTAAAAAGAGTTCTGAATGGTTTCTGAAAAAGAAGGCGTTTGGAGATCTATGTGTACAGGCAGGAAAAATGGACCCTTTCCAATAACCTCACAGCAGTAACTAACACACTTCATTAGCATACTGATATTTTCCACTTTCTGATCTTTCAAATGTGTCTGCTTGATGCCAAGACTCTTCACACAAGAAGAAAAATGCTTTGGAAACTCCTACAATATTATTGTGGATGTTATTTATTGAGCAACTTAGGCCTTTGGAAAGCAGAGCCTACAACCCAGAGAAATAAGTAATGAGTAGATGCAAAATTCCATATTTTCATTAAAGCTAGGAGGTTGAGGTCTGAGTCCTCTTTTAAAAAATAAAACCAAAGTGTGTACGCCACTGGACAGGACTACAAATTTTACCCTTGGCTTGTTATGAGCTAAATAAAGCTCCCTACAAAAACTTACTTTTTGTTTGGCTTCAAGGATCCTTCTCTCAAGGTCAGATGGGATCATTTTTCCCCTGAAAGGAAAAATAGATTACTGTATAGATTTGCTTTGAATAATTTACTTTTTTTGTCTTTGACAAGTGGCAACATGAGGGTAAAAATCCAGCCCTAAACTATTGCTAATAATAATCAGTTTAAACAGTTCTCTTTTCAGAAAGAAATGCATTTTCTCCCTGAATGATCCAAGACTACAATTTCTGACAAGTTCCATGGACTCCCTCCTACCACTGTGCACTCCACACAGACCCTGCTTTTTAGGTCATCCCCTTAATTTGGTTAAAACAAGGCTGCTTTGGAGCAAGACATTTGGCAATGGAGGGAACGTGCAGAAAAAGACTTGTATTTCAAATCCTCTAATGAATGGACCTGCAACTTCACATACAGACAAAATAACAAGACAAGAAAATCTATTCTGAAGCCTTTGAATGAAATATTAAGCTAAAAAGCTACCTAATTACATACTAAGTGCTAAAATCATGAAGCAGGCCAAGAACTCATAAACTCAAATTTCAAACAGGAATTGGAAGAAAACATCCTTTCATCCCATAATGCTTCTTTCCTAAAATAAAAACACAAATAGTGCTTTGCTTGCTATAAAACCCCACTATTATAACAACCAGAGGAATTGATTTCTCTAAGAAGCCAGATGTAACTAGATGTATGATCTTAGTCAAGTTTCTTAATTTCCCTGTGTGTATTATTATTACTAACCCTAACATAGCAGTAATAATATCACTCATATAGTTATGCAGATTTAATGCTATCTAATAAGAGTAATATACAAATTGACCATACCTCGGCTACATCCACCAGCCACTCCCGCCAGCCAATCAGGGTGAGTATGCAGATTAACCCAACCAAGGTGGCTGCAGCCACAGAGAGAGCAGGAGGGAGGCTTGGGTTGCCCCTGGTGATGGAGGAAGCCAAGCTTTCTGCACACCCTGGCGGGCACAGGCTTCCGCTTAAGGCTACAAAGTTTCAATTATAAAAGATAAATAAATCCCAGATACCAGGGCCTCCTCTTGGGTCACAAGGGGCATGGCCAGCCTGCAAACCACCATAGGCCCTTCACCCAGGCCACCCCACGTCCCAAAGGAATACCCACCGTGTTCCAGGACACCCTTCAGGGCAAATCAGCTGGCTCCCACCCATGCACCAGGCCTTTATCCTATCTAATGAAAGAGTAATATGCAGACTGACCATCACTCCAACACACAAGATAACTGTGCCCATGTGGTCAAAAGATCCTGCCCCATATGGACACAAGATGGCCACCACAACATGGCCAGCAGGGGAGGGCAGTTAAGGGTGACCAGGCCGGCAGAGGAAGGAAGTTGGGGGTGACCGGGCCTGCAGGGAAGGGCAGTTGGGGGGATCCAGGCCTGCAGGGGAGGGCAGTTAAGGGTAACCAGGCCTGCAGGGGAGGGAAGTTAGGGGCAAACAGACTGGCAGAGAGCAGTTAGGCATCAATCAGGCTGACAGGGAAGTGATTAGGGGTGATCAGGCTGGCAGGAAGAAGTGGTTAGGGACAATCAGGAAGGCAGGCAGGTGAGCAGTTGGGAGCCAGCAGTCCTGGATTTTGAGAAAGATGTCCAATTGCTCATTTAGGCCCTATCTGATCGAGCCTAAACAGGTACTCAGACATTCCTCAAGGGGTCCTAGATTGGAGAGGGAGCAGGCTGGACTGAAGGACACTCCCCTCAAACCTGCACCCCCCCCCCCCGCGGTGCACAAATTTCATGCACAGGTCTCTAGTAAGTTAATAAATGCCAAGTATTTTAAAAGTGCTTGACATAAGGGAAGCATTCAATAAATGTTAGCTTTTGCTGTTGGGATTATTGTTATGTTGGGACATTCCTATCTAATACGTTTGGGGAAACACAGGCAAAGGGCAGACAGAGTAGGTATAGAGTACTGGAGGAATGAAATATTCATTCCTTCAACCAAAAAAGCTCTCTTGAAGTTACTAGACCCGTTAAACTCTTCACAGCAAGGTCCTTGATCTAGGTAGGTGTATTTTTAAAGCAATTTGGAGAAATAAATTATGAGGAGGAGGTTGTAACAATAAATGATGAGAGGATGCTACTAGCATTTAGTGAGCAGCAAGTGGGACATCAGTCTTTGTCACGAGCTCAATAGCCCATCCGTGGCTGCCCCTGTGACTCCAAATATAGCACAAGAATTGGGCTGCTTCATTACATTTCCTAGTGTGACCGTGCCTAAGGTTTTGCATATTGAAATGTTATTTTATTGTTATTGTGCTGCCATTTCTCCATTTAAAAACATAATTTGTGCATTATATAGTGAGCAGGTAAGTTATATGTTCTACAATTTTCATTTCAGGCTAATAAAAGAGGTGTTGCAAATAGTTGGAATATAAAGCAGACATTAGGCCTGAAGGCATTGAGAACCATTGATTTATGCAAAGCTGTTTGCCAAAGAAAAGCAGTTAAAAGGCAATTACCTGGTGATGGTTATGGACAAGTTAACAGTGATTAGTCAGTCAGGGGGTAGCGAACAAAGACGCTGAATGTGCATTTGGTACAAAGGGTGCACTCCAACTCAGAGAAGCCACCTTTGGGGAACTTCTGTGCAACGGGAACAGGCGGAGGGACAGAGGGAGTGCAAAGGTGGGGAGGGCATCTCACTCCCTGTGTTTCTCTCTTCACAGCTTAGCCTGGGAGCAACCTCAAAGGAGTGCTTTTCACCTCTCCTGGACCAGACTGCCAGAACACCTCACTCCAGCCCTGCTATAAGCAAAATGTTCACCTTTCAGAGGAAATGAAGATATTTATCTTTTACATAAAGTTCTAAGCACATTACATTTACTGTAGTGCCTTTGTAGTATATGGAAATTGAGAGGATTCCCAGAAATTGTTTACAAATCCCCAATTTTACCTGGTCTACTACAACCAATCACCTGTCTGCCTGTCAGAGTTTGAGGTGGACTAGCTTGACAATCGCCATCTTCTCATCTAATCACTGCTTCATGGATTTGTTAAGGTTAGGCAGTAAGATGCCACAGATTAGGGCACATTAGAATTGGAAGGAGCTCAAACCTGATTCTAGTTTAATTGTCTCCTTGTACAAAGGGGAAAAAAAAAACAGTCCGAGAGAGGCAATGTGACTGCCCAAGATCAAAAGCTGATAAAAGGCTGGTTGTCACTACAAATAAAATGAGCAGCTTCTGGCACAAACTCGAAGGGCCAAACATATAGGGAACTTATTTGGCAAG
Organism: Lasiurus cinereus; assembly: GCA_011751065.1. NCBI lineage: Eukaryota > Metazoa > Chordata > Mammalia > Chiroptera > Vespertilionidae > Lasiurus > Lasiurus cinereus. The sequence goes on along the minus strand of JAAGEH010002534.1, from coordinate 40,865,165 downwards.
ACTGGAGTCTTTCAGGATAAGATAAATGCTTTAAGATAATATTTGAATTTCATGGATCAGAGGTGTCATTCAAGTCTTCCAGAAAAGCAGTGATGAACATACAATTGTTCCATTTCTGTATCAGTGAGCTGTGGGGCAGCAAGAAGGGGTAGGATTGTCAAATGCAATATGCCCCCTTTAGCCATGCAGATGCATTCCAAGACCTATGGTGATTAGAACCAAACCCTATATATACTATGTTTTTTTTTCTTATACATACGTGCCTCTGAGAGAGTTTAATTTATAAATTAGGCACAGTAAGAGATAAACAACTAATAACATAGAACAATTAAGTAATATACTGCAATAAAAGTTAAGTAAATGTGGTCTCTCTCTCTCTCTCTCCTTCTCTCTCTCTCTCTCTCTCTCTCTCTCTCTCTCTCTCTCTCTCTCTGAAAACAGCTTATTGTCTGTATTCACCTTTTCACTTAAAGAAAGACTTTATGGCTTCTCTTTGGTATCTGAATTGTCAACATTACTACTCTTATACAGTGGGGCTATTATTAAGCAAAATAAAGGCACTCTGTATTCCAATCCCATAATTGTTTTGTCCACTTCAGAACCCAGAGCCTGGCGCACTGCAGGTGGCAGCTTAACATTCATTGGAGGTGTGTGACTAAAAGGCAAACGTTTAACTCAAGGATGATATTTCTATGTTTACTTTATTCTTTGACCAGACAGCTAGTATGGGGGCCTCTAGAGACAAAACTTTTCATCTTTCCATTTATCTTAGAATTGGCTGACTTTAGAACAATGGTTCTTAAATTTTAATACACATAAAAATCACCTTTGTGCACCTTTATTTTTAATATTTTTTTGTTAATTCTCATTTGAGGATATTTTTCCATTGATTTTTAAAGAGTGTGGAAGGGAGGGAGAGAGAGAAAAAAACCCACATCAATGTAAGAGAGATTGCCTCCCACACACACCCCAACCAGAGGAGAGATGGAGCCTGGAGGTATGTGCCTCTGACCAGAATGGAGCATGGGACCCTTCAGTCCAGGGGCCAACACTCTATCCTAATCTGGTTAGGGCTGTGTGTGCCTTTAACATGCAGATTCTTTGGCCTGGCTAGTAGGGATTTTGATTCAGTCAGTCAGTTATAAGACCCAGGAATTGATGAATTCCACAAGTATTTATTGAGCACTTACTATGTGCTAAACACTGGGGAACAGGGTAAACAGACCAGTTTCTACTCTCCAGGGCTTACATGCTAATAAGGGAAATATATAATAACATAGTTAGTAGACAAACATGCACAAGAATTTGCATTTCTAATAAGCACTCAGGGTGATGCTGAAGCAAGTAGACCTAGCTCCAAGAAATAGTTTTAGAAATGGAACATTTAACTGTTAGGCACTTAAATAAATGGGTAACATACTAGCCAAGTACTTTCATGTGGCCCATGGTGTTTAGCCAACCTGGCTTAGGGCAGTGAGCAGAAGGAGCTCCCCACTGTGGCCCTATGCGGCCTTGCCTGCCCGTGTGCTGTGGGTGAGTACATTGGGCGACGGCCAGCAGGCTCTTCTGAGGATTAGGAGTTGTCTGGCCAGTCCTGGCTTTTTCAGCCCAGCATCTCTTGGTGCAGAGGAGCTTTGGATGGCAGCTGTCAATCCTCTGTCTGTTCTATAGCCAAAAGTTCTTTAATGTTTACACATTCAACCTTTAGGCTCACAGGTAAGTGGTGACTGACTCTTTGTAATGCTGCTCTGTTAGTTGTTGGTGTTTAAGAAAGCAACATTGAAGTGATGCCTCAGTCTGCTGCTTTGAATGTTGTTTTGCATTAAATTCCCAGTTAGCAGTAGCCTTTGAAAATTCACATAGGGTCAGCTAACTGCATAAGGTTACCTGGAGAAAATCCCACAATGCCAGCTAGAGCTGCCAGCAGGAAAAATCTTCGCCTTGTGGGAAGGGCATAAAACATGGACTACATCATGTGTGAGTTTTTGACTGAGATTCATGGCTCTGAAGGAGAAAGCTACTGGTCCTACTTAAAGGAGCACGTTCCTAGAGAGTGTGTACCTCCAGGCAGGCATTCAAATGGGCACATATGGGGTGCTTGAGTCATTTGTGACCTGCTCATTGACCTGCTGAACTTGTACTAATTCTACCAGCCTTTCCTAAGTGAGGAGAACTTGGCTCTGTTTACAGAGACATGAGCGCAAAGAAAGGATGTGTGAGTCCTTCCTGTTAGAAAGTGACTAATGTTACCATCACTGTTAATAGCAGCACAACAGCAGTGATAATGACTTACCAGTTTTAGGAACAGTCACTGCACTATGCTTTAGATAAGGCTCCCAGAAGCAGCCGAATGTGGCTAAATATGTGAAATGTACTCACCTGCCTCACAAGATTTACACGAGGATCCAATGAAATAGTAAATATAAAACATGATAGGACACTAAGTATAAAACTCTGCCTAGCATATAGCACCCACTCAATTCATGTAGACAATCTCATTAGGAACAGTAATAGTACTAGCCTCATGTGACTTGCAGGATGTCACACAAGTGGTGGGAGGCAGGTATTTAATTTAAGAGCTGTGTGACATCATAACCCAAGTTCTTAGCACTATACAACAATTGTCTTTTCAAAGCATTTATGGGGTTTAAACAAAAATATCTACTACCTTGATTAACATGAGACTGTTCAGGTTGAGTTCTAGAATTGTAATGATGTAGGTAACATTTCCACTATGATTGTTTGGAAGCCTCTTAAACTGAGTGGTTCCTTGGTCCCAATTCTTATTGCTATTAGCACTGAGTAGTAAAATAAGGGAAACATATAACTCCTACTAAAACATATTGCTCTACCAATAAGGGGAAATGTCTGTGTGTGCTAGAAGTTGTGCTGACAATCTCTCATCACTTCTCCTAGTCCCCAAACTAACATCCCTCTTCTGTGAACTTGTTGGTAGAAAGAAGAAAAGAATTATGATAAATTGTTCAATTTATCATGTAGGAAACCATGCTTGGCTACTGTACATAACTTTGTGACCAGAAGAAAATAAAAACTGCCATTTCAGAACCTTAAAAATTAATGATATGGGAATACAACAGATAAAAATATGAGAGATATCCTAAATCATTCTCAGAGGAAAATGAATAGCCTGAAATGCTTCTGTAATTAAGTAACAATAAATAAAGGCAACTAAACTGAATATCTAATCCAACAACAATGTAGGCAGAAAGAATGAATGTTCAATGAATTAGAAATTATAAATACATTTAATTTCTAAAGATGTAATTGAAAAGATCAATGAATATACAATTATCTGACTAGTCCAATTAAAAAAAAAGAGAGAAAATGTAACATTTGAAATGAGAATATATATAAGGCTAATATGCAAAATGGCAAAATGTCTCTTCAGGAGTTTGACTGGGAGACTGGGAGTTCATTCACTTGCTGTAACCTGTGCTGACCACCAAGGGGAGGTGTGGAATGAAGGAAGGCCCCAGCTGGTAGCCGGAAGGCCCTGACTGGCCCTGATCGTTGGCTAGGCTTAGGGACCCTACCTTTGCACAAATTTCATGCAATAGGCCTCTAGTGTATATATATAACCAAAGAATAAAGGCACTAGAGGCCTGTTGCATGAAATTCATATATATATATATATATATATATATATATATATATATATGTGTGTGTGTATTTAATATTATAATAGAATTCTATGGAGCACCTTAGGCTAATCTTAAAATTTGGGGCAATAGATAATTTCCCCCAGCAACATGTAAATTAAAAGAATTGATTCAAGAATATATAGAAAATTTAAAAACAAAAATGAAAATAAATAATAAGTTGGAAAAAGTTTCCAAAAAATTGTTCTTCAAAATGCCAAGCTCTGATGTTTTGGTAGTGAATATTAAAAAGTCTACTATTGGCAGCTGATGCTCTTTTAGCTTTTATAGAGAAGACAATGAAAAGATTTGAATTTATTTCCTGAAATTAGCTAACTGTGAAAGCAAAATATGTCAAATATAGTCCCCCAAGTCTATAGATACATCTTAGAGTATAGCTACAAAAATCTCAAATGTAATTTTAGAAAATATAATCCAAAAGGAAATGAAGGATTAACATGGAACTAAATAAGATTTGTTGCAAGAATGCAAAGAATGGAATGGAGGTAAGGTGATAATTAGTATCTGAAACTATAAGTGAGTGAATTGAAACTAATCTATAAGAAAAAAAAAAATACAGGCAGACACACATTGGTGTGCACACTTTCGGGAGGCTCCAGATAAAACTGGAGGCTTGTTTAAGGTCATTCATCTACTTTTACTTGGAGACCTGACTTAAACCTCAGACTTGAATCTCTAAAATGCAGGCCTCGGGCTCTTGGACTATGCCCGTGTGAATGGCAGAAGAACTACTTTGCAGTTACATCTGGCACATATACAGTCAGATGGAAGACAGATACCTACCCAAGGCAGTTACTAGCATTCAGTATACATGGACAAACAGAGAGTTTTCCCAGGTTTGTGCTACCAAACTGTTAAAAAATTATGCAGAGAAATATTTTGCCGTTATTGATTCTGATGGTGTTGAAACTGGCTTGAATAACTTTGCAGAAAATATTTAATTTTAGCAAGATCTCAGCAAACTGACCCTAACAAGTAGGAATCTGAACTGTCAATAAATAATGTTTTCAAAATAAGTAATGTACAGGAGATGGTGCAGGATGACAAATATTCAGACTCCCTATTGGCACCTCCTGGTGAATCAGTAGTAATCCACAAAGAGACCATTGTCTTTGATCGCCACACTTAGTGTTTGTGGTGGCTCTGAGGAGAGTGACCCATGAACTAACCAGCTCAGGGTACAGTTAGGACCCCAATTTTTTTTTTTGCTCCCTTTGGTAAAGATCTATATTTTTCTTCTTTTTTATTTCTGAACATGCTTCATTAGTTAGTCCTGGTAAGGGAAGAAAATTCTATCTGGTTACAAGCCAGACAAAGCAAAAACTGCCACTTTCACTCCAGCTTTTGGCAAGATCTCAAATCTGTTAAACAACAGCAAACAAAGCTCTTTTTCCAATGTAAACTGCTATGCTAGCCAACACTAAGAATTCTGTGGTCTTCTGAAGAAACTCTTTCTCCAATAAAAGATGCTTATAAATCCTACATTCGCATGTACACATACGATTTAAAGTTTCAGTTTGAGCTCACTATTCATCCCATTACACATTTTGAAGAAAACCAGTTCAAAACAAAAGGAAAAGTTTTTTCACATTTTGTATGCATAGGTGTATACATCAGGTAATAACTGGATGAAAAGTCAAGTTTCTATTAACACATACCATTGATCAACTGTAAAACCTGAGCTATCCCTATCCTATTGTATTAGAGCTATCAGATTCTGACCACTTCCCCTCAGAACTTCTTTTCAGTTCCTCGGACAAGCCAAGTTCTCTCACATCCATGGTTTAGAGCTCGCCATGGCCTCCACTTGTTTCAAAGTCTGCCTTCTGCACACCAGACTAAGTTTTGCAGAGTCTGTGTCTATGTCCACCTTGTTTCCCATTGTGTTCCTAACCAAGGCCCCTGCCTATAGCCAAAAGAAGTAGCTCACAGGGCTCTCACTTCCATCAGAGGGGAACTCCCTATTCTTCCAAATTATCATCTATAGAATATAGGTTTTCTCTCCTCATCCCCTGTGTGAACTTCTGGGAATTATCTTTTTGGTTAGTGACCTAATCCAATTCTGAAATATCACTCAATTATTCTACAAATACTTATTTTCCTCTAGAGACTAATTCATATTTTCTTCTCTATCATTAAGCACATCAATGCATCATATTTTAGATTTCACTAATTCAAATTTTGCAAATATCAGACCCAATGACACTTGAATGAAAGTTCAGTAATCCCATCACTGGGAATATTCAACTTTTTTGCTAACAATGAAACTCTTAAATTAAATTTTAGGAAATTAAGGATTCACTCAACACATTTTCCTCTTTTGAACTTAATAATTAATTTTTACAAAATATAATACTCTTTTTACTTATGATACTTCCATTAAAATGTAAAGCATGGGAAATTGAGGCTTTTCATTACCCTATCTTATTTTATCTTTTACAGTATACATAATAAAATTAAAAATTTTTTTGCAACTCTTAGAGGATCTGTTTCAAATGATTTACTATATTTGTCTAAGAACTGTTTTAACTGAAAACCATGTTTCACTTTAAATGGGTCACCAAACTGAACCCCTTTAATTGCTAATTAAGGAATAGTATCTCTTGGGATGTTTTTCTACATGTGGCTATGAGCTTATTAGAAGGCCACAGATTATTTTCATCTTTCACTAGTATATTTTTCCTTCAATTGTGAACTTCTTACTAAGTCAACTATCTGCAGAACAAGACAAAATCAGTCACCAGGTCACCCATAGACTAATGGGCAGTCAGAAAAAATAACTGTAAGAAGGGAAAGCCTTAGAGAGCAGGTCCAGGTTCATGTTTTGCAAAGTCTGAATGAACTTTGTAAAGCACACTAAGAGAAAGTTTGTCAGTCTCAGGTGATTTCTGAACTGCACACCTGATTTTCAAGGAGACTTGATAGATAAGAAGAACAACATGGCCACCAGGAGGGTTTGAGCATATTCCAGCGGCAACTGTGGCTGCAGATGACTGCCAAATAGCTTTAATTTTTTTTTCCCAAAATGTTCTCATACAATACTGCTAGGAGAAATTCATGAAACCTGTTGAAAGGCAATATGGCCTGTTGTGTCACTTTCCTTATGAATGTTCACAGAGTTTAGGTTAGCAATTATACAAAGAAATAACCATAGATGGAGAAGCCCTGGGCACGTAAAGGTTATTTACAAGAGCAATACCAGAAATAGGGGAAAAAAACAGTAGGGGACAAATATTTTGTGCTTGCTCTGTTCTAGCTGTCATTCTCAGCATTTTACATTTGACAATGCATGTAATCTGCACAACAATCCTCTGAAGCAGATACCATTACTTTCTCTTTCCCTTGGCTGAGGAAACAGGCGTTTGTCCCAGCTAGTGCTGGAGCAGTGATTATTTAAACAGCGTACTATCATGTTTTCCCACAGCCACACCTCAAAAATTATGTAAAGTGTGTTGTATTTGTAATAATGTAGAAATATATTTATGTTATCATGTTTAGTTAGAAAAAGAAACATGATCACAAATGTAAATATTATTCAAAAGAGATGGGGGGGGAGAATAAAACTTTATGCTTAAAAAAAAACTCAAAGATTTAGACAGCAATGTAGTATGATCTTTGGGTGGGAGAATTACGACTTTCCCCTGCTATTTTCTATGTTTTTTAAAGTGAGCATATATTGCTTTTTAAATGTTAAAAATGTTTTCCACTGCCACTTCCATTTCCCTCTACTTCCTTCCTTCTTGCTTCACTTCATACAGGCACCACAAGATTTTTCTTCTAGTCCTTATTTCTCCCACCTTTTATTTCATATGCTTTTTCCCCTCTTTCCTTTTCTCTTTCTTCTTTCTCCTGTGTTGCTCCCTTCCTCCCCTCCTCATCTCACAAAGCCCCTGAGCAGAAGGAAACAAAGTCCCATGCCCAGCTGGTGGAGAATGGCAGACACCTTTGGCCTCTGTCCAAGCTGCCCTGTCAGTGGTTTCTTTCCCTGCAACACTTTGCTTTTCCTTCTTCTTCTAGTAGACCTGCACTTCTCTATGGAGCATGTTGTTGCCTCCAGGCAGTCAGATGTCCTCAGGTCAGCCTTTTGCTCTCATAAATTCCTGATGAGCAGGCTTAGTGGACTCCTCCCAAGGCTATTTCCATGGTCACAGCCTGATTTTCACAGTAGAAGCAATACTGGTGCCATAAGGAGTGGAGTCAAGAGCCCCCTCTGTTCTCCCAGATCATCTATCCTCCCACTGGGATTCAACTCAAGAGCACCTAGGAAGCCATAGCGGGTTTGGCTCAGTGGATAGAATTGGCCTGTGGACTGAAGCGTTCCAGGTTTGATTTATGTCAAGGGCACATGCCCAGGTTGTGGGCTCAATCCCCCGTAGGGGGCATGCAGGAGGCAGCTGATCAATAATTCTCTCTCATCATTTTTTTTAATATATATATTTTATTGACTTTTTTTTTTACAGAGAGGAAGAGAAAGGGATAGAAAGTTAGAAACATCGATGAGAGAGAGACATCGATCAGCTGCTTCCTGTACACCCCCCACTGGGGATGTGCCTGCAACCAAGGTACATGCCCTTGACCGGAATCGAACCCAGGACCCCTCAGTCTGCAGGCTGATGCTCTATCCAATGAGCCAAACCAGTTTTGGCTTTCTCTCATCATTGATGTTTCTATCTCTTATTCCCTCTCCCTTCCTCTGTGAAATCAATATATATATATATCCATCCTATCTAATAAAAGAGTAATATGCAAATTGACCACACCTCCACTACACTCACAAGCCACACCTCCCATCCACGCCCACCAGCAAATCAGAGTGAGTATGCAAATTAACCCATCAAAGATGGTATACACAGGCACCCAGCACCTGGGTCCTAGGAACATCCTGGCACCCAGGTCACTCTGAGGTAGGCCCCGTGTGGACCCTGAGCAGCCTGTGAAGAGCCTGAGCCAGGGGGCTCTTGGGCAGGGCCAAGCCTGCAATCAGAGCCAAGGGGGCAGGGGCAGAGTTGGTGATTGGAAGGAGCTGGGGGTCCACTGCCCAGGCCAAAAGTGTCAGCCAGAGGCTTTTGGCCTGGGCAGGTCTGGGCAGGGGCACAGCCGGGGATCGAAGGCTATTGGCAATTGGTGTGAACTACAGAGGAAACACCTTTTCTGACTGCTCATTGGCTAAGCTCCTTGTATGCCACTTCTAATATTCTTAGTAACTTGGGTAATAAGAATTCAAAAAGGTAATCTAGGGTTTTTCCACCACACTTCTGGAGAAAAAAAATCAAGGTCTGCTGCTGGAGGGCTAAGAAATGTCATATCCTGCCCTAGCAGGTTTGGCTCATTGGATAATGCTCGGGCCTGTCCACCACAGGGAATGGGTTCAATTCTAATCAAGGGCATGTACCTAGGTTATAGGCTCCTCACTGGCTGGGGCCCAGGTCAGGGCTCATGCAGGAGGAAATCAATCACAGTGTTCCTCTCACTTTGATGTATCTCTCTGTCCCTTTCTCTTCCATATTCTCTAAAAGTCAGTGGAAACATATCCTCAGGTAAGGATAAAAAAAAAAAAGGAAGAAAGAAATGTCATATACTATGAAAAATACATCTTGAAATGTCTAAAGAAAGTTGTCATTTTTTCATTGTGAAGGAACTGGAGTCTGTGTTGATGAAATCACGTTGGTGGCTGTGGTGACTGGCAGTGACTGCAGCAGCAGGGTGATGGGGCTGGTGCCTTCCCCAGATCAGCCTCTTTGCCTCCCACAAAGGGAGGCCAGACTGCTGCTTAGGCCCACTTCGGGGCAAAGTGGGTGGGAGGGGAGCAGGCCTAAGCCATCAGTAGGACATCCCCTGAGGGCTCCCAGTATGTGAGAAGGTACAGGTTGGGCTCAGAACCCCCCCACCCCCAGTGCACGAATTTCATACGCTGGGTCCCTAGTGTGTGTATATGTGTGTGTGTGTGTGTGTGTGTGTGTGTGTGTGTGTGTGTGTTTTAAAAAACACCTACAGCCGAAACCGGTTTGGCTCGGTGGAGAGAGCGTCGGCCTGCAGACTGAAAGGTCCCAGGTTCGATTCCAATCAAGGGCATGTATCCTGGTTGCGGGCACATCCCCTGTAGGGGGCGAGCAGGAGGCGGCTGATCGAGGTCTCTCTCTCATCGATGTTTCTAACTCTCTATCCCTTTCCCTTCCTCTGTAAGAAATCAATAAAATATATTTTTTTAAAAATCTACAAATTAAGCTAAGAAGGAAAACTGACTAGATTAGAAAAAACATGGCCTGACAATTCTTCCCTGGATTCCTTACAAACATTTGGCTACAGATTAAGGAAATGTTTTGTTATTTAAATCTTTATCCCCAGTTAGGAAATTTTGTATCTGTGCCAATTTTCTCTTCAAGTACCTGATAGTGAAGAACACTGGCAGCCTTAAAAATATAAAGCAGTTCCTTTTTCAGAACGTGTTTGCCTCACTCCAGTATTCTGTCATTTCATGTCCATCTTACTGCTGGAGTCACTGACTAGTCTCTCCTCTTCCTTGCTCCCTGAGGGTGTTTCACTCATGCCCTTCGCAGATAAAAATTCTTGCAAGTTACCTAGTCTCCAGCCTCATCAAGTTCAAATGCTAAGTTTAGCTTTTTATCCCCAAAAAAGAAAAAAAGAAAACATCACTGTTTTTTTCTCATTGTAGAGGTAATGTACACTCCTTGCAAACAAATTCTGACAATATACAAAGATGTGAACAAGAATGTGGCAAGCTATTATAATTTTATATTCCAGAGGGAGATATGGCTGTTAATCAGTTTGGTTTTTTGAATTTTCAAAATCGCACATGGTCAGATATGTTTGCTATGGCTGTCTCCTTCCCCTCCTAGAGTCCCTCAAGCTCATTGCTACTTCTGTGGCTTTGCTGGTGGTACTCAATCTTCTGGTCTTGTCCCCCTCCCACCCACATTTCCAACTCATCTACAATTTTTAAAATCCAGCTCAAGCCCTTGCTGCTGCATGAAGCCTTTCAACTTTACCAATGTATACAATATGTTCTCAGCCACATAATTCAACCATACGAATGTCTCTCCATCTCTCCACTTAGATCATATTCTGTCAGGGCACTGGGATTATGCTTCATCTTTTTCTAGAGCCTAGTGGTATGGTGGACAATCATAAGTGTGTGTTCCATAAATTCATACTAATAAGTGATTAATTTATTTTTTATAGGTTCCAAGCTACAGGCCAATGATAATTTTTTTAAATATATTTTTATTGATTTTAGAGAGGAAGGGAGAGGGATAGAGAGAAACATCAATGATGAGAGAGAATCATTGATAGGCTGCCTCCTGCATCTCCCCCACTGGGGATCAATCCCACAACCTAGGCATGTGCCCTTGGCCGGAACCAAACCTGGGACCCTTCAGTCCGCAGGCCGAAACACTTATCCACTGAGCCAAACCAGGTAGGGCCAGGCCAATAATAATTTACATGAATATCTTGAAAATGCTATGAAATCTTTATTTCCCCTCCCTCCCCCCTCCCATCTATTCACAGACTGACTATGAAGGTATGGGTGTCAATTAAAACATGGGTTCATCTTTGGTTCCAGCATCAAGCTGATGAATTGCTTAGGCATTATTTAATCTCTACTGGCTAAAATGTGTCCCCCGCACCTTCTGTAATTATTCCATCAAGTACATACCATCCAGAGTGCCTAGAATGATAACTACACCATAAATCAGTGATCAAGTTGTTGGTATTGATGAATGTCCTTGAGCACCATCTTGATGCAGAATTTTTGATAGATTTAACAAATGTTCTGATTCAGTCAAGGCCCATGGAAGGCTCCATGGCATTGAAGGACACCATCCCGTGACTCCAGGCAAGAGCCTGTGTAAAGAACAGTGAATGGTGGTGGCCAGAAAGGAGCCAGGTTTTCTGCCCCTATGGTTATCACCTGTTTTCAGGTTAAAAGGTATATATATATATGGAATTTGCAAATTGCTAATCAAAGGGTTGCATATTCATGCTCACCTCTCATCACATTTAATTAGAATCACGCTGTCTGTTCCAATGCCCAAGGCTGCAGCTCCCTTCTTGAGAGAAAAATGACTCTGTAAAAAGAGCATATTAGTAATTAGCTGCATATAAAGTTAAAATCCACTCCCTTAGATATTTTTCTTTTCATTTCTCCTATTTCTAACCTATCCCTCCAAAGCCTGGATTGCTGGGAAAAGAAGGCATCCTTCACGTGAGCTTAAAAAATTGTAGTGAAATCTAGATAACATAAAATTTACCATCTTCATCATTTAGAAATGCACAATTCAGTGGCCTTTAAGTATATTAATGTTGTTGTGCACCCAACACTACCATCCTTCTCCAGAACTCTTTCCATCTTATAAAACTGAAACTTTGTGCCCATGGAACAACAGCTCCTCATTCGTCCCTCTCCACAGCCTTGGAGACCACCATTCTACTTTCTGTCTCTATCAATCTGGCTATCCCAGGAACCTCATGTAAGCAGAACCATACACTATCCTTTGTGAGTGGCTTGTTTCACTGAGCATAAGGTCTTCACAATTCATCCATGTCTGAGCTTATATCAGAATTCCCCTCATTTTCAATGCTGAATCATATTCATTGTCTATATACATCACATTTTTTTCCCATTCATCCATTCATGGACATTTGGATGTCTACTACCTTTTGTCCTTATGGATAATGCAGTATGAGCATGGGTGTGCAGATATCTCTTTGAGCCATACTCAATTCTTTGGAGTATACTCAGAAATGAATTTCTGGATCATATGGTAATTCTATTTTTGAGGAATTGTCTCATACTGCTTTCCACATCAGCTGTACCTTTTTCCACTCCCACCAGCACTGCTCCATGGTTCCAGTTTCTATGCATCCTGTCAACAATTATTCTGTGGGAATTTTTGCTTGTTTGTTTGTTTGTTTTGAGAATAGTCATTCTAATGGGTGTGGAGTGATCCTCATTATGGATTTGCTTTCCATTTACCCAGTGATTAGTGATACTGAGCATATTTTCATGTGCCTATTGGCCATTTGTACATCTTCTTTGAAGAAATGTGTATACACGTCCTTTGACCACTTTTGAATAGATGTTTTGTTTGTTTGCTTGTTTGTTGTTATTGTTGTTGAGTTCACTTGGACTTTAAGTGAAATACTAAGACCCTAGAAATTGTAAAAGAACCTTCTACTCCAACACATAGTAATCCAAGCCAATTTTATATCCAAGGGGTACGAGCACATCGACTGCCTCCAGCAGCTGTGTATGTATGGCTCCCAAACTTATATTTTGCCACCAAGAAATTACACTCAAGTTTCTTTCAAAGTTTAGGGAAATTGTGTGCACTCAAATAAGAGGAGTGATTGGCTTTAAATTCAGCACTTTTGATCCCAGGATTGTTGGAGGGACTATTTGTTGTGCAGTTAACTGCCCAGCTGGGGCTGGGCTCCGGAAGGAGGCATTGGTTCTTGGCTTGGGCAGAACACTGCATAGAAAAGGCCACACTGACAAGGCACTGCCACATCTTTTTGGTCTTGGTTATTAATTCCGATAGAAAGCTGAACCTTCTTTTTTAATGACTGTATCACTGTACAATGTGGAAAGCTGAGAAACTAACCTAAACTCAGCTGTACTGCATCTGCTCAGCAGCCTCTTACTATTAACTACAGATCTTTAAACTGTCCAAGAGGGGAACCAATGCCTCAATTTACATCTCCAAAGGGCTGCTGGCTGGAATTTTAAATTATGGTTCCTGAGTGGGCTCCCTTTTCAAAGGCCCACTTTTGACTTATTTGAATTCATAAATATGCAGCATAGGAACTGCTATACTTCTAGGGGTGTATCTCATAAACAAAAGGAAATCACATGTAAAATAGTAGCAAATAATGCAAACCAGTTAACAGGGCACTTAAAAGAGGTGATTTAAAAGCCCAGTGTTGCTGAGAAGTAATGAGAAAGGGCCATTAGCCTCATTTTACAACTTCAGAAAGACAAAGTGGACATTTGTTACCAAGATACCTGGGAACTGGAGAGAAAACTTAAGTGGGTTTGTAAATATGCATCTCCCTCACTAAAAAAATAGTGGTCTCCCTTGCTTACTTAGCAGATCCCTAAGCCACCCAGGAAAGGGTGAAATGACGCTGTCTCCCTGCCAGGAGGGCACAGAACAGAGGAAACAGCTGCCCCAGTGAGCAAACACAAGCCTCAAATTAGGCCTCTTAGCGAATGAGCTTGTAAGCACTAAACTGCCAAGTGGCAAATTGGGGATAAGTAAGAGATCTGATGCACCTGGTCAATGAGAGGAAGTCGTCTCATCTGGTATTTAATGAGAAAGGGTAAGGATCCTCAAAGGAGGAGCAATTAACCAGGATAATTGATCACTGTACCAAATACCACACATTTAAAGACAAACACATGCCCAAATAGAAGGCTTGAAGATGGGGAACAAAGGTGATATGAGGCATGAAAAAGAAAATTAGATACTGACCGCATTTATATTTCAGGAAAGGGAGGAGGAAAATAGCTAGATGTTGTCCACAAATAGCAAGGGATCCATAAAGAAGGGACTTGAGAGACAAAAAAAAAAGACACTGCCTAATGAGGAAGAAACAGTGAAGCCAGCTTAAATGGCCCATCTCTCTGTGCTGATGGAGAATCATTTGTAATCTTTAGCACCACATCGTTTGGAACCACTTGTTGAGGAACCCGAACACAACAACCTGGATGCTGAGGAGCCTGGAAACCAAGTGTCTAGATACATCTCAGAGAACACTTGATCATACGCAGAGATAAAGAGGGATGTGTGGCATATGTGTGGCCTTTATATCTGAAAGACTATGCTAAAGCACGAGTAGAGGAATAGCCTGACTGTTCTTGGTGGCTTCAGAAAGTAAAACAAAAATTGGAAGCTATAAGGATTCAGATGTGTCCTTCAAATCAAGACTGTTGTAATAATAAGTTCATCAATGGAATAGCTGGGAAATGAGCTAATGAATACCCCTTTGGCCCCTCGCCTCCCTGATTTTGGAAAAAATAACAATAGGCCCCCTGATAGAATTTAGTGCTTATTTAAAACAAAATCATATTTCAATCCAAGGGTAATAGATGTTAAAACCTATATGTTTTTAATTTATACTAAATAAGGATTAATTTACTGGTATCTTTTAATAAAAATATCATTAATTAATCTAGACACAGTATATATGTTTCAGCTGACATAAAAATATGTAAATAAGTATAGGATTTTATAGTTATGAAATAATTGTAAGTGAAAAGTAAGCAGGGTTTGAGTGTGTTGAGATTGTCCAAAGTGAGAATGCATGAGGATGAGAGCCCACAGGCATGAGCTCCATCATTGTGTGCAGCCCTGGTGCAGGTCACAGTTCCATTCCCAGCAACACATGCCCCAGTTGTGGGTTGAATCTCCAGTGGAAGCATACAGGAGGTAGCCAATCAATAATTCTCTCTCATCATTGACGTTTCCATCTATCTTCTTCTCCCTTCCTCCCTGAAGTCAATAATGTATATATGTAAAGACAGCCCTCAGTACCTTGCTAACTTTATCCCCACCCCTTCCCTACATTGTGTCCCACCTCTCCACCTCTCACTCTCTCTACCCGGTGGTACTGGCTTTTATGGTCTTCTGTGAGCTTACTCAACTTGTTCTGCTTCTAGGCCTTCAATATTTTGTTTCGTTTCTTGAAAAATCCTTCCTCAGATATGTATATAGCTCCCTCCCTCATTCAAGGTAGGTCTCTGCTATGTTTCATTTTTACAGAGATCTTTTATGACCATCTTGTAGAGTAGCCCACTACCACCCCATTCTCTTGTTATTATGTGGCATTAAATATTTATTAGTTTACCCACTGTCAATACCCTAATAAAACATAAGCTACATGAGGGAAAATTTTTATTGTAGCATATAGTTAATAAATATTTGTTGAATTGGACTACCTCCACCCTCCCCTGTCTTTCCCTTCTTTAGCTTTAACCAAATTATTGTCTCACCCCTTCATAATGATTTGGATCAACTGTTCAAGGAGACACAGGAGTACTTTCAATAAATTTGGAAAACCCCCTCCAGCTCAGCCCTCTGAGATAATGAGGAGGTATTTTCTTTGGGAGAGGTAACAATGTACCATCATCTTCACATTAAGAAAAATCGCTTGGTGGAAATTTGATTTGGGATGGTAGAAAATGTTAAATCAGTTGATGAACTGTGGTGTACAAAACTTTGTTGCTGAAACCTTTAATCTGGTTTCTACATTGGTAGTCAAGGCAGGGATCTCACTGGTCTGAGAGTCAGGAAACCCATTTAATCCTACATAGCTAACTGTAGCCTCTCCATTTGTAAAATACTGATAATAATCTTTGTTCTGTCTGTTGCACAAGATTATTGTGAGAATCAAATGAGCTAATGTAACTAGAAGTGTGTTGGAAACAGTCAAATTGTTACCAGATATAAAGTATTTTACATTAGAAAAACAGTTCGTTTGTCAAAAATAAGCTTTCAGTTTGAACCAGTTGGTATTTTAGGGCAGGTTTATAATTCAAATGCTATTTCATAATTATGTGTGTGGATAGAGATCCAAAAAAGAGAAAGGAGAATCAAATGGTTGTTGTATTACTGAATTACCTTTCTTCCCTTAAAAATGAATTAGACTCCAAGTTTGCGATATCAGGAAAATAAAACATAGCAAAATCATTCCCAAGCTATATGACCCAAGTTTTCTGAGTAAGGTTAAGCCAATCTGCATGAAGCTTGAGTCCAAGAAACTGATTCAGAAACCAGAGAGCATAGGGCAACTTGTTGGTTAATCAACCTCATTTCAGGTTGTGTAATCGGCACAGAAACCAAAAGAAAAAGATATTCAATATATCATCTGGGATTTTTGAGACTGAGACTATAGTAACATTTACCTATGTAGGGATCCAAATTCACTGCAGGGAAACAGTAATTAGAAAATGTTGCACCATGTTTTTCTACCTTTGGAAAAGCTGAGAAATGAAAATTAGCTGATAATGGGGGACTAGGCCTAGAAGAATGAACAATGTGTTTCTCCCCAAGGAAGTCCATATCCCAATCCCTGAAACCTGGGAATATGTTACCTTACATGGCAAAAGGGATCTTTCAAATGTGATTAAGTTAAGGGTCTTGAGATGGGAGATTACCTGGGTCATCTGGGCTGACCCAAGCAATAATAAGGGTCTTAAGGGAAAGAGTAGACATGAGAGTCAGAACCACAGAAGGAGGTGTGGTAACAGAAACAGAAGTCAGAGTGAGCAGAGGAAACTGGTGGTCTCCTGCCACCTCCAGAAGGAACCCAGCCCTGCTCACCCACATTCCATTCTGACCTCCAATGAAGTCATGTTGTCTTAGGCCACTACATTTATGGTAAACATGACTAAAAACAATGGCTAAAGATAATTTGTTAACATAAATCAGTTTCTTTTGATTCTATGGCTACTGCTATGGTTATGAATTGTACTCACTGGCTTCCAAACTGTACTTGCCCTTCATTTCCTTGTTATAACACACACACACACACACACACACACACACCTTAAAACATAAAAAGAAAGGTTCTGTAGTAGAGCTGAGACCCCACTATGATTCCCTGCTTCTCCTGCCTGACGTCTCTTTCAGGAATTTCTAGTTTCCCTATAAACCCCTTGCTGCCCTCCCCATTTTCCATTTTCCCTACCATCAAAGGGCTACTTGATCTTTGAGGCAGTTGTTTTCCAGACCTTGGGCTACTTTGAAGGAAGGTTGTGATGGAGCAGTCTTAGATATCTGAGAGGAAGCAGGCAGCCTAGAAAAGCTGTTAATTCAATTTATGTGAACAGGAAGGGCAGTTGTTGCAATGCCTTGGTGGCATTAGATCTTTGAAGGCCCTGGAAAGAATATGAAATACTACTTCCTGGAATTCAAGATGGGAATCCCAAGCTCCTAGCATTCTGCCTGATGGTAGGCTGAGAGATCAGATATGACAGATCAGTATGTCATTTCTCTACAGTGATAAAACTTCTGGTTAAGTTAACATTAAAGTGGTTCAAGGTACCATGAGGGTAGGATATTTGGTCAGAATTTTTAAACACAAAAACTGTATCAACAGGTTACTTTAGAGTTATGTAGGTACAGTAATATCCATTGTCCAAATGAGTTCATAGTCTGCTTTCTTTCCTCCTACCCTTCCCCAACACACAACATTATTACTAAAAAGTGAAGTATAGGAACTGCAGGTAAACATCCTGAATTATCTTTGAGTTTTCCTGAATTTCAAAGAGCAATTTAACCCATTGTACCACTCAGCTCTTCTCTCCCCTAATTCTTTTCCAAAAAGTACTTTTAGAAAAAGAACCTCTGGAGATAAAGCATTTCTAAATATCATTTTATAAACCCAGGCTTTACAAAATAGAACTTCATACTTGGAAAGAGCAGAAACACTTACATGCTCAGATGTGAAGGCAATGAGCCTGGGAACAGCGGCCATCCCTTTCTCCTTGACTTCTGGGAACATCTTAAAGCGTGCAATCAGCATGGCATACATGTTAGATATGGCGCCACCTAAGGTACACAGCAACACAGAGTTATCTTTTCTAGTCATTATCAACATCATTTCACTTGCAAGCCACATTCCTATTTCCAGTGACCCAGAGTTCTCATTGGACACAGGAGAAGAACATTTTATTGGCTATCCTTGAACCAAATATTCAGACTCAGGCACTACTAAGAGTGTCCAAAGAAGGAGCATTGGGCCCAACCATAGGACAGATGTTCTCCCTCCACACCCATCTCTGTCACTAAGAGGAACTGCAATTGATTAAGCTCTTTGAAGCAACATTTAAGAACTAAGAAATTGGTGTCTTCTTTCCCAGGTTGGGAGTGCAGTCATTCTGCATGAGGCTAGGAAAATCTTACTTATATCCTCATGTAGAAGACATTGCATTTCAGTTCATACAAATGCCTTGCACTTGAACTGGTACAAATTAGTTGCTGTTAATCAACAATTCTTACAGAATGAGAATATACATCCAAGCCCATCTCATCATACTCATTTGTTAATTTCCCCTAAATTGTTCTTCCTTCTTAAAGATATTATTAAATATAATTGTAATAGTTTACAAAATCATATTTTAAATTTATGGGATGACATGCAACTAAGAGAATTTTAAGTTCATATTGAATTATTTTTCTGTGTCATCCTCAGACTGTCAAGAATTTCATACAATAAAATTTGTATCTAATAAGAAGAGTTTTATCTGATGTACAAAAAAGAGTGAACTTTTCCCCAGGATTGTTCGAAAGGTTAGGATTTTTGCTATCCAGAAAAAAGACAAATTCTTCTGCATGAAAATGAATATGCGGGCATGGAAACTGTGAGATCAAGATCATGAGGCAGAGCAAAGGTACCATCTCCCCTTCACTCAAAGGGGGGGCACGTCCAGGCCCTATCATTATGTGAGTACTTTAAGTTCCCTTCCCTTCATGTGGCTGAAGAGCAAAAGAACTCTCAGTATTTCACTGAATGGCCTACACAGGGCACAATCTTTGCCCCATGAGCCCTGGGCTCTTACACAAGCAGGCAGCCTGACACACAGCAGTCAACAAGATCCTGGCTTTGTCATCAGTCAGAATGAGGACGATTCCTACTTCTGGACCCCAGAGACATGGGACAAGCAAAATCTAGGTCAGACCTGTTCTGAGCAGACACCCTTTCTAAAAGTCTGACTGAGTAAGATGTTATTGGAAAATGGAGCAGCTTTTAAAGAAACTTGCTCTCTAGCTATAGTTTCTTAATTATGGTGCCTAATGATAGTTTGGGCTGGATAATTACCTATGGGGGCCTGTCCTATACATTGCATAGTGTTTAGCAGTATCCCTGGCTCTATCCACCGATGCCAGCAGCACTGTGCTCCCCTAAAGTGATAACCAACAAATGTCTCCAGACATTGCCAAGTGTCCCCTGAGGGAAAATACTGGGGGCAAAATTCTCCAATTGAGAACTGCTGCCCTCATTCTTCTCAAACAGGCCAGGGAGAAAGGAGAGTGGAAGACAAATAGAGAGTCCCTGGTTCTATTCTGGTCAAGGGCATGAACCTTGGTTGCAGCACACCTCCTACTGGAGCTGATCAATGTTTCTCTCTCATCGATGTTTCTAACTCTCTATCCCTCTCCCTTCTTCTCTGTAAAAAAAAAAATCAATAATTTTTTTTTTAAAAGAACAAAGTTTATTTCACAGGACACTTGTCCAAGAGGTTTCTAGCTCTGTTTCCCACTCTTCGGTTTGCACCTCAGTCATTCTCTGTCATGTTCACATCCCAGAGAGGGATAAAGAGGCTTCTGGGCCTCTGCACAGAGTGACTGCACTGTGCAACACAGGTAGGAGGACAGATACAGGACAGGAGTTCTGCATGCTCTTATTGCCCATGAATCTTCAAGAGAAAGGATGCAAAAGCAAGCCCTGAGTCATTCTGAAAACCTTGTAGATAGGGAAGGTGTGTAAGCCAAGCCTTTCCTCTTCCCCCCCCACCGAGTCCTTCATGACTTGTTGAGCAGTGACAAGTGCTCAGGTCTCTGATTGTCAGGCACAGGTGACATAACATAAGTGGATTTCTTCTAGAAGTCCCAAAGGACTTTCCATGAAACATGAAGCCTCTGGACATTATAGATGGAAGCATAAAGCAAACAGCTGAGCTATATATTCAGCCACAGACCTAACTCTTCATGTTTAGTCCCAGACAACAGAGCTTTCAGATCTCAGGCAGTTAATATGTGTGATTTACCCTTTTCTTCACCCCTTAAATTGTAAGACCTTTTACTTCAGGAATAAGGCTGACTGCTACCCAGAAAGACATTAGTGATTCAGGATGCTATCAACCTTTCCTCTGTAATGTCTATAGAAAGAAGAGAAGAAACAGGTTGCCTGTGGCTTTTCTTCTGTACCCTCCTTACTTTGCAATGTCTACATTACATTGTAACATGACATCAATGCCTTCTATTTTAGGTCTTTGGGGCCAAGGAAGGAGCCCCAGGAAGCTTAAGTCTTGTCTAACCCCTTTTCTTGATCATTTCCTGTCATTGATGAGGGTATTGGGGAAGCCCTAAGTCTATATCTGGCTTAGCACAACTGCCAGAGACAATGCTTTTTCTGAGACAGGGTGGGTTTCAAGACGAGCCAGATAAATTAGGCCTGTCTCAAGCCCTTTTAGTCATTTTTTTAGGGTCCACATGAGCAGCTATTAGCACATGTTCATGCTGTCTTCCTGGGAACCATTAAAGTAGATCCTGGGGTGCTCCTGCTCCCTCAGGGACAACTCAGTCATGCAACTAACCTTATAATAGGAGAAAGAATAAAGGTAGAAGTGATGTTGATCTCTGAACCCTATCTAATTGCTAATGAAAAATACCTTAAGCCTTAAAAACTTAAGAGCATCAGTTCCAGGCAATGATGAAGAAGTTCCCTCAATAGGGGATGGTTTTCCATAGAAAAAAACTAAATACTAACTTTTCTACAAATAAAAGCTAGCTAAAAATTCTTCACAGCTGGCATTCAATGACTTATAAAGAAAAGGCTAATTTTACCTACAATTTAACTAACAGGTTTTCCTTCAACACCTGAAAAAAAAATTGCTATAGCTTTAAAAACATAAAATAAAATAGCAGATCTGAGCTTAGAGTAAAGCTGCTTGATTTTAGCCTATTGTTGCTCATTTATAATTTTTTCCATCTGTTTTTTATTTTCTCCCTCCCTCATTATCCCCTTGTCTTTGTAGATTTGCTGGAGAGAGATCACAATGTGGTCTTTGCTAGGCCTGGCACAATGGCAGGCCTGGAGTGGCTCCTCTGGGAGGAGGGGAGCACACCCACCCATTATGATGACCTCCTTCTTGCACTGATTAGTTGATGATCTGTACACCGGGTTTCTTTCCGATGGGTCATTGATTCCTTTTTCCCACTGTCCTGCTAACTTCTGTTTCTTCTCTGCATCAAACCAAGGTCACACAGGCTCACGCACAAACACATACACACACTGGGAAGCAAGTGCAGGCCTTTGTTTCAGGTTGATTCTCTTGGCTGAAAGAGGTGTGAATGCCTGGAGCTTAGAATGCAATGAAGAGTGATAAAAGGCAGGATGAGAGAGATTAATGGCTTGATAAAGAAGAGAAGGAGGGAGAAAATTCCTGAAAAAATCATCACCCTCTATTTTAGTTCTAACAAACTGCCTAGAAGGCACTCTCCACCCTCCTTGAAAGTAGTGTAAATCAGCTTCTCTGCTTGTTGCTTGAGAGGAACAGAGTTCTTAGGATCTATTAAGTATCTGCCTGTCGTGCATTCTCAAACAGAATGCTTTTTTAAACAAGGCTGCCTTTTTCCTTTCTCTAATTCTGAGAAGAGTATTAGAAAGTGACTTTTCTTATTAGGCATCTTTATCATACATCCTGTGTGTGGGAGCCCAATAGAAGTCCTGAGTAAATATAATCTTTATGTTATTTTTGAACACAAATAACTAAAGTTCAAGTATGGGATAGTTGGCTTAGAGGCATGTACAATGGTCAAATGTACTTAATGACACTCATTCTTTTTATCAATATACAGACTACTGAACTTAAGCAGAAATACAAACATGGTATTTAAGATTTCCCAGGTTCATAATGGGGCATTGCATACTAGAAGAAAGAAACATAAAGAAAAGTTGAAATATCATATACCAGGAGAAAATATCCCATCACCAGAACCACCTGGCCAGCCAATGATTTCTCTCATTTTCTTTAGGGTGACATATTCCAAAAGCACAAATACTGGAGCAATTTCATAGGTGAACCTGAAATGCAGTAATGGCCACATTTTATTTATGTAACTTGAATAAATAATTCACCACTATAGTATTACAGAATTATTTTTTCAAATCCTGCATTCACAAATGTTATGATTGTACGTTAAGTAGAGAAAAAATATGTCTTCTAAAAGGTTTGCTCATTTTTCTATGTTCATAAAGAGCTTCAATTATCAGCTTAGTGTACAATGGTCATTTATCATCTATACATATAAAAGCCGAAGTGACCATTTGATTAACTGGTAGCTATGACATACACTGACTACCAGGGGGCAGACACTCAATGCACAGGCATGGAAACATGGAACAGACTGATGAGTCTCAGAGGGAAGCGGGTAGAGGAGAGGGAAGAAAGAGATTAATCAAAGATCTTATATGCATACTAGAGGCCCAGTGCACAGATTAGTGCACTGGTGGGGTCCTTTGGCCTGTCTTGCACCTCTCACAATCCAGAACCCCTGGGGGATGTCAGACTGCCAGTTTTAGCTGTATCCATGCAGGCCAGGCAGAGGGACTCCACTAGTGCTGGAATCTGTGCACCGGGCATCTAGTACTGAATAAATAAAG
>JAAGEH010002534.1:40536197-40842065 GCA_011751065.1 Lasiurus cinereus | reverse complement strand
TACTTACATGTTAGTGTTTGCTGTTGATGTCAGCCAGTCTGCTGCTAATCCAACCATATCCAGTCCAGTGGAGAGTTGATTGAAATATCTGGGATGCCCTGAATAAAATGGATGCCCAGAATCAGGACTGCATCCAATGAAAATTACTGCCTCTCACACACACAATTTCTCTTGCTAAAGAACCTTGAAAAATCCTATAGAAGTAGGAAATCCATATTCAGAAACCCAATATGCATGCATGCATGCACACTGCCTTCCCACTCTCCCCACCCCCAAAAGAAATATTTCCTCTAACAAGAGAGATCATTTTGGATTTTTGGTATTTCTAAATGTGGTCGGTAAATATTCTCTGTTAAAATAACAAATGTGGTCTGCAAAGTGGAAAAATGTAGCCTTTTTCCAGTAGATTTGTAAACTATAGTGCTTGTGCAGTTCAAAGCTATTCAAAGACAGACTTTTCTTGTTTACACTCGTGCTACTAAAAATCCTTTTTTTGTTGAAGCTGTTCTGGAATCAGTCATATCATGACATCTGCCAGCCATGCCAACATTCATAATGATACCAGTGACAAATGGCTAATGATTACAAAAGACAAGGCAAAAATAAGAAAATAGGACATTCTGTTGAGTGATTTGTCCTTGATTCAAAAGGTGATGATTGTCTAAAGGTGGCATGGAGAAAACTAATTCTTGTCAATTCTTTTCTGTCCAAATATTTAATTATAAACAACAGAACTCATTCATAGCCGTGATTTAAAATAAAGAGGAATACAGTCAACATCATTGTCTTATCAACAAGATACATGAAGATATAGTCAATGGACCGATCAGTCCATTAGCAAGGCTTATCTAATTAATTTCTGGATTTCTCATAGACTCTCTAAAGGGGGTTGTCATCCAAATACTCCTGAGGCCATTATTTTAAATGTGATGGTAAGTATCTCATTAGAATTCTACTCTGTGTCTTGCCCCATAAAACCTATCTATAAATATGTGATTTGCTTAGCAGCAAAAATTTTGGAAGATGAACAATTATGGAAATAGCATCTGATAAAAAGGCACCTGCCACTTACTGGACACGTGTCTGAAGCCCGGGGATGTGATAGTCTCTCATGCCAGCATGGGCAGAACATGGTTTAAAAAGGCAATGCAGAAAGCAGGGATGCTATCTCTACCACTGGAGTGCTCTCTTATCAGCTGCCTGCATGTGGCTAGACAATTAGATGCTGATAAAAGATAGGAGCCAGGAAAGAAAAGAGCACATTTGAAAGAGATTGGGTTTTGTGCAGCTCTCCACTCAACTCCACCATTGTTTTACCTCCCTTTGGCCTTGCACAGTGCCCCTCTATCTTTTTTTGCTCTTTTCCAGGCCCTGTGATGCTGACCCTGTCAGTTTGTAGATCCATGAAAAGTGAAAAAGCTTTTTTTGGATTCCACCACTGCCCTCTGGAACAACGCTCCACTCCTCTCTGCCTCATTGACTCCCCATTTCATTAGAGCTCACAACTGAAAGCACAGTCCTCTGCTCCCACCTGGTGTCCCTGCATTTCCCTTTCCTTAAGTCATTTCTTTAAAAGAGAGGAAATTAATAAGAATTAGCAAATCTATATGTTCATCTACCATGCCAATTCATTGACATTTTCTCCATGAACCTGGTGTTTGCTAGCACACACTATTTAACTCTCTGGAAAATTTGGCATGAAAACCTCGCAATAAAATTGAGCGGGATTCCAAGGTCTGAGCTGTGGTCCAGAATGTCAGAAAACGAGTCGCCCCTGATGATCGCCTTTGGGAAATGGTGGGAACGAAGTTAATACTTCAATGGCCCATCTCCCTTCTGTATTCCTTTTTGGCCTTGCTCACCCATTTTCCCTGAATCTCTCTTCCCTCACAATTTTCATTTACTGATAATGATGTGAAAATATAGAGGGAGATAGTTTGATAGATCAGAACATGACCTTTTGATTTCTGCAGAAATATTATTTTGCTCCCTTCAAATGACCCCTACAAGCTGCAGGTAATCCAGGCAGAGCTCTCTAAGAGGAGAGTGAGAGATCTGCTTTGGAGCTTGCCAGCTGTCTTGGCAGCCCTGGCATCCAGCTGCCGCTGCTGCCTCTGCTGCCCCCACCGGACCCTGTGTTGCCAGGCTCTGCCCCAGGAATCAGATGGCCAGGATAGCCTGAGCAGCTAGTGATACAGTGGATTTGAAAGGTTAGATTAGAGCTGTTCCAAGGCTCTAGAATGCTCCCCACAGATAAACAAATGAGACAGTAAGGATGCACAGACTGCTTGTCTAGAACCAGTTGGGGAGGGGCCTAACGTCCTCCGAACTGTTCTCTTTGTACTGGTTACATGCACCAAAGGAGGGTTAGCTACTAACCCTTCAATTCCTTTGACTGATGATTTAGTTAAAAGATTCACGACAACATTTAACCCTTCCATCACCCAACCACCACCACCACCACCAAATCTAAGGACCCCCACAAATCCTAATTATTCCAGGATTCTTATCATTTTTGACAGTTTTTGGTCCTAATATTCCTTACAGAGGTAATTTTATCAAAACATGAAGGCATTATTTCCTCCACTTCCTCTCACTCCACTCAAAGCTTGATTTCCAAGTGGAATTTAGGTTAATAGCTCTCAATAGAAAGCAGGTGCATTTTTAAAAAACAATCTCCTGAGAAGCATTAAAATGTTTAATGTAACAGGATAGTAACTACTTTACAGACCCTACATAATACTTTTTGTTAAGTTATAGCATAAACTCCTATAACTAAAAGGTTATAGGAGTTTATGCTATAGAAAAGATGACTGTTGTTAATTCTTTGAAATATTATTTGAGGGTAAGGGAGAAGACTATGTGTGTTATGAATAATATTGATATTGAATTAATATCAATATGCCTTGCTTAAAAATACAACTTAATCAATCATATTTTTTTTCCTGAACTTTAAATAACATGCATGAGAGCTATACTTGCCCAAAAGATGTAAAAACATTATGATAAAAATCAAAGAATTGAATTGACCCATGTTTTCCTGACACTAAATGGAACATTGACAGAGTTACTTTCATTGACTTGCATTTCCCATTATCTTGTCTTTAAATTGTATTTCAGACACCACCGGATTTTAAGGACAAAGATGTGAAACATTTGTATAGATTCTTTTTGGTTTGGTGGCAAAAAAAAAAAAAATTAGGTAGCATTTTACTATTAACATTTAAGTATTAAGTTAAAGAAATGGGTTAAACAAAAAATGAATTAAAAGCATTGTTCAGGTTTGTACTTACAGATACATGAAAAGCTGGGAGAAAGAAATATCTTTAATGCCTAGTATATAAATCATGTGGATTCTCTATGAATATAACTGAGAATTATATCCAATAAGCCTTCAAACCATAATGCACAAACAGAATTTGATAGAAATCACCAAACTAAATTCCTTTCCTTATATACCTAGTCCTAAGTCTATAGTGTCACAAAAGTGGAAACCAATGATTCAGTAAATTTATTTCCTAAGATTTCTTTTATGCATACCTTTCCTCTATGTTGGTTTAAAGAATGTACAAAGAACTCCCCCCTACACATGCACACTCACACACACAAAGAGCTAAAATCATACAGCAGGTATTCTTAAAGTGTTTGTTGTTAATTAGAATGATATGGATCCAATTTAGCTCCAAACCAATTAACCACAAATCAATTTAGATCCAAAAGTTCTCTCTTTCCCCCTGAAAATTCAGTCATTTTTATTGCTCTAATGAAGTGTCAGATGATTAGAGATGATTTAGAAAGAGCTGGGAGATGAATAGCTGATTTTGTGTATACAAAATTAAAACTTAGAATGCACCCAAACAAATGGTACCCCTGGCACTATAAAATGGATAGAGGGTGAAGAGTAATGTGAAAAAGCAATAAATTTGCTCCTAAGGATATCTGATTTCCCTCACCCCAATCCACCCCCCACTTATCTTATATACAGAGTGATTATGAAGTGCACATTTTGTATAATATGGCTAAATTGTTAAAATAGTTTGAATTATGTTTTCTTTTTTGTACATTTCTTTGAAAATAGAAACAAACTGGAATTCAAATTTTAAGTGTTGGCCATTCAAGACAATGCCATTTTATCCCTCTGAATCAATAATTACATAGGTTGGTTTGTCTAAATTCTCACCCTTCCTATGCCCAAGTAATTACCAGCACTACATTAGCATTTGGGCTTTTGTTTAGGTCATGTTTATTTGAGCATTTATTTTTCATATTCCCGCCCCCCCTTTTTTTTCTGAATTTTGGGTCGCTGCTACTGGCCTCTGCTGACAAATGCTTGTTTTTATATCGACGGTTAATCTCTTTGACCAAATAAGTGCAATGTAAAATACAACAATTTATAATTAGATAATATTTTGACATTATCAACTTCAGAATCATTAACACTAACAGTAAATGGTGCTTTTGATTAGGATCATTCTAATAATGTCTATTTTTTAAATGATGAAAAATTTTGTAAATTTGAAAATACCAGTAACTCCAAAGAAACAGAAAATATTTTATAGAAAAAATAAAGATTGTGAAAAAAAGAGCTTTATTATTTCTGATGGGACAATACCTGTTTTAATTGCATATTTTAGAGTTGTTTGGCAATGCATCAAAATTTCCTCCAAATTTTGTGGTTGGTCTGCCAATTCCCAATTATATTCTTGAAGAAGCTCATTAGGGTAATGAAAATCAATCACTTTGGTTGATCTATCGAAACTTTTCACCACATACTGAAGCAAAATATCCATAACATCCTGCAGGAATGCCAAGGTGGGTCTTTCTCCATCACAGGCTGGCAGTAGGTCTGAGGAATGAAATCAAAATGCCACATTTTATTTTTTTAAATGTAGAATTAAATTTAATAATATAGTATACTATGTAACCCAATATGTCAACACTGTCATCAAAATGCCACATTTTAATTTTACTATGAAAATACACAGGCAAGATCTGATCCAACAATTTCTCTATGACCTGGCAATTGCATGTTTAAAAAAAATCTTCTGGAAACGCAGAGCATTTTCTTTCAAAGAAAGGCACTTTTCAAAGAAGGAATGAGAGAAATTAGTATTTCTCCTCAACTCCCCCCCCAACCCCAAATGAATTCTTGCATTTCAATGCTAAACTTCATTGCTTTCTTTTTAAAAATAGAGCGTGTTTCTTCGTAGGGGTTCTTCGGAAACGTTATTTCTCAGTAAATTATCCGACAAGACTATGGAAATTGTCCACGTCACAAGTGTTTGAGGAACCAACGCCTTTGGGCAAACCAGGCAAAGCGGAACATGCGAAGTTTAGGAACTCGGACCCATTAGGAAGGCGCGGCGTTTCCGAGGTCAGTGTGTGTGTGTGTGTGTGTGTGTGTGTGTGTGTGTGTGTGTCACGCGCGCTTGTTTGGATGAGTAGGTATGTAAATGCAAGGGGGCAAAACTGCTTGCAGTTCTCACGTGAATAGAATCGTTCTCCTGTGAAATCGCAGCTACAAATTACTCTTGCCATTTAAAGACAGAAAGTCTTTGCACTTCTGACCTGGAAACCGAGTCCCACCCGAGGCCTTACCAGAACCCAGAAGCCAACCAGGAGCTCCCCGCGCGAGGACACCTCGGCCACCGAAGCCCCCTCCAACGCGGGCGCCCCGCACCGCGCAGAGGCTGGGGTCGGGTATCGGACCCGGGGCAGGCTCTGCGTGTCTCACTTTCAGCTGAAGCTTCTCCTAAAGTCACCCTCCTCCCTCCCCCTGGAAACCGGGCGTCAGGCTCAAGGCGCCGGATGGCGCACGGGCAGAGCCTCGGGCACTGGCTCCAGGGGCCCAGCGAAGCGCCTTTACCTGTTGCGTGTAGAAATGCATAGTTCACATCTGTTTTGGGACAACTGCAGGGCTTCTGGTTGCAAGCACAAGCGGCCTTCCGGGAGGGGGCCCGCGGGGGCTCGCTCCCGCCACGCTCGGTTGGCTTCTCGGCGTCTCCGTAGAGCAGAGCTGGGCAAAGACACCGAATGCGAGTTTCGGTCAGCCGCCTTTGGGCCCGGCTCCTTAGCCCTCGCCCATCCCGCACTGAGTAACCCCGACCGCGCTGCTGAGGACGCAGAGCTGAGAAGGTGGCTTTGCGCCGGGGCCCCGAGACGCCCAGCCCTATTCGCCTCCCGCCCGGGGGTACGCGCACTCACCGCACAGCTTGTTTCCGATGCCTCCGGTGAACTTCTGGGCCACCTGACACCAGGCTCTCGCTGTAAGGAAAGACAGGCTCGAGGTCGGCGAGACAGAAAGAGAAGAGCAGACAGACGGACGTGCTAGATTTCGTTCTTTGTAAACAGTGTCAGTAAACCCGGCGTCCAGGAAGGGGCCGCCCCGGGTTTGGCACCGCGGGCAGTTGCGGGAAGTGCGCGGGAGTCTGGCGATCCCTCCCGGCTCTCAGTTTCTGATTCTTCCCCCAAGGTGAAGCCCACGCCGCGGATTCCAGGGGCCAGCGGCTCAGGCAAACTCCTTCCCCTTCCTGCCTCGCTCGGGCGAGTTTTCCTAGACACCGAGCTTGTACCTTTCCTCACAGACTCTCCTTTCAAACCAACAATTCTCTCCCCTTTCCAATGTATCCTTTCCCCACTGCCCTCTCTGGGATCCAAACGCCAAGATGGTGGCAGTGTCCCAGGCCTGAGGTATTGAGCGTCGAGGAAACGCCTCTGATGAGAAGGTTCGTGCAGACTTCGGTGGAGCGGACCAAGGATTCTTGGGGCGTCGTCTTAGGGGATAAGGACCTGGGGGGCTTTGGTCTCTTGGGCCATCGGGGACTTACCCCGGGAGGAGGGCGAAGTCGCTGAAGTTTCCATTGCAGGTGAAAAACCTCCTTCCCCTCCCCTAGCTCCGCAAACCCCAGTCCTCCCTCAAAGCTCCCCTGCTGCGGGTCCCGCTTTTCCTACCTGTGCCGGGGTTCTCCGGATCCCCGGAGGCATCTTCAGACCCGAAAGACCAAAAGCTGGAGCCGGGAGATGCCATCGGCGCAGCGAGACTGGAGCAGATCGCCTCCGAGTGCGAAGTGTGGGCGAGCTGCCTTCGGCTCGGCCCTGCGCGCGCGTGCGTGTGTGTGCGTGTGTGTGAAAAGAGGAGGGCGACGCGCGGGGACCCGCTCGGCCGCGGGTAGGTTTCGCTCAGGGACAGGAAACGCGCGTGTCTGCGTGGGCGTGTGTGTGTGTGTGTGTGTGTGTGTGTGTGTGTGTGTGTGTGTTGGAGTGAGGGCTTTGACACGTAGCGGCAATGCTCTGAAAGCCTAGAATGTTAAGTAGGGAAGAGGACGGGAAGGTGCTCCGAGCAGGAGAGGGGAAAGCGCTGCGCGCCTGAGTGATTTTGAAGGCGAGGGCACCCGAAACGGATGGAGGAGCGGGCGGCGGGAGTGCGCTGAATCAGGATGAGAGACTGACAGCGCCCAGGAGCTGGAGTCGGAGTGAGTGGGTGGGAGGGAGGTGCGCAGGCGAGCTCCCGCAGAGGGCAAGGCGGGAGGGAGCCGGCCTTGCCTTCCGGCCCCGGTGCGCTGTCCAGGGTGCTAACGCGCTGACTTCGCGCTGGCCTCTGGGAAGGGCGGACCAGAGAGACTTGGGCGAGGTGGGAAGGGTGGAGGGGAGCAGGTTTCCCTTCGCAAGGACTAGCGTATTGTTTGAGGTCTAGCTCCCTCTGCGGAGCAGGAGGCGCGGTTCCCGCCCCGCCTTCCTTCAAGTGGGTGCTAGGGAAGATGTGACATCGAGAGAGCCGAGCGACAGAGCCAGAATCCCGAGCGGTTCTGGAGCTCCGAGAGTGGATGGTGGGGGAAGGGAGCCTACGGGTTAATGGGCTCATTTCAGCTTCTTAGTAGCGCCTAATGCCTGCCTACTGAGCCGCGAGATCCCCGGCAGCGCCCCAATCCCGGGCTTTTGAGCGCGCTGTCGCCCGACCCCACACCGTCCAGCTTCTGACTGATGGATGGGGAGAAAGCCTGCCAATTGAGGCAATTAAAATCCTTGCTGGAGTCTACGGTAGTCTATCACCGAGGCTGGAGAAAAAAACAACAACAACAACAAAAAAAAACAAATGGGAACTTCTTGGAAGGGGTGAGAGGAAGAGCAGAGAGCAGCGAGGATTGGCTGGATTGACAGTTGATGGGGGATGGGATCGGGTCATTTGTGACCTTGGCCTGTGGAAGGGCCGTTTCTTACATGTGACAGAAATTGGTGGGTGCGTGGGAGGCGTGCACGGAAACTCCTGTACAATCTGAGCTTTCCAAAAAGGAGGCGGAAAAAAGGCATCTCCCGCTGGGCCCTCTTTTTTAGCGGGCCTCAAACCAATGACCCCTTCTCCCCCTGAGAATCTCTAGGATAGAGTGTGTGTGTGTGTAGAGCGGGGGTGGGGGATAATTGGCTGTATCTGTGGCCTGTGGAAAAGGGGTTTCTCCTCCTCTGAGGAAGTTAAAATCTCTCCTCTTTTACAGTTTCCTTTCTCTAAAAGCCGTTAAACAAAGGGAGGGCGCCCTGAGAATTCAAAGCTCGCTGAGTTCGCACTGCTTTCCTTTACCCCCCTAGAGAGCCGCGACCCTCCCGCACACCGAGCTGGTGGAAAGAGGGGTGAGGAGGACGAACGGGCTGGGAAAGGGCTGCCTTCGGCCTCCGCAGAGGCATTCATTCCTGGGCAAACGCTTCTCAATTCCATTGTGTTCCAACCCATCTTTCTCTGACCTCCTAACCAAGTCGCCCAAGCTGCTGCCAGAGCAGAGATCCGCGGGTCCTCTCTCTGCACCACCCCTCGCTCGACCCTCGCTGAGAAAGGGCATCGAGGGGCTAGCATGGCCGCCTGCAAGTTGAACTCCAGTGTCCCGAGGTTCGAGGAAGGCTGGTCAATGGTCTATGCTGAGCTTTGTCTTCTTCCCACGTGCCGATCCCAAGGAGCCGCTCCCTGGGCCCCATGGCCGCCGGGCCCACTCTAGCGGAGGGCTAAGCGAAGGGCGCGGAGCGGGCTACGTTCAGAAGCCTGCGCCGGGGTGCGGGCTCGAGGTGAGCGCCCACGCAGGACTCCTCGCGGTTCTCGCTTCAGCCGCGCAGACCCGCGCCCGAGACCCCGGTTCTTTGTTTAAATCCACACCAAATCCCGCAGATGTTTCCCTTCAACCAGCGGGCTGGGGTGGCAGAACTTTTCTACTCTGGATGATTGGTCTAAAACAGAAAGTTCTTTAAAACGATCATTTCACACACACACACACACACACACACACACACACACGGAGGAAGAGGATTAAAACACGAAGAGGGTAGATTTCACGGATTTTTGGAACACGGTGGCTTGAAATGCTACTCCATCAAATCCCGCAGCTCCAGGGTACTTTGAATCCAAGGGCAGTATTTGCATGTTTGATGGAACACCCTGCTTCAGAGGCACTAGGGATCTGATTTGTCCTTCCTTCACGCCATCCCGCCTAGATGGCAATTTGCTTTACACAGACGCATTTCACAAAGCGCCTATCGCCTACCCCCTCGCTGGGCTTGGGGTTGGAGATAACAAAAGAGCTCTGGGAGGTAATAATTACAGTCATTAGTTCACAAAAGAGGCGGCCTCCACTGGGAAGGGGGGTGGCGGCCAGCTCCGGGGGAGAGGGGACCCACACTCCCGCGCGGCTTGCAGGCGGCTCCCTCGCTGACCTATTTTTTGTCCGTGGATTATCCAGAGATCGCGGCGCAGGCCCGTCAAGGAAGAGCGTGTCGGGCAGGTTTTCCCTTATGTCCTTCCTGTGCTTACATGTCGAAGGACAGAGAAAGAAGGGAGATGGAAAAAGATTCAAAACAAATAAATACAAAAACAAAAAACAAAAACATTGTATTTCACCAACAGTTTGCCTTTCTGGGGGGAGGTGGGGGTATGTTAGGCACATTCTCTACCTTTCCCCTGCGCTCAGTACTTTTCCATCACCCACTGCTTGGGGATTTCGCGATTTTCCTATTATTCTCATTTTAGATTTTGCAAGACATGACGAATGGCTTCCAGTTTCCTTAAAGCGCCTCTTCCAGTTGCCGTGGACGGCCTACACCCGGCCCCGCTATCACCGGCACCTGCTCAGGCCCGTGGCTCTGACCAGCACGGGAAATATTAACCCCCCGCTCCCCCTACCTACGCTGGCTGACCGCACACACCGGTCTCAGCCGCTGTGAGAGAACGTAATGCACAATTTAAAACCCGCACAACGTCCTTGGCCTGGATCAGGTCTGCACGGACCTAACAGAGGGGCTTGAAGGGAAGGGTCCGGGCCGCCAGGGTTCGGGTCTGCAGAGACCACGGGAAGCCTGGGTTGACGCAGGGGCCTGGCAGGAAGCGCGGCCTTTCTCCCAGACCCCTCTCGGCGGCCTGAGCGTGGGTCGGGGTGGCAGGCCGGGCCACCTTCGGTTACGGAGATCGCTTCCCCCAGACCCGCCAGGGAGCCGTGTCCCGCGGCGCAGGTGTCGCGGGTGTCTGGGCCCGGCCCGGGCGCGGGGCCCGCCACAGCTGGGACGGGACCCGCACAGCCCCGACTGGCTCCCCTCTGGGTCACAACCCCGGCGGCCGGCGCCGCGGCGCGAGCCCGGGGAAAGAGCAGGCGTGCCTGGACAGAGGTTTCAGCCCTGGCCTTGGATCTCAGCCCCATCTCAGTATGAGGTGGCCCCTCGGGCGCGTCTCACATGTGAAATTAAGAGTTTGCATGAGTCATCTCTGGGGACCTGTGGGCGCCCATTCTTTGGGATGGACAGATTCTTACATCCAGGTGACCAAGTGGTACAACAAACATAATCAGCCAGCGCATGGGTCCTCACCTTCTCCTCGACTATTTCCCCAAAGTCTCCTGTCTCTGAGCCATGGGTGTAGGAGCCGGGACAAACCCCATCCTAGCCAGAACCCTCCTTCCAATCAGTCCTTGATGAAACCGCAGCGCCACCCTTCCTATGCCCTCTCCACGTCTCAAAGACACGGAGGATATGTTTCACAGAAGAGCTCAACAGGACTTCAAAATAAAATACATCGACCAAGGAAGGCAAACCTCTGCCCACCCACTGCCCTCCCTTCCATCTTAAATATATATATGTATATGCATAATATGCTATTTAAACCGGAGGTTTTTTCCAGACAAAGCCGAAGTGGGGGGGGGGGGAGGCAGCGCAGCAGAGGCCTCTGGTCCCGTGGAGGGGAGGGGGCAGAGCCAAGGCCCTTGCACGAATTTCTAATATATATTTTTTATTGATTTCAGAGAGGGAGAGAGCGAAACATCAATGATGAGAAGCAGCATTGATTGGCTGCCTCCTGCACGCCCCCCACTGGGGATGGAGCCTGCAACCTGGCATGTGCCCTTGACTCCAATAGAACCTGGGACCCTTCAATCCGAAGGCCAATGCTCTATCCACTGAGCCAGCTAGGCCCCCTCCATCTTAAATTCACCAAAATTCAGAGCTGGGAGATTGCTTCAAATCTGCAGACAGGGAGAACCTAAAACATCTAACAGTTCATTCAGTAGTGGACCAGAAATTTTATAGGTGGTACCAAAGGAAGCCACAGTGTTTGGGCAGGCCGTGTGTGTGTGTGTGTGTGTGTGTGTGTGTGTGTGTGTGTGTGTGTTGGGGGATTTGGAGATTTGGAGGCCACGTTTGTGTCACAAGTACAGGCTGTAATTTCGTATGAGCCTTTGGGGTGATGGTGGTGGGTTGTTCGTTAGTGGAGACAGAAGGCTAGGTGCCTCACCCCACTCCCTGGTCGTCCCAGCCTGCACAGCAGGACCACAGGAGCTAGACCTCCAAGGGGAAGACGAGCACCAGCCCAGAAAACCAGGGACTCTCCAAGGCACTTCTTTTATTTAGTAACTGAATAAACACGGGAAGGGAAAGGGCGAGTTTAAGTTCATCTTCAAAACTTCCCCACATTCTAGTGCTTCTCCTCCCAACCAATCTTTATTCTGTTTTGAGAGACTCAACCTGCCCACGAGTGTTCTGCAGGCCTGGGAGAGGCGTTTCCACGAAATAGGAACTCTTTGAAGTCATCCTAAAGGAGAGAGGAGGGAGTCATGGAGAGCTCAGGCGCCTTCCTGTCATCAGCAGGAGGGAGTGGCAGCCATGTGAACAAAGAGCTAGCTGCACTGGGGCCTTCCACAAGGGCTGGTGGGTTGGAAGGAGTGGAGGATGAGGGACCGGGAGTGCAGCCAGTTGGTATGTGAAGAGTTCCCAGGTCTCCACCTTCCGAACACCAAAGCTGGCCAGGGCCCTCCATGGAGAGCGCAGTGGGTAGCACCTGCCAAGATCGGGGTCCACACTTCAGCGCTTTGGACCCTGCAACCAGCAGTCTTGGGCACATTACGGCTGCCACTGTGGCAGCGGGGCTACACCTGCTGGACCAGGCGCCGGCGCTGGGAGGTTTTGCGAAGAAGCCTCCTGTAGTCATAGGGATTGCTCGAGGTTCCATTCTCTCCCTCCTCCTGCTCCTTCTCGGGATCCTCCACCGCCCAGCACCTGCCAGTGAGATCCAGAGCCCAGCGTCAGTGGTGCCATCACATGCAGCGCATCCCTGCCCACCCGAGTTAGCCGAGTCTTCTCCACACATTCCACCATTTTCAGGCATTTGAAAAACATACATTTAAGTAATCAGGGTTGGTCAAACGGATCTGTGATACTTTTTCTCAGGTTTTCAAAGCTCCTCTAAGCTGAGGAGTAGAAGAGCTGGTGGAATCTGGTGACTTTGTGTTTGAATGACAGCTAAGGCTAAGTAAAGCACTAGAGAATGTGTAGTTCAGAAAAACTAGCTTCTTTGGGCTTGAAATAGCTCACAACCAATACTTAGTTTAGTTGCCTAATAGACAACCATTATTTTGCATTTTTACACTGCTCAAATGTTTCTTAAAAACTCTCCTGCCAAGTCTAACACACTGGGTTAGCTATACAGTTGGTGTTAGCCCTGTAGGCATTTTCAATGTTTTCAATAAGGCTGTTTGGCCAAATTTCCCACTGCTGGGAAACCCTGCCATTGATTACTTTTGGATTCCACAGCTTTCCCTGGGGAAGCCATGTATACCTAAAAGGCAGCCATGGAGAATCATCCATTTTATGAAGCACCCACTAATTATCAACCACCAATGCACATGATGAGTGAGCAGAAGTCCCTGCTCTCCTGGAGTTTAATGTATAGTATGGGAAAGGACCATAGATAGCTTTAATACCAGATGGTGAGCGGAGCTAGATAGACCAATTAAGTAGCTCATGGGAAAGAGTGATGGGTGTGTGTGTGTGTGTGAACAAGCCATTTCCCAGTGATCAGGAAAGGCCTTTCTAAAAGTTGGCAAATGAGGAGAGATCTGAAGGGAGAAGTGGGCCAGATTTCTGAGGGAATTACAGTCATTCCAGGATGACAGTCAAACAATGAAAAGGTTCCAAGACTACAGTGTATATATTGTGCTCAAGGAATAGCAAGGAGGCCACTGAGGCTTAAATGGAGAAAGCCAGAGGAAGAATAGCAAGGGATAGAGAGAAGGATGAATGAGGGGATATAGTATGGCAGATAATTTAGTGCTTTGAGACCATGGCAAGGACTTGAATATTATTTAGAATGAGAGAAACATTGGAGAGTTCTGAGCAGAGGAATGATTCCTAAAAGGACCTGACTTTCCGAGAGGAAGTAGGGAGGTCTGTTAAGGCTTCCAGAGGAGGTAAGAAATTGATCAGATTCTGGTCATATTTGTCAGGTAGAACTGAAAGAGTTTGTTGATGGATTGGATATAGGATGTAAAGAAAGGAAATCGAGAATGTCCCTAAGATTTCTGACTTAATCAACTGGAAGAATGGGTCTGCCATTTGAGATCGGGAAGGCTGCAGAGTAGTATTTTTTTGGGGTGGGGTAAAGATTTTGGTTTTGATTATACTAAGTTTACTTATTAGATAAACAAGAGGGGGTATTAAATAGGCACTTGGCTACATAAGGCCTGATAGAGGCTAGATATTTCAGTTCAGGAATTTTAAATAAATAGATGATACTTAAGGCCTTGAGTGTATATGTTGACAAAGCAAAGGACTGGGACACTTGAATGGTTGAGAGATCAGTGAAATGAGGAAGACTCAGCAAAGGAGAACAATAAGGAGGAGTCAGAGAGGTCCGGGGCAAAGCAAGAAAAGTCTTATCCTGGGGGCAAATGGAAAGAAATGTTTAAAGAAAAAAATGAGTAAATGTAAAAGAAAACATGTTAAATGTTGATAGGGCAAGATAAAGATTGAGAATAGATAATGTCATATGACAAAACAGAGGTCACTGGTGGCCTTGGCAATGGAGTTGTTCAAGAGTGAAGTGGCTCAAGAGAGTCTGGGAGAGGACATGGAGGAGGTTGAGTCATTCTCATGTATTACCCTTGCTATAATGAAGAGCAGGAACATGGGTGGTTTAGCAGGGGATTAAGTCAAGGATATTTTTTTATGATGGGTCCAATTGCATCCTGTTCACAGATTGTCAGACATGGTGTTGTAAAGAGAAAAATATGTTCAAGTTGCAGAGGAAAAAGGGACAATTGTAGGACGGTGTTCTTGAGTAGAGGAAGACACTAGATTCTGTGCTCAAAAGGAAAGTTTGGTCTTACCTGGGGGACACTCATCCAGAATGTGTAGATATAATGGTGGAAGCATGTGCCTGTTCTCTACTATTGTTTTCTTAGAAAAAGAGGTTGTTTGATGAGAGTGAGGAGATTTTGAAGGTTTGAAGAGGAAGTCTGAAAGAAAGAACTGGGAAAATTGCATAATGGATTTTTAGGGAAATGTAGTATTGCAAAATGACTTTTAAGTGCCCACTTAATGTGTGTGGTTATAAGTTTTAAATGATAATAAACTTTTTTTTTTAAAGCTACATTCAGCTACATGGTGGGGGGAGGGGGAGTGTATAGATTTGGTAGGAAGCTGGGTTTACCCACCACTGAGATTTACCAGTTGAATATAACTGAAGGATAAAGGGGCAAGGTCATTGAAGGTATATGCAAATGAGTGAAAATACTGACAGGTTAGAAAAGAAAAACTAGAATTTCTGCAGATAGAATAGGCCTTTCTTTATTCTAGCCCACTCTAAATAAAGAATTAAAAAAAAATCCTTTGGGTTTTTGCACAGCAAAGGAAATCATCCACAAAACAAAAAGACAATGACTGAATGGAAAAACACATTCACCAATGATACACCTGATAATGGCTTCATAGCCAAAATTTATAAAGAACTCATACAATTCAACATCAAGAAACCCCAAACAATAAAAATAAAAGTAAACAGACAACCTGAAAACACACTTTTCCAAAGAGGACATATAGATGGCCAACAGACATATGAAAAGATGCTCAATGTCACTAATCATTAGAGAAATACAAATAAAAACCAAAATCAGATATTACCTCACCCCTGTCAGAATGGCTACCATCAATAAATCAATAAACAGCAAGTGTTAGTGAGAATGTGGAGAAAAGGGAATCCTTGTGCAGTGTTGGTGAGAATGCAGATTGGTGTACCCACTATGGAAAACTATATGGAGGTCTTCAAAAAAATTACAAATGGACTTCCTTTTGACTCAGTGATTCCATTCTAGGAATATATCCCAAGAAACTAAAACACTGATTTGAAAGAATTCATGCATTCCTATGTTCATGAAGCATTATTTCCAATAGCAAAGGTTTGGAAGCAGCCCAAGTGACCATCAGTAGATGAGTACATATAAAAGTTGTAGTACATTTACACAATGGAATACTACTAAGCCATAAAAAAGAATAAAATCTTATCATTCATGATAACATGCATGGATCAAGAGGGTATTAAGTTAAGTGAAACAAGCTAGTCAGGGAAAGACAAATATAATATGTTCTCACTTAATGTGGAATATAATGAACAAAATAAACTGACAAGTAGAATAGAAACAGACATCACAGATACAGAAAACAGACTGATGGTTGTCAGATGGAAGAGGGCTTGGGGAACTGGGTGAAAAAGGTGAAGGGATTAAAAAGTACAAATTGGCCGTTACAAAATAGTCACGGGGAGGTATTGTAGGGCATAGGTGATATAGTCAATAATACTGTTATAACTATGTATGGTGTCAGGTGGGCACTAGAAACATGGGGGGAGGGAGCACTTTATAAAGTTTTATGATTATCTAAGCATCATGCTGTATATCTGAAGCTCATCTTCTATATAATAAAATCCTAAGCAGCCATTATAGCACAATGACCAGAACGACCAGTTGCTATGATGGGCACTGACCACCAGGGGGCAGATGCTCAATGCAGGAGCTGCCCATAGGTGGAGAGATGCTCAGCCAGAAGCCAGGCTCATGGTTGGCAAGTGCAGTGATGGTGGTGGGAGCCTCTTCTGCCTCTGGTAGCACTAAGGAGAAGCGAGACAAGCAGTAAGGAGCAAGCAGGTGGGTAGTGAAAATGAGGGATCCTGGCTTGCCAGAGGGCGCAGGCCAGGCTGAGGTACCTCCTCTCCCCCAATGCATGAGTTTTGTGCACTGGGCCTCTAGTATAAAATAATACTGAATATAAACTATACTTGAAAATTGAAAAAAAAGAAAAAAGAAAAAGAAACCTTTGTGAATGTCTTTTAGGGCATCATGAGCTCAGTGGATACTTGAGAGGGAGACTTTGGGTGGTACCTATGGGGAGGATTTTGTGTAAGTGACTTGAAATCTCAAGCCTGTTTATCTAATTTTGGTCAAAGAATATTAAGGATCAACTATCTGCCAGGAAAATAACATATATTATCTTTAATTCTAAGGATAGCATGACAAAGCCTTAGTTTTTCTTATCCTCAGTCTATACATGAGAAAATTCTAGTTGATATGACTAATGAGGAATGGAGTGGGGGTTTAAATTCAGGTCTAGAGCACTTAGATCTCATACTTTCCCAGTTTGTATCCTTTGTCTATTTTTTGCTGACACTTCTTTTATGATTCTCCTAACCCTAAAATGAGGAACTTGTTCCATTTTATGTAACCATCCTTCCCCTCCTATCCTCCCTATATCTTCTTGTCCAAATTAAAACCCAGCTATGACTTAAATACCCTACATTACTCTCTATTGCTTAACAGAGACCTCACTACTTCCTATCTTAGGATTAGATAAAGAGACATTAGTTCTGTTGCCCTTTAATGCTATTCTCTAATCACTGACTACCTGCCACCATTTTTATTCATTATGAGACTCTTAACTTATCATTGCTGTTCCTGGTTCCCAGATCTACTCACACCTTCCTGGGTTATATCAGTACTTGGTGTGTGTGTGTGTGCGTGCGTGCATAGTTCATATAACATTGTGTATACTTATTACAGATGATATAAATATGTTATATTTATATGCTATAAACATATAATATAAACTATATAAATTCCATAATAATTTAATATATATGATATATATTCTTTCTGTAGTACTAACACCACCCAACTTATAGTTTAGACTTAAGTTTCTCTAACTGTCCTAAGTGTCCTTTAGAGCTTGTTTTGCATTGTTTTTATTTTCAAATTAGGATCCTATCAAGATTTAGCTAATGTTTTTGGGTATTTTTTAAAATCCTCACCCGAGAATATATTTTTCGTTGATTTTAGAAATAGAAGAAGGAAGAGCAAACATGGATTGGTTGCCTCCCATAGGTCCCTCACCCAGGGGTCAAACTTGAAATTGAGTATGTGCCCTGACCTGGAATCAAACCTGAGACCCTTGGGTGCATGGGATGATGCTCCAAAGGACTGAGTCCCACTGGCCAGGGCCATTTGAATGTTTTATCTTTTTAAGCTTCTTTAATTTTGAAAATCCCATCTCAGAGCCACTTTGTTCAGCTTTATGGATCAATATACTTTCTCTCTAGATTCAAATTCCTTCAATATAAGGGTCACATTTCATGCACCAATGCACTACAACCCTTTCCTCAAACATTGGGGGTGGAGGTGGGGGTGGGAAGTGGGGTTTTGCTTAGGGAGGTGGTACAGAGCAGTGGTTAAGGCTCTATACTCAAGAAGGCCGATGTTCAAATTCTGGCTTCATCAGTTATTGTTTAGGTGAGTATTTATAGTCACTAAACTTATAGACAGCCTTCTCATCTATAAAATGGAGCAATATTAGTAACTACCTCAGAAGGTTGCTGTGAGGATCAAGTGAGATATTAGCATAGTGCTTAACACAAGGTAAGCACTAAACCAATATTAGCTTCTAGCATTCTTATTCTAATGAGCATTAACTATACATCCATAGACACTACTAGAATACCAGTTAGTACTTCAGGGATGTAATGCTTTTAGAACATGTGTGTGTCTGCCAGTGGAGGAAGGGGGAAAATAAACTGGCAGACTGGGTTGTTAAAATGGGAAGCAGGTAAGTAGGGTGAAAAGCAATTTGAGCAGGGAGTAGAAAACACTTGGATTTTGGTTCACTAACTCAATGTGTGACTTTTGGCAAATCATTAAATCTTCCTGGCACTTGGGTTCTCCTGTATAGAACTCTGTGGTTAGATTGAAACATCTCTAAGCTCCAACATGTTATAGTTCTTGATCCAAAGATGAAAGAATGCATCCTCTTTGGGTACAAGGAGAAGAAATCATAGTTTAGGTAAATTAGGTAAAATTTTGGAAAAGCAAATGGAGATGGTAACAGTCTTTAAGGACTGCTTCTCCTATGCCATATCTAGTGTTAAGACCTCCATATACATAATTTCATGAATTTTTATGACAACATGGTGAGGCAGTTATTAGTAAATCCCTTTGCAGATGTGGAAACGGGAGCTTATAGAGGTCCAGGAACATAAGCAAGGTCACTCAACTACTAAGTAGCAGAGTCAGGATCCAAGTCTGAGTTGGATCAGACACCATCTCTCACGCACCATCTCACACTGTAGAAGAGACTGTTGCAGGGCCCTGATTGGACCAAGTTGCTAGGATGTTTGTTTAGGATTTTAGAATAATATCTTTGTGTGGTTTGTCATTGCTCCCATTTCTCATACACCACGTTTCCATCTTATTATGTGCCCTCAATTTTACAACTTCATGAAGAATGTCTTGGAAAGAAAAATAATTACCAAGGTAGTAAGTAAACTACAAATGGTTTGTTATTTGAAATGAAAACCAGTGGCAAAGTGAGAGAATAAATCCAAAATACCAGGTACATATTTCCAAATGAAGCTTTCTCCCAAATATTGGTTTGGTCTGACATATTCATTCTGAGAAATTACACAGCATAACTGAGCAACTAGTGATTAAAATTACATTGGTTAGAGGTTAAGTACATTTTGAATATGGTTTATGTGACCATAAATTTATCATCCAAACTGAGATACTTTTAAAGGCAGGGGGGTTGTAATTAATGATTACACCAAAAAAAAGAAAGATATAAACTAGGATTGTGCTAGAAAAACTGGAATGTCTGATTACCCTGCCATAATATTTACAGTTTTACTTTTAAACAACATATTAATCATAATATGCAATATTCAGTAAGTGCTTTGTCATTAAATGATTTGTCATAATAAAATGAAAGTGCTTTAGAAATGGTATTGTGAATATAAAATTGAAAATGCTATGCTTTAATGTGAAGTTCATTACCTTTCATCAGCCTTAAAACATTGATTCTGGAGTTCTCTCTGTTGTCTTCGTTCTTGTAAACTAGGGTTATGTTCCTTTGGTCCAGAATGATTGGGCAAAAATTCCTTATAATAGAAATCTTCCAAATCTAATAGTTTTCCCTGACTGTAAATGAACACATAAACACACCAGAGTATCAATTGGATTTTCTATTAACTTACAAGACACTTGCTTTCTTTTTAAAAGTATATACTGTAAATACTGGGGAAATAAATACATGTTAATAGAAATAAGAGTAATCTTAAAATGTGCAAAAATAGCATATACTGTAAATTAAAGAGAAAAACAAAACCTTTACCTCTTACCTTTAAGAGAATATTGGCTGCTGGAGGGAATTGTCCTGGTTCTGTCACCTTCAAGTTGACACAGCATTAGTACTTACTAATAGCCAGTAAGTACAATGTTTCAGCTTGGCTAAACTAAGTCAGG
Source organism: Lasiurus cinereus (assembly GCA_011751065.1). NCBI lineage: Eukaryota > Metazoa > Chordata > Mammalia > Chiroptera > Vespertilionidae > Lasiurus > Lasiurus cinereus. The sequence goes on along the minus strand of JAAGEH010002534.1, from coordinate 40,821,993 downwards.
GTTCACAAACGACCCTTGGGCCACTTTATGTACTAACATATAGCATTTTCCAATTTTGTCAATCATCAATACACTGATGTACACGATGTGTCATGTTCTTACCTTATTCCTTTACAGCTAACCTTCTGTCCCCTCCTCCCAACCTATTGGTCTTTTGGGAATAATTTTTTTTATGTGCTAGATTTTAGTTCCTGCCCTCAACCATTTTAATTCTTGAATCTACTGTGACTGCATTTCTGTGATGCTCAGCATCAGTAGGACTCAAATGAAGTCACGAGGGACAGGTCTGGACAACTACTAGGTATTACAGTTACAGATGCCAATGTATAAATTAAATTTCATAAATTAAGAACTCTGTGTCCACTCATGCCTAACAAAAGAACTGCAATTGTAATTAACCTGTCTGGACATTAGTTGATTGAAATAGTGGCAAAATATTAAAAACAGTGAAGTTCTGGTTGGCTGAAATACTATAGGTAAAGGGGACCAGTGTGAATTTAAGTGTGCCACACCTGCAGGTGACACAAACCTTATCTTCCTAACAAGTCTGTAAAGGTGAGATTTAGCATGCCTTGTCTTCAAGAACAAAAAGCAAAAAAGAGTTTGGGTAAAGAAAGTTCATGGGCATGGGCATGTTCAAATTGCTCAACCAAAACCATATCAGTAGACCAAGCAAATTCTGTATTGTGACAGTACAATTCATTCAAAACTATTTGAGCTCTTAATGTATCCTTTGTATTGTGCTAGCTCAGTGTATTGCCAGTAGACAAGATCTTAGACCACATATAGGCATTTAAAATATAAATGCATTGAGAACACACTACTTTCCAAATCTATCCACATAAAACAGGTGATTATTAATCTAATTTGAACATACATATTTATATTTTGGTTTGATAACTTATTGAAATCTAGAAAAAATAATTACCCATCTTTCCTTGGTCTTCGTTTTTCTTCTTGGATTGACTTCTAAAGGAAATAAAATAATTTGAAAAATCTCTACATATTAATGTGTTAATATAATATAATTAGTATATTACTATAATCTTACTAAATAAATATAGCTAACTTAGCAATAAATGGGTACAATATTTTTAATATCTGAAGAAATATAATTTACTCATATTTTACTAATTGTGATTTGTAGTTATTTTGCCAGCACTGGACTGAAATTAATCTTTGCATTCCATACAAAAAAAGAGTTCACCACAGTGATCACTATATATAAGACTATATAAGGTCTATCTACCTATCAATGGGGGGAAAGGGGTCAGAATTTCCTGAAAATCTATCTCTTCACAAATGCAGTTGTGACTTTGGCAGATAATTAGGCTGCTTTGTGGTATTGTTTCTATGCTACCCTTGTCTGCAGATAAAGCAGATGGCCAGGCAAGTGAGGGCAGCTGCAACAGTTCACAGGCCAATGAAACTGACTTCACTAACCTATAGGAGTCCATTTATGGCATAAAAGTAGCAGCACAGCTGATACATATGTTCATTTGCAAAATGTTTTCAAGTTAAGAACTTTATGTATCAAGGCAAAAATAAGAATATTTAAGTATAGGTATGATTAGATTTTTAAAAAATATATATATTTTATTGATTTTTCACAGAGAGGAAGGGAGAGGGATAGAAAGCTAGAAACATCGATGAGAGACATCGATCAGCCGCCTCCTGCACTCCCCCTACTGGGGATGCGCCCGCAACCAATGTACATGCCCTTGACCGGGATCGAACCTTGGACCTTTCAGTCCGCAGGCCTACGCTCTATCCACTGAGCCAAACCGGTTTTGGCGTGATTAGATATTTTTTAATCAATACTTTGATTTGAACTCCAGCAAAATGGTACTTTACCTTACTCACAAAGCAATATCCTCTTTGGTACTGTAACTGGGGTGCACTGTGTGCTAGCTCAATATATTTGAACATATAATTATATGCTGCAAGAACATATACATCTCTTAAGCTGAGGAAACAATATATTTATATGCTGCAAGAGCATATACATTTCTTAGGCAGTGTCATCTTGATCAAGCCAATAATGTTATAATTGTGGAAACCCTAATACAGACATCAACTTGGCTGGTACCATAAAAGTGTGAAATAATAAAAATGGCAATTAATAATGGTTTGTAAGGACTGAGGGTTTTCCCAGAATTTATAGACACACAATGATTTTTTTCTCATGATTTATCATTTGCAATAAACTAAAATGTTGTATGAGTCAAACAGTTCATAGTTTCATTCATTTTCATTGGTTGTAATTTTAGTGGGTGGATGAGGCAGAAGTAATGCTTGTGGACCTTTCAGGAAATAACAATGTAAGGGGCAGGACACCAATTACATTCCTGTCCTCCTTCCCATTTCCTATTACTTCATATTCTTGACCCAATGCCCTAGGCTAGGAGGTGCTTAGAAATAATTGTATTACCAGCATAGATACAATGGCCCCTAGTGGTCCAGTTAATGATCCCTGGGATCAGGTTGGTGTTTTCTGTTGTTGTTTTAATATGACAGAGGTCCTGTATCTTTGATCCATTGTCTGAAAAAAAGTATGTTTTGCTCTTGGTAACAATTTTCTATAATCCGAAATTATGCTGAAATGATAGCATGATGTTGTGTGGCAGAGATCCCTTTTATACAACCAAGAATGAAATACCGTTCTGCCTTTCAATTCCCAAGCTGTTCAGAACTCTACCTCCCCTTTTTTAAACCTCACCTAAGGATATGTTTTTATTGATTTTATTTTAGAGACAGAGGAAGGAGATAGAGTACAAGAGAAATTTTGATCAGTTGCTTCCTGTACATGCCCCCAACTGAAGATTGAACCTGAAACTTTTTGGTGTACTGGACATGTTCCAACCAACTGAGCCACCAGTCCAGGGCAACCTCTCTTAATTCTGTCACCTTTTCCCCTGAGAGGTAGGGTGTGTGAGCTGGCTCTCAGTTACAGGAATTCTTAGAAGAGGAAACGCTGTCCAGGCTTTAATTCACTTTTGCTGTGATAGAATATTCTAATGAAATGTAATTCCATAATAAAAATTTATAAACATTATTTAAGATGGTTTATAATAGAAGCAATTATACAACGAAGGTAATCAAACGTAAGTTGTAAATAAGAAAGGAGGAGAAAAATGAAATGTGTTAAGATGGAGCCTTACTGTTTGTCTTTCAGATTCCTAGAGGCTAAGTCCAAAAGGGAAGCATGAAACTACATTCTTTATCATAAAGAAGGAAGCAATTGTCCCTCATGGGAGATAATTTAATATAAATTTTAACCCATGGAACTTTATATTAGGGGCATTTATTGCTAAGACAAATAATGTTTTCAATTATAGTTTTGAAATTACATATTACCAATTTGAAATCTTAAATAAAAATAAAGAAGCAAATGTCCTATGGTAGTTTCTTAAGGAACCAAAGCAAAGAAGAGAGAAAGACAAAGAGATAACAAGGACTCAAGGAGGAGATTTTCCCATAAGAGTGTTTCTTAAGGGACCTTTTGAAAGGACAGAGGTCTTAGCTCAGAGGACCTGGAAGACTCAGGTGCATCACACTCCTTCCCCACTAACCTGACGTAAAGAAATACGTTTTATAATGAAACTTTAAATTTCACATCCATTATATCATGGTGGACACAGTTTTACATTCCTTTCTGAAATACACTATATATTTAGAAGTTTTCACAAAGATAAAGAAAGTAGAGAAATCATAGGGGGAAAAAGATCTCGGAATGGTCAAATACCTACTGCTATAGTCAGGGAAGGTACTGGAGAAAATAATGAAATGGGAAAGCCTTTGGAATTATGTGGTCAGTAACTCTTCTTGAGGAAATTGTTGGCCTGAGTCATTTATGCTGGCTGCCCAGCTTCTGCGTGTTACAGCAGCCCCACTTGCCATTACAATGGGGTGTGCAATCCCAGCTAAGGTTCTCCTCTCCACAAGTCATGCTTCTTAGGCTCAGCCTACTCTTTTATATATATATATTATTGATTTTTTACAGAGAGGAAGGGAGAGAGATAGAAATTTAGAAACATCGATGAGAGAGAGACATCGATCAGCCGCCTCCTGCACGCCCCACAGTGGAGATGTGCCCGCAAACAAGGTACATGCCCCCAACCAGAATCAAATCTGGGACCTTTCAGTCCGCAAGCCGACGCTCTATCCACTGAGCCAAACCGGTCTCGGCTCAGCCTACTCTTAATTTGGACACAACTATGGCAACATTTCCCAGATGTAAGAGGTGGGAAGCATTAAATCATAAAAGAGAGCTGGTATTGATGTTAAGGCAGTCAGAATGACTGTAGTAAGAACTGACATTCAAGGAGAAACAGAAGCTACAAAAATAGGTTAAACAACTGAAAGCACAGCTGTCTATGATAAGCAGGTTTAAGGAAATAATTTTCACAGCTCAGCAGCTCTATAAATATTTATAAATGCTCTTGAGAAAATGAAGCAAGACCACGGGACAAAGAGTGATGGGTGTTGCTTTAGACATGGTGGTCAGGGAGCCTCACTGATAAACATGGATCTGAATAAAGTACTAACATCAAGAAAAGGTTAAAATGTGCCTTATAATATGTTTTAGAAAGATTTTCATGAAAACCACTTAAAATTACAGTATTTTGATGAGTAAAGGGAGGTTTTTTTTTTAATGTTTTCATTGATTCTTTTAGAGAGAGGAAGGAAGAGGAAGAGAGAGAAACATCGATGTGAATAAAACATAGGTAGGCAGCCTCCCAAACACAACCCAGGCACATGCCCAGTACTGGTAACCTCTTGTTGCATGAGACGATGCTCAACCAACTGAGTCACACCAGCTAGGGCAAGGGAATGTTTTAACAAGTAAAGGAAGTGGGGCCCCAACATTCCTGTAAATTTCACCTGTGTGTAGCGCCTGAACTCAAGCGCCAATTGAATATGAATACATGGTGTGTTTTCACTTATAATAATAAACTCGTTTTCTGAATTTTATTTTTCACTGAAGCCACAGATTCAAAGACTCGGGGTTATATTAAGGATTCTAGTCACTATGATTATAACTCAAGATGTATTAAAACACTGTACATTCATTAAAAAATCATTGTTCAATGACAATGTAAGCTTTTTGGGGGCAGGGACTCATTTGTGGAGGCTCAGAATCTGCTCCACTCTGATTGGCTTAGTCATAAACATTCTTCCTTAAAGTCTCTTATAATTTCTCATCTCTAGAATAGTATTTGTTGTTGAAGTCACTGTAGCCAATTGCCATTTCAGTGGCAATTAATAAATATTATTGAGCATCATGTTTGGTACTTTCTAATTTTGTGTTCTCCTATTCATCTTTGGAAGGAGTCTGGCCTTCATGCTGAGGGAGCTGCTGAGCTATAAAGGGACTATCAAGGGAGGAACACGATCAAATTGACCATTTAGAGAAATTTGCTAATATAGGCTACAGACGCTGAGATTCAAGCCCTGAGGTGGGGCCTTAAGCATTACAGGTGAAGAATGATGATAGTATGTTGCTGTTGCTGTGAAAGTAAAGGAGGGGGATGAATGGGAGCGAGGCTTTGCTGGTAGAAGCCACACTTCAGATTGAACGGTTAGATGTCATGTATGAGAGAGAGGGCCAGGTCCAGGATGACATCAGGTTGTTGGCTTAGGTAACCAAGTGGATGATGGTGTTATTCACAGAGAACAGAAACATGAGAGGAAGAGGAGGCTGGCAGGGGGGATGCCGATGAGCTCAAATGGTGCCCATGGTGAGTGAGAGGACATTAGTACAATGAATGACCTTGGCAGCTAAGAAGTGCCCTGTGTCTCAGAGTCCTGATATGTGAGATGGGAATGCCCCTGTAAAGGCTTTTTCTAGGATTAGATATCCCCATGCACGTGAACATACCTCATTCCAGGCCTGGAATTTAAAAGGTGTCCAATAAAATGCCTCTTTTTCCTTCCTTTCTTCCATTTTCACCTAAACTCACCCATTCACATTCAGATCCCTCTCAGGAGAGCTCCTGCTATGACACAGTTCTCTTTCTGGGTTAATGTTTGTGTATCAGCTTAGATGAAAGGCCCGGCAGAGAAAACTGCTGGGAGGCCATGGGGTTACAGGACTGGGGGAGAGGCCTGGTGGTGAGGTTGGCCAGAGGTTAGACACATGCCCAGGTCCTCAGCTAGGGCCATTGGGGCAGAAAAGCAGAAGCTGATGGGAGTCCCCTTTTAGAACCCTCCCTTTCGACAGGTCTAGTGTGGACATGGGTTTGTGGAGGCTATGGCTCCATCTGATAATAAGAGTGAGCCACTTACATGTAGCAGATAATAGTATGTGCAGTCTTCAGGGTTATTTAATGTTTTGGGTTTCCGGGGCCGTCTTGGGGGTCTCAATATTTTTGGCTCCTCTCCTTTAGAAATACCTACAAGAAAGGTGATTGTAAACAAGTATTCAATTACAGAGACTATCATCAAGCAATGGCTTTCTTTTGGGATAAATAAAAAATAATATGTGTACTACTGGGGCAAAGCTGGGAGAAAGAGGAAACCATGTGTTCCCCAACCAATCCTCATCATATTCCTCACCATGTGCTTCCTTCCAGTTGTCTGGTGGTCTATGACTTTGAGTGTTAAGGGGGAAAAGGGAAGGGGAAGAAAAGAAATGCATAGTCTGGTGATGTGGAATAGTGTGCTGCAGTTCAAATGGTAAATGGCGAGAGGAGACAGAGCTGCTAAAAGTCTTTTAAAATGGGGATTATGGTAATAGAATTTTGCTCCTCCCCTCTCCCCTGCTGCCAGATTCACACATTCACCTGTCTAAGACCTGCCTGATTTTCACTTTAAGATACCACCTCATGTTATGGCTCAAACAAGGACTCTTTCTATAAGACTAATCAACCTTTTTGCCAAAATTTAGGCTTTTCAGACCTGACTTTAAAAACTATGACCAAGAAAGAATAAAGGTTGTCATTCTTTACTGCCCCTTCTGTCAATACTAGAGGCCTGGTGCACAAAATTCATGCATGAGGGATTGTGTCTCTCGTGCACCATCTCTAATCTGAGACCCCTCGAGGGATGCCTGTCTGCTGGCTCCCAACTGCTCACCTGCCTGCATGCCTGATTGTCCCTAACTGCTTCTGCCTGCCAGCCTGGTCACTGCCAACAGCCCTCCCCTGTAGGCCTGAGCACCCCTAACTAACCTCCCTTGTAGGCCTGGTCCCTCTCAACTGCCTTCCCCTGCAGGCCTAGTCCCTCCCAACTGTCCTCCCCTGCTGGCCTGGTCCCCCAATCTTTCCTCCCCTGAAGGCTTGATACCCCAACTGCCCTCCCCTGCAGGTCTGAGCACCCCTAACTGCCTTCCCCTGCAGCCTAGTCCCTCCCAACTGCCCTCCCCTGCAGGTCTGGTTCCCCCCTAACTTCCCTCCCCTGCAGGCCTGGCCTGGGCACCACTAACTGTCCTCCCTTGCAGGCCTGGTCCCCCCAACTTTCCTCCCCTGCAGGCCTGGTTCCCCCCAACTGCCCTCCCCTGCAGGCCTGGTCCCACCCAACTGCCCTCCCCTGCTGGTTTGGTCACCGCCAATGCTCTCCCCTGAAGATCTGGTTCCCCCAAATTGTCCTCCTCTGGAGGCCTTGTCACCTCCAACTGCCCTTCCTTGTAGGTCTGGTCCCCCTCTCCCACCAACTGCCCTCCCATGCAGGCCTGGTCCCTCCCAACTGCCCTCTCCTGCTGGCCTTATTGTCCACAACTGCCCTCCCCTGCCAGCCATCTTATGTCCACATGGGGACAACCATCTTATGCATCAGAGTGATGGTCAATTTGCATATTGCCCTTTTATTAGATAGGATAGCCATGTTCTCAAATGGTTGTAACATCGTCAGAGCATGCTTGGTTGTTAGTGATCATGGTGGCTTTATATTTATAGAGAATAGGCTTCTCATAAAGCATTCCTATTTTTCATGATTCTTGACACTCCATCCACTGACTGCAATTGTACACAAATGTCTGCTTGATAGAATATAAGGATCAGGGTGGAAAAGGGTCATGGGTCCTTATTAGAAAATACTACTTAAATGGCTACTTGAGCATATATTTCTTAGTTGAAACGTAAGGGTATTATCAGATAATTTTTGTGTACAGGAAGGGGACAGGTGCAATCTCTAATTCTTATGTAAGAAAACACAGAGAAACTGAATTGCTCTAAACCAAAAGTAATCAAAGCAAATCAAACAGAACCAAATCAATGAATATTTAATAGTTACTATGTGTAAACAACTGTGGCTGGCAGTGTAAATCAGGTTCAACCAGATGTAGAAGCCACAGGGATATCTGACTTTTTCGTCCCTTGTTCGACCCACTAGGTGAACATACTGATCACAGCAGTGTTCACAGTCTAATGTCATCCAGCTCATTCATTTTAAAATGTATGGGAAATTGCTGGATGACAAAGATACTTCAATAATTGAGAGTACTTTCTAGAGATTTGACACATAGAATAACGCTAATCAGAGAAAAGCATGACAATCTTATATTACCACTTTTTAAAAAATAAAACAAAGGAAAACGAGGTCTTTATTAATGAGACCATATTAAATAGAGATCAGTAACAGACTAAGGAGTGACATACTTTTTCAACGAATCTCTGGAAGTTCATCCCCTATTCTCTCTCTCTCGCTTCTTCTCCACAGGAATAGACAGTGGAGAGAATTGAGATATCGAAGCTCTGTCAGCATCCTGTCTTGCAGGCACAGGAGAGATGGTAAAACCTGAATTCTTGCCACCACCATACACAGTATTTTTTTTTTAATTAACAGCTTCCATTGACTCTTACAAAGTGTTATTTAGAAATGTATTGGTCATATTCACTTATATTACTCATTTGAATCCGAACAGAAAGAAACATAAAAAGACAGTATGAAATTATTATGGTTTCAGAAACATAAAAGTGACCTGTGACTAAATTTTAAAAAAATTTGAATTTATTTTAGAGAGAGTAAGGGAAAGAGAGAGGAAGAGAGAGAGAGATATCAATGTGAGAGAGACACATCATTGCATCATGATGGGTTGCCTCCCGCACATGTCCCAACAGGGGAGAATCAGATCCCCCCAACTTCCACATATGCCCTGAGGGAGTCAAATACATCACCTTTCAGTGTATGGTGAATGGGATGATGCTCCAACCAACTGAGCCACAGTGGCCAGGGTGACGTGGGACTAAATTTTAACTTGACTGCTAATTTTATTTAAAGTCTAAATTAAAGTACCAGAACATTATTATTGAAATAAAAATTAATTAATTTGAAAATAACAAGTAATTTGAATAAATGCCAGGAGAGTGAAAAACAATCAAATTCTGGGAACAAAAGAAGTCTTGCTCTTGCCTCCAATTTCTCATCAAGTTTTCCCCATTCAATCTGATTTTTATCATCAAAACTCTATTGAAGCTGCCCTCTAGACACCCAAGGATGAACACTTTATTGACAAATCAAACATCCTTTATCTGTTCTTATTATCTCTCAGTGTATCATTTTACTGGTACATTATTGACCATTCCTTGCCTTCATGACTAAGGATGAGGTTTCTGAGGGCAGACACTTTATCTTATTTACCTTTGTAATCCTGGCACTTAAGGAAAAGCCGAACACATAGTACATGCTTAATAAAAGTTTGCATGCCATGCTGACCACTTCCTAATGCATACCTCAGGTTTGACCCTCTCAGCCCTCTAGACTTCCTGCCCTAATTTCTTATTGAGTACTTCCATCTCCAATTCTCAGACTCAAAAGGAACAGTGGCTGCCTTTCTCCTCTATCTAAAGTTCTGTATACCAGAGCCTCAATGATATTATTATTTCTGTCCTTCACTAGGTTCAAAAATACTGATGTCATCTTGTCTTATCCCTCTTCTTCATTTCCTATAAACAGGTAATCATCAACTTCTGTCAATGCTGAAGTGGTATTTCAGGAAGGAAAATCTGGTTTTCATTTGTGAGAAATTTCATTAAAAATTTTTCTTACTTCCTTAAGCCTAAACTTCTAAATCCATATTATTTCAATCAGCAGTTTGAACTTGATCTTGTACTCCCGCCCCCCCCCAAAAAAAAATGATCTCCCCTGGTCAGCCTAGTTACCTCATAGAAATCCTGACACGCCATGTTTATAGCTATGATTTCATTTATTCTCATCTTCTCACAGCAAGACTGAACTCTCCAGCCCCTTTCAGTGTTCACCTCCAGGCCTCTCTCTTTCATGATGCTTTAACTGTCCAGCAACCTCCCTCTCATGCGAACACCATTGGTACTTACACACTGAACAAATCATTTGAAACATGCTATGGACTGAATTGTTTCCTCAAAATTCATATATTGAATTTTTAAGCCCTAGTACCTCAGAATATGTCCATATTTCGAGAAAGGGTCTTTAAAGTGATGTCATATGGGTGGGCACAATTTAATAGGACTAGAGCCTTATAAAAGGAGATGAGAACACAGAAACACACAGAAGGATGATGATGGAAAGACACAGGGAGAAGATGCCTTCTACAAGCCAAGGAGAGAGGCCTCAGAAGAAACCAACTTTGCCAGTGCCTTGATTTTGAACTTCTAGCCTCCAGAATTAAGAGAAAATAAACTTCCGTTGTTTAAGCCACCCAACCTGTGTAACATTGTGATGGTAGCCCTAGCAAAATGTATAAAACCTTACTATTTTTAACCTGTGATTTGTTTTTCTAAATAATGCGCCATATGTTTTGGGATGATAGGGATCATGACTGGGGTTTTCATGCCCTCCAGCCTTGCCCGTGGTGGTCTGCAGGTGCCGGTGTTGGATGGATTCTGTCTTAGCCTAGAGACACAGTGCTAAGTGAAGAGTAGACACTCAATGTACTTTTGTTAACTGGATCTCCATTGTCACTAGATATAAAATTAAATTCCTGATGCTTTAAAGAAAAATGTAAATTAAAAAACAACAACAATAAAACTCTTGGAAGAGAATCCAGAGGCTTCATGAACAATCCAGGGGTACATATGTCTTAACCAAAACTCAGAAGTCATAAAATGGAATATATCTGCCTATTAAAAAATACATGATGTGGGATTACTGTGTCAAATGGGAGTTCCATATTTAGTTTTTTGAGGAAACTCCATATTGTTCTCCACAGTGGCTGGACTGGTCTGCATTACCACCAGCAGTGCACGAGGGTTCCTTTTTTTCTGCATCCTGGCCAGCACTTGTCATTTGTTGACTTGTTGATGATAGTCATTCTGACAAGTGTGAGATGGTATCACATTGTTATTTTGATTTGCATCTCTCAGATAATTAGTGACTTTGAGCATGTTTTCATGTCTCTTGGCCTTCCTTCTGTCTTCTTTCAAAAATTAACTATTTAGGTCTGTTGCCCACTAATTTCTTTTTTAAAATATATTTATTGATTTTTTACAGAGAGGAAGGGAGAGGGATAGAAAGTCAGAAACATGGATGAGAGAGAGACACTGATCAGCTGCCTCCTGCACGCCCCACACTGGAGATGTGCCCGCAACCAAGGTACATGCCCTTGACATTTCAGTACACAGGCTGATGCTCTATCCACTGAGCCAAACCAGTTCCGGCTTTTCTTTTTTATTGGATCATTAATCCCACTTTTAGGAATATATTCCAAGAAACTAGAAATACCAATCAGAAAGGATATATGCACCCTATGTTCATAGCAGCACAATTCACCATAGCTAAGAGGTGGAAACAGCCTAAATGCCCATCAGCAGATGAGTGGATTAGAAAAACTATGGTACATCTACACAATGGATTACTATGCTGCTATAAAAAAGAAGGAATCCTTACCATTTGCAGCAGCATGGATGGGACTGGAGAGCATTATGCTAAGTGAAATAAGCCAGACAATGAAAGAAAAATACCATATGATCTCATTCATTTATGGAAAATAAAGAACACTATAACTTGATGAACAAAAAGATAGATACAGAGGTAGTAAAGCATAGAACAGATGGTCAAATTACAGCAGGAAGGCTGGGGAGTGTTGGGGAGAGAAGGGGAGAGATCAACCAAAGAATTTGTATGCATACATATAAGCACAACCAATGGATACAACACACTGGGCGTAGGGGTGGGATGAGGGCATGCAATGGGGGTAGGGGACGCTGGGGGAAAGTCAATGGGGTGGGAAAAGAAGACATATGTACTACTATGTGAAATACTTTAAAGAATAAAAAATATATATGAAAGCCTTAACGTGTCAGTGAAATAAGAAGAGACAAGATAGATTTAGAAAACCACATGTTTAGCATAGATGCCAAATAAAGGGTGATATTCCTAATATACAAGAGGAAAAGCAAATGACTACAAAATTAAAGACCAACAGAAAAATGGGTAAAAGATATAAAAAGTTAAGATGAGCAAATCTAAAAGGCCAATAGCAGAGAAGACACCTGAGCTTACTAGCAGATAAAAACATATATAGCCGAGACTGGTTTGGCTCAGTGGATGGAGCGTTGGCCTGCGGACTGAAGGGTCCCGGGTTCAATTCCGGTCAGGGGCATGTGTCTTGCTTGCGGGCACAACTTCAGTGGGGGGTATGCTGGAGGCGGCTGGTTGGTGTCTCTCTCTCATCGATGTTTCTGACTTTCTATCCCTCTCCCTTCCTCTCTGTAAAAAATCAATAAAAAAAACCATATATAAATTAAAATAGCAATGAATTATCATTTTACTTCAGACACATTAGCAAAGATTAAAAAGGTTAACACTGTTGGACAGGATGTCAGAAAAAGTTTATTCTCAGAAATTGTTGAAGGAAATATAAATTGTAAAGGCCTTTTAATGAAGCAATCTATGAAAACCAAAATTCCCTTTCAACTCACTAATTTCTGGTGACTTTTCTCAGAAAATTAAAATCCTAGGATACAAAGACATTTGCAAAGATGTTTACTGCATAATTTTCATGGTGCCAAAATATTAAAAAGTGAATATCTGACAAAAGAAGAAAGGTTATACAAAGTATGTGATCCACACATGGACTATCTTACAACCAGAAAAAAAGAATAAATTATAACAATTCCAGTTGATATTATAGGATTCCTGCTAAAATACTGAGGGAAAAAGCAAGATACATAAGTGTTTATTTTATTATTCTATTTATATAAAAGAATGACAAAAAATGCTATCTACATGTGCATATATACAAAAATATTAATGTGTATTTTATAATAAAGGTTCCAATAAGGAAGAATAATGTGGGTTGGAGAGAGAGAACAGAGGGGCAGGGGAGAAGAAAATAGGAAAAAAGAGAAAATAAAGCATACTGCATAAAAAGAATCCTGAAATGTGTGGTATGGTCACATTTATTTTAGAGATTTAAAAAATGTCAAAATGCATTGAATTTTCAGAATTTCTGTTTAATTCTGTATTTTGCAGGATCTGCTTTAGTTTTAATTGACTTTTTTCCTTCAGCAGGACAATCTTAAGAATGCATATTCTTTTTAAAAAAAAAACCACAACATTCTATTGATTTTTACAGAGAGGAAGAGAGGAAGGGAGAGAGAGTTAGAAACATCGATGAAAGAGAAACATTGATTAGCTGCCTCCTACCTGCCCTTGACTGGAATCGAACCTGAGACCCTTTAGTCTGCAGGCTGAGGCTATATCCATTGGGCCAAACCAGTTAGGGCGAGGATGCGAGGATACATATTCTTAAAGGGTGTCTCATTTAAGATCCTGTCATGCAAATTGGACAGCCAGCAAGGGAAAATTATTGATGAATATAATAAACAGGGTCAGATTGTTCAGATTAAATTTACCCAGACTATTTTTTATTTTTGAAGAGCAAACTTCTCATGAGCTTATCAGCATACAAATGTTTCAGAAAAGTGCAAGTTTATTTTTGCTTTCTAAATTTTTGTTCCTTTGGGGGAGTACAAACACCTCCTGCTAACATCACTCTAACCCCTTAATTACAAAAGTGACATAAATATTTATATCAATGTTGGCAGTAGCAAAATTAGGTTTGTGACTACTTTGTGTGATTTGCATGATAAATACTAGATGGTAAAGTTTATTGCTATATTATATAGTCAGAGGGTAAAATACTGCTTTATATATAGTGCTGGTAATTATCTTATTATGTATTTTAGTTTACTAGGAATGAATATTTTAAAATCAGAGAATGGACAAACATTTCAAAACTTTGCATCCTCCCCTCCAAAAAAGATAGATTTAAAACTGGTCATATTTGCTTTAGGAAATTAAATTTCAGTATTACTCTTATTTTAATAATTACACTATTTTATTTAAGAATACATGCAGAGTATAATTTGTAAGTATCACATGTCTAAATTAGATGAGAAAAATGCATTTATGTTACTGTAATTTCTTAAGAAATCAGATTTTGTAAATTTCCATTTACTCCCGACAGTCTGTGGATGTTAAGCCACAACATAGTGACCTACAGGAAACCTTCGAAGGGAGGTATATTCATTGCTGCATTTCCAGGGCAGGATTCACCCTCATCAAGGTTGCAACCTGCGTTGGGGAAGCTGCTGATTCTGCCTTTCCCCTCCTCTGCCCTTCAGCTGGGCAAGCCATTCGTGAAGAGAAATGGATACAGGTTCTGAGTTTGTGTGGGCTGTTTAGGTCTGCATGGCTCCTGTCTTCTTTCTGTGGAGCTTTTGGAGATCTTTTCGTTTCTCAGGCTGGGCCTAGATTTGACCACTAGGCTTTACTCTATTATGTGGTCTTTGTTCTTTTGAGTCTATCTGAGGTGAAGAGTTATAAGGATGAGTTCTTCTGCTTTGTGTGTCCTTAACACTTCTGTTTGCCTTACTGTTCAGTGGGTCTGACTTAACCATTTTCTCTTACGTACTCAATAGGCTGCTACCAGCCCCACCCCAATTCAAAACTGCTCAAACAATTATTCCTTCTGTCTTCTTTTCCACCACCTGAACACTGATGCCCTACAGCCAGTTTATACCAGTACTCACCCTATAGGTCATGGGCTCTAAGCTTTTTGTCACTCTCTGATTAAGGTATGTTACATTAATATCCAGAACATGTTAACAGAACATTTTGGTTTTTAATTACACTCTCAGATTTAGGAAAGTTGCTTCCGCCAGCCTGCCCTTTGTCTCTTCTAGTTACATCACAGGAGAAATAGGGGAGAATCAAACAGCTCTGTTTGTGGCATGAGGCCTTCGGACTATCATTTATCTCTTGGACATGATCACTACATACCTTCTGTTATCTTTGTTGGACTGGGATCATGGATTAGAGTCTTCAAAGACTAGTTAGTTTTTTTCCCAATCCCTGGAGTTGGGTTACACCCTTACTTCCAGCTATCTGCCATTCATGTGCACAGTTATGAAAGGAGGGTGCCCTAGCAGAGGCATATGAGAATGCACACAGTGATGCTGATGCTGTCTTGACAGTGCCATCTTTGATGAGGACAGTGAGCTGTCACACTGACCCATGAGTATGTGTCCTGTGTATGCCCATCCACAGGACAGGATACAGTCAAACAACAGAGCACAGACTTACTTGCCTGAAGAATGAGGAAACTCAGGAGTAGCATTTAAGGCTCCCTAATAACCTCTTAGTTATAAATAGTTGGGTATATAGCCTGAGGTGAAAACTGGTTCATTTCTCTCCCCAAAGAGCCAAATTTTAGAAAATTATTTACTGACTATTGGACAGTGATTTTCTCAGATTGGCCTTTATAAAACACATTGCCTGATTTTAAACAAGCAACATTTAGGTTTTTTTCTTACCTTCTGCTCATATTTGATAATACAAGGATAGATGGTTCCTCTCAAGGTAAGGTAAGACATACTGATACTTTAAAAAGGCCATATTCCATATTAGAGCATGTCTGGTCACAAACATGGCCAGAGGAGATGCCAAGCAAGATTTTAGTGGCTCAAGCTAGCCTGGCAGCAAAGATGACATACCTGGAGATGAAATCCTAATCTTATTACACATTCATGTGCCAGCTCTGTGCCAGGCTACAGCAACATTATTCAGATGATTAATTTTACATAGATATGGACTCTGAGAGCCCAAGTCAGCAAGGGTTGGAAAGTGTCTGCTCTGTTGGTGAGTGAGCACCTACTACTTATTCAACCAGTCACCAGGCTTTTCTAAAGCTCCCTACACAGATGCTCTTGTTAATGAACCATCTCACATGAGGGAATATTAAGCAGATTTATTTACATTATCCAATTCCAATTCTGCAATATTTTATCATGTAGCTAGCAGTTTGCCAAGGTTATTTTTTGAAAAATGAATTTAAGGGCTGTTAATATTCCAAATAGGAATGTGTCATTCCTTAGCAATCATTTCCTTATTGTCTAATTTTTTATTTTGCTATGTACATGAATTTTTATTTTTCAGCTCTGATTACTCCTTTAGGCTATGTTTTCATAAGTGGGTTTACTGGGTCAATAATATAAATTATTTCAATGTTTGTTTCCTTTTTTTACATATTGTCAAGTCACTTTTTGAAATATTGACTCTTTACAGTCTCACCATTACTATTTGAGAATAATTAAATTCACACATTATCCTCACAGTTAAATATATTCTTTCTTATCAGTTTGATAAGTAAAAATAGCAACTTGTTTTAATTGTATTTTTAGGTTGATCATATATATGTTTATTTGCCATTTTCATTTATTTTTCTATAAATAAATTCATTCTTGTGCCCATTTTTTCACTGGGGTATTAATATTTTTCCTAATGATTTGTGAGAGCTCTTTCTACATTACATATGATAACCCTTTTTACATTTGTTTTAAATATTTTATCCAATTTGTCCTTATCCCTTTATCTTTTAATCTTGGCTTTCTAATATCTAGAAAGTTTGTTTATGCAGTTCAAATTTTTCTTTGTAATTCTTTTATTACTTCTTATGCTTTGCCCTGTCCAAAGTAGAGATTATACAGTATTCAGTTTATACTATCTGGTTTCTTTTGGTTTATTTCTTACTTTTGAATCATTAGTATAGCAGGGTAGTCAACATAAGATAAGGTTCTTATTGCTTCTCCCCAAATAAGAAATATTTCAAGCATTATCTATCTATTTCTTATTTCTTTGCTGTGTATATTTTAGTGACAAGTTTTCAGAAATAACAAGGTGAATTTGGAGGCTATCCTGTTCAAATAATCTGTGGTTGATTATTATAATAGAGGCATATGGTTTTAATTGCTATGGCTTTATATTATTTATTTTATTATTTAATAAGAAAAGTCCTCATTTATAATAATTTTTTTTGAAATTTACAAATAATCTTTAGGAATATTTTGTTAAGTTCTAAAAAAAATCTGAGATTGAATGCAACATTTTTGTAAGTTTAGAAATTAATCTTAGAATAGTCATGTTTATAGTATCTTATCTTCCAATTCAGACACACTATGTAATGTCATTCCATTATCCATCTCTTTTTTGGTCTCTTTTTGATTTTCTTATTAGCTTTATTTCAATGTCCTTAATTTATTTGCTGTATTTCAAATGATCTCTTTCTCCATTTTACATTTTTATAAGAAAGACTATCTGTATACCTATATATTATTACTGAATTTTATTGTTAGTATCAATCATTATTTTGGCTCATTCTTTGGATTTTAAGGTCAAAATTCATTTTATATACAAATACTCTTACAATCCTGTCTTTTCCTTTTCAATTGTTGTAAGTTTTAGAAATTTCTATTTTCTGTCTTAGTGCGTCAATTAGAAATTCTCCCAAAATATAAACAAAGTATTTTTGCTGCATTCTAAATGGAATTGCTTTCAGTGTTTCATAGTTAATTATGAGGTTGACAACGTGCTTAAAAAATACATTCTGCATACTGCTAAAAAGTCTGCTCTTCTTAATTTAGTAAGAATTTGGCTTCTCACCAGGACTAATAGTTGGATTTTATGAACTGTTTCAGTATTTATCACAATGACTGTATTCTTTTGACCTTCTGATATTGTTACATTAATGTGTTATTTGGAAAGTCTTTTAATGTAATATTGCATGCAATTATCTAGTACTGTATTAGGAGTTGTACCTCTAAATTTCTGAGATTGATCCCTAGCTTTCTTTCCTTGCTTCCTTCCTCCCTTCCATCCTCCCCGCCACCCTTTCTCTTTATTTCTTAAATGTTATTTGTCAGACTTGGGTTTGAGAATACATGACTGTCATTAAATATGTAACCTCCATTTTTCTTCTTTATTTCTCTCAGATTACATAGTATGGGAATTACCTGTTTCATGAACTTGGATTGTAACTGCCTATAACACTAAGTTCTTGGAACTTTTTTGTAAAAGTAATTCTTTTACAGACATAATGTCACATTTACTAATTTACTCTTGAAAATTTATATATCAGACCCAAATTGTCTTTGTAATATTGATTGCATTTATTGAATGTGAGATTTTAATATTATTAATTATTAATTGTTACAATCTTGTTCTATTCTTACTGCCTTCTTTTTTAAAGTAAGTAGATATATATTTGTTTTTATTTTCAAAAACATTATCTTAGCTTCATTTAGATATTTGATGTATTTCTTTTTAAATTTTTCTTTACTTTTTTGGATTGACATTGGTTAATAAAATTATATAGGTTAATAAAATTATATAGAAATTTCTATTTTCTGTCTTAGTGCATCAATTAGAAATTCTCCCAAAATATAAAAAAAGTATTTTTGCTGCATTCTAAATGGAATTGCTTTCAGTGTTTCATAGTTAATTATGATGTTGACAACGTGCTTAAAAAATACATTCTGCATACTGCTAAAAAGTCTGCTCTTCCTAATTTAGTAACAATTTGGCTTCTCACCAGGACTGATAGTTGGAAGTGTACAATTCAATAATACATCATCATATCTTGTATTGTATGTTCACTACCCCAAGTTTCCTTCCATCATCATTTATTCTGCCTTTACATCATTCCACTAGCATCCAAACCTCTTTCCCTTTGGTAATCACCATGTTGTTGTCTGTGTCTATGAGTTTTTTTGGTTTATTTTTTGGTTAATCTCTTCACCCATTTCACCAGGCCCCAGCACCACTTCCCTCTAAGAGTTGTCACTCTCGGTTCTCTGTATCTATGATTTTCTTTTTCTTTTGTCTACTAGTACTTTGTTCATTAGATTTCACATATAAGTGAAATCATATGGTATTTGTCTTTCTGTTACTCATTTATTTCATTTAGCATAATACTCTCCAGGTCCATCCATGCTATCCCAAAAGGTAAGATTTCCTTTTTTTTTATGGCTGAGTAGTATTTCATTGTGTAAATGTACCAGAGGTTTTTATTCACTCATGTACTGATGGGCTCTTGGGCTGTTTCCAAATATTTACTATTGTAAACAGTGCCTTAAAAAAACTAGGGATGCATATATTATTTTGAATCAATGTTTTGGATTTCTTTGGGTATATTCCCAGAAATGGAATCACTGGGTCATAAGGCAGTTCCACTTTTAATTTTTTGAGGAAACTCCACACTGCTTTTCACAGTGGCTGCACCAATCCTCAGTCCCACCAACAGTGTCTGAGAGTTCCCTTTTCTCCATATCCTCACCAACACTTGTATTGATGATAGCCATTCTGACAGGGGTAAGGTAATGTATTGATGATAGCCATTCTGACAGGGGTAAGGTAATATCTCATTATGGTTTTAGTTTGCATTTCTCTGATGATTACTGATGTTGAGTATCTTTTCATACGTCTATTGGCCATCTGTATGTTCTCTTTGAAGAGGTGTCTATTTAGATCCTTTGTCCATTTTTAAATTGGATTGTTTATTTTTAAAGTGTTCAGTTATAAAAATTTGTTATAAATTTTGGATATTGACCATTATCAACTATATCAATAGCGATTATGCTCTCCCATTCAGTTGGTTGTCTTCTCACTTTGTTAATGGTTTCCTTTGCTATAAACAACTTTTTAGTTTGATGTATTTCCATTTGTTTATCTTTTCTTTTGTTTCCCTTGTCCAAGAAAATGTGTCAGAAAAAAATACTGCTATAAGAAATCTCTGAGATTTTACTGCTGATGTTTTTATCTAGAATTCTTATATTTTTTAGTCTTACATTTAAGTTTTTTATCTATTTTGAATTTGTTCTTATATATGGTGTGAGAATGTGGTCTAGTTTCATATTTTTCATGTGTCTGTCCAAGCATTCCATCACCATATACCAAATACCCCTTGTATGTTCTTCCCTCTTTGGTAAATATTAATGGCCATAAAGGCATGGGTTTATTTCTGAATTCTCTATGTTGTGTTCCATTAATATATATCTCTGCTTTTTATGACACTGCCATGCTGTTTTGATTATTATAGCCTTGTAGTCTAGTTTGATATCAGATAGCATGATTCCTCCAACTTTATTATTCATTCTCAAGATTCTGTGGCTATTCAGGGTAACTTCGTAGTTCCATACAATTTTTGAAACCTTGTCTGTATTTCCGTAAAATACACTTTTGATAGGAATGCATTGATCCATTATATATTGATTCAGGTAGTATGCACATTTACAGATGTTAATTCTTTCTATCTGTGAACAGTATATACTTCCATTTATTTTTACCTTCTTCAATATCTTTCTTCAGTGTCTTACAATTTTCTGAGCACAGGCCTTTTATCTCCTTGGTTAAATCTATTCCTACATATTTTGTATTTTTTTGATGCACTTGTTAAATGGGATTCTTTTCTTAGTTTCCCTTTCTGATAGTTCATTTTTGGTGTATAAAAATGTAACTGATTTCTGGATGTTTATTATGTATCCCAATACCATACTGAATTCATTTATCAGTTCTAATAGTTTTTTGGTGGAATATTCAGGATTTTCTATATTCAGTATCATGTCATTGGCAAATAATGAGTTTTACTTCTTCCTTTCCAATTTGGATGCTGTGTATTTCTTCTTCTTGTTTGATTGCTGTGGCTACAATTTCCAGAACTATGTTGAATAACAATGGTGAAGGTGAACAATCCTCTTTTGTTCCCGACCTTAAGAAAAAAGCTTTTAGTTTCTGCCCATAGAGAATGATGTTGGCCATGGGTTTGTCATATATGACCTTTTTTATATTGAGGCATGTTCCCTCTGGCCTCACTTTGCTGATTGTTTTTATAATAAATAGGTGCTAGATTTTATCAAATGCATTTTCTGCCTCTATTCATATGATCATATGATTTTCATCCTTAATTTTGTTTACATGGTATATCACATTTATTGATGTATGAATATTGTACAAACCTTGAATCCCAGAATAATTTCACCTAATAGTGGTATATGATCTTTTTAATGTACTGCTGGATCTGGTTTGCTAATATTTTGTTGAGAATTTTAGCATTTACATTCATCAGGAATACAGGCCTATATTTTCTTTCTTTGTAGTGTCTTTATTAGAATTAGGATGAAGTTGGCCTCATAAAATGAGCTTAAGAGTCTTCCCTCTTCTTGCTTTTTTTGGGCATAGTTTGAGAAGGATGTTAGTTCTTTAAATGTTTGATAAAATTCACCTATGAAGTCATCTGGCTCATAACTTTTATTTGTTGAGAGGTTTTTTGTTATTGTTGCTGTTGTTTTGTTTTAAATTACTTCTTCAATTTCACTAGTTGTAATCTGTCTATTAAGATCCTCTGATTCTTCCTGATTCAGTTTCGGATGATTATATGTTTCTAGGAATTTAACCATTTCTTCTAGATTGTCCAATTTGTTGGCATATAGTTGTTTAAAATATTTTATTAAAATTCTTTGTATTTTTTTGGTGGTTTCCTCTGGTTAAATGTTTATCAATCATGTTTATCTTTTCAAAGAAACAGCTCTAAGTTTCATTGATCTTTTTAATATATATGTATGTGTGTATTTATATATATCTATTCTATACCTATAAATACATGCATATATATTCATATATATACATGCATACACACACACACACACACACACACACACACACATGATTTTAGAAAGGAAGGGAGAGGAAGAGATAGAAAATCAATGATAAAAATCATTGATTGTCTGCCTCCTGCATACTCCCCTGCCCAACCCCATTGGGGATCAGGCTCACAACTTAGGCACATGCCCTGACCAGAAATAAAACCGTGACCTCCTGGTTCATAGGTCAATGCTCAACCACTGAGCCATGTCAGCCCAGCTTATTGATCTTTTCTATAGTTGTTTTTTTTAAATAACTTTTTTTTAAAATTAATTTTTATACATATCTCCCCATTGCCCCCCCTCCCTCCCAGGCATACCCTAACCCTCCAGTATCTATGTTCATTGCTTATGATTATATGCATAGATACAAGTCCTTTGATTGATCTCTTATCTACCTCACCTAACTTTAATCTTCCTGCTGTAATTTCACAGTCTGTTTGAAGCTTTACTGTCTCTGTATCTATCTTTTTGTTCATCAGTTTATAATGTTCTTTATTATCCCCCAATGAGTGCGATCATGTGATGCTTCTCCTTCATTGACTGGCTTATTTCACTAAGCATAAGGCTCTCCAGTTCCAACCAGGTTGCTGCAAATGGTAAGAATTCCTTCTTTTTAATGGCAGCATAGAATTCCATTGTGTAGATGTACCACAGTTTTCTGATCCACTCATCTGCTGACGGGCACCTAGGCTGTTTCCAAATTGTGGCTATTGTAAATTGTGCTGCTATGAACATAGGGGTGCATAAATCCTTTCTGATTGGTAAACACCAAACTTCTTAGGATAAATTCCTAAGAGTGGTATTACAGGGTCAAATGGGAGATCCATTTTTAGTTTTTTGAGGAAACTCCACACTGTTCTCCACAGTGGCTGCACCAGTCTGCATTCCCACCAACAGTGCACAAGGGTTCCTTTTTCTCCGCATCCTCGCCAACACTTGTCGTTTGTTGATTTGTTGATGATTGCCATTCTGACAGGTGTAAGATGGTATCGCATTGTCTTTTTGATTTGCATCTCTCGGATGATTAATGACTTTGAACATGTTTTCATGTGTCTCTTGGCTTTCCTTCTGTCGTCTTTTGAAAAGGTTCTATTTAGGTCCGTTGCCCATTTTTTTATTGGATCCTTCATCTTCCTTTTATTAAGTTGTGTAAGTTGGTTGTAGATTTTGGAGATTAAACCTTTATCAGTGATAGCATTTGCAAATATGTTCTCCCATGCATTGATCTTTCCTGTTGTTTTGTTGATGGTTTCTTTTGCTGTGCAAAAGCTTTTTATTTTGATGTAGTCCCATTTGTTTATTTTTTCTTTAGCTTCCATTGCCTTTGGAGCAGTATCAGTGAAGAAGTTCTTTCGGCATATATCTGAGATTGTGCTGCCTGTGGATTCCTCTAGTATTTTTATGGTTTCCCTTCTAATGTTTAAGTCCTATATCCATTTTGAGTTTATTTTTGTATTTGGTGTAAGTTGGTGGTCCAGTTTCAATTTTTTGCATGTATCTGTCCAATTTTCCCAACACCATTTATTGAAGAGGCTATCTTGGTTCCATTGAATGTTCATGCCTCCTTTGTCAAATATTAATTGAGCATAGTGGTTTTGGTGGATATCTGGGTTCTCTATTCTATTCCATTGATCTATATGTCTGTTCTTGTGCCAGTACCAGGCTGTTTTGAGAACAGTTGCTTTGTAGTATAGCTTGAAGTCTGGTATTGAGATCCCACCTACTTTATTCTTTTATCTCAGAATTGCTGTAGCTATCCGTGGTCTTTTTTTGTTCCAGATGAATCTATGAAGAATTCTTTGTAGGTCTGTGAAATATGTCGTTGGTATTTTAATGGGTAGTGTGTTGAATCTGTAGATTGCTTTGGGTAGTATGGACATTTTAATGATGTTGATTCTCCCAATCCATGAGCATGGTATGCTCTTCGACCTGTTAACATCTTCCTCTATCTCTTTTTTCAGTGTCCTGTAGTTTTCTGCATAAAGGTCTTTTACCTCTTTAGTTAGGTTTATTCCTAGGTATCTTAATTTTTTTGGTGCGATGGTAAATGGGATTGCTTTTTTAGTTTCTCTTTCTATAATTTCACTGTTAGTGTATAGAAATGCCACAGACTTCTTAGCATTAATTTTGTATCCTGCTACATTGCCGAATTCATTAATTAAGTCAATTAGTTTTGGAATGGAGTCCTTTGGGTTTTTTTTATGTACAATATCATGTCATCTGCAAATAAGGACAGCTTTACTTCTTCTTTTCCAATTTGGATGCCTTTCATTTCTTCTTGTAGTCTAATTGCAATGGCTAATACTTCCAGTACTATGTCGAACAGGACAGGTGAGAGTGGGCATCCCTGTCTTGTTCCTGTTCTTAGGGAAAATGGTTTTAGTTTTTGCCCATTGAGTATGATGTTAGCTGTGGGTTTATCATATATGGCTTTTATGATGTTGAGGTATGATCCTTCTATTCCCACTTTGCTGAGAGTTTTTATCAAGAAAGGATGTTGGATTTTGTCAAATGCTTTTTCTGCATCAATTGATATGACTATGTGATTTTTATCTCTCAATTTGTTTACGTGATGTATCACATTTATTGATTTGCGGATATTGAACCATCCCTGCATTCCTGGGATGAATCCTGCTTGGTCATGGTGTATGATCTTTCTGATGTACTGCTGGATCCGGTTTGCTAGAATTTTGTTGAGGATTTTGGCATCTATGTTCATGAGAGATATTGGCCTATAATTCTCTTTCATTGTGTTGTCTTTATCTGGTTTTGGTATTAGGGTGATGCTGGCTTCATAGAAAGTGTTTGGTAGTATTCCTTCTTCTTGAATGTTTTTGAATAGTCTGAGGAGTATAGGTTTTAATTCTTCCTTGAATGTTTGGTAAAACTCTCCTGTGTAGCCATCTGGACCCAGGCTTTTATTTGCTGCAAGTTTTTTGATGACTGCTTCAATTTCTTCCATAGTTATTGGACTATTGAGATGTTTGGCTTCCTCCTCATTGAATTTTGGGAGGTTATATTTTTCTAGGAAAATGTCCATTTCTTGCAGGTTGTCCAATTTGTTGGAATAGAGTTGTTCATAGTATTTTTTAACAATCCTTTGTATTTCCACAGGGTCTGTTGTTATTTCTCCTCTTTCATTTCTGATTTTGTTTATTTGGGTCTTCTCTCTTTGCTTCTTGGTGAGCCTGGCTAGGGGTCCATCAATCTTGTTTATCCTTTCAAAGAACCAGCTCTTTGTTTTGTTGATCTTTTGAATTGTTTCTTTGGTCTCCAAGTTGTTTATCTCCGCTCTGATCTTCACTATTTCCTTCCTTCTGAGTACACTGGGCTTTTCTTGTTGCTCACGTTCTAGCTCTTTGAGTTGTAGGTTTAGGTGATTTATTACCATTATTTCCTGTTTTTTGCAGTAGGCTTGTAGGGCTATGAACTTCCCTCTCAAGACTACTTTCACTCTGTCCCATAAATTTTGTATTATTGTGTTGTCATTGTCATTTGTTGCCATGATGTTTTTTATTTCTTCCTTGATCTCTCTGGTTACCCAGTCATTGTTTAACAGCATGCTGTTTAGTCTCCATGTGTTTGATTTCTTTCTATTGTTTTTATTATAGTTGATTTCCAGTTTTATGCCACTGTGGTCTGAGAAAATGCTTGATATGATTTCTATCTTCTTGAATTTGAAGAGACTTTTCTTATGACCCAACATATGATCTATCTTTGAAAATGACCCATGTGCACTGGAGAAGAATGTATATTCTGTGGCTTTGGGGTGAAATGTTCTGAAGATGTCAATTAATTCCATCTGGTCTAGTGAGTCATTTAGGATTGATGTTTCTTTGCTGATTTTTTGTTTAGAGAATTTGTGCAATGGTGACAGTGGGGTATTAAAGTCTCCTACTATGATTGTATTGCTGTCAATCTCTCCCTTAATATCCTCCAAGAGTTTTTTTTATGTATTTAGGTGCTCCTATATTGGGTGTATATATGTTTACCAGAGTTATTTCTTCTTGATGGATTGTTCCCTTTAGTATTATGAAGTGGCCTTCTTTGTCTCTTGTTATGTCCTTCACTATGAGATCTAATTTGTCAGATATAAGTATTGCAACCCAAGCTTTTTTTTCATTTCCATTTGCCTGAAATACCATCTTCCATCCCTTCACCCTCAATCTGAGTGCGTCTCTTTTCCTAAGGTGGGTTTCTTGCAGACAGCAGATATATGGATCATGTTTTCTTATCCAATCGGTTACCCTATGTCTTTTGATTGGAGCATTTAATCTGTTTACATTTAAAGTTATAATTGATAGGTACTTACCTGTTGCCATTTTTAGTCCTTACCCCCGAGTTCCTTCTTCGCTTCCTCTTTCTTTTTATTACAGCAGACCTTTTAACATTTCTTGCATTGCTGGTTTGGTGGTAATATATTCCCTTAGTCCTTTTTTGTCTGTGAAACTTTTGATTTCACCTTCAATTTTGATTGAGAGTCTTGCAGGGTACAGTATTCTTGGATTCAGACCCTTCCTTTGCATGACTTTGTATATTTCATTCCATTCTCTTCTGGCCTGACGAGTTTCTGTTGAGAAGTCAGTAGCTAGTCTTATGGGGGTTCCTTTGTAGGTAACTTTCTGTTTCTCTCTGGCTGCTTTTAAGATTCTTACTTTGTCGTCGGTGTTTGCCAATTTAATTATAATGTGCCTCGGTGTCGGTTTGTTGGGGTTCATTTTGCTTGGGACTCTGTAAGCTTCTTGGATTTGTGTGGGTTTTTTCTTTTCTATATTGGGGAAATTTCCTGTCATTATTTCTTCAAACACATTCTCTAATCCTTGTTCAGTTTCCACTCTTTCTGGAACCCCAATTATGCGGATGTTATTTTGTTTCATGTTATCCCAAAGTTCCCTTAGATTCTCCTCTTGCTTTTTAACTTTTTTTTCTAGAAGCTGCTCTACTTGGGTATTTTTTCCTACCGTGTCTTCTAGCTCACTGATGCGATCCTCTGCTTCTTCTAGTCTACTTTTGATGCTTTCTATTGAGTTCCTTATAGCAGTGATGTCATTATTCATTTCTTCTTATTTATTCTGCACCTCCTCTAGTTTCTTCTGCATTTCTTCTTCATGCTTCTTCACCTCCTCTAGGTTCTTCTTCATTTCCTCTTGGCTCTTACTCATATTGTCAAATTTGTCTTCCATTCTTTTCAACCACATTATGATAATTTCTCTGAACTCTTTCTCTGGTAGGCTTATTTGTGGTTCTATTTCGTTTACTTCCTTTTCTGGTGAAACCTGCCTTTCTGTCTTTTGTGGGCTGTTTCTTTTTCTGCCCGTGGTCTTTCTGGGTGTCTGGTTATGTAGTGCTCTCTCCTACGTTGATTGAAAGGCACAAACTACAACACGACCAGGTACAGCACACAAGGCACTGAGTAGAAATGTATTCAAGATGTTAATAATCACAAACAAGGTGACCGCCAATGAAGGACAAATTAGGAGTAAACAGAGAAAGAAGAAGAGGAAAATGAGGAAGAAAGAAAAGAAAGAAGTGCCAAAATCAAATTGGGAGAGTGAGAAAGAAAAACAAAAGATAAATAAATGAACAATAAAATAAAATAAAATAGGAAAATAAAAAGGAGAAAAAGGAGAAGGAAAGAGGAAGAGAAAAAAGTCAGAGAGAAAAGAAAGTGTATAAGAGAGAAAAGAGGAACAAAATATAGATGTCAGGAGACAACTTCAATAGAACAGTCACTAATCCCAATAAAGGCCAGCAACCAGTACCTAGAGATTGATGCAAATTGCAAATAGCAACTGGTATCGAGGGATATGAGGGAAAAGAGAGGTAGAATACAAAGCAAGCAAAAAGCAAAATAAAACAAGTAGAATAAACTAAAACAATCTCTCAAAAAAATTTTCAAAAAATCGATATAATCACTTTTCAGGCAAATAGCAACAAAAGGACATAGAGAAAAAACAACTTTTTGGCTAGTGAAGACAAGAGGGGAGAGGTTTGTGTGGACTTGTAGTAGGGGATTTGAAATTAGATATATAAATGGGGTGAAATTTTAACCAGGTAAAGAGAAAAATAGGGAGAATCTAAAGTTGGAAAAGGGAAAGAGAAACAAGACAGCAAAATGGGGAAAGTTAGGAGGAAAGTGTTGGCATAAAGGTGGAGTTGAGTTGGAGTAAAATTATGCTAAAGGAAAGATGAAAATAGAATGTAGAACTCTAATCCAGAAATAAAATAAAGAGAAAACAAATGACACTTTTTTTTTCCAAAAACGGTGAAGTGCTAGTAGTAATTAATACTAGTTTAAAACAAAAATGTAATAATTATAAAGGTAAAATCAACTGAGGCAGAAAGAAAAAAATATTCTTTTAATTAAAATATGTGAAAATGAAAAATAAAGAATTAAAAATTAAGAAAAAGAAAAAAGAAAAAAGAAGAAAAATAGAATGGTTCTTCACTTCCACTATTATTCTGCTTGGCACTCCTGTTTCCTAGTAGGGGAGGTATTGCAGTTCCCTGTGTTCCCCTCTTGGTGTTTTAATCTCTTTATTCTCTTGTGGTTATGCGAGAGTCAATTTGTGTGTCATCCATTGGGTGGCAGTGTTTCGGAATTGATCTCTGAGACAAAGCACAGGACCTCTCTAGGCTGTGCTCAGATCCTGCTACTGTGTGGTTCCCAAAACCAGTTTGTGGGGGTTTTGCAGCCTGGACACTGCAATAACTCCCAGGTTGTCCCTCTGCCCCAGAGAAAAAGAAAAAAAAGAGTCGTTTTCCAGAGCTCTCCTCTGTCAACAGCTCAGAGGGTTTGCCTTCACACTCAGGGATCACACCCTGACCACCTCTGCGGACCTCTCCAGAGGCAGCTATCCTGCAGCCCGGCTCCCACAGTGTGCGCGTCTCTGCCCTGCGGGGGTAGGAGACCGCACCCTGGCCCAGGCGAAATCTGACCCTTCCGCACGCGCATGCGCCCTGTGGATCTCTGAATGCTCCGCCTGCGCATCTGTGCCGCCTGGGAAGCCGCGCTCTGGGTCCTGGCTGCTCTGTGGGTGCCTCCCTCAGCCGCAGCTTTCAGACCTCGGCAGACATCCACCTCCCCCGTAAGTCAGGCGCAATCTGACCTTTCCGTGTGCTCTGTGGATCTCTGATTCCGCCAAGTGTCTGCGCCGATTGGAGAGCAGGGTTCTGGGTCTCTGGGTCCCTAGCTGCTCGATGGGTGCTGCAGACATCCACCTCCCACTGCAAGATGGCTCGGGCTCCACGTTCGCGCTGGTGGCTCCGTCGGACAAAAACCCCGTTGCAGTGGGGCTGCCTGGCCGGGAGAGCCCCCTCCAGCAGTTCCCCGCCTTCCCCTGGAGGACAACTGACTCCTAGCTTGCCAACAAACACTCCCAATGCAACTCTAAGCGGCTCTCTCTCCCTCTGCCCAGCGACAAAGCTCCAGACGCGTCCGTCTACTCCGCTGCCATTTTTCCCAACCCTTTTTATATAGTTTTTATAGACTTTTTTTTTATGTGCACTTTGGTCTTGATTATTTCCTTCCTTCTACACACTTTAGGTTTTGTTTGTTGTTCTTCCAGTTGCTTTAAGTGTAAAATTAGATTAGTTGAGATTTTTCTTATTTTATGAGACAGGGCTCTAGTGCTATGAATTTTCCCTTAGGACTGCTTTCACTGTGCCCCATACATTTTCAGTTGTTATATTCTCATTTTCATTTGTTTCAAGGTATCTTTGATTTCTTCCTTGAACTCATTGTTAACCCATTCACTGTTAATTAGTCTCCACATCTTTGTGTGTTTTCATTTTTTTTCTTGTATTTGATTTCTAGTTTCATACCATTATGATAAAAGACCCCTGCCCCAAAGCTACACAACTCAGTCAGTGAGTCTCTGAGTCTGCCCAGATCTCTACTACTACCCTGCCAAGGCATCTGACTCCTCAGCAAAGCATAAGATCATCAGGGTGGTGCAAGAGTGAGTCTAGAGGGTAGGGCTATTGCATTTCCCTAGGCTGATGCTGCACAGAGAGGAGTGCTTCACCCAAGAAAGGTAGCATGTGTGGTGTGGGAGAAGAACTCAGCTCAGGAATTCTGGTAGCTGTCCTTCAGCTCTCTCCCCAGAGTCACAAATCCAGACTCTACTCACATGACTTTAGCTTGGTCTGCCTTCTCTCTGCCAGAGCCCAGTGGTGCAAAGGAAATGTTGTTTGTTAGCCCTTTAAGAGGGAACCTGTGTCTCTAGTGTACTCCTACCTCTCCTGATGGAAAGAATCTCTGATGATTTACACAGCCCGATGTTATGTTGGCACCTCTTCTTGGCTCTGTTACTCTGGGCTGTGGACCCAGCTTGGGGTTGAGACCCCGATTTCTCAGGGAGAATCCCACGCAGCTGAGGTATTCCTCCAGAACCTCAGCCACTGCCTATGGGAACTGGGTGAATCATTTTTGCATCTCTACCTTTCTTAACAGTCTTGATGTGGCTTCTTTTGTAAATCCTTGGTTATAACACTTCTCTGTAGCTAGTTTTCAGTTGGTTATTCAGGTTGATT
The DNA here is from genome assembly GCA_011751065.1 of Lasiurus cinereus. Taxonomy (NCBI): domain Eukaryota; kingdom Metazoa; phylum Chordata; class Mammalia; order Chiroptera; family Vespertilionidae; genus Lasiurus; species Lasiurus cinereus. Next base: position 40,791,559 of record JAAGEH010002534.1, on the reverse strand, counting down.
GTTCTATGATTTAATTGTAATTCCAGTTTGATCCTGGGAGGTGAGGTACCTTCCATCTATTGCATGCCATCTTGGGTTTCCTAGTGTATTTCTCTTTTCTGTTTTTCCTGTGGTTGAATAGTATTTTTTTCTTTTTCTAAAAATATTTATTAAATTACAACCATTTTTAAATTACTTTATTTCAATTAATAATTAAAATGTTTAATGATTTACATTTTCCTATGAATATAATCCTGGCTGCATCTCATTCATAGTTTTTATATGTAGCTATTTTCATTTTTATTATTTTGAAATAATGTATAACTAATTATAATTCCTTCACTCCAGACTATCTTACTGATTTTTCACATCTATCTCAATTACATTATGATCAGAAAATATAATCTGGGTCAATTTGTAATTTTAAGGATTTGTGAATTAGTCCAATATGTCTAGTTATAAGAACAATTAAAAATACTAGGATTTAAAAAGAAGGCATTTTCTCTATTTGATATGAAATTATGAATATTCTAGAGGTCCAGTGCATGAAATTTGTGCATGGGGGTGGGAGGTTCCTCAGCCCAGCCTGCACCCTCTCCAATCCAGGACCCCTTGGAGGAAGTCTGACTGTCAGTTTTGGACATCCCTCTCACAATCCAGGACTGCTGGCTCTTAACTGCTCACCTGCCTGCCCTCCTGATTGCCCCTAACCACTCTGCCTGCCTGCCTGCTTGCCTGATACCCCTAACTGCTCCCCTGCTGGCCTGATCACCCCTAACTGCTCTCCCTTGCCAGCCTACTTGCCCCTGCCTCTGCCTGCCTGTCTGATTGCCTCTAACTGCCCTTCCCTGCCGGCCTGATCTCCCCTAACCACCTCTGCCTTGGATCCTGTCCCCTTGGCTTTGTCCGGAAGGACAGAAGGACAATGGGAATATGTCCAGTCTATCCAATCTAATTAGCATATTACCCTTTTATTAGTATAAATTATATGTGAATTTACCTTGTTGAATATACTATCTTATTAAATATGATATGCAATTTATCTTTGAATTGACCTCATGTAGTAAGTAATATGGTGTACAACATGTAAAAAAAACTTAGTTTACAGTACTACTAATATTATTGGTCTTTTTTGGGTGTATTTTAATTAAAAATAATAATGGGGAGATGAATATATATAGTTCCTAATGTTTCTGTTTCCATGTTAGCTCCATGTCCTCTGTAGTTTAAAGTAGATTAAAAGTATGGAATGAGAAGAAATATTTTGGATGCAAAAAATTTAAGGCTTCTAGGTCAAGTGGTTAACTCAGTGAACTCATTAGAAATTCATACTTCAGAGTGCAAACTTATGTAAGGCAAACTGCTTTATATAGTTAGTATTTATTATTATTAAAATACTAAAAATAAATGATTCTCACTGAATTGTAAGCTTATAAATAAAAATAATTTCTTTTTGGATACGAAAGGTTGTTGTTGTTTTTAAGAGTTTGCGGAATTAGTATTACCATTTATGAAAAAAGTAGCAAATAAACTTAGGAAGATAAGTGTTCACCAGAGGTATGTTGGGTAGGAAGCAATATAACATCTTTTTTTTCTATTCTTAATGAAATCATAATCACATAAAATATATAACCCAACATTATTTGAACTTCTTGGCTTTCACATAAATTTAAGTATATTTACAGATACACGTGGAGGAATCTTGTTAGATAGTTTGCAAAATACATTTCTAGATGCTAGCGTTAGAATGGTAAAATGATAGGCGTATCTAAAAAATATCAAATCTGCACCATTGTACCTGAAAATGCTAGGGTTATTAAATGGATCTAAATGTCATAAATATTTAGAAGCAAATAGAAAATTGCTATTTCCACCCCCCTGACATTTACTCTGAAAGCAGCATAAAAGCATTTTCATTACACCTATGGTACGTTTGCATGGCAAAGGACTGCTCTGATTTAGTGTTGAACTTACTGATGATATTATGCAAATGAAACATAGAATTATAATAGCATCCTTATCTGTTAACCTTGCAACCATTTAAAAATTGTAGCTTGTTGGGTGGTATAGCTTCTTCATAAAAGGAGAGGAAAAGATGCTTTTGTGTTACCAGGGTTTATTTGTTCTACAATTAATCTTTTTTTCTCTTCACAATTGTCAACACCAATTGCCAGGTATAACATAATTAAGAAGAAAACATCTCCCAAACTCCGCAAACCATTCAGGGAGAAATAATGTAATGTCATTGTATATTTATGAATATAACAACATTTATTAGAATTTGTAATCAAATGACCCTGCTCTATTTAAATACAACCTATTTATATATTTCTTCTGGTGAAAATGCATAGGAAGTTAGCTCTTATTAGTTTAAATTTATAAACATTATTAGCAAAACAAAGATATAAAATAAGCTATTCAAGCACTTACCTTATTTTATTTTTAAATTTCATAATTAGCTCCCCAGTTTTCATATGCATATTATTTTTACTCTTGGCACTTTTGCCCTTTTAAACATGTTTTACAAAAAGAGAAACCTTATAAAATAAGGTTATAGCTTGTTAAAATTTACAAAATTTAATTATCTTTATTTATTATCCATGCTTTCTTTAGAGTAGGTAAGAAGCATTTCCAACCCACTTTACATAATCTAGCTAAGGCTTACTGAAGTCTTACAACAGAGTTGGGTGTAGCAATTATTGGAAAATGTCTGTAGATTTTTGAGAAATGCAAGATAATTAAAATTTCAGGTGCCTCTTAGGCTTATTTTAATAGCAGAATTACTTGTAAATAAACTTGATTTTGGCTTCTGAAGTGAAAATTTTCATGGGGAAGTAGGGTTTGCCATTAAGGACAGTTACTGCAGCGGTGCCCTGTTGATCCCAAACTAACAGGTCCCACAGCATATCAGCTAAATCTGCCTCTGCATGTGAGGGCAGCTGCTTGTACTTTGAAGTTCCAGATTCAGTTGTTTAGCAATAGGTGATCTAAGGAGACAGGACTTCTATATAAAACTTATTTATTTACTAGAGGCCCAGTGCACAAAATTTGTGCATGGGGGTGTGTGTCTCTCAGCCCAGCCTACATCCTCTCCAATCTGGGACCCTTAGAGGGTGTCCTTCTCACAATCCAGGACTGCTGGCTCCCGAATGCTTGCCTGCCTGCTTTCCTGATTGTCCCTAAACCCTAAACGCTTCTGCCTGCCAGACTGATCACCCCTAACCACTCCCCTGCTAGCCTGATTGATGCCTAATGGTTCCCCTGGTAGCCTGATTGCCACTAACTGCCCTTCATTGAAGGCCTGGTTACCTCTCACTGTCCTCCCCTGCAAGCCTAGTCATTCCCAACTTCCCTCCTCTGTCAACCTGGTCACCCCTAACTGCCCTCCCCTGCAGGCTTGATTGCCCACAACTGCCCTCCCTTACAGGCCTTGTCCCTTCCAACTGCCCTCCCCTGCTGGCCATCTTGTGGTGTCCATCTTATATCCACATGGGGGCAGCCATCTTGTGTGTTGGAGTGATGGTCAATTTGCATATTACCCTTTTATTAGATAGGATTTTTTATCACAAGGTATATTAGAGTAGACAACATATGAAAATAAATGAGTATTTAAAGAACATAATGTTACATTTTCTTGTTTTAATAAAAAGCAAACTTTCTAATCTTCACTCCACTGGTAACTATACTTCACTCCCCTATACATTTTGGAGGAAATTAAACAGCTTTTCAGCCAATTAATAAGCAGTTATTGAATGTTTACTGTGTGATGAATAACTGTGTTACGGTAACAAAAAAATGAATATATAATATATGATATGGTCCTGCTGGAAAAGGATTGAAAATCTGCTTAAGGAATACAAAACTAATCTATGTGAAATAACTTTGAGATAAGTGATAGTGATAATCTAATTCCTTCAACAAGTATGCACCTGAATTCCTGTGGGAAGTGTGTAATGTCTATAGGTATATAAAGATCACTGAGAAAACCACTAGAACTAGAGGAATAAAGAGTGGGTGGTGGGAATTCTTGGTTTAAATATGGTTGGCAAACCTAGGCTGTTCTATAAAGAAAATCAGAGTCTGAAAATTTAGGGTAGAGTTGTTCAATTGTGAGGTAAAACAAGAACATCCAAAGATATAATAGTGGACCTGGAATCATTTCAGGGATTAAATATTGACCAAGCAATATCTAGTTCAAATTGTGACTTTAGTTTGAATTATTTCAACTGTATTTTACCATAACATTTTGTAAACTACTCAAGAAATAAAAAAGCATTTGAATAGATCATTACATATATGAATATAGACTACATCCAATGATAAAGTCTAGCAAATATTGGGGGTGAATTTCCACAAAATAGCATAGTAATTATTTGTATCTATTCCTCTTTTCAATTCATATCTCTTCTAATATTGAAAAAAACTCATTTAGTAAGCAATTGTTAATACTTCGGCAAGTTATGGATATGTTATAGTTCTCTTTGTCTTGCTCCATCATTCTTTACAATATCTTAAGAGCTTCTTTCATAGCTTCTGAGGTGCAAGGCTCCCTGGTGTTCCTCCCTCCCCTCCTATTGCTCCTCTTTGCTGATTCCTTTCTATCTGACCTGTACATGTCTTAACTCTTGCTCTGGGATCTTTTCTCTTTTCATGCTATACAGAATACCTGAATGATCTCATTTACTCTATGGCTTCAGTAACCACAACATGTCCATCTACCTACCTGGCAGGTCCTCTACTGACAAACAGTTCCTTGAAACTGTTTACCTTCCAGCTATCACTTTGTCCAAACCACCATCATCTCTTGTTGGTCTTCATGTTTCTTTAAAAGTCATCAAATTCTATTCATACAGTGTAATCAGAAGGATTTTTCAGCAATGTAGTTGTTTATGGCAGGGTTAAATTTTCACAATGTGCAACAGTTCAAATGTAACTTGATTTTCCTATAACTAGACTTAATTCCTACCTCTTAGTGCTCATTTCTATTTTCTAACATTATGTTATTTTTAATGAATCTTAATTAAACTCACTGACTTTAAATTTTCTTGGTGTCTTCTGAGTAAACTTAACCATTTTAGGTTTCTAATTTTCCTCTCTTTCCCCCTCTTTATTTTATACTCTTTTATTCCAGATCTAAGTTGGGATTGGGGGTGGGAGATATTTGCAGCTTCACAGCCTTAATGAAGATAGGCCATCTGCTCTGAAACTATTCTTGGCTTTTCATTAGCATCTGTTGAGAGTAACTGTACTGTCTAGTCTTGTCACTGGCATTTACTACATCTCCCAATGTCCTTCCTTACTCCTTGGTTCTGGGTTTTCACTCATTCAGGCACTTCTTCTGCTCTCTCAGGGACATGGAATGATTTGGATACTTGCCAGTGTAGTCCTAAACAAGAGGAGTAGACTATGTAACCTTTCTATATGTGCATGGAGCAAAAAGTTCTCTCTCTATACCTGAAGTTAAAAAAAGTCACTGAGTTACAATTCTTCCAGATAAGCTAATAACTGATTCTGACAGTCTTTTTAGGTTCATTAAAATATTGGTACACTGAAGAGAAAGTGAAGTAATTGGACTTTCTAGAAAAAATTTAGCTGTTATGAGGCCTATTCAAAGTCCTTGACAAAGAAATCTTGAGAGACAAGAAAAAAGCTGGAGGCATAACACTTCCTGATTTCAAGCTATATTATAGTAATCAAAAACAATATGGTACTGGTATAAAAATAGACACATATACCAATGGAACAAAACAGAGATTAACCTAAGCATAGCATGTCTGAATAACTACTTTTCAACAAGGGCACCATGAATATGTAATGGGAAAAGGATAATCTCTTCAATAAATGGTGCTAGAAAAATTGAATAACCACATGCAAAAGAATGAAATTGGGCTCATATTAATTACACTATACACAAAAGTGAACTCAAAATCGATTCAGCACTAAAACATAAGACCTGAAACCATAACAATCATAGAAGAAAACAGAGAAATTCTCTTTGACATTGAAATGGCAATGATTTTTATATATGACTCAAAAGCTAAGGCAACACACGCAAAAATCAACAAGTAGGACTATATCAAACTAAAGAGCTTCTGCACACTAGATAAAACAATCAACAACATTAAAAAGTAACCTACTGAATGGGAGAAAATGTTGTAAGCCATATGTCAGATAAAGGTAAATATCCAAAATATATAAGGAACTTGAACAATTCAATAGCAGAAAACAACCTGATTTAAAATTGTCAAATGACTCAACTCAGACAAATAGCCATCATTATATGAAAAGACTCAATATCACTTATCATTAGGGGAATTATATCAAAATCACAATGAATCACCTCATATCTGTTAGCATCTATTATCAAAAAGATGAGAAAAAAAATGCTTGTGAGATGTGGAGAAAAGGCAACTCTTGTACACTGTTGGAAGGAATGTAAATTGGGGCAGCCAATAACCATGTGGAGGTTTCTCAGGAAACAAAATTAGAGCTATCAGAAATCCCTCTTCTGGGTATATATCTAAAGGAAAGAAAAGCATACTTGTATTTTCATTTTAATTGCAACATTATTTATAGTAGTCAAAATATGGAAATAACATCAGTGTCCGTCAACAAATGAACACACACACACACACACACACACACACACACACACACACATACGCGCGCACAATGAAATATTATTTAGTCATGAGGAAGAAGGGTGAACCTGGAGGACATTATGGTAAGTGAGATAAGCCAGACACAGAAAGAAAACAACTACATGATCTCACTTATATGTAGCATCAACAAAAGTCAAATACGTAGAAGCAGAGGACAATAGTGGTTACAAGGGCAGACAGGTAGTGAGACAGTGGAGGGCCTCCAAGAAAGAGAGGGAGAATGAGTGAGGGAGGATAAATGTCCATTTTCTCAGGGAGAGGGCAGAGCCACAGAGACTGCCCCTGGGGGAGGTGATAAGGCTGCAGACAGTATTTGCAGCACATGTGGACCTTCTAGAATTCCAGACTCGCCAGTTACCAGGTGCCCTTTGCATGAATGGGGAAGTAGAGCCTCTCAGCTTGAAGGGATCATCAGGCCAGCCAACAAATCGGAGTCCCAACAGTGACTGTGTGGGCAAAAGTCTAGTCACCACAAGCTCAACCTGATCTTCAACCTGGAGGGAGGGGGCAGAGTATAAGGCAGAAAGGCCTTTGCACATCTTTGGGGAGCAGGCAGCCTGATAATCACTGATCTGAATTCTCATCCATTTTAGTAGAAAGGGAGCAGAATGTGACTTAGGTTGATGAGAAGAAAATTGAATAATGCATCTAAGTTTGTATACCTGCAGAGATTGGCATTTTCACACCCTCCTCAAAGTGGCAGACACTGGCAGGAGGAACAGATACATTTTACTTGTATCTGTTATCAAGCCTGTACGCTGCCCAGTCCCCCCAACTCCATCCCCTTTTATTCCCTCTGGTGTCACCTGCCACGTTCTAGTTAAAGTGTATATAAAGGGGAAAAATAAAGCACAAGAAAGAGGAGGAGAACGAAGCAAGAGAAAGAACATTCTCCTGATTAGAAGCAGAATGAAAAGGTTCTCCCCAAGACTGGTTGAATACAGTCACCTCAAATCTGCCATCAAATAAATATGGGAAACTCAAAAGCAAGCTAAGGACAGTATCTGGCATTGCCTTTTCTTCAGAGAGATCTAGCTACTGATTTTTACCTGAGAGGTACTGCTGAGGAGAGACTCGTATATTAATTGGCTTATGAGGATAGACACCCAGATAAAGAGGCTTCAGTTGCTGTGACAAAATCATTTCATTCAGTTTTTTCTGCAGAATGAAATATTCTTCAGATAACTTTGATATCTAAAAAGAAGGCCATGTGTCAGATTAAATCAAGGAAAAGAATTCAGAGAGCTCATAGGTACACTGTGGTCTAATAAATTCCTGGTCAGTGGTCCCTGGGCCTATCATGAACATCTTCTTAAGGACCCACCCTGACCCTGTAACAAGGGCTGATGAAGACCTCACTTGACAGATCCCCACTCCCTGTGCTACCTTCCTATTTCACATTTTCCATTCAAAACTGCCAATCATGTCATGCCACACCAAGTGTTCTGTCCTGGGGTTCCTAAGACCGGGCTTCTGTCCTTACCATTCTATTGGGACTGACTGTGTGCTTGAACTGGAGGAACGCCCCTGCTGACTGACTGACCTCCTTTCCTTTACATCTCCTCAGCCTGACTTCAGGGTCATTGTCTCCTGACTCCTCTCCTCTCGCTCAGGCCCCTCTGCCTCCATCTCTCATGTGAACATGGCTGTCATGTGAGGTTGAATGTGGGGTCCTGCTTTTCTGCTTCTAGCTCTGTCTCTGTGGAGCACCCCAGGGCATATCAGCCTGCGCTTGGTAGATGGCTGGTCATTCTGCATCTCCTCAATGTCTAGGTTGCATAGCAGGTAAGGGTTCTAACCTCGAGTTTGGTCTTTAGTGTGAACAAATTTATGCAGCAAGGGAAAAGAGACTTAAAAAAATAGTTCAGGAGGGGATAGGTAATCAATTGCATATCTCTACCAGCTACAAGTTGGAGATGTCTGGGCCAGACCTCTAACCCTCAGGGGGTGTTCAAGGGCAGTTACTGTGTTTTCTCACGGGCTCAGCCACCGTTAGACAAAAAAGCAGTTTTGGAACTCAGAAGTCTTAGCTGATCCTTCTTTGAATTTAGCTATTACGATACTTCTCCCATGATTTCATACACCAGTGACCACCCTGGTAGTTCAAATTAATTTATAATATGAATTTTATCAGTCATCTAGCTAAACTCCTTCATCTTTAAAAAGAAAATAAAGGTTCTGATACACACGGTGATTTCTGAAGAACAAACATCTAGTGAGAGCAGGGGCTGGATATGGCATTTATGGGAGCAGGTCCCTGTGATAGCTTCAGAGCACTAATTTTTCAAAGTGCCATGTGCACCCTGGAGGAGCCCTGTAGTGGATTGCTCCCTGCTAGAAACAGCTGAGACATGCCCACTAACGGCAGGCCATATTCTCCAAGAGGGAGTTTTTCTTAGTGATTTTTCCTTAAGGTTCCTCACTGTCATGATCTAACATGTAAACTTACAGCTGCAGTGCATGTGTGCCTGGATACCTGATTATATCTTCTCAAAATCTGAGGCCAAAAGCATAGGCTTTAAAAATTTTAGGAAACACTTTTTTTTACTAAAAATAACAAACAAAAAACCCATACTGAAAGATCTCAGATATATAGAAACATGCATGGACAAATGCCAGAATTTTTAAATTGTATAAACCAATGACTAAACTAGTCTTTCTACCCAAGATTTCTATCATATTTTATACTATTTTATTATAACTAATTGATTCAAAAGTTATGGCGATTTAAATAGCATAACCCTTGGATATTTTATTAAAAGGCTTTGCAGTCTCATAAAAATAGATGAAACAATATGTCAGTTATTAATGAGCTATGTGTTTAATTCAGTTCTTGTGTAGTTCCCAGAGATGTATGCTAGTAAATAAATCTGCTTATTTACATACCTGTTTTGAAAACATTGCAAAATCACATGCTTCTTTTTCTGACATTGCTTTTGAGTCTTTATCACTCCTCATGTTGATATTATAGGATTCCTCATGTTTTGTGGAGTAGGAAAACAAATTGTGAGTATTTCTTGCTACTTCTGTCATTGTTGGAACAATATTTTGATTTTTAAAAGAAGACCTCCTGTCCTTCCTTAACTGCTGCCTTCTCCTGTAACCCCGGTATTTGCTTTGAATGAATATTGCTGCTTTATCCTCTTCGTCCTGGGCTTGTGTTAGTGGTTCAATTTGACTCTCTTTGGCCATCTCATGCCTCAGGTGGCTTTTCTGTGGGCTGCATGTGGGTGCATTTTGGGTGACCACAGATGTCTTCTTTTCTTTTTCCTTACTGTCTGCATTTTGATAAACTGTACTCTGGCTAAGACTTGGTTGCAAAGGTTGTTTAAAAGAAAGTGCCTTAGTTTCATTCTCAGCTAACCAAAGTCCTGGGTAACTTGGCCTTTCTGAGATGGTCTTCCTTTCTAGGTATCCTGCTTTTAAGTTTTCAGAATTCCTTTCCTCTGTGTAGCTCTGGCAGTAATTCTGGATCACAGTACTCTCCTTCTCCTCTTTGCTTATTTTATGGTTCTCTTCTAGGTCCTTCATATACTTCTGTCTGGTGCTTACTTCTGTCCAAGGGTCCCCCACCAGATAAAATTCTTGCTTAGCCTCTTCCCCATACACATTATTCATTTTTTTCTGAGTATGATATCCTCTGTTGTTACTTTCGACAGCATTAGTGGCTTCCTCTTCAGCTTTGAAAGTAGAAGTCTTGTTATTTGGAGCTGGACTGATTCTTTCATTAGTAGGGGCTGCATTTTCTGTCTGTTTCTTCACAAAAAGTTCCCTGTTGTAAAACATATTGCATCTGAATACATGATACTAAACTAGAGCTTATTACTGCTTTTGTCAACAGTGACATGCTACATAATGGAAGAAGATCAGAAGTGACAAAAGAACCTCAAAATAAAAACTTTGTGAAGTCACATTAATCAAGTGGTTTCCAAAATGCTCGCTTTAATGATAACTTTAATGGCTACTCAAACAATCATAAAACCAGTTTAAACTTAGAGTGAGAAACATCCTAGGCTATTTTCACTTTATGAGGATAGCATCAAAATCTTAGAAAATTAATCAAATATGGCTTTTTCAAACAAAAATACCTATAGTGAGGAGATGTTGAGAAAAATATATCTAGATTTGAGACCAGTAAGCAGGGCATGTATGTTCTCTAGTCTGATGTGCTGATTTTAAATAAGATTTAAGTCTACTGATCATAGGAAACACCATTGAAATGGAAGGAAAAGCAATGTCCATGAGACAGCTCATCTTAGCTAATAAAGAGGAAATATGCTAATATGCCATCACAAAGATGGTGGCACCCACAGCCAATAAGGAGGGCATATGCTAATTGACTGCCCTGCCCTCAAAGACGGTGGCAACCACAGCCACAAGATGGAGGCGCCCAGACCCCTTAGCCCCCAGCCACCCAGGGCTGGCCCAAGGCAAAGGCAAGCCTCGATGGTGGCTGCCCAGCCGCCCAGGGTTGCCTGAGGCTCAGGTAACCAGGGTTGGCCAAAGCTTGTGCTACCAGCAATGGCAGCAGCAGAGGTGAGATGGGGCACTGCCTTCCCCTGATCGCTGGGTCACCTCCCGCCCCTGAGGGCTCCTGGCCTGTGAGAGGGGGCAGGCCAGGTTGAAGGACCCCCTCCAGTGCATGAATTTTCATGCACCAAGCCTCTAGTAAACATATAATATGGAAGCCAACGTTTTACACTTACTACTTTACCTTCCAAAACTTGAATATAAGATTGTCTCCACAACTCCTTTTTGTGTGTGATGGCAAAACCTTCACAAGATCAATGTGAGCATGAAAAAACAAACAAACAAACAAACAAACAAAACACCCTGGCTGGGTAGCTCAGTTTGTTGGAGCATCCTCTCATACACCAAAAGGGTTAAAAAGTTTCTGCACAGCAATGGAAAGGCAACCTGCCAAATGGGAGAAAATGTTTTCAAAGTATATATATGATAAGGGGTTAATTCCCACAATATATAAAGAACTCATTACAACTCAATAGCAAAATAACTCCAAACAATATAATTAAATATGGCCAAAAAACTGATTAGATATTTTTTTCAAAGAAGACATACAAATGGTCAACAGGTATATGAAAAGGTGCTCAACTTCATTAATCAGGAAAATACAAATCAAAACCACAATGAGATACCAGCTCACACCAGTTAGAATGCTAGTATCAGACAGACAAGAGATTTCTTTTCCACAACTCTACGAGCAATTTGAGGATAAGGATTTTGTGTCATTTATTTATGTGTCCCCACTGCTTAGCATAAAGCCAACTGTATACAGTGGTACCTCGAGATATGAGTGCCCTAACATACGAGATTTTTGAGATACGAGCCATCAAGTGAGCGATTTTTGCTTTGAAATACGAACATTTGAGATAGGAGTAATCCCGCGGATAGGCCAGCTAGCTGCACACGACCCACCAGTTTACCACAACTTGAGCGTATCATAGTTTCCCACACCTCAAGGTTACGGAACAAATTAAACTCGTATCTCGAGGTACCACTGTATGAAGGTTCAGGTGGGAAAAAGGGCTAAGGTGCTATGCATTGTAGATTAGATTATGATTTAGAAGCTAATGCCCTGTTCGTTATTATGGCCATGAAAATGAACGAGAGGGCCCAAGAACAATATTTAGAGATGGGGAAGAATCGATTTAAGTATGGGGAGAGGAGAAGAATTAGCAAAGGAAACTCAGAATTAGAAGCAGAAACACAGAGAGCAGTGTGGCAGAAGCCCAGGAAGAAAAAAATTTGAGAAAGAAAGTACGATCATCACTGTGAAATGCCAACAAACTCCCTGGAAGGATAAAAAACTTGAAAGTGGGCACGAGTGTTTGCTGATATTTATGCATCATTATTAGGACCTGCTGGGTAAAAGAAAGACTGTGACTTTACTTGGTAATTTTATAGATTTGAAAACTCTATAATGTCGAAGTGGTATATAAATGACATTATTATACCTTTTATTTTCAAAGTTTTTCTTGTAGTCAAATTCCTGATCGTGAGTTTGAATGGTTGTTACTGCTGTGTTTTTGGTGTTAGCGATTTCTTTTCTTTGCTTCCTGACTAGAAGTCCTCTTGCAGCTGAAACATATAAGGCCCAGAGTAGTGTTAATCCTAATAAATAAAAGACCATTATTTGAGTAGAACAAATACTTTTTTTGGCCATCGATGTCAAAGAGGAAAATGAAATTAAAGGCTCCAAATAGATTCATAAAAAGACTGTCGTGCTACAGTGGGAAGGCAGGGGAGGTTGTGGGGGAGGGGCCTGTAGGAGATCAATCGAAGGACTTGTATGCATGGATGTAGGAATAGCAAGTGGATACAGGGCAATGGGGGGGGGGAGACAGATGAGGGCGTGTACTAGAGGGTGGGGAGGAGAATAGGGAAAAAAATAAATAAATAAAAAAAATGATCAATGAAATTAAAAAAATAAAAATAAAAGTGGATACAAAAAAATATGGGACTCATTAACAAGACTCTTCTAGATGACAAGTTTTAGTATGAAAATAAAGTACCTTTTGTATTAAGTAGAGAACTAAGATGACACTGAAATTATAAAAATTAGTGAAATTAATAAAAAAGACAAAGTGTACTCATTTGCTTAAAATTTGCTAATAATTACTTTCCTTTTACCAATATTTATGCCATGTTAACCTATTCACGAGACAAAGACCCTATTATCTAAATATATGTTTTGGATCTTTTGGCCAATTATCCTTAAAGCCAGATATTTTTCAGACATCAGATATAAACATGTCTTTTTTTTTTTTTAAGAAAGGTAATTAAGAACAAGTAACATATATTTTGTACATTCCCCAAATCAGGGCAGCATTCCATAACTGAACACTATTTTTAAGTGGCCTGGTATGAATAAAGGACTGTAAAAATTAGGTCATATTTTATTTCAAATGAATTATGAAAAACATTTTTTATCATTTTATAAATTTTGGAATTGTGGAAAAAAAATTAGATCCCAAACTATCGAGTTTGCATTTTGATGTCCCAGTGGAAAGTTAAGGGCTTAAAATTCCAAGAGATGACAAGGAGCCTTTGTGGTCCAGCACTAGGTTGGAGCACACATTTCCTAAAAGGGAGTTAGCTATTCTGCCCATCAGGTCAGTGTTCTTCAGAACACAGGTTGCAAATCAATAGTGGAATCTAAAATGGATTTAGTGGGCTATAAATCTAGCATCTAAATATGAAATAAAACAGAATAGAAAATGTCAGAGTGCACTGCTTGCAGTATGTGTATGCCTCAGATTACAGAGTAAAATATGTTTTTTACTATGGATGTCTAATCAAAATTTTTTGAAAAATACTGTATTACGCCATAATAGGTTCTAAGTTTAGTTTCTTACGGATGAATGGAAAGCAAAATCCAAAGTCTATAAATATATTTTAAAAAATTTTTGAAATATGGTTCTAAATATTATTTTCCTACAGTTAATGAAAAGAAATGAAAGCCATTTAAAATGAGATTTAATTAAGTTGTCAAAAATTATGGCAAGTGTAACCTTTGGAATAAAGTTAGAGAAATCTTATCAACCAATGGATTATAAGAATATGATACTTGAGATCTCTAATTAAGTCAATCACTTGCTATGTCTTGCACAATAGGTCAAATGTTTCATTACTACCTGACAGAAAATTTAATGATTACATTATTTAAAACAAAACATTTATTCAAATATTAAAAGTGCCAATCTAAAAACAATCTGATTTAGATTCAGAATAGGGAAAGTATCAGGGTAAGAGAGTCTGGAATTAAACATGAAAGCTACATATGAATTGGAAGTTTGTATATAAAATTTTGTTTTATGCCCATACCTAAATATAACATTCTATTTTGTGAGAAGGTCTTAGTGATTACCTGACTGGATTATTATAGCGCTCTCTTTTCTTTTCTCTTGTATTTTTTGGTACCTTCTTGAACCCAAGAATCCTCTGACACAGGCTTGAATCAAAATAAGTTTGTCAATGGCTTCCTTTCGCATTAAATTTAACTGTTCCACATGATAATATTTAAGAAACACCTTAAAAGAATTAAAATAAAATACAAATAAAACTCAGATACACAGATGTGAAACAGTCATGTGATATGCTTTGAAAAACAGATTAAATTTTAAATTGTTTTAGATTTTGGAGAACACCACCTTATGTTTCTTTAGCCTGAATGTTGCTCTAACATTAGGTATTTATATGCTAGAAGGAAATCTCTATTTGAGAAGAAATGCACTTTGAAAATCATAATGTTTATTTGCAACAGGAAACTAATTCGTGTTGGTGGAGCCAATACAAGTGGAGGATATTGAGCTCTTGTATCAAAAGTTTTAGCATCATACACTCTGAGCAAAGATGACTTTCCTGATTTTACTTATTTTATTTTTTTTTTGAAAAAGGCAATTATATTTCCCAAATATAAAAATATCACAAATCTATTTGTAGGACAGAAAGCAATTATCTCATTTATCAAAAGCTTATTGAGACCTATCTGTACTTAAATGCTGGGGATACAAAGGTGAATCAGGAAGTACACTGTCTTTCAGGGGCTCTGATGTCAGCGAAGACAGGATTGACAACTTTCTCACTAGACCTAAAGGCCACCAGGGAGAAGGGAGAGCTGACTTTTGATCATTTAAAAATAATAATGAATTCCAGCAACAGAGGAATCTGAGGGCCTGGAGATGTTCTCACCTAAATGTTTTCAAGTCTCTTCCCTCAATTCCCAAAAATAAGTTGTTTTTTTGTTTGTTTGTTTGTTTACTTTCTTACTTCTTTTAAAGGCAACAGTTTCTAATGAAATTCATCTCAAAGAGAGTTTACTGAATCCACTAGAAAAGTCACTTAATGTCAAATTTAACAGCTGACTCAATTCCCTCAGCATTCCATTATTTGAAAGCTTGGCCCCACAGGCAAATAGTTGAGCATTACACAATTTGATTGAAGTTAGTTTTAATATATGCAGAACTCTGGATGTTAACATATTTAGTCCATTCCACTGTTGACAATTCATTTAAAATTCAATCTGCTTAAAAAGGTCATCATTTTCTTTGAACAGCAGTGTTTTTATATTGAATACTTTTATCCACCTTAATGAGTTGGAAAAGGTGAAGTGGAAAAATATAAATCGCTTTAAAATGCTACTCAAATAGCATACACAACTGGAACTATAAAGGTCCTCACAAGTTAAAACTCCATTTGGAGGTAGGTATGTGTGTCTGACCGTGAGTCATGAGATTTCAGCCTGAAAAAAACTCATCTTTGTGAGCATCCAAAAGGGTGTGAATAAAATACACACTTTGTTAGTGCTCAGAATTTCCCCTTACTAAATACTAAAGTAAATATAGATTATGAATATGTAGGACTCAGTCTATGATAAATATTGAAACAAATTCCTTAAGTTGTTACTTCTCATCTAAACTATGAAAATTCTCTCCCACTCCTCTCACAACTAATACAAATTCCTTTTGCAGTGTGGAAGTTTGTTTCAGTTTGCATCTGTGGTGTGGCTGACAGTGGTTATTCTTCTGTTTTTAAAATTTAAATTCTTTATTGTTGAAAGTATTACATATGTCTCCCTTTCCCCTCCCCCACTGACCTCTCCCTGGGAGCTCCCACCCCCTCAACCCTCAACCCCCTACTATCTGTGTCCATTGGTTATGTTTATATGCATGCATACAAGTCATTTGGTTGATATTCCTCCATCCCCCTACCTTCCCTTTGAGGTTTGACGATCTGTTCCATCTGTTCGATGTTTCTATGTCTCTGGAGTGGCCACTTCTTTTCTTTAGCTTGACTCTTTTCTCTACCCTCCCCCAATGGTACATTTAGTATGCCCTTAAGACCTGCTATCCTGTTTATCTCCTTATATGGGTCTTGTAATGCTCTGAGGATATCTGCAAAGCCCAAAGTATCCTTTCTTCAAACAGCCACCTATCTTACTTTCATATTTAACATTGATTATGATTGTTTCACTTCATTCTTTAAAGGACTAAATAAGCTAAGACTTCATAGGCTCTCAAATGTAATACATGAGCATACATAGTAATATGGGTGAATATTTCACTCTGGATAAATTTCAAATTTGTAATAGAAGATTTGAGATTTAAGGAAAAAAGAAAAATGCTACTTAGAACATTATGATGCTTTACAGCTTCTTGACTATATTTGGTGGTGATAAAATTGAAAAT
Source organism: Lasiurus cinereus (assembly GCA_011751065.1). Taxonomy (NCBI): domain Eukaryota; kingdom Metazoa; phylum Chordata; class Mammalia; order Chiroptera; family Vespertilionidae; genus Lasiurus; species Lasiurus cinereus. The sequence continues at coordinate 40,774,710 of JAAGEH010002534.1, read as the reverse complement.
ATATGCATTTGTTTTCAACACTATTGGAAGTATACTCACTATAAATTTCATCCTCTTTTTAGATACATCTTCAAGATAAATTTTTCTTGAATTTCTTAAAAGAAAACTTTATGACAGCAAAATATTTAATTTTCCTGAAGAAAACCTTTATAAATGTATCAGTTTACTTCTATATTAAAGCTAAAATTCTGTAACATAAAAAGCTTAACATTTTCAGTCAATAACTCTCAGTAGATCCAATATAATTATTAACTTTTGTCTTGAACATTACATGAAAACCTTACTTTTGTTTTTCCAAGAGCCCAGTTATCAAGACCAGCTTTTTCCAAAATTGCTGCGCAGGTGTCAGGGCACACGGGAGGCTCCTCACTCCACTTGTAGCAGAGAACTTGGTACCTGGGGTGGGAGGTCAGGCAGTTAGTGTTTCACAAAGGCCCAGCATCTCAGAGCCTGGCGGACATTGGACAGCTCTGAGCAGTGAGGGAAGAGAATCCCAATTTAATGAAGGGCGGCCTAGGCATTCTCAGAACAGCTCTGGAGTAGACTGAATTCCAGGCTGACACAAATCTGGTCCAATCAATCTATTTGTATAAATTTGAGCAATGTTTTTTTTTTTCAGTTTAGTGATTGTTTTTTAATACTTAACACTGAAATCCCCAACAAAAACTCTACTGGAACAAAATAAACGAACAAAATAGAAACAGACTCATAGAAATGGAGAACAAAGACTGACCACTGTCAGAGGGAAAGGGAGTTGTGGGGCTGGATGAAAAAAGTAAAAGGATTAAGAAAAACAAACAAACTCACAAACACAGAGAACAGTAAGGTAGGATGTCCTAAATGGACAGTCAGACATCCCTCTCACTATTCAGGACTGCTGCCTCCCAACTGCTCACCTGCCTGCCTTCCTGATTGCCCCTAATCGCTTCTGCCTGCCAGGCTGATATCCCCTAACCACTCCCCTGCCAGCCTGATTGATACCTAACTACTCCCCTGCCAGCCTGTTTGCCCCTAACTGCCCTCCCCTGCAGACTTGGTCACCTGTAATTACCCTCCCTGAAGGCCTGGTCACCCATAACTGTCCTATCCTGCAGGCCTGATCCCCCCAACTATTCTCCCCTGCAGGCCTGGTCACCCCTAACTGCCTTCCTCTGCAGGCCTGATTGCCCCCAACTGTCCTCTCTTGCAGGCCTGGTCTCTCCCAATTGCCTTCCCCTGCTGGCCATTTTGTGGTGGCCATCTTGTTCCCACATGGGGGCAGCCATCTTTGATGACATGGGAGAAGCCATCTTGTGTGTTGGATTTATGGTCAATTTGCATATTACTTTTTTATTAGATAGGATAGATGCCTAGTACATAGGTGGAAGCCAGCTGGTTGGCCCTGAGGGTGTCCTGGGTCAGGGTGAGGGCTCCCTTGGGGTGTAGGGCGGACTGGGTAAGGGGCCTTGGTGGTTTGCAGGCTGGCCATGCCCCCTGGTAATCCAAGCAGAGGCCCTGTATCTGGGATTTATTTATCTTCTATAATTGAAACTTTGTAGCTTTGAGTGGAGCCAAGCCTCCTACTTGCTCCATGGCTGCAGCCATTTTTGTTGGGATTTATTTATTTTCTACAATTAAGACTTTGTAGCCTTGAGTGAAGGCCTAGGCCAGCCAGAGTGCTCCGAAAGCTTGGCTTCCTCCATTACCGAGGAAACCCAAGCCTCCTGCTTGCTCCATGGCCACAGGAATCTTGATTGGGTTAATTTGCATGCTTGTTCCTGATTGGCTGGTGGGCATGGCTTGTGGGTATTAGGGAGTTACAGTCAATTTGCATATTACTCTTTTATTAGATAGGATTGTATTAATGTTATTTATATTAATATTTAAGCAAGTTTAAGATTTACTCTTCACCTAAAGATGAAAATAATGATTAAGGTCAAATTTTAATTAAATTTCAAAGTCCTTTGCAATAAGTACTTTTGAGTTACCTGCTTTCATGTACAGAATGGAGACTTTACCTAATGGCCAATAAAAAAATTACAATATCTTTTATTTCTTAGTTTTAGATGTGAAATGTGAGAAATAAAGTCAATGATTAGGTACTGGCTATACTTCTGAACTCTAAAACTTGAAGTTTTAAAGTCTATCTTAAGCTATTATAAGGAATTTGCAAAATGAAAATACCATATTTATGTAATTTTGTACTCCATTATAACAAATGGTAGAGTTTTCTTTATTTAAGGTGCTCTAATTTAATACCTTTGCTTTGAAAATTGAAATTTCAAGTTTAATGGCTAAAACGAATCACTGAATTGATACATATAAAAACATGAGCATTTAGCTCTGGCCGGGTGGCTCAATTGGTTGAAGTGTCATCCCATACATCAAAAGGTTGCAGGCTTGACTCCATATAGGGCACACACATACGTTGCAGGTTCCATCCCCAGGTGGGGGCATATATTAGACCCTACCTATCACTTCAATGTTTCTCTCACTAAAAATAAAAATAAAAATAAATAAAAATAAATAAATGAAAATATATCCTTGGGTGAGGACTTAATAAAATAAGCTTTTAAAATATTATATATATACAAAATACTGAATCTATATCACCAGTAATGTGTTACTTAATAAAATATATTTAATCTATAGTTTAGTTCATTTTACATTAATCTCAGAAAGGACTCCTTATACTTATGTGTCCTAAATCACCTTTAGAGATACTACCTCATTTTCCCTTATAACAATTCTATCAGACAGTCATGCCAAATTATTAGATGAGGAAAGTGAGGTTTCATAGAGGCCAGGGTTTCTCAACCATTACTTACTTTGTAAGGTGGATAATTATTTGTTGGGTGTTGTCCTGTGCATTTTCAGATGTTCAGCAGGATTCCTGGCCCCTACCCACTAGATGCCAGCAGCCATCCTCCCATCCCACCAGTTGTGACAACCCAAAATGTCTCCAGACATTAACAAATGTCCTTTGAGGGCAAAATTTCTCCTCACTGAGAATCACTAGTATAGGCCATGGTCACACAGAAAGGGGCAGAGCTCGGACAGTACCGGATAGAAGCTCAGGCCTGTCACTCATGCTGCTATGCCAAGCACCCTGTGCTGCCACAAAGGACTCCCAGTTGACAAGAGAAACTTCCAGCTCCAGTTCAGAGTTACCTTCTTTTCAATACATAATCCTTAGCATGAACAAAATACTTCCTTCCTACAATGCCTAAGTAATTGTTTCTTATCATGTCCTGTATTTCTTCCAAAGTATTTTGATATAAACTGCACATGGAAATTAAAAAGAAATCCACATACCGCTTTATAAAGTTAGCAAAAAGTATCCGATGTGAATATCCTAGCCTTCGAATTCTTGCTGTTTCCAGAATTCCTGTGTAGCGGAGCTGTAGCAGAACTTTCTCTTTGTTGTATTTTCTTGCCTGACGTTCATTGTTTGGTTTGATGCAACGAACAAAATGGGGTTGGCCCACCACCATTTTAGATAACAAATCCATCAGGGAATACTGTATATTCAACAAAAATAAATTTCCAAGTGTACAATGCAAAAACTTATAAGCCTGTAATTCTTATTATTCTAAGAAAAATATAAAAAACTGAATGTAAACATGCTTGTACTAATTCACAGTAAATGGAGGGAAAGCTGTATTAATGAGAATTTTATATATAGCATTTAAAAAAAGACAGATTTACTCAGAAAAATGCAGAGGCAATAACTAGGAACTAAGCTATTAAAAGGTTGCCTATAAATTCTAAAGACAACTTTAATTAATATATAAACTTAGTTTTCATAGTTTGTAAATAATTATATCCTCTCAGGGAAGCTTGCCAAATTACAATATTTAGGAACATGATTTAACTTCCTGCTTATGTTGCTAATTTCCTTATCTTTCTTTATAGAAAGAATAAAAGTAAACACTTTAATTCCTATCAGAATCATCTCCTAATCTAAAAAAGGACTGAGAAGTTAATGCAATTTAATATATAGGACATAGTTACATCTTTTTGTTGTTATTGTTAACCCTCACCTGAGGATTTTTTTTTTCCATTGATTTTCAGAGAGTGGGGAAGGGAGGAGGAGAGACAGAGCGAGAGAGAAACATCATGTGAGACAGGATTGGTTGTCCCCCCTCACGCACTGCAACTGGAGTTTGGATCACACTTGCTACTAAGGTAGGTGCCCTTGACCAGAATTGAATCTGTGGCCCTCTAGTCTACGGGCTGATGTTCTAACCTTTGAGCAAAACATCTGAGCTAGGACATAGTTAGTACACTAAGCAAATTCATTTAAGTACTCTATATGCTCTAGTTTGATAATTTTCTTATTTTAGAATTTTAAAATCACACAGATGGGAAAACTGTTATGTAGCAATACCTAATTAAAACAGCGGTCAATACTCTTGCTAAGTATAATGAACTAGGAGCCAATTAACTAAGTATATAACATATTAGAATAATCATGGGAAGCCAAAACTGGTTTGGCTCAGTGGATAGAGCGTCGGCCTGTGGACTGAAGGGCCCCAGGTTCGAGTCTGGTCAAGGGCACGTGCCTTGGTTGCAGCACATCCCCAGTGTGGGGTGTGCAGGAGGCAGCTGATCGATGTCTCTCTCTTTCATCAATGTTTCTAACTCTCTCTCCCTCTCCTTTCCTCTCTGTAAAAAATCAATTAAAATATATATTTTTTTAAAAAAGAATAATCATGGGTAAATTAAAAGTGGAATCCCAAAAAACTAGTATTTTAGAGACCAGGTTTACAATTTGTTGGCCAGGTAATGAATATGTGGACATCCACAGCTGTTCACAGCTGGATCTCTCTTAGTGCTAGAATTGCAAAAGCCTACAGTTGCAAAGCCAGAGCAAATTGAATGTTGGAACTGGGGAACTGACACAGCACTGGATTCACATGGCTTCCTCCTGGGCACTGAGATTCAGATGTGATCTCAAACAGCTGGGTGTGCTATATTGGAGTCCTTTTCATTACATTTATCAGCGAGTTATCTTCCTTTAGTCATGCAAACATCTGCCAGGAAGCAGAGATACTAAGATGATACATGTGTCTGTTGGCAAGCTGAGCAAGAGCTCACCGCCATTGGCATCAGTTTTCTTTAGGGAGCAAGGCAGAATGTCACTCTAGATCCATTTTTCTCTGCAGAATGAAAAATAACTTCAAAAACACATTGCAGAATACATGAAATTATCTTCTATCACTTTTCACTTCAGCCTGAAGAATAACATGATATTATGATCTAATGGTGTAGGCATACACACAGTATTTGATGCTAACAATAGTAGTATGGTAATGGTTTGGATAGGTCGCTTAAAAATAAAAAAAAAGAATCTGGCTGTAAATATTCTCAGTGAGTTAGCTGCGCTGCAGTCTTGATGTAAGTAAGCTAAATGTATTAGCAGCAAATGTGAGATAGTAAGCATCTAAATGTAGTAGGTGCTACTCAAAGATGATTAAGCACACACGGTCTACTTTAAGTGGAGGACTGGAAACATTTAATAAAACTACCCAGGTATTTTTAAAAAGTATTTTATGATTCTGTTAGAGAGATGGGTTTATTTACTGAGCACTTATAGTAAATTTAACCCAATGTCCTCCTCCACATTAAATTAAACTATTAAAAATTTAGGTGGTATTCTCTTCCTTTTCACTGACTGGTTAATATGATTTTATCAGAAGAGATAAATAAGAACTGGAACCAATAATGAGACCAGGGTTATCTAAAGCTCTCCAGTGCTTCTTTTCCCCTGTCTCCTCTACTGTCCAAAAAGGAAAGGTCACCTTGAACCTAAGCTGAGGTCACAGTGAGTCACTCCCATGGCATGTCCTTCTGCTTCCCTCATGTCTCTTCTCCTTGTCCCATTCCTACACCAGTTCTATTTTTCTTTTGAGGTTTTCAGCTTTTCTGTGTGCAGCAAGATATGGAATGGGAGGGGATGCTCAACACCTTGTCCCATCTGTCTATTCAGGAGAAGGAAGAGGCACTGATAGTTACCATAGCACCAAATTAAAAGCATTTTTAAGTTTTACTGGTATACTGATGGAAATTCACTTGGTTCTATGGACAAATTTTAACCCAGGTATAGACCTCCATTAAGACGGACCTTGTATACATTAAGTTTACAGATTTGTTACAGTATACTCTACCATAGTTTATATCTAAAAAAGAATAATTAAAATAAAGTAAAAATCCCTTTTTGGCTAATAGCACTCTATGTTATTTGCTTTTGACATGTCACTATCATTTAAAAATACATGACACCCCTAATCACAACATATCATAATTTAATATCTTACCCTAAAATATGATGCAACTGTTTGTGTTCTCATGTTGGTCGTCTCTCTTGCATGACATGTGGTTTCTCCAGTTTCACCCTAAGACCGAGGGAGACAGTGATGCATTAGTACTGATTGTGCTTTCGGATCTACAAGGAGCATGGAAAATTCTTTTTCAGGTTATCATAGTCTATGAATTCAAATACCTAAAACAACAAAATGCCACCGATCATTTTACTTTACGGTAACTGTTTACCATTAAGGTAATTGTTTAAAGTCTCATTGAAATTTGCATTTTGGTCATGCATAGAATGTGAATATCTCTGACCTTAGCTAATGAACTTTTAATTGACTTTAGTGTATGTAACATTAAAACTACCTATACATGAAGAGTTAAGAACATATCAGAATTGTATGATTATTTTAGTGAATAGTGAAAATATGAACATAACATAAATATCTGTTTAAGCAGAAAGGAAAATCAAAGGAAGAAAACAAAGAAAAAGACTACATGGTACCTCGAGATACAAGTGCCCTAACATATGAGATATTTGAGATACGAGCCATCGAGCGAGCGATTTTTGCTTTGAAATACGAACAACATTTGAGATAGGAGTAATCGCGAGGATCAGCCGGCTGCACACGACCCACCAGTTAGTTTACCACGAATCGAGAGTGTCATAGTTTCCCATGCCTCAAGGTTACTGAACGAATTAAACTCGTATCTCGAGGTACCACTGTATATCTTTAGGAGCACACAAATGTTGCCCTTGTAAAGGTTAGATTCTTAGATTCATTCCCATGAAAAATACATTTCCTTACCTTTGTCAGGTTGATTGATTTTTCTGAAGTTCTCATTTGATAGTTTATTATATTTTTAGTTTTTGAATGTGGCAGGTTACCTGTGTGAATTTAGATAAAATTAATATACCTTTTAGAATCCTTAAATGGCTAGAAAATTTCCCTCATTTACTTGAATGTTAAAATAAGCATTGTTGATCCCACAATATTCAGACTTACAAGCTTGGCTAACTATTTATTGAGATACTTTGGGATAAAGTAATATTATGTAAAATATTATGCCAAAATTTCAATTCAGATATAAATAAACCCAGCTTTGAGAATAGAAAGGTAGAAGTAACTGTTAAATTGCCTTTTACTTATTGTTATTTTTAAAGATATTTTTATTGATTCAGAAAGGAAGTGAGAAGGAGAAAAAAACAGAAACATCAATAATGAGAGAGAATTATTGACCGGCTGCCTCCTGAACACAGCACATTGGGGATCGAGCCCGCCACTGGGGCATGTGCCCCTGATCAGGAATTGAATCATGACCTCCTGGTTCACAGATCAACACTCAACCATCCAGTGGTCCTGGCCAGGCTGGATTGCCTTTCAATTGCTATGAAATATGGGATGATTATGATAAGGGAGGCATTAAATCATGTGGATCATTAATTCATGCAAAGTGGTATAGGTGAATCAAGTGTGGCTGATAGCACTGGAAAATTTCAACTTAACATTCAGAAATGTGTGCTTAGTTCTAGGACTATATAAAGGTTCACAACACAAGGTTGTAGAAAATATAGTGGTGTAGTAAAAAAAATAATATCCTACAAAGCCAGGAAGCCCTAGGTTTGATACCAGTTGTGGTACTTAAACTGTGTTACCTGTAGGTTATTCACTTACTAGTAAGTCTCTGAGTTGTAGTTTGGATCCATAACATGGGGTTAATGGTGCCTCCCTCACAGAATTTTGATGAAATGTGATAGTATGTCTGTGACATGGTAGATGCCTGAAAATGTTAGTTCATTCCTTTCCCATCCCATACCAACCACAATAATTCAACCACTCACAATCCAGGAGTTTACCATCCTAATAGTAATATTCAAAATATCTCCAGAATTGAGTATCGTTTTAGAATGAATCATTTCTTGTCACTCTCACTCTCTTAGGTGAAAAGCAGAGGCTACATATTTCTGGCAAATCCTTCACATTCTTTGTGGTTGAAAAAGTGGCTCAGAGAGGAACTCTGCCTGGGGTGTGGCTGGCAGTGCCTCTGCTTTGTTCACACTCTCCCACCCGCTTCCCTCTTTATTCCAGAAAAAGTGCTGAGAAGAGTGCAATGGCTTTCATGCTGTGCTGACACTGCACACGGCACTGTCTGTCACTCTTCAAATGGGAAACTTAATGAACACAGCAAGGTGGACAGAGACAGCAACAGATGACCTCCAGACAAGCATGTCAGGAGTTTCAATCAGTACCAGCATTAGGATTACCAGGGAGTTTTAGAAATAGATTACCAGACTTGGAGATTTCTTAGAAGTGTGATGACTATACAAAGTGCTAGTAGCACATTAATTAGGATAGACCCATTACTTAATAGATATCACTACTTTGTATTACCCAAATAAAAATTAAAAATTGTAAGTTTATCTGAAACTAAAAAACTAGAAGAAATTTAGTATAGGATTAATAATTTCACTTAAACAAAAGTTGTATGCTAGACATCAAATCATTTAACAAAATATAAATGACAGCCTCTTAAAAATTCATCTATGCATATGGATAGGTACTAAAATTAGCATAAATATTAAATTTAGAAACTATATCCAGCTTGCTTTCATAGTTTATCTGATGACAAACCTATGAGAAACCAAACTGGAGATGTGAGCTGCAAGTCCTTAAGCTGCATTCCCTCTAATGAGAGCTGACCTTTTATATATATTTATATTTTTTAATTTCAGAAAGGAAGGGAGAGAAAGAGAGAGAAAGAAACATCAATGATGAGAGATAATCACTGATCAGCTGCCTCCCGCTTGCCCCACACTGAGGATAGAGTTTGCAACCCAGGAAGAGAATAGTGACCTCCTGGTTCATAGTTCAATGCTCAACCATTGAACCACACTGTCTGGGAAGGGCTGACCTCTTTCATATTTGAAGTCATACATGCAAAGGGCCATGGTTATTTTAGAATCTTGGAGACAGCATAAATAGAGAATTGAAGAGCTTGACTTTTCAAGCTTACCTCTCTGGGGTAATACTAACAAAGCTGCTCACCACTTCTAAGCCTCAAGGTCTCATCAGTAAAAGTAGTTCCTTCTCAGAGTGTGGTTATTAGGATAAATAAAAGAACTTGGCACAGTGCCTAGCATAGTGCAATTTTAAAACAAATTTATCTGTTATTGCTGTTGCTGTTATTATTACATGTTTGCACAACTAAGTGTATATAAATCCCATATGCTTTAGATAGTTTTGAGGTTCTGAGTTCCTAAAACACTTTTTGACTATGAAGTTCTCTTAAACTAAAGAACTGTTCTATTGATAGTCAGGAGGCATAACAGAGTATTGAGAACCTGATTGCATGTTTTATAAGGATGAAAAGCATGAAGTCAGATGCCTGGAGGCTATAGGTGGATACAGAAAGAGAAAACAATTGTTAAGATCAAAACTGAAGACTTGCTTCTAGGCAAGATAAAGTAACAGCCTGGAGTAAATGAAACAACTAAAAAACATACAAAATATATGGAACAGTTTTGTTTTTTCCTTTCCCTCTTTTTATTGTGGTAAAATACACATATAATAAAATTTAACATTTTAGGGTGTATAGCTCCATGGTATTAAATACATTCATAATGTTATGCAGCCACCACTGCCATCCATCTCCATAGCACTTCTCATGTCCTAAAATGGAAATGCTATACTTATTAAATACTAACTTCCCATTCTCAAATCCCTTAACTCTGGACAACCATAATTCTGCTTTCTGTTGCTATGAGTTTGACTAACTCATATAAATGAAATCATACAGTATTTGTCTAGGACAGTTGTCGGCAAACTCATTTCATCAACAGAACCAAATATCAACAGTACAATGATTGAAATTTCTTTTGAGAGCCAAGTTTTTTAAACTTAAACTTCTTCTAACTCCACTTCTTCAAACTAGACTCACCCAGGCCATAGTATTTTGTGGTAGAGCCACACTCAAGGGGCCAAAGAGCTGCATGTGCTTGTGAGCCACAGTTTGCCAACCATGGGTCTAGGAGAAACCCTTGCTGTATACATTGTTAATAAAGCAGTACAGAACAATGATCTATGAGAGAGGGGAAATAAATGAAGTGAGTCTTATAATTCCCCCAGTTTTCTCTGTCTGCAGAGATTTTAGGCTGAAATGCAGAGAGGGGAACCCAGGTAAATACTGGGAAAATAATAGATGGAACAAATAAAAAAATAATATAATGGTAAAGTCATCCCAAACATATAATTAATCACATTAAGTGTAAATAGTCTGATCACCACAAATGAAAAGCAGAGATTGTCAGATTGAAATTTAAAAAGCAAGGCTCACCTATGGGCTGTCATTTTAAATATAAACACAAAAATGAGTTGAAATTAAAAGTATAAAAAATGCCATTCAACCACTAATTATAAGAAAGTTGAAGTCTCCGTATCATTATCAGGCAAAGTAGACTTCAGAATAAAGAATATTATCAGGGATAAGAAGAGTTAGCTACACTAATAAAATAGTAAGTTGCAAATTGACCATACCTTTGTGATATCCAACAGCCAATCAGGAGTATGCAAATTAACCTAACAAAGATGGTGGGTTAATTTGTATACACCGGCGCTGAGTGGCAGGGGTGGGGTGGTATGCTTGTGTCATTGCCATGGCAATGATGCAGGAATTCTGCACTGCCCCAGCCACTCTGGGCAGCATGGGGAGGTGAAAAGGTAGCTCTGACTGGAGTGAAAGCGGTGCTGTCAGCCAGTGGAAGGAATCTTCATGCATTGGGACTCTAGTTTAATAATAATAAAAGGGGTCTATTCATCAAGAAAATGGAACAATTCTAAATTTTTATGTCCCCACTAATAGACCTTAAAGAAACATGAAACAGTCCTGGCAGTGACTCAGTTGGAGCATCATTGAGAGGTCACAGGTTGGATCTCCAGTTGGGGTGTGTAACAGACACAACCAATAGATCTCTCTCTCTCTCTCTCTCTCTCTCCATCCCTCCTTTCTCTCTAAAATTAATAAAAACATATTCTCAGGTGAAAAAATACAAAAACTATATAAAGCAAAAACTGATTTTAATGAAAAGAAAATGTGATAAATTGACAATTATAGTTACATATGTCTAAACCCCTCTCTCAGTAATTGATAGAAGCAGTAGAAAACCAGTAAGAATATAGAAGGTTTGACCAATATTATCAAACAAGCTGACCTAATGAACATTTATATAATACTCCACCTAACAACAGTAGAGTACACATTATTTTTTTATGTAGTATTATTATTAGGCTTTTATTACATAGCATTATTATTCTTGTAATTTAACTCTTTAGGTTGAAACTATTCTTTGGGGAAATGAGTTCCATAAGCTATTGCTTCAAAGCCTAATATAGTATTTCCTCATTTTATCTATTTTATTATAGCAAACTTTATGAATAATAAATAATACCTACCTACTCAAATAAATTAAACAACATTGCAGGGCAAAAATTAATACACAAAGATTAATTGGGTTCCTATATAATAGCAACACAACATGAAAAATTACCACTTATAGTAGCTTAAAATGTGATATATTAGCAGATAATTTGACAAAAGATGTATAAGACTTGCATGCTGAAAACTACATAATATTGTTTTAAGAAGTTAAAGAAGACTTACATAAATGAAGAGCTATATTTTACCTCCTGATTGGAATACTCAAGATTTGAAGAACATATGGTTAATGGCAGGGAAGAGTGGGAGGAAGATTACAAAGAATCACAAGAAATATAATTTGGAGGTGATCAATAGGTTCATTATTGATTGTGGTCATGATTTCAGGAATTTATGTATCTCAAAAACACATCAAATTTTACTGTCTAAAATTTTACTGTATATGTCAGATATGCATCAATCCTATCTAATAAAGAAGGAATATGCTAATTAACCCTAATGCTATTGCAAAGATGGCAGCGCCCACAGCCAATAAAGAGGGAATACGCTAATTGATTGCTCCACCCTCAAAGATGGCAGTGCCCACAGCCACAAGATGGTGGTGCCCAGTCACTTCAGCCCCACCTGTCTCTGGAATCCCCCAGTTCCCTCAGTCCTCCAGCCACTCAGGGTCGCCTGAGGCTCAGGTAACCAGGGTCAGCTGAGGCTTGTGATGCTGTCAGTGGCAGCAGCAGAGGTGTGATGGGGCATCACCTTCCCCTGATTGTCAGGTCGCCTTCCACCTCTGAGGGCTCCTGGACTGTGAGAGGGCAGACTGTGCTTAGGGCCCCCCCTTCAGTACATGAATTTTCATGCATCAGGTCTCTGGTTAAACTATAAAAAATGCAGAATAAAATTTCAAACTCTAGTAACGAAAAACAACCCAAACTACATTTTTTTTTTACTTAAAAGCAGATTTAAAAATGTGTATGGTTGAATGGAAAAAGGTCATGTGAGTCTTTAGTCAGTAAGTCAGAGTTCACTAAACCTGTAGATCTCAAAGAACCATCCAGATGCTACTTGCTCGAAAATAGCAGGCAATTTTGAATTCTCTGGAGGTAAGCATATTCTTCTAGTGAGGCACTAGGACACCACCATACTTTCTGGGAGGTGCTTCACTTTCTTTAATGAAAACCTGCCTTCTTTATGTTTTATTATTTTCTTCAGATGATCTAGGCAGGGATATTAATAATTACCTATTTAGTGAGCCAAAAACAAACCAAAGGGTAAAACTGAGGATCATATTCATGAAAATTACAATCAGAAATTATTTGGTCAGGCCTAAAAAACTTTTTCATTTAAAGGTAATTGTCTTATCTTACCTGTTTTTGTCAAAGGGTGGTTAACTAGTTCTCGAATTATATTGTTTTCTGATGACCTCAAGAGTAGCACAATATCAGTTGGAAGAGTATCTCTATTTTTAGCTAAGAACCCACTTGCATTGTAGAGGACCTGTTGATAAAGTATAGTATCATCATCATCATCACAATCAGTGTCACTGCCATCATCATCTTCATCATCATCATCATCATCACCATCAATAGGTATCTTTTGAGAGCTTACTCTGTGCAGAGTGACAGGCATACAAAGATTTATAAAGGTAGTCCCTTACAATTTAGTTGGAAAAACAAACTTCTCCAAGTTTATAATAAATCTTGTCAGAGAAATATTTGTCTCACTGACTTTTTGGGTGTTGAAATGATACAAGAAGTTTGATTCCTCCCATGTGTTATGTTGGAAATTTGGGTATTTCCAAAGGGCTGAGTGTGGCAGGAGGAAGCACACTGGGACCACTCGGCATTCTCATTTCTATTATAATTGATTCACTGTAGTGAATTAGCCATTACAGATTTTTTGTCTCAGTTGTAAGAATGGTCTAAGTCCACTTTGGGGTGAATAATTTTAAGGCTTTTGAAAAATCAAGGTAATCCATGATCTCTGTAGGCTGGTCCAATATGGTTGTTGTCATGGACTGAATTCTGTTCCTCTAAAATTATTATGTTGAATTCTCACCCTCAAATGTGACTGTATTTGGAGAGAGGGTATTTAAGCAGGTAACTAAGGTTAAATGAGGTCATAGGTTGGGGTCCTAATCCCATAGGACTGATGTCCTAAAATAAGGAAAATACACTAGAGATCTGTCTTTCTCCACCCCAACCTGTTCACAGAGAAAAAAAAGATATAAGGGCACAGCAAAAAGGCAGCTATTTGCAAGCCAGGAAGAGGCCTCAACAGACACTAATCCTGCTGGCACTTTGATTTTGGCCTTGTTGTCTCCAGAACTGTGAAAAAATAAATTTCTGTTGTTTTAAGCCATTCTGCCTATGGTATTTTTGGTATGGCAATCCAAGAAGAGTGATATAGTTATTAAAACCTGGGTAAAATGATCATAGGCAATTCTTAATGGTTGTTTTAAACGAGGTTGATTTGAAAAATCAGATGCTAAAAATCATGAGGGGTTATAACTATACTATTTAAGGCAGATTTTTTTTCAATGACAAGTCTGTGGAATATGAAAGTTTGTGGAATATAGTTCTTGTAAACTAGGGTGCCCAGGATTATGAATTACTTTATTTTGTTTATGTATTTTTAATCCATTGCATTCTTTCTTAATTTTAATAACTTCCTAGTCCTCCAATATTTATAACATCATTGTGAGTGAATGGCCTGTTATTCTCTGCAGAAGGGAAGGAAAATGTCCTCCAGGTAATGAGGTTTGCTTTGGTGTGGGAGAGTGTATCTGTTGATGCATAAACATTTCCTCCTCTAACTGTGCACCAGTCCATTAACTAATTCCATCTATCTAGGTTAGCTCAGTTATCTGACCATACCTTTAGCCTGACACCTTCTCCTGTTGGGAGGGAGAAGAGACAAAGTCGGCAGTGAAGAGAGAAGCACTAATGTTTGAAAAAGTCAGTTTATAATAAAGGTTCCAGCTCTCATTAAAAAGGAAAACGTACGTACCTATTGCCAGCCAATTTCACCCAAAACCAGATATCAGGATCAGAAAGATTGACTGTTGATGACTTGTCTCTTTCTTTTCTTTCTTGTTTTCCCTTAGTTTCTTAATAAAAATTCCTCTAGAAAAACTATTACCTTGTGCTGTTGCAATATTTTTAATTTAATTTAATTTAATTTTTTTTTAATCTTTTCAGGCTAGATGCTAGAAGTGGAAGTGGTTGGAGCAAGAATGGTTGGTAAAGAACAGGACAGACTGTAGGAAGTTGCAAAGCAGAGTAAGAGCAGACAGGGGCAGACACAGATGGCTATCTCATTATAACCATCTGTAAATATTTCAGGCCATAATTTTCATGTCTACCTGTATTATTCAACAAAAGACTAAAGAGAAATTCAATAATAATTCCTTAAAGTTCTTACCTTTCCTGCAAAATGGTGAATTCCAAAACTAAGTTCCATTCTTTTGGCTCTCCAGAAGTACTGTGACTTCAGATTATCTTCAAATTTTTCTATAGAAAAAATGGAACACCAATATCAAGTATGTAGCAGATCCTCAAAAAGTGCATATTGACAGAATCACCCCTTTATCCATAAAATGGACAGTGTGCAGTAAAAAAGAAAATGTTACATAGTTAATATGTGCAGATTTGGAATATAATTATAAATGGTATGGCAAAATTCAAGATAATGAATTTTATCATTCCGTTATAATTTATAGC
This sequence comes from Lasiurus cinereus, assembly GCA_011751065.1. NCBI lineage: Eukaryota > Metazoa > Chordata > Mammalia > Chiroptera > Vespertilionidae > Lasiurus > Lasiurus cinereus. The sequence continues at coordinate 40,759,270 of JAAGEH010002534.1, read as the reverse complement.
AGTAGTTCTCAAAACTTATTAAGCAACAAAATCCCCTGGAGGGCCCATTAAAAACTCAGATTGCTAGGTCTTACCCCCAGAATTCCTGACTTAGTATATCTGGAATAGGACCAAGAAATCACAAGTCTAGCACGATCCCAGGTGATGCTAATGTTCCTTGTCTGGGGATCATATTGTGAAAACTGCTGCTACAGAGGAAGGGAATTATTGGAGTCTGACTGAATAAAGGGGTTGGTGAAACACAGTTTAAGCAAAGCCAGGCACCTAGAAATTCAGTGTTTGCTTCTCCTTTCTATTAGTTGCTATGTGCTATTATTGATTGTGTGGAAAACATAACAGGACCATAAAGACAGTTACTTTTCTATAACAATTTTACCAACCTCAGAGAACTTTTTACTACATGTTCTAGAAGAAACATTTTAGCATCAAAATAGAGTGACTGCTTTGCAATCATTTTCCCACAATTTGGGTATTATTTTCTTTTCCGTGAGTATTGTGCAATTAGAGGACAGAATAAACCAATCAGTAAGAAGGAATTAGCACCACTGACTTACAATGGTCAGAAACAGATCAATATATCATCAAAAGTAAGTGAAAGAATATCTGAATTTTTTGCAAGTATTGAGTATACATAATGGTTATCTTCTACCATCAGGGAATAAAGTGTTCCACATTAAAAATTATGTTTTTCAGATAGCTGAAAAAGCTGAAGTTGGTGTTTGTTTGTTTTTAAATTTAAGGAGTAGGGCATTTATTTAACCACTTTTAGATGATAATCTTTTAAATAGAGTATACATCTCTGCCTTATGAATGAGAAAAAATGTTTAATATTTTTGATAACTTGGGATTATTATAAACACAATGTACTATAATTTATTAAGGTATTTGAGTCTAGTTGCATCTCATAGATAAATGACTAGAACATCACAGATGAATTTATTTTCTCCCCATTAGCTAACTCATTTCAAATTCTAGAACTATCCTGTTGCCTTGCCCTCCAATTTCTAATTTTGGGCTGGATAATTTCTAAGGTCATTTCTAACATAAGATCCTATGGTTGGGGGGCTACCATTAAAGTTAGGAGAAGTCCAATGTCTAAATTTGTTTAATTTTTCATGAAATATTTCACCCTATTAACAACACTCACTGGTCCAGTTATTAAATCCAAAGCCTCTTTAAAATCCAATATGCAGGCTTTGTGATAGCTGTTTTCTCCCAAGTAAGTAAAAATCTATTAAAATTGTTTTATTTCAATCTTCACCTGAGGATATGTTTAGAGAGAGGAAGGGAGAGTGAGGGAAACACTGATAAGCTCCGCCCCCATGCACCCCAACAGGGGATGGAATACGCAACGCAGATATGTGCCCTGAATGGGAATTAAACTTGTAAACTCTAACAAACTATGCCACCCAGCCAGGGCTAAAAATTTGTTTTTCAATCACTCGGAATTAGATGTCTGTATCAGAAAAGGTAGACATACTCACCTATAAGAGTCTGGTCAGTGGCCTTGGGAAATCTACTTTCTTCATCAAGTAGGGATAGTAAACCCATTGGCTTCTTCAGAAACATATCTAGGATGGGCTGGTTATCTTCATATTCAATAACTCTGGCATCAACATCCTCATTTACATATTCATTCTGTAATAGGACATGATACATATTAAAAAATACACTTTAAAATTTATGAATAATATGTAGCATTACAGTAATGACCTAATGTCCCACTTTACACATATTATAATAAATCACTCCCTCTGACCTTGACCTTAAACTGAGGGTGTCACCGTATTTTTCTCTCCCCAGAAACACTAGATTATTAAAGTCAGCACTGATTCTTATTCAGGGTAGTTAATGAAAAGTTTCTAGTCTCTAGACCAGAATTACAGACAACTTAAGATTTCAAAATATATTATTAATAGGCAATAACAAAATTATGTTCAATAGTTTATAGAATATTAATTACGTCTATTTTAGGATTACACTTCCCTCAATGTAAGCCTTTTATCTAGTTCCAGATGTGAATGTCTCACAAATATTTATATAATAACTAGAGGCCTGGTGCATGAAATTTGTGCACCGGGGGATGGGGGGGAATCCCCTCAGCTTAGCCTGCACCCTCTCCAATCCTGGAGCCCTTGGGGGATGTCCAACTTCCTGTTTAGGCCCAATCCTGGGCATCAGGCCTAAACCGGCAGTCAGACATCCCTCTCACAATCAGGGACCACTGGCTCCTAACTTCTCACTGCCTGCCTGCCTGATTGCCCCTAACTGCTCCAACTGTTGGCCTGGTCACTCCAAACTGTGCCCCCTGTTGGCTTAGTCACCCTCAAATCCCCCCCTGCCCGCTCTTGCTGGCCTGATTGCCCCTACCTGTCCCCCTACCCCACAGAGCCTGCTGCTTGGTCATTCTGTCACTCCTCACTAACCCCTCTGTCAGCCTGGTCATCCCATACAGCCTGCTGCTCAGTCGTATGCTCACCCCTCACTAATGCCCCTGCTGGCCTTGTCACCCTATACAGACTGTTTGGAAGTTCTTTCGGTTGCAATGATCACTTAGACTTTTATATATATAGATGTTTCAGTTATTGTTAGCAAAGTGGACAGCTGTGAGTTACAGGAACAACTGATGGATTTAGAGCCAAGAACAAACAGGTTCATGTCTGGGGTCTGCCACTTAACTAGCATGTAATCCTTTGGAGTTTTCATCCTCTGTAAATTTCCACTTTCTCATGTACTCACAATCTTCATCTAGCAAAAATAAAAATATCTGGCACATTAATAATAATTTGTTGTTGAGTATATAAGATTCATAAAGTAAAGAATAAGAAACAATTACTGTACAATCATGGTTCCAGAACAACAAAGTGATGATCTACTTTCCAAAAGGGACACGGAGAATTGAGCTGCATATGTGTTTCTATGACTTTGCCTTCATATTGTGTCCCTACTTCACAGTCTAGAAAAGAGAGGACACATATGACATCTGAACAATGTCTTGTAGCAGTGCTTATGTGCAGGATACTCACCAGCTCTCAGATGATAAGCAACTCTTACTGGCAAGTGTATCAGATAACCACAGATTCAGAAAGAATCCCTGCTCTACCCACAAGTTAAAATTACAGTCTATTTTTCCTTTATATATTTAACTTTAATTTTGTATATTTTATATTTTTAATTCATTAAACACCTTGTTATAAGGACCTGTGTTGGGTGATAAATAGATGTTCAAAACAAACTCCCCATCCTCAGTGAGTTTAAAATATAACTTGATTGTAAGTTTAGTAAATACATATTCAAAATGCAAGGTAATATGCAACAGATAAAGGCTACATGTACGACAAGAGTTCAGAGAAAGAGAAGTTATTTCTGGCAACTTAATGGAAAAATTTAGTCAACAGCTGGTGGGGCATTTGATAAGCAAAAGTTTTAATCGCTATTTTTGGAGCCTCATAAAATTAAAATCTCAAAGGTGTCACCAGAAAAAAAATATTGATACTATTTTAAAATAAAATCTAATACAGAAAATGAAGCAGAACCCCTGATTAAGAGGTAGACAACCTGAAAGACATTTTGTTTATCCAGTACAAAAAAACATTTTCATTTGAAGGTAATCTTGAAGAAGTATGCAGACCTAGATTTACTTTACTATTAGACACATTATGCTCACAGCATGTTATAGCTTAAATGACAGCTGCAAAGTTCAAAGGTGGTTTTGTATCTTTTATATAGAAAGCACATAAAGTTAAGGTCTAAACAAATGCATTTGTCTTCTCTATTTGCCTGTGTCAAAATCCACTGAATGCTTCCATGTGCACGTCATACAGAGCAGAGATGAGAAGCTTGGAAAACAATAGGCTTCCCTTTAAGATACTTGTTAGTATTACAAACTCCAGGCAAACCAATGGAGGAAAAATGCTGTTACTCAGGATTCATAAAGCACTTTTAGTATCAGATCATGACTAAAACATATTATATATTGTTAGAGCAGTTATAAACTCAAAATGCTTAGTTTAGTTTTTGAGCATATGCAGAGAATTGACACTCATCTACCACTTCAGAAAGTCCTCTGCTTTGCCCTGTACATTAAAAATACATTTTCAGCTCATCAGTGGAATTACTAAGGAAAAGCTGAGCTGTTTAGCATTTATAACCCCTACTCTGTTCAGACAGCCAGAATTCTCTTTTGAAAAAGGTTAGATGAATTACTTTTTAAAGTATGTATCAAGGGGACAAGGAAAATCTTGGATGGTAAGAAATTTCATCCTGAGTTAAATTCTCCTTTGTTTTTCACTGGATTTTGAGTGTGGGTTGTGAAAGGACACATTGGCAAGAAAACCCAGGGAAGGTGCACCCTATAGCTACAGTGCTTAGACAGCAAGCTTAAATACTGAGGATCAATATGTCATCCCATGAGAGATCTGAGGTTACTAAAGTAAGTTCTTAGACTCACACAGCAGTGTGGAAGGGTGGTCACCACAGGCTGAGAGAGGCTGCAAGCTTCCATGATAGGAGTAAAATAAGGGTAGGTTACTAAGCACAGGTAAGTAACACAATAAAGGCTCGATTCTCAGGTCCTCAGAGAGATTCCTCTCATCTCCCAAAGTAATTCAGTAACCTGCTTCCTAAACTGGTCACGGTTTATTCCTCCTCCCTCAACCATGTGCATGTCTCCTATTTTAAAATTGTAGTCCACTTTTTTTTCCAATGAGAATCTTTTATACTTTGAATTAGCCAGCCCTAGCTGGTTTTGTTCAGTGGATAGCCTGTGGACTGAAGGGTTCCAGGTTCAATTATAGTCAAGGGCACATGCCCGGGTTGCAAGCTGGATCCCCCGTGTGGGGTGTGCAGGAAGCAGCCAATTAATGATTCTCTCTCATCATTGATGTTTCTCTCTCTCCTTCTCCCTTCCTTTCTGAAATCAATAAAATACATTAAAAAACAAAAGAATTAGCCAGCTGGACTTAGTTTAGATGACCCTAATTTTGTTGGCAACATCCAAAGCATCAGAATCAGGAGCCAAACATATGCCTTCTTTTCACCATCAGGCCTGATCAGGGTATTAATCTTAAACACATCAATGTCATAGAGCTTCTGTATAGCCTGATTTGTTTTCCTTTTTATTATATTTATTGTGGTGACATTGGTTAACAAAATTATACAAGTTTCAAGTGCACATTCTACAACACTTTATCTGTGTTGTGTGTTCACCACCCCAAGTCAGGTTTCTACCATTTATTCCCTCTATACCTTCTTCCACCTCTTTCCTTCTCCTTTGCCCTGTACATTGAGAACATATTTAGAGCATATCAGTGGAGCTATTAAGGAAATTATATCCATGTCCACGTCCACTGTTGTCCATGTCCATGAGTTTTTCCTCTTTCTTTTTTGTTCAATTCAAAAAAGTTGTCCCAGCGTGTGTGCATGTGTGTGTGTGTGTGTGTGGCTGTGGACATCTTTCAGCACCACTTTCTTTGCCTTCAAAGCCTTTGGTTTAGCTTTGGCTTTGGGAGGGGAGTCTTCTACACTTTTGGTGTGTGGACGAAAGGAGCTGTATGCTGACCTGACAAGCTCAGGAGAGGCCTGTGTGGCAGTCTTGCAAACTCAAGAGACCTAAAATAACCACAAAAGATGGCCTAAAAATTAAATATTTAACTACAAACAGGTTATAGTGGGTAGTCATGTCCTAAGCAGATATTTTCCCTAACAAAGACCAACTTAGATCTTTACTGAGCCCATTTGCCTTTTTGCCTCTAAGATAACGTATCTATGAGATGTGTGGGTAACTTGTAACTTCCTTTTTACCCCCAGACCCTTCAAGGCATAACAAATGGCACCAGGACGTTCCCTCATTGTTATTGTTATCAAGTTAATTGTCAACTGTTAATTATGTTAAAGTATCCTGTATCCATCTCTGTAAAAGAAGTACATGCCCATCATTTCACTTTTAACCCTATCCCAGAGGCTTCCCCTTTTGCTTTATCCCACCTCCTTATCTATCACCAATAAATTTCATATAACTCACCTACCTTCCTTTCCTTTGATTGCACTGTATAAATACAGATACAACCCTCCATTCTCCAGAGCATTATCTCAATTCATTGAGGTTCTGCTTTCTGGCATATGTCAACAGTTTGGCTCAAATAAATTCACAAAAATTCTTTACAAGTCTGAGTTATTTTTTACATTAACAGGTGCGATCTTTGTGGAAAGGCTCCACTTAAAAAAAAATGCTTCTACCCATTTCAAATCATGGGACAAAGAATGAAGGAGATTTATATTAATAGATGGTATTTGGAATTCACTTAGGTGTGTAGCACTGTCTCTATAGATGATTGTAGAAAGTGCCACATACTAAAATTCCTCAAATATTTGAGGAGCACCTACTATGTGTATGTTCAGGAGCAGATGGGGTTAGAAAAGGTAGAACAAAGATGAAAAAGGTTGAGTCCCTGTGTTTAGGGCACAGAAATAGGGCACTATCTGCCTTACCATTCCAACCCAGAAGAAACATCTTTGGATTTCTGTTTTTGATATACTCTCTTTCAGTTGTTCCACCTTATATCCTTTCTGCAATGTGGTCTCTGCTCCCTCCACTGCCACTTATTCAGTGTACTCTTCTCTCCACTTTCCTTCTTTCCTCCGTATGTTGACTCTCCCTGGATTTTCATGTGAAAAGATTGTATCTTTCTCTCTCTTTTTCTCTCTCTCTTCTTTTTACTTCCTTTCTTTTAAATATAAGAAGCATCCTTTTCTTTTGCAACTACAATTACTTTTCTTAGATCTCTAGCTCTTCTGAACTTATTTGTTTGTTCATGGGAAGAACCTGAGTTAGGCATCAGAAGACTTAGATCCTGGTTCTGGCTTTGTTCAACCAGACTGCGACCTCAGGCAAATCACCAGAAGTCCTTGTTATCTGTGAAATGTAAATCATCTATTTATGTTTCTTCTGGTTCTAACATTTCAAAATGCCAAGACTGCCTCAATGTGTTGTGAAACTTAATGAATAAAATATATATTCTGTTGACAGATTTTTTGCAAGGGGAAAAAAGCCACATGAACACATTTATTCTTGAAGTCTATCTTTTAGTAAAAAAATTCCCACTCATCAGCTGCTCCTATGAGTGTATATACTTAAAAAAAATTCCCACACCAGACAGAAACCATTGAGAAGCTACTCACTCATTCTAACCATTGAGAAAAATCCTCATTCTAAGAGAAACATTTTAAAGGTTGAAAATCTAGGATTCAGAGTGCTATTAGTGCTCAAGGTAAACTGAGTATGTTTACTATAGTGAAAAAAACACCTTCTGCCACTTTTTATTTTGAAATAATTTCAAACTGAAAGACAAATTGCAAGAATAGTACCAAAAAACTCCCATGTCCCCTTTAATAAAATTCCCCAATGGCTAATATTTTACTACATTTGCTTTCATTCTTTTTCTCTCTATACATATTATTTTTAGTATTAACAACTTACTGAAGTAACTATTTTAAAAAGCTAAAAATGAAGAAAACAAAGTGACAATATGCATGTTTAAATATCTGAACACTTGCTCCAGAAAATGGCAGCGGAGTAGACGGATGCGTCTGGATCTTTGTAGCTGAGCAGAGGGAGAGAGAGCGGCTGAGAGTTGCATTGGGAGTGTTTGTTAGCAAGCTAGGAGTCAGTTGTCCTCCAGGGGAAGGCGGGGAACTGCTGGAAGGAGCTCTCCCGGCCAGGCAGCCCCACTGCCACGGGGTTTTTGTCGGCCAGAGCCACCAGCGGGAACGCGGAGCCCGAGCCATCTTGCAGTGGGAGGTGGATGTCTGCGGGACCCATCGAGGAGCTAGGGACCCAGGGACCCAGAACCCTGCTCTCCAATCGGCGCAGACACTTGGCGGAATCAGAGATCCACAGAGCACACGGAAAGGTCACATTGCGCCTGACTTACGGGGGAGGTGGATGTCTGCCGAGGTCTGAAAGCTGCGGCTGAGGGAGGCACCCACAGAGCAGCCAGGACCCAGAGCGCGGCTTCCCAGGCGGCACAGATGCGCAGGCGGAGGATTCAGAGATCCACAGGGCGCGCGGAAGAGTCAGATTTCCTCTGGGCCAGGGTGCGGTCTCCTACCCCCGCAGGGCAGAGACACGCACACTGTGGGAGGCGGGCTGCAGGAAAGCTGCATCTGGAGAGGTCTGCAGAGGTGGTCAGGGTGTGATCCCTGAGAGAGGCAAACCCTCTGAGCTGTTGACAGAGGGAAGCTCTGGAAAACGACTCGTTTTTTTTTTGGGGGGGGGCAGAGGGACAGCCTGGGAGTTATTACAGTGTCCCGGCTGCAAAACCCCCACAAACTGGTTTTGAGAACCACAGAGTAGCAGGATCTGAGCACAGCCTAGAGAGGTCCTGTGCTTTGTCTCAGAGATCAATTCCGAAACACTGCCACCCAATGGATGACACACAAATTGACTCTCGCATAACCACAAAAGAATAAAGAGATTAAAACACCAAGAGGGGAACACAGGGAACTGCAATACCTCCCCTACTGGTACACAGAAGTGCCAAGCAGAATAATAGTGGAAGTGAAGGACCATTCTATTTTTCTTCTTTTTTTTAATTTTTCCTTTTTCTTTTTTCTTTTATTTAATTTTTAATTTTTTATTTTTCATTTTCACATATTTTAATTAAAAGAATATTTTTTTCTTTCTGCCTCAATTGATTTTACCTTTATAATTATTACATTTTTGTTTTAAACTAGTATTATTAATTACCACTAGTACTTTACCGTTTTTGGAAAAAAAAAGTGTCATTTTGTTTTCTCTTTATTTTATTTCGGGATTAGAGTTCTACATTCTATTTTCATCTTCCCTTTAGCATGATTTTACTCCAACTCAACTCCACCTTTATGCCAACACTTTCCTCCTAACTTTCCCCATTTTGCTGTCTTGTTTCTCTTTCCCTTTTCCAACTTTAGATTCTCCCTATTTTTCTCTTTACCTGGTTAAAATTTCACCCCATTTATATATCTAATTTCAAATCCCCTACTACAAGTCCACACAAACCTCTCCCCTCTTGTCTTCACTAGCCAAAAAGTTTTTTTCTCTATGTCCTTTTGTTGCTATTTGCCTGAAAAGTGATTATATCGTTTTTTTGAAATTCTTTTGTAGATTATTTTAGTTTATTCTACTTGTTTTATTTTGCTTTTTGCTTGCTCTGTTTTCTACCTCTCTTTTCCCTCACCTCCCATCGATACCAGTTGCTATTTGCAATTTGCCTTAATCTCTAGGTACTGGTTGCTGGCCTTTATTGGGATTAGTGACTGTTCTATTGGAGTTGTCTCCTGACATCTATATTTTGTTCCTCTTTTCTCTCTCATACACTTTCTTTTCTCTCTGACTTTTTTCTCTTCCTCTTTCCTTCTCCTTTTTCTCCTTTTTATTTTCTTATTTTATTTTATTGTTCATTTATTTATCTTTTTTTTTCTCACTCTCCCAATTTGATTTTGGCACTTGTTTCTTTTCTTTTTTCCTCTTCTTCTTTCTCTATTCACCCCTAATTTGTCCTTCATTGGTGGTCACCTTATTTGTGATTGTTAACATCTTGAATACATTTCCACTCAGTGCCTTGTGTGCTGTACCTGGTCGTGTTGTAGTTTGTGCCTTTCAATCAACGTAGGAGAGAGAACTACATAACCAGACACCCAGAGAAGAAAGACCATGGGCAGAAAAAGAAACAGCCCACATAAGACAGAAAGCCAGGTTTCACAAAGAAAAGGAAGTAAACGAAATAGAACCACAAATAAGCCTACCAGAGAAAGAGTTCAGAGAAATTATCATAATGTGGTTGAAAAGAATGGAAGACAAATTTGACAATATGAGTAAGAACCAAGAGGAAATGAAGAAGAACCTAGCCGAGGTGAAGAAGCAGCAAGAAGAAATGCAGAAGAACCTAGAGGAGGTGCAGAATAAACAAGAAGAAATGAAAAATGACATCACTGCTATAAAGAACTCAATAGAAAGCATCAAAAGTAGACTAGAAGAAGCAGAGGACCGCATCAGTGAGCTAGAAGACACGGTAGGAAAAAATACCCCAGTACAGCAGCTTCTAGAAAATAAAGTTAAAAAGCAAGAGGAGAGTCTAAGGGAACTTTGGGATAACATGAAACAAAATAACATCCGCATAATTGGGGTTCCAGAGAGAGTGGAAACTGAACAAGGATTAGAGAACGTGTTTGAAGAAATAATGACAGAAAATTTCCCCAATATAGAAAAGAAAAAACCCACAGAAATCCAAGAAGCTCACAGAGTCCCAAGCAAAATGAACCCCAACAAACCGAAACCAAGGCACATTATATTTAAATTGGCAAACACCGACGACAAAGTAAGAATCTTAAAAGCAGCCAGAGAGAAACAGAAAGTTACCTACAAAGGAACCCCCATAAGACTAGCTACTGACTTCTCAACAGAAACTCATCAGGCCAGAAGAGAATGGAATGAAATATACAAAGTCATGCAAAGGAAGGGTCTGAATCCAAGAATACTGTACCCTGCAAGACTCTCAATCAAAATTGAAGGTGAAATCAAAAGTTTCACAGACAAAAAAGGACTAAGGGAATATATTACCACCAAACCAGCAATGCAAGAAATGTTAAAAGGTCTGCTGTAATAAAAAGAAAGAGGAAGCGAAGAAGGAACTCGGGGGTAAGGACTAAAAATGGCAACAGATAAGTACCTATCAATAATAACTTTAAATGTAAACAGATTAAATGCTCCAATCAAAAGACATAGGGTAACCGATTGGATAAGAAAACATGATCCATATATCTGCTGTCTGCAAGAAACCCACCTTAGGAAAAGAGACGCACACAGATTGAGGGTGAAGGGATGGAACATGGTATTTCAGGCAAATGGAAATGAAAAAAAAGCTTGGGTTGCAATACTTATATCTGACAAATTAGATCTCAAAGTGAAGGACATAACAAGAGATAAAGAAGGCCACTTCATGATACTAAAGGGAACAATCCAACAAGAAGAAATAACTTTGGTAAACATATATGCACCCAATATAGGAGCACCTAAATACATAAAAAAAACTCTTGGAGGATATTAAGGGAGAGATTGACAGCAATACAATCATAGTAGGAGACTTTAATACCCCACTGTCACCATTGCACAAATTCTCTAAACAAAAAATCAGCAAAGAAACATCAATCCTAAATGACTCACTAGACCAGATGGAATTAATTGACATCTTCAGAACATTTCACCCCAAAGCCACAGAATATACATTCTTCTCCAGTGCACATGGGTCATTTTCAAAGATAGATCATATGTTGGGTCATAAGAAAAGTCTCTTCAAATTCAAGAAGATAGAAATCATATCAAGCATTTTCTCAGACCACAGTGGCATAAAACTGGAAATCAACTATAAAAAACAATAGAAATAAATCAAACACATGGAGACTAAACAGCATGCTATTAAACAATGACTGGGTAACCAGAGAGATCAAGGAAGAAATAAAAAACATCATGGCAACAAATGACAATGACAACACAACAATACAAAATTTATGGGACACAGTGAAAGCAGTCTTGAGAGGGCAGTTCATAGCCCTACAAGCCTACTGCAAAAAACAGGAAACAATGGTAATAAATTACCTAAACCTACAACTCAAAGAGCTAGAAGGAGAGCAACAAGAAAAGCCCAGTGTACTCAGAAGGAAGGAAATAGCGAAGATCAGAGTGGAGATAAACAACATGGAGACCAAAGAAACAATTCAAAAAAATCAACAAAACCAAGAGCTGGTTCTTTGAAAGGATAAACAAGATTGATGGACCCCTAGGCAGGCTCACCAAGAAGCAAAGAGAGAAGACCCAAATAAACAAAATCAGAAATGAAAGAGGAGAAATAACAACAGACCCTGTGGAAATACAAAGGATTGTCAAAAAATACTATGAACAATTCTATTCCAACAAATTGGACAACCTGCAAGAAATGGGCATTTTCCTAGAAAAATATAACCTCCCAAAACTCAATGAGGAGGAAGCCAAACATCTCAATAGTCCAATAACTATGGAAGAAATTGAAGCAGTCATCAAAAAGCTTCCAGGAAATAAAAGCCCGGGTCCAGATGGCTACACAGGAGAGTTTTACCAAACATTCAAGGAAGAATTAAAACCTATCCTCCTCAGACTATTCAAAAACATTCAAGAAGAAGGAATACTACCAAACACCTTCTATGAAACCAGCATCACCCTAATACCAAAACCAGATAAAGACAACACAATGAAAGAGAATTATAGGCCAATATCTCTCATGAACATAGATGCCAAAATCCTCAACAAAATTCTAGCAAACCGGATCCAGCAGTACACCAGAAAGATCATACACCATGACCAAGCAGGATTCATCCCAGGAATGCAGGGATGGTTCAATATCCGCAAATCAATAAATGTGATAAATCACATAAACAAATTGAGAGATAAAAATCACATAGTCATATCAATTGATGCAGAAAAAGCATTTGACAAAATCCAACACCCTTTCTTGATAAAAACTCTCCCCAAAGTGGGAATAGAAGGATCATACCTCAACATCATAAAAGCCATATATGATAAACCCACAGCTAACATCATACTCAATGGGCAAAAACTAAAACCATTTCCCCTAAGAACAGGAACAAGACAGGGATGCCCACTCTCACCTCTCCTGTTCGACATAGTACTGGAAGTATTAGCCATTGCAATTAGACTACAAGAAGAAATGAAAGGCATCCAAATTGGAAAAGAAGAAGTAAAGCTGTCCTTATTTGCAGATGACATGATATTGTATATAAAAAACCCAAAGGACTCCATTCCAAAACTAATTGACTTAATTAATGAATTCGGCAATGTAGCAGGATACAAAATTAATGCTAAGAAGTCTGTGGCATTTCTATACACTAACAGTGAAATTATAGAAAGAGAAACTAAAAAAGCAATCCCATTTACCATCGCACCAAAAAAAATTAAGATACCTAGGAATAAACCTAACTAAAGAGGTAAAAGACCTTTATGCAGAAAACTACAGGACACTGAAAAAAGAGATAGAGGAAGATGTTAACAGGTCGAAGAGCATACCATGCTCATGGATTGGGAGAATCAACATCATTAAAATGTCCATACTACCCAAAGCAATCTACAGATTCAACACACTACCCATTAAAATACCAACGACATATTTCACAGACCTACAAAGAATTCTTCATAGATTCATCTGGAACAAAAAAAGACCACGGATAGCTACAGCAATTCTGAGAAAAAAGAATAAAGTAGGTGGGATCTCAATACCAGACTTCAAGCTATACTACAAAGCAACTGTTCTCAAAACAGCCTGGTTCTGGCACAAGAACAGACATATAGATCAATGGAATAGAACAGAGAACCCAGATATCCACCCAAACCACTATGCTCAATTAATATTTGACAAAGGAGGCATGAACATTCAATGGAACCAAGATAGCCTCTTCAATAAATGGTGTTGGGAAAATTGGACAGATACATGCAAAAAATTGAAACTGGACCACCAACTTATACCAAATACAATAATAAACTCAAAATGGATACAGGACTTAAACATTAGAAGGAAAACCATAAAAATACTAGAGGAATCCACAGGCAGCACAATCTCAGATATATGCCGAAAGAACTTCTTCAACTGATACTGCTCCAAAGGCAATGGAAGCTAAAGAAAAAATAAACAAATGGGACTACATCAAAATAAAAAGCTTTTGCACAGCAAAAGAAACCATCAACAAAACAACAGGAAAGATCAATGCATGGGAGAACATATTTGCAAATGTTATCACTGATAAAGGTTTAATCTCTAAAATCTACAGCCAACTTATACAACTTAATAAAAGGAAGATGAAGGATCCAATAAAAAAATGGGCAAGGGACCTAAATAGAACCTTTTCAAAAGACGACAGAAGGAAGGCCTAGAGACACATGAAAACATGTTCAAAGTCATTAATCATCCGAGAGATGCAAATCAAAACGACAATGCGATAACATCTTACACCTGTCAGAATGGCAAACATCAACAAATCAACAAACGACAAGTGTTGGCGAGGATGCGGAGAAAAAGGAACCCTTGTGCACTGTTGGTGGGAATGCAGACTGGTGCAGCCACTGTTTTGAACAGTATGGAGTTTCCTCAAAAAACTAAAAATGGATCTCCCATTTGACCCTGTAATCCCACTCTTAGGAATTTATCCTAAGAAATTACAAACACCAATCAGAAAGGATTTATGCACCCCTATGTTCATAGCAGCACAATTTACAATAGCCACAATTTGGAAACAGCCTAGGTGCCCGTCAGCAGATGAGTGGATCAGAAAACTGTGGTACATCTACACAATGGAATTCTATGCTGCCCTTAAAAAGAAGGAATTCTTACCATTTGCAGCAACCTGGTTGGAATTGGAGAGCCTTATGCTTAGTGAAATAAGCCAGTCAATGAAGAAGAAGCATCACATGATCGCACTCATTGGGGGATAATAAAGAACATTATAAACTGATGAACAAAAGGATAGATACAGAGACAGTAAAGCTTCAAACAGACTGTGAAATTACAGCAGGAAGATTAAAGTTAGGTGAGGTAGATAGGAGATCAATCAAAGGACTTGTATGCATGCATATAAGCATAACCAATGAACATAGACACTGGGGGTTGGGGTATGCCTGGGAGGGAGGGGGGGCAATGTGGAGATATGTATAAAAAATTAATAAAAAATTTTAAAAAAATAAAATAAAATAAAAATTCACATTTTGCAAGAAAAATAATTTGAAGACATTTATAAGGGGTTTATTCTGAATTACCCACACATTTTTTATCTGATGGCTGATTTTTACTTTACAATGTTAATAAAGTTAAAAAATGTAGGGATTATATAATTGAATGCATTTTTATCCTTTGTTATTGCCACGATTTATGTTTAGAGCCTACATTAAAAAATCTCAAAAGCTTTAATCTTCAGGATATGAGCAACTGGAGATGAAAGTCATACACATAATTTTTAGCAAGAAGCCAGAGCATTATTACAGTTATTGTTTCTATTATGAGATGTAAATAGTTTCTTGCATATAAAATCATTTTTGACTTTTAATTGTAAAATCATTTTTTTTAATATATTTTATTGATTTTTTTACAGAGAGGAAGGGAGAGAGATAGAAAGTCAGAAACATCGATGAGAGAGAGACATCGATCAGCCGCCTCCTGCACGCCCCACAGTGGAGATGTGCCTGCAAACAAGGTACATGCCCCCGACCGGAATCGAACCCGGGACCTCTCAGTCCGCAAGCCGACGCTCTATCCACTGAGCCAAACCGGTCTCGGTTGTAAAATCATTTTTGACTTTTTAATTGTAAAGGTACTTATATAAGTGATACATGTAACAACTTATCATCATACAGAAAATATATTTATAGCTCACTTTAGAAATGAGCTCAGTTAGTAGCCAGAAAACTGAGCTGCACTAATGGATAGGAAAACTGGTCCTAGTATAAACAGGCATGTAAGGAAGTAGAGTGAATCTTCAGGGTTATAGAACAATACTTTGTAGTATCATAACAGCCCTAAAAAGCATTGGAATGTGTTCCAATTCAAATCATGCCCAGGGGTGACTAATTAATGGTTTGTGTGCATTCCCCTTGATTTGAAACATAAACTTACAGGAAATAAGTTTCATTTTCTTTTGGTATGTTTATACTATAATGATTATACCATAGTACAAAATTAAAACAAAGGACAAAACCAACCATTACAGCACTAACAGGACTAACTTGAACAGAATGTCAAGATTGTTATCACACTTTTTACTGTTGAGCTCTCTTTTACATGAAGGAAAACTTGAAAATAAAAAAAAAATAAAAAATCCCCCCACCATCTTGGTTGCATAATTACCATGGAGATTCAGTATGAGAGCTGTTGCAGAAAGATGCCTCCTGCATGGAAAATGGGATAACGTGTTTCCTGTTCTTTGAGCTGCTAACTAAAGGTTTTTAAAAAAATATGGAAGTAAACAGTGTGTATCAATAGAACCCTACATAGATGTAATAGGAAATATGAATAATCTATTTGTGGAATGAACAAATTAAAAGAAAAAGATATACTTTATGGTTGCAACTCATTTAGAAGAGTTTGAGTCTGGAATCTTAAAAAGTTATAACTATATGCCTTATCATCAATTTGCAGGGATGGGGAACCTAAGTTATCCTCTAATATTCACACTATTGTCTTCAGATGCAAATAATCCCTTTAAATTTTATTAAATTCAATCTGTGAAAAATGATTCTTCTAGTGCTAAAAAAGTGTGAAAACTTCAAATATTATGAAATATCAAACTCCAAAAAAATTTCAGGATCTATGAGTTTACACAGTAGGAAAATAATTCTACCATAGGCCAGCTATCATAGATATTCCAAATATCTAAATAATAAGAGGAAAAAAGATACAAGTTCTGGATGCTCTTGTTTGGGTGTTAAAATTCCAAAACATGTGATTTATGTACATAGAAAATCTTGTTATTAAATGAAAGGAGGCATAGATGCCATCAAGTTAAAAGTGGGGTTCCCAGATTTAAGACCTTTAAAAGCAATAGTTGGAGGCAAACATTCTAAGAAACATAAAACTATTCACCCAGCAAGCCATAGGTCACTGTCATAAACTCACTAAAAATGTTTTCCTGTAGTCAATTAATTATTGTTTTAATGGAAAGTAAAGGGAAAATGATACTCAAAATGCCTCTGTAACCAATTTTGTTGGAGTGTCCCCATGTATATTGAGTTAAACTGAGCCTAGGAGAAATAAGGAAATGCTTTCAGGAAACCTATATTTGTGTTCTAATGTTGTAGGACTGTCAACAAAGAGAACGTTTGCTAGCTTAAGCAGTCCGGAAGTTGTTTCATCTGGGAAGGTGCTGCCTGAGCAGGGTGCCTTTTGCTCAGATTGGCCAAATTTTTTGTATGTGCATGAAATTGAGAACAGCATGTCCTACTGATGAGCAGCAATGACTTTATTAAATAAAGGAGTTCTGTGTTAGACTGATCGTGTGATTATATTCTACCAAAAAAAAAAAAAAGTGACCATGACTTTAATTAATGACTTGGCTTACTACCTATTTCTCATTTATAGAAATTAGTGTAAGTATGCTCTCTTTATCTCTGACAGCTAATCATACAACTACAGTTAACTTTTTTCAGTTACCTTTTTTGCCTTCACAGGAAGTAACAGTGAAAAAAAAAAAAAACCCACACGTGCACCGACAAATTAAAGTTAAAAGAATTCCTGACTAATCTTGTGTGGAAAAAATCACACATTCATCACATACTCAGCTGCCTGGTCCTTAAGATTATGAAGAAGGGGGTCTTGGGTCACTTCTCTAGGAAATCAATTGAAAGAATTGGGAATGGCCTTAATTCCCCATTGGATCCTAGTTAAAATTTTAAATTGGGGGGCAATTTTGAGTTGTTTTGTATAGAAAACTTCTCAGATACATTTTTTTGAAGGGTTGAGGAGGGCAAAGGGGGATAAATGGTAATGAACGGAGACTTGACTTGGAGTGGTGAACACACAATACAGTGTACAGATTATGTGTTGCAAACTTGATTACCTGAAACCTGTATAATTTGTTAAACAGTATACCCTAATCCTATCTAATAAAGAGGGAATATGCTAGTTGACTCTCACGCCATTGCAAAGTTGGCAATACTCACAGACAATAAAGAGGGAATACGCTAATTGACTGCCCCACCCTCAAAGATGGCAGCACCCACCCACAGCCAATAGGAGAAAATATGCTAATTGACTGCCACAATCAAAGATGGCGGCATCCAGTCCCCTTAGTCTTCCCTGGGCGGCAGGCACATGGCAAGACCGGGCCCACCCCAGGCGCCTGCCTCCAGAGTCCCCCAGTCCTCTCGCCCCCCGCCCCCCAACCACTCAGGGCTGGCCCAAGGTACAAGTAAGCCTCCGTTCTCAGCTGTCCAGCCACCCAGGGCTGCCCAAGGCTCAGGTAACCAAAGCCAGCCAAAGCTTGCGCTGTCAGCAGTGGCAGCAGCAGAGGTGTGATGGGGGCATTGACTTTCCTTGATTACCAGGTCACCTCCCACCCCTGAGGGCTCCTGGACTGTGAGAGGGGGCAGGCTGAACTGAGGCCAAAAGAGAATAACAGAAGTCTATCAACACAAGCTCTTAATAATCATACGGGAAATACATGGAGATAAATCTTGTCTCCTGAAGCAGGTAATCCCATATATATATATTTTTTACTTGTTTCAATCTCTGGTTAGAAAGAATTCTGTGAACAGTGTGAAGCATTAAAGCAAGATGAACTTAATTTAATAAATATTTGTTGAGTACTTCCTTCCTATATGTCAGATATAACTCTTTGGAGGGAAGAGTTCCCTAAATTTCATTTAGGCCAGAAATTCTGAACATTGGAATACACTGGGAACCTTAAAAACCAGTGGTGCCTGGTCTCAGCACAAGAGATCTAATTTAATTGGTCTAGGACAGGGTCTGGGACCTGGAATTCTACAAAATTCCTCAAGTGACTCTACTATGCAGCCAGGGTTTAGAATCATTGGTATAGGATGGTGCAGAAAGAGTAAAGGAAGGACCATCAAAAAGGAAAATAGAAAGATGGTGTTAGTAATGCTAAAGGAGGGGTTTTCCAAAAATAGGGATCTGTCAATAGGGTGAAAATTACAGAAAGACTAATAATGTGTGGAGTAAAATGTTTCTGGTACTATTGACAGAGGAGATTAGGAAGGGCCATTCCGATTCAATGGGGGCGGTCAAGTTAGATACTATGGGTTCAATGTACCAGGTGGGGAAGAAATCAATACAATGCAATGAGTATTGAATATGTTTTCAAAGAGCTCATCTGTGAAGGAAAGAGAGAGAGAGAGCCTGGAGATAAGAGCTGAGTAAACACAGATTAAAAAGTATAAGTATGTTCTTTTTTATTTTTTCTTTGCTTAAGAAACGTTAAGATCTAAATATTTTCTTTTGTGACCAATGTTTTCAAAATGAAATTTCAAAGTTAATGCTCAATAAGCCTAAATATTTTAAATTAAAAGAGGTTCAAGTACCTCTAATTTATCTCAAATTTAAATAAAAACTTCAGTTGTAATTAGTAAATACAACTTTCACACTATTTTAAAAGAGACAAATGACATACTGAATATGACTATTTCTTTTAGACTTGATAAAATATTTAAAATAGTCTTAACACTATAGTTTTGCCAAATGCAATTCAAGTAAGTCTCTGATTTTTCTCTAAGGAAGAATATTTTTGAAGCTGAATCATGAATTACACATTGTACACTGACAAAATTACTGTTTCATGGCATTTGCATCAAATCATTATCTTGTGTTCTGTTGCCTAGTTACTGGAATTCTGAAATTTAATG
Organism: Lasiurus cinereus; assembly: GCA_011751065.1. NCBI lineage: Eukaryota > Metazoa > Chordata > Mammalia > Chiroptera > Vespertilionidae > Lasiurus > Lasiurus cinereus. The sequence goes on along the minus strand of JAAGEH010002534.1, from coordinate 40,739,841 downwards.
CATTTTAGATGGATATTTAAGTTTCAAACAGAATTTCATACAGAAAGGGAAACAGTTAGGTACTTCTATTTAAATTACCAAAGGAAACATTTTGTCAAGGGCTCAGGCTTGCTAAGTTTTGGAGAAGGGTGCACTGATTTTTGATGGAGGACATTCAACATCGAATATCATATGTACTAGTTTTTTGGCTTGTATTTGTTTTTCCTATGGGAATGAAGTGCGAAAATATTATCTTTGTCTTTATTAAATGTTTAAGGCTTTAAATCTATGATTTAGGTCATGCTTCATTAGTATAAGTCTTCATATAACACACATGCATGCATCTTTATTGACTTACCTGTTCCCAAGCAAACACGTGTTGATTAAAATAATACTGAATTTGTTCATTTGCAATGTTAATGCAAAGCTGCTCAAAGGAATTTTTTTTGAAATTTTCAAAGCCAAATATATCCAGTATGCCAATGCTCAGTTCATCACCATTCCCACTGGAAAATTAGAGACATTATTTTGATTTCTTATTTACTTTTTTAAGAGGTACTATAAATCAGGTTATCTCAGAGTATGTTTTTGTGATTTATCTAAAAACTTACCAGCATACACACTTAAAGTGAAAATATTAATTGAAAAGGTTTCCCTCCATAGAACTATGCAAGATAAAATAGGTAGCATCAATTTTAATATGAAAATGGTCAATATTTTTCTTGTACTACAGAAACCACTGATATACTATCTTTATATTTAAACAAAAGAAACATTATTCCTATGGATTTATAAGCACAAGATCACAGCGCTGAGCATGTCATCTTTCATAGAGAAAATATGACTAGCGTTAGAACATAGGAAAAATAAACACAAATTCTATGAAAGAGCATACTTAGTCTTTAATTTTAGGGCAACAATTAAAACATCTTGCTAAAAATATATCAATTATTTTAAAGAATTAATGTATTGTAGGTTTATTCACTCCTAATTTTAAAATATGCAACAAATGATAATCCAAAGGTGTAAATATATATGGATTTATTTTATAATTAAATGTTTCAAAATACAATTAAATACTATCTTGCAATTACACATTACAAATGCATTTTCTCCAGCTCTTCCATAATGGCTATCTCTGCTTACTAAAGTTAGATACTTGGCCAAAAGTCTACTCTTCTCCCTAGAAATACATACATTTCCAAGTTATTTTCATGCGAATTTAAAAAGGAAAGAACAAACATTACTCCTATGTTCACCATTTAAATAACCTAGGTTACTCTTAATGTTGAGTGAGGCAGGGATTTGGAAATGACAGTCAGCAACTGCATGCTGTGAACTGGGGGATAGACTCTCTATATTGGGAGGAATAAACTGCATTTAGAATGTAGACTTATAGAACATTCTGAATATGTGATAGGATGGACAAAATGAAAACTACTGAATATTTCTCATAGTTCCTAGAAGTACAGTGAGTATACTGTTATGTGGTTACTAGACGCCTGATGCATGAAATTTGTGCACTGAGCTGGGGGGAGTGTCCCTCAGCCCAGCCTGCACCATCTCCAATCTGGGACATCTCTCTCATAATCCAGGACTGCTGGCTCCCAACCGATCACCTGCCTGGCTGCCTGATTCCCCTAATTGCTTCTGCCTGTCAGCACCTCTGAAACACTCCCCTGCCAGCCTGATCAACACCTAACTGCTCCCCTGCCGACCTGATTGCCCCCAACTGCCTTTCCCTGCCCACCCGGTCACCGCCAACTGCCCTCTCTAGCTGACCTGGTCTCCCCCAATTGCCCTTCCTTGCCAGCCTGGTCACCCTAACTGCCCTCTCCTGCCTGCCTAATTGCTGTTAACTGCCCACCTCTGCAGGCCTGGTCCCCCCCAACTGCCCTCGCCTGCCAGAGTGGTCATCCCTAACTGCCCTACCCTGCTGGTCTGTTCACCCACAACTGTCCTCCCCTGCTGGCCATCTGTGTTGGCCATCTTGTGACCACATGGGGGTGGCCATCTTGTGCAATGGCATGATGGTCAATATGCATATTACCTCTTTATTATATAGGATATGAGGCAAAATGTATAGTTAAAATTTATACTGGTTTAGTCAAAATTATTCTTTTGCCATCTCTGTTCCACAGGATTTCACTGAGCTAAGTAACTATCATGTATAATAATATATACAGTGGTACATTGAGATACAAATTTAATTTGTTCTGTAATCTTGAGGTGTGGGAAACTATGAGACGCTCGAGTCGCGGTAAACTGGTGGGTTGTGTGCAGCCGGCTGATCCGCGAGATTACTCCTATCTCAAATGTTGCTCATATTTCAAAGCAAAAAATCACTCGCTCGATGGCTTGTATCTCAAAAATCTCGTATGTTAGGGCACTCATATCTCAAGGTACCACTGTATTATATCCAGTTAGACAGCACACAGTTTAGCAGGGAAGTAAAAAAGCAATTTGAAGATAATTTGGACTGGATCATATTATGGTGCAATGCGTATTTTAGTGGCAAAATAACAATAAATTGCATCCTGAAATGTATATTAAATGGCCTTTTATATTTAACTAGAGGCCCGATGCACAAAATGCGTGCAAGAAAAGGCCTTCTTTCCTCTGGGTGCCAGCCCACTCTTCCCTTTGGCACATGCCTGGGCTTCCCTCCAGCTGCCAGCAGGTACCTGGGACCTGGGCTTCCCTTGCAGCCCTGGCTTCATCCAGAAGGTAGTCTGGTCTAATTAATCATAATATGCTAATCAGACCAGGAGACCTTTCAGGAGACCTTCTGGATATCCTATTAGACAAAGCCATGGTGGCAGGGCTGAGGCAGAGGCAGTTAGTAGTGATCAGGCCAGGAGGGGAGGTCAGTTAGGGGTGATCAGGCTGGTGGGAGGGGGGGAGGCAGTTGGGGGCAAGCAGGCCAGCAAGGGGGGGCATTTGGGGGCAATCAGGCTAACAAAGGGGGATACTTGGGAGAGAGAAGACCAGCAGGGAAAGAGCAGTTGGGGGTGAGCAGGCCAGTAGGCAGAATGGTTAGGGGCGATCAGGCAGGCAAGCAGGTGAGTGGTTAGGAGCCAGCAATCCTGGATTGTGAGAAAGATGTCCAACTGCTGGTTTAGGCAAGATCCTGTGGGACTAGGCCTAAACTGGCAGTTGGACATCCCCCGAGGGATCCCAGATTACAAAGGGTGCAGGCCAAGCTGATGGATAACCCCCACCCATGCATGAATTTTGTGCACCAAGCCACTAGTTATACATAAGCAAGTGTGAATGAAGTGATCTTAAGGCAGGCATTCATGTTCATTATTCATTTTCAAATTTCTAAAGGTTGTAGAATTTATGGCGGAACAAAACTTTAGATGTAAGTGAAAGATATTATACACAATCCCTGCACATAGAAAGCACACAATGATGGCTACAGTTACCTTTAGTTAAGATAAGGCACCAGGCAGGGTGTAGACTATGATCACATAACATTGTTTATATCCTGAATATACCATTTACCAGTTATTTAGAGCATTTATGAGCCAATTCCATTGACAGTCATAACACCTACCTCTCCAGGTTTACAGTGAAAGTTAAAATATGAAATAAAGTTTTTGTTTCATTTCAAGGTTTAATTTAGAACCTCAAAACAAAAACAAAAATGTGCTGAATTGACATTTTATACAAGTATAAAATGGCATGCACTTCACAGTATATGTGTAGTACACCTTCTAATTACAACTTCTACTTACAAGATATAAATTAATAGTAAGATGTCACATTAAAAATTCACTTCCTGCCCTAGCTGGTTTGGCTCAGTGGATAGAGCATTGGTCTGCAGACTGAAGAGTCCCAGGTTCAATTACAGTCAAGGGCATATGCCCGGATTATGGGCTCAATCCCCAGTGGAAGGCATGTAGGAGGCAGCTAATCAATGATTCTCTCTCATTATTGATGTTTCTCTCTCTCTCTTTCTCTCTCCTTTCATCTCTGAAATCAATAAAAATAAATTTTAAAAAATTCACTTTCTATTATGTTTACTCATATTACTGGCACAATGAATTGGTACTAGTAGGAAATAAAGTGTATCTATTGAAATATGATGTTAATAAATTAAATGATACTGACTAGAAACATCTTCAAAGGAACTCTGATTTAAATCAATAAATAACAACATAAATTTACATCACCTGACATTTGGAAAAAAAATGTGCCCCCCCCCCCAATTTTTACCTTGGTGATGTATCATGCTTCAACAAGCTGTTAATGCGATTAACTATCCAACTAAAGAGACGGCCATATAAAGTTTTAGCCATAGCATCTCTGACATCAGTAGCTTTTTCTACTGTGTTGGGTCGTATAATGGTTTCTCCTCTAGTGACTACACAGTGGGAGGTGAGGGCTTCTTGCAGCTCATCTGCCTGAATGCAAAGCAAAGAAGCAGCTAAAAAATAAACAGATGTGTGATTAGAAGAAATTATGGCCATGAAGAAACTTCCCAAAGAAAGAAAATGTTTTAATTCATCCTCTTGATCTGATATGAAATATGCAAAGATTTTAGAATCCTATGTAATAAAAGGCTAATATGCAAATAGACCAAAGGCAGAACAACCAAACAAATAGTCACTATAATGTGTGCTGACTACCAGGGGGCGTGGGTGGAATATGGCAGGCACTGCCACGGTGGGATGGTGGAGCAGGTGAATGGGGGCACCAGACCAAAGTGAGGCACCAGTCTCTGTCATTAGGGTGAGCCTCTGATGGTTACTGAAAATTCTTTGCTTCCATGCAAGTCAGTCCCACAGCTGCATACTACAGTTCCTTCCAAGGGGCATGAATTCATGCACTCAGCCCCTAGTGTAAAAATAAGTTATGGTCTCTTATTGATCATTTTTCTGTATTTCTTTTGATTGGTCAAATGTGAGTGGTTGTTTATAAGATGCCAAACATAATTTAACTGAATTATGTTTAATAATTTAAAAACATTATTAATAGACTTGGTATAAATTTAAATACCACTATTATATAAAAATTTTCAAAAATTAATTGGAAGGTTACCTAGACTTCAGGGCTATCCCCAAACAAATGTATTTTATGTACCTTCTGCAATATACAACCCAAAGAACGTATGCCTATCATCACATTCATATACCTTCTTTCATACTACCATTCAGTTACATATTTCAATTATTAAATATTTTTAAAACTTGATGCCTAAACAAACATTTATTATCACAGGGAGTTTAAAATTAATAATACTTAACATCAGTGAACAAAACTCAGTTTTTAAAAATAAAAATCTTGCCCTGGCCAGGTGGCTCAGTTGGTTGGGGCATCATCTCATACACCAAAAGATTGTGGATTTGACTCTTAGGGCACAAAGCTAGGCTGCAGGTTCAATCTCAAGTAGTGGGGGTATACAGGAGGCAACAGGTGGATGTTTCTGTCTCATATATGGCTCTCTCTCTTTTTCTCTCTCTTCTTCTCTCTCTAAAATCAATAAATATATCCTCAAATGAGGATATATTTAAATAAATAAGTAAATAAACAATTAAATAAATAAATTGAAAATAACTCAAACTATTACATGATAGATAGGCTAAGTTTTCAAATCAGTTTTTCTTTTAAAATATTTTGAACATAGTGAATTTACTTTGAGCATTTGGATCAAGGTATTCCTTTGTTTTGTGGCAAAGATTGCTGGTCCTTATTTAAATAAAATATTTTTTTTCACATTAACATCCTACATTTCTTTCCTTCTAGGCATTTTCTTGCCATTATTCTGCATGTACATTTTATCTTAATGTAGTATCTTAAGCCCTTTTTATTTTGTTGAATATTGCTTCTAATTATAATTTAAATTGTTGCACAATATTCTGGTATCATAATATAGCAATCATTCTTAAATTGTTGGATTTTTATATTGCTTCCATGTGTTCATAATTGTGAAGAATGATGGGACAAATATTTTGGGCATGAATCTGTGTTCTTGTTTTGTATTATTTTCTTAGCATAGATTTTCTAAATTCAGCATTTGGTTCAAAGTATATAAACATATTCAAACTTTTGATACATACTATTTAACCACTCTTCACACACTCTGAAGCAATTATACTCCTATCAGCCAAATTAAAAAACAAAAAACAAAAACGATTTCAACACAATTTAATATAAGCCAGAGATTATTTTAAACAATGGCCAGCTTGATAGAGAAAAAAAATGTCTCTTTCCATTTGTTTTTGATTGATTCCTAGTAAAGCTGAATACTTTGTCCTTTTTCATATTTTCCTTAGTGATTTGTGGTTCAATTTTGCAAACTGCCTTTTTTTATTGATATGTTCATCTTTTCCTAATCAATTTATGAGAGCACCTTATAGCATAAAGAGAATGTTTTGATACATATTGCAAATATTTTCCCTTGATTTTCATTTGTTTTTTTAATATGAAAGTTTTAATTTTTATGTAGTCAAATATCCTTTTTAAAAAATAATTTGTTTTTTGCATATAAAGTCCTTCAAGTATTTCCTTATCTCAGGATTATATAAATACATTTTGTCTTACGTTTTTATGCTTTTTTTTTGCATTTAAATTCATATACATTTGGCACTGATTTTGGTACATGGCTTATGAGAAGGATTCAAATCCCCCCTCACCCAAATGGTTAGTCAGTTGGTGGTCTCTGCAACATTATTAGGGATTTGTAATGCCATTTCTGGCAATATTACTTGGATTTGTTTCTGAACAGTGTTTCTCATTGATTGGTGTATCTATTTACATCCCATGTTATTCATTGGATATATATATAGTCATTGGATGTCTTCTTCATGCCAGGCATTATACTGCTAAGTACAATACCTTGTAAAACCAAGTCCTAGTCTTGATAGTCTTCATACAGGAAATATGAGATCTAATCAAGAAAGTTAGAAAGAAGGTAAAGGGAGGAAGAGAGGAAAGGGGAGGAGGCAAGATAAGAGCAGAAGTGGGAAGGACAAGGAACAGGGAGAGTAAGAGGGATATTGAGAGAGTCCACTTATAGATTCATTAAGAGTTTCAGAATGAGTTGTGGAAAATGGGCTAGAAAAATTAAAGAACTGATGTAGAATGAGCAATTGGAAGATCACGAAGTGAGAGGTGATATTGTCTTGGATGACAAGGATGATAAGAGCGATAAAGAGAAGTGGTCAGATTTGGTAAATCTATACATATAAAAGCCTAGGTGACCATTATAACCAGTTGACTGAATGACTGGTTGCTATGATGTTCACTGACCACCAGGGAAAGATGCTCAATGCAGGAGCTGACCCCTAGTGGTCAGTGTGCTCCCACAGTCAACCTCCTGTGGCTGGCCAACCTCCTGGGGTCCCACCCCCTCTGCTGGCTGGCCCTGATTGGCCCTGATTGGGACTAGGTGAGATGGCCCCAATCAGCCCCAATCGCCTGCCAGGCTGAGGAACCTCACTCATGCATGAATTCGTGCACCAGGCCTCTAGTATTTAATGAAAACAATGGATAGAACTGGTGCCTAATTGAAGCAATACACTTGTAAAATCATCTGGAAACATGGCCTTGGTTTAAAGATAATTCCTTATAATTTTAATTATAAATAATTTTTAATATAAATTAGTAAAATTTTTACTTTCCATGAGTGGCTATTCCAGAAAGTACTTTAATTAATTTTAACTATATTTGTATTAATTTTAATCTTTCAGACCTATATGACTCTCTTGTTATACAGAAATAGGTTTTCAATCATCAATATCATTTTTTTTTAGTTTGTTTCTAAGTATAATCATAGCCACAAAAACCTCTATTGTAACTCATTATGTTGGCTGCTGACAACTCTTCTAATTATGATCAGATAGTGAGATTTTAATCCTATTGTTGGAGCTTTCTGGTTGTTACACTTCTGCTAATGTATTAGGTGCCAATTACATTGCTCAGAACAACTTTTTAGTTTGATATAGTCTCATTTGTTTATTTTTTTCTTTGTTTCTTTTATTCTAGAACAGCGGTTCTCAACCTGTGAGTCACGACCCCTTTAGGGATGAATGACCCTTTCACAAGGGTCGCTTAAGACTATCAGAAAACACAGATATTTACATTACGATTCATAACAATAGCAAAATTACAGTTATGAAGTAGCAATGAAGATAATTTTATGGTTGGGGTCACCACAACATGAGGAAGTGTATTAAAGAGTCGCAGCATTAGGAAGGTTGAGAACCACTGTTCTAGAAGATGTATCTGTGAAAATTCTGCTGTGTGAAATGTCTAAAATTTTGCTGTCTGTTTTGGTCTAAGATTTTTATGGTTTCATGAAAGAAATCATCCTCAAAATGCAAAGGGAACCCACTGTTTGGGAGGACATATTTGCCGATAATACATTGGATAAGAGTTAATTTTCAAAAAATATACGAAGAACTCATATAACACAACAAAAGGAAGACAAAAAGTCCAATTAAAAATGGGTAGCCTTGACTGGTGTCTCTCAGTGGTTAGGATGTCAGCTTACATACAGAAGGGTCACAGGTTTGATTCCCAGTCAAGGTCACGTACCTGGATTTGACGCTCAGTCCGGATTGGGGGACATACAGGAGGCAACCAATCGATGTGCTTCTCTCACATAGATATTTCTATCTGTCTCTCTTCCCCTTTCTTCTTTCTCCCACCCTTTCTCTCTCCAAAAAAACAAAACAAAATAAACAAGCAAACAAAAAAATCAATGGGGAAAACATGGGCAAAGGACTTACACTTCTCCAAAGATGACATACAGACATCCAAGAGACACATGAAAAAGTGTTCATAGTCAATAATCATCTGAGAGATTCATATTAAAATGACAATGAGGTATCACCTCACACTTGCCAGATTGTCAACCATCAATCAATCAACAGACAGCAAGTGTTTTGTCAAGATTGTGAAGAAAAGGGAATGCCAGTACACTGTTGGTAGGAATGCAGACTGGTGGAAAACAGTATGTAATTTTCTTAAAAAATTAAAAATCAAACTGTTATTTGATTCAGTGATTCCACTTCTAGAAATATATCTGAAGAACCCTGAAACAGCAACCAGAAAGAATAGTAGTACCCCTATGCTCACAACAGCACAATTTACAATAGCTAAGATCTGGAAACAACCAAAGTGCCCATCAGTAGATGAGTGGATAAAAAAGCTGTGGTATATTTACACAATGGAATACTATGCAGCTGTAAAAAAAAGAAGGATCTCTTACCCTTTGAAACAGCATGAAGGGACCTGGAGAATATTATGGTAAGCAAAATAATCCAGTCAGAGAAAGACAAGTATCAAATGATCTCCTTATATCTGGAATCTAATGAACAAAATAAACTGATGGACAAAATGGGCCCAAAGGCATGGAAGCCTAGCACAGACTGACAGATCTCAAGGGGGCAGGCAGAGAATAACCAAAGAACTATATATATATATATATATATATATATATATATATATATATATATATATATATGCGCAACCCAGAGACAGCAATATTGTGAAGATCTGGTAGGGGTAGGAACAAGGGAGAGGGCAATGGGTGGGAGACATCTGTAATACCCTTCAACAGTAAAGATAAATTTTAAAAAATATCATAACAGGTTCCTAAGTACATGTCAACCTCAAGACATTCGTTTTGCTGTATTACCAACCTGGCTCCTGAGAAACAGTGGGATGGAGATGTAGGGATAGGTCCAGACCAGTATGGTTGGGCATTTCGTCTCTCAAATTACCCTAAAATATCTCATTTGGTTCATGAGTATATATAAACCATAAAAATATGTAAATAAAATTTATATTATGATTTCCTATTTTATGAATGAAACTTATAACAAATCTTGTATTATAGGGACATACACTGATAATAAAAAATAGGTGTAATCATAATACTAGTAAAAAAGCTACGTCATTGGATGATATCAGTGAGGAGACTTAAATTTTTGGCATTAAACATCAAACTTTGCAAGTAAGAGAAAAACTGATTTGAAGAAAATATCATGATGTACTTTTTTTCATATAGAAAATGACTAAATTTAATCAACCCAGGATGAATATGTGAACAAAATCTAAGCAGTATGAAATAAATATACACCTTTAGTACTTACAAAATGGTACATATACTGAATTTATAACAAAAAAATTTTAATTCTTTTTAGATCAGTTAACTAAATTTTAATTAAACTTTCTGTGTTTTCCTTTGAAATTAAATGGCTCCTCAAATAGTCATGGGAGCACAGTCTTTAGAAATGTTTTCTCCACTAACCAGTGAATTTGGAGGCATGAAGATTTGTTTCAAATAGTGGACTTCAAAAACTTCCCACTTCATACAAATGAAATCTAAGTCTTATTTTCAGAGATTCCTTAAAAATACAATTGCTTGAAATTATCCTTATATGACATTTACAGTATGCCGTCAGGCTTTTTTTTTTTAAACTTCAGTTTGGAATGGAAGATAATAGAACTCACAGTTCTCCAGAGCAGCAAGATTGGAAATGTGGCTCTTGTCTACCTGGTGTTCAGTTGCCACTGAGGAAAATCCAATGTTCCCAATATTCAAGATGGCAGCAAGTATACTGTATATACTTCCAAGTTGCTGAAACACACCGCACAAATGTTAGCATCACCGTGCCCTTGAATATGGCAAGTGACCATGGGTGGGGACAAACTGGGGAGAACCCTTAGACTCCAGAATAAGAAGGTAATCCTGCAGACTACAATGTCAAACTAAGAGACAAGTGGCTCATCTGAGGATGCCCCCCTCTTTCGTGCATTTTGGAGGTGAGCATGGTATCTTTTTCTCAACAAATGCTTAAAATATTTTATGAATGTAAATAGAAATGAGGAACAAGTAGAAATAGCTAAATCATTAGGTCACACAAAAATTTATCCATACAAAACTTAACTTTTGACATTAATATGGTCATTTCTATATATGTTCCTTTTCCTTGAGTCCATCTTAAAAGTGAGGTTTTATGTGTGGATATAGCTAAGGAAGAAAATTCAAAAGAGCCCAGTACCAAAATCAGAATATGTGTGGTTTAGGAATAGGTAGGAGTTCAACAATAAAGATTAAAAAATAAAATAAAATAAAACAAATACCCAACAAGATAAAAAACAACAACATACGTTCCTTTCAAAAAAAGAAGGAAAAAAAAAGAATATGTAGGAGGCCCTGGAGGCATCTTGTCAAGGAGTCTATGGCAATTCTAGGTGTCATTCCAACTATGTTCATGGTGCAGTGAGGAACAGCATCCTTCTGGTGACATGCACCATGTCTTTTCTTAAAGCCTCAACTCATACTTGTTGCTTACTGAAATCCATTCAAGAGAGAAGTGAGAAAGGTGACAACATATAGTCCTCAATATAGGTGGGTGTCACCAGGCTGGGGGATATGGCACTACTCATTTCAGTCCTAGGTAAGCCAAGATGCTAATGCTACTATTAAGAAAGAACAGAGAAGGCAGGATGGGGAGGAGCAGGCTGGGGCCATTAGTACAGGACCAGATGCTATCAGAGACCATATACTAGGCAAATAAAAGTGGGTGGGTTCTGCAATCAGCATTTTCAGCTGTTTAAAGGCATATTAATACTCCTATATGGAGAGAATCCAAGATGGTGGCATAGGTAAATACCTACACTGCTGCCTCGCACAACAATTTCAAAACTACAACTAAAAGACAGAACGGGCATCATCCAGAACCACACAAAAGCTGGCTGAGTGGAAATTCTACAACTAGAAGGAAAGAGAGGGGATCACAGAAACCCAGAGGAGCTACAAAAAGCTGAGGTATGGAGACGCGTGCATGGAGAGAGTGGGTGCCTGAGAACCTGGCTGGCTTTCTCTGGCGGGAGGGAAACAGAGACTTTCAATGGCATTGAACCCCCTTATCCTACGACACTAAATCCCAGGCCAGCCGAAACTCATACTGAGGAGTTTGGAGTGTGAAAAGATAGAAGTGCATGGAAATTTAGGGGAGTTGCAAGAGATCAGGAGTCTGGTGACGTGCACGGCATTGCACACAGAGGACCGGCTGCTGAGTATGCCGCTGGCTTTGGCGAGTGGGCGAGAGACAGACCCTCCCAACTGCGCCACTTCTAACTTCACTAAACCCCAGTTTCGGGCGAAACCCGGGGGACCCAGACTCATATGGTCCTGGAGCACAGGGGAGCCGAAAAGGCAGCAGTCTAGAGGCACTACAAGAGTGCGCGTGTGCAAAGGACTGCTTCAGTGATTACCCAGTGAGACTCGGGGGGCCGTGGCCAACTGGAAGGTAAAGTGGTCCCTTAAGCCCTGAGACTCCACCCATCCCAAGCTCAACAGAGAGGCTTCTGCAGTTTTCCAAGTCTGATATCATAAAGTTGAATCCAACACAGAAGTTCTCCCGGCATAGTAAAAATGCCAAGTCAAGGGAAGGGATCACAAACAAAAGAAATGGAGGAAAACAAATGACTGGATATAGAGTTCAAAACCACGCTTATAAGGTTTTTCAAGAATATCCTCGAAAAGATGGATAAATTTAGCAAGACCCAAGAGGAGATGAAAAAGATCCAACTAGAGATGGAAAAGAACCAACTAAAATTTAAACATACACTGACTGAATTAAAAAATATTGTACAGAGACTTAACAGCAGACTAGAGGAAGACAAGAATCAAATAAAAAATTTGAAATATAAAGAATCAGAAAACACTCAACTGGAAAAGCAAGAAGAGAAAAGAATCCAAAAATGTGAAGATAATGTAAGGAGCCTCTGGTACAGCTTCAAGCGTACCAACAACAGAATTGTGGGGGTGCCAGAGGAAGAGAGAGAGCAAGATACTGAAAACCTATTTAAAGAAATAATGACTGAAAACTTCCCACATCTGGTAAAAGAAATAGACTTACAAGTCCAGGAAGCACACAGAACCCCATATAAAAGGAATCCAAAGAAGACTACACGAAGACACATCATAATTAAAATACCAAGAGCAAAAGACAAAGAGAGAATATTAAAAGCAGCAAGAGAAAAACAGTTCATTACCTACAAGGGAGCACCCATACGGCTGTCAGCTGATTTCTCAACAGAAATGATGCAGGCCAGATGGGAGTGGCAAGAAATATTCAACGTGATGAATAGCAAGAACCTACAACCAAGAATACTCAGCAAAGCTATCATTCAGAATTGAAGAGCAGATAAAGAGCTTCACAGATAAGAAAAAACTAAGAGTTCATCAATACCAAACCAGTATTATATGAAATGCTGAAAGGTACTCTTTTAGAAGAGGAAGAAGAAAAAGGTAAAAGATAAAGAATTATGAAAACAAATACGTATCTATCAACAAGTGAATCTGAAAATTAAGGGAATTGAAGATTTGATCAACAGAATAAACTGATGAATATAATCGAATTGGGAGCACAGAAAGGGAGAGGACTGATAATTTTCAGGGGGAAAGGGGTGAGGGGTGTATAGGGAGAGACTAGACAAAAATCATACACCTATGGATGAGGTCAATGGGAGGGAGGTAAGGGTAGAGGGAAGGGTGGGAGCCGGGTGGAGGAGAGATATGGAGGGGAAAAAAGAGAAACAAATGTATAATCTGAATAATAAAGATTTAATAATAAATAAATAAATAAATAAATAAATAAATACTCCTATATGCTTATGCTGATTTTTGCAGATACCTAAAGCAATAAAATGACATGAACAGTTTGCAAAAATTAGAATGAAACTAAACAGCTCTCAACTTGAGTCATAGATAGTGACTCAGAAATAAACCACTTATCTGCCCACCTTGTACTAATACAGTTAGAACAGAGAGGTTAGTTATTGATCTAAAGATACACAGCCAGAGACAAGCAGTGCCAAAGACTTTAACTCACAGATATGACTTATTAGTAAAATTACTTTTATTTTAAATAACTGGCTTTCTTTGTCCTGTCGTTCCATGCAAGTAATCAATGTTGGTTGAATTATAAAACTGTAGAATTATAATTTATTTTATGTGTTTGAATGAAGACAACTAGGTATCAAATGATTATTTTTAAATTATCAAATGAATACATGCACCTCCCACCCTGACCAAAACAATTTTTATAAATGAAGTATTTCTCAGAAATTCAACACTTTGTGTCATGCTTTAAAACACTTAAAACTTTTTTTTTCAAAAATATTTGATTATAACTAAAATCATAACTGGTATTCCAAAGAAAATGTAGCAGATTGTGATTTTAGACTATCATAAAAAAAGATAAGCAAAATTGAAGGAGAAAAAAACTTCCTCAGCTTAGACATATGACTTTCTACAAAGAAACAAAAACTCCTGTCATGACTCAGCAAAAATTGCCTCAAAATGAGTTGAATCATAAAACTACTAAAATTTATTTTAAAAGTTTGGCAGAAAAATGACATAGGAAATACATGGTTTGAAAAATTTTAGAGTTTTACATTTTGTTATTTTTTGAGACTATCCCATTTTGATTTTCTTGAATTGTGCCGAATAACACACCTACTAGGGACACAAACTGTGGGTGCTGGCAACACCAATCAGAGAAACATCAGGGTATAAAAACAGAGAAAGAGAGAGAGACTTTGTATTGGAGAATTACTACAACTGTGTTACAGAAAACTGTGAAGGCAGCAAGCTGTGCTCAGAGGATGTGAGAATCAAGCCTCTTCACTTGATATTGAAAGTTGCCTCTTCTGTAAATGGAACTAAAGCAGCTACAATCGAAGGACAAATCCAAGCAAGCCAGTGAGAAAACAAAACGAACCAACAAACAACAAAAAACAGGAGTGGATTTCATTCTACTGTCTCCAAACTGTGTTAGTTTGCCCTGTGTCGTCAACCCCTGCTTTAGGTGGGAGACCCCAAATCGCAGAAGAGTCATCTTGAACCAGACTACATCTTCACAAAATATAAGCAGTGACTGTGCTTCAGCTTCAAAAGCAGCTGTTATATTTTCCTTTATCATAAGCTGAATGTTCAGATGTTCAATAAACAGAGTATGTTGACTTTTGGAATAAACAGTTTTAAATAAATGAAATCTATTTGTCAGTGGATGCTAACTGCAAGACTGGTTTCATTTAATGCTACTAAACATTGCTCTACCAAGCAAGAGAAGGGAATTGAAACAAATATAAATGAAACATTGCCTCTAATGAGTGGGGCTTAGAAGTAAACAGACCAATTAAAAATGATTCATTGCTTCTAAGATAGCAACCTTTGGGGGAGGGAATTGGTAAGAAGGTCAGCTCTTCTGATGACAAAAAGCAGGGAAAAGAAGTACAGAGGCCCAGGCCTGGTCAGAGCATGAGCTGCTTGCTTGGTGTACAGGATGCTTCAATTTGGAGTATGTGCTCAGTTCCAATACTCTCTCTTGTTCTCTCCTCACCACACAAACAAGAATCAGACCACAGTCTAAAGGAGCATCTACCACTAGCAACATTCATCTTAAGACCAAGGACTGGAGAAAAGGTGAATGCTGTTTTTTGTTGTTGTTTTTTTTTTTTAATTCACTTTACCCCTAAATAAACTGGATCCCTCTAGTGCTTACATCGACGGTCTCCACAGGTATAAGGTGTGGGTGAGGACAGGGATAGGTAGAGCTTCAGGTGGGAAAGGAACGCAGCAGAAGGGGAGGAACCAGATATGAATTTGAATTTTGTCTGGGGAAGTAGAGGAAGATGCACCTGGAGTGGCTATATCCAAGAAAGGATTGGTATCCACACAAAGCTAGGATTAAACTAATTAGTATAACACGCCAGGCTATGGAGCAGCAAATGTTCTATTTTTACTCCTGATGCAGCCAACCTAAGAGTAATGTCATGCTGAAACACTTAAGAGAGACAAGGTCTTGGTTCTTTTGAACCAGAATGAGAGCAACCAAATAGCCATTGACAATGTTTGGGACATCAGAATAGAACATAAGAATTAGACTATGTCTGGAATAGTTTGGCGTGTGGAACCTTCTGGAGTATCTCCCATAACTTGTCTGAAATCTCTGGGTGCTCATCACATGTCACCTGGAATTTGGCTGAAACTCATGTCTTTTGAGTCAATGACTTCTTCTCCCAGAGCTGAACCAATTACAAACACATTTAATTCATTAGTAATAAAAGTATCTATTTCATTAGGAAATGTATTAGGGTTATCTCTGATTCCCAATTCAGATCTCCTTCCCAAAGGTAGTTAGGTAAGTTTAATAGCACAGTTTTCATCCCAACATGATGTCCACCACCTCATGGCATATGCACACCACTCTACTCTTTACATGAGAGATCCACAATGAGTTCTACAAGCTTAATTGTCCAACTTCTATTCAGTCCCCATCATTTTCTTCCCAACTCTCCAGCAAAGGCTACTACTGGTCGAGCAAATTCTTCTGTCCTCATACATCAATCTAGTCATCCTACCAACCCTTGTTGCTGCTTCTTTTCCTTTTGTTTTTTTAAGATGGAGTAGGGGAATGAGATTAACAAACTGGCCACTTTAAAAATCAGGCTTCTCTTTTGCTAGAAATTTTTCTTACAGTAACATATTACAGCTAAGAGCAAAGTATGAGATATTCCCCACAACTTTCAGAAATCTAAGAAACAATGGATTCCTTGTTCCACTTGACAGCCTTAAAACTATTTAGTGCAGCAACAGAGAGAAAGGTCCAATCATCTTTTTTTTCTGTCAAGAGAGCACAAAACCAATGAGTTTCTGGATTAGAGTTGCATTTAACTAATTAGAGAGTGACAGCCTGAGTCAAAAACTGAAAGTTCAAGGTAGAGTCCATGAATCTATACAGAGAATGCTTCATTCAGGGATTAGACTGGTCAGGTTGGAGCCTTTACTTCTAAACCAGAAAAGTTACCTTACTTTTCAGCTGGAGACTTCCTGTGAGTAGATTATTTGACTAAGTATATATTCAACCTTGGCTTGCCATTGAGTCTATAATATTGCTTCCCACTTGTCCATATAATTCAGTGTGCTTGCAAAAACTGAAAACTCTTTGGGAAAGTCATGGCAATAATTCCTCTCTCGTCTCAAGAGGAGTTCTATCTCCTTAGCTCCCCTCAACTTTTCATTCCTATCTCTATACAATCAATTAATTCATCTAGAAATAGTAGCAATGTTTATTTACAACTCAAAGAGGGACTATTTTTTTAAAAATATATTTTATTGATTTTTTTACAGAGAGGAAAGGAGAGGGATAGAGAGCCAGAAACATTGATGAGAGAGAGACATTGATAAGCTGCCTCCTGCACACCCCATACTGGGGATGTGCCCACAACCAAGATACGTGCCCTTGACGGGAATCGAACCTGGGACCTTTCAGTCCCCAGGCCGACGCTCTAACCATTGAGCCAAACCGGTTTTGGCTCAAAGAGGGACTCTTAAGTTGTGGGGGGGTATAAAGCAGCCAGGTAGGGAGTATCCCCATCAAATCTGAATTTCTTCTGGCTATGGATGAAGGCCACACTAGAAAAATTAACTCTAATAGGTGAAATGTTTCCTGATGGACAAAGATTATCCTGATTTACCTAAACACCTCCTTATATGCAGGGCCCTAATTTCTAGTCAAGAAGGTATACACATGATCAATCAGTACATGAATAGAAGTTCAGTATCATAAGCCATTAGGAAAATGCAAATCCAAACCACTACATCCACCAGGGTGGTTATGATAAAAAATATATAATAAATGTTGGGGAGGAGATGGAGAAATTGGAACTTCATACACTGCTGGTTGAAATGTAACACTGCACAGCTGCTTTAGAAAGGTCTGGCACTTCCTCAAAAGGTTAAACATGGTGTTACTTTATGCCCCAATAGTCCAACTCATAGAGACATTAAAACTTACTTACACATAAAAAAAATGTACACCAATGTTCACAGCAATACTACTCATAATAGCCAAAAAATAGAACCAACCTAAATGTCCCTGAATTGATGAATGGATAAATAACACAAGTTATAGCCATAAAATGAAATATTATTCAACAATAAAAAGAAATAAAGTAATGACATATGCTACAAAATGAATGAAGCTTGAAAATGTTATAGCAAACGAGAGAAACCACTCCCAAAGGATGAGATATGGCATCATTCTGTTTATGTGAAATGTCCAGAATAAAGAGATTGACAGTGATGGAAAGCAGAGGTTGGATGGGAATGCAGAGGAACTGCTCATAGCATGTTTCTTTTGAGGTGAAAAATTTAAAACATGAAAATATTCTAAAAATGATGATGATAATGGGTGCAGATATCTGTGAATATACTACAAGTCATTAAAATGTACTTTAATTTATGGCTGACTTGTACGGCATATGAATTATGTTAATAAAGTTGTCCTAAAAAGACCACTAAAAAGAACATGTAATATGATCACATTTATATAAAATTTAATATATGCAGGAGATTCAAATATAAGTAAAATAAAAGAATAAGAATAAAATCAAATTCAATTATATGTTAAGGCCATTGCTTCCTTATCCATAAATATCAAAATTCTAGACATTTAATAAAGTTATTTGAGTAATTAAAAGGATGACCCATGTAAAACAAGTTGGCACATTCTTTGGCATGCATTAATCACTCCATAAATGCTAATTCTTGCAATTAGTGATGATAAAAAGATATTTCCTAATTGGGTTCAAATGTCTTTCATACTCACCTCCATTGTAAAACCTATGACTTTGAAACATTGCTCAATTAATTCATATTGAGATTTATAGAAACTATTATTCATCATGTCCTGTACTGTTCTGAGGTGGTCATTTTGTAGGTATCTGAAAATATATGAAAGGATGGGTAAAATCTAATATTAAGTAGAAAGAGAAAGTGTTATTTATGAAACATACATGCTGCTGAATTACCTGGGAGGCTTGTTTTCAGGCAATTTGTAATGGCCTAGTTTCTTCTTTTCAGCTAAACCAGCATAGATGTAGTAAAAAACATGGAAGTTCTTTTCGCCACTTAAAAAATAAGACATTTTTCAATAAGGTTATTAGTAAGAATAGTTCTTTAGGGCAGCTAGGACAAACTTAATTCATAACATGCTTAATATATGTTCCTAATTGTGCAATTTCCTAGCATTTATCCTATGATATTTTAATAAGCATTCACAACAAAAACTGATTTTATGGTTACAAACCCAGGGCATCATTGCATAGTTTCAGTTTACTGGATGTGACTGATGCTTCAGAGAACCCTCTGTGACTGGTGCCCTCTGACATTGTGCAAAATGGTGGCACCATCTAAATCTCAAAACCTTGCATCTTAGGTAGACTTTGCCCAAATGCTTGAAGGAGAGAGTCTTACATGGCTATGAGAGCAATACAAATTGTTCTGAGAACAAGTTAAGTGCCTCTGGGTTTGGGTAGCAAAGGACACCCATGCATGTCTATTAAATGCTGTGCACAGGGCACACATCAATAATAGTATTATAGCTGCTATTTACTGAACATCTTCAATGTTCATGTCTGTGCTAGATGTTATTGTAATCTTCAAACAACTATCAAGATTACTACTGCTAATAATGGCTTACACTAATGGGTTCTTACTATGTCTTATTCACTGTGTAAATACCTGACAGGCATTATCTTAATGGACAGGTATTTCCATTTTCCATTGCTATTTCCATTTTGAAGATGAAAAACTGAAGTGCAGAGAGATTAAATATTTCAAATCATACACATAGTAAGTTCCAGAAAAGATCCTAGAAGATCCTTTAAAATTTAAATATTTTACCCAGAGAGGACCAACATGTCATAGAGCCACAATTAAAAACCATATTTGTTTAATAGTCTTTCCTTCTATATTTTGAATTGAAGACCAAAGGATAATTTTCCACACTGAGGACTGAGCTCAGGAGCTCTACTCCAGGCAACTTATATTCACAATTTACTCACCTTTG
The DNA here is from genome assembly GCA_011751065.1 of Lasiurus cinereus. Classification (NCBI taxonomy): domain Eukaryota; kingdom Metazoa; phylum Chordata; class Mammalia; order Chiroptera; family Vespertilionidae; genus Lasiurus; species Lasiurus cinereus. The sequence goes on along the minus strand of JAAGEH010002534.1, from coordinate 40,719,979 downwards.
AATGTACTTTATATTAAACTAGTGGCCCGGTCCACAAAATTCATGCACAGAGGAGGGGGGGTTCTAGCCTGAACCCTCTCCAATCAGACATCCCTCTTGCAATCTGGACCAGTGGCTCCTAACCGCTCACCTGCCTGCCTGCTTGATTGCCCCTAACTGCCTTTGTCTGCCTGATTACCCCTAACTGCCTTTCCCTGCCAGCCTGTTGCCCCCCAAAACCCTCCCCTGCTGCACTGATCTCACCCCCAACTGCTCTCCTCTATCAACCTGATTGTCCCTAACTGCCTCTGCTCTGTAGGCCTGATCTCGCCTCCAACTGCCCTCCCCTGCCAGACAATTTGGTTCTGATTGGTCAGTTACTATGCCAGTCAGCATTTCCGGGCCTATCTCTGGGCCTGATCAGAGAGGCAGGGCTGATCAGCAGGCCCTGTGGAGGCCGGGAAACAGAGGTACGGCTGCTGGCGAAGCCCGGAGAGAAAGAGAGAGTTTAATGGCTGATTAACAACTGCCACAGAATCTGCAGATCAGACCCTGATTCTCTCTTCAGGCCTCTCTCTGTGCCTGATCTGCAGCCCCCTCGGCAGTCATATTGCTTATGACATGCCTGCCACCTACCACAAGTGTGCTGCTTGGGGCACATGTGTCACTTGTGACAGGTGTATCTTTTATGACACATATTTTTGCCTGTTTCCCAGAACTTACAGGGCTTGGTGTATAACTCGGGATTTCTCCAGAAGGTATTCATAAATCTGTGCTCCCACTACAGCTCCAGAAGAGGTGAATTTCATTTCTAAATATTTTCCAAATCGGCTAGAATTGTCATTTATAATGGTGCAGGCATTGCCGAAGGCTTCCACCAGATTGTTCACTTGTAAAATCTTCTCTTGAAGGGTTATGTTATTAGCCTATGGAAATGTCAAGATATATTTTAAAGTGTATAAAATTAATTTTGTATATAATTTTCTTCTTTGATAAGCATATTCTTAGAGTACTGTAGACATTATGACCTGCCCTTTTTCTCCTCTCCAATATGTGTATTCATCCACTTGCTTCCTTAGAGGGGCTAAGAGACTTTCTGTTATTTTTTCTATTCAAATATAGTTCTACTCTGTACCTAACTTACCAACATAATTTATGCATTGTAAGGTATACTTCTTATTTTGTTATTTTCCTCTACTTGCTCAAACCCCCATCCAAAGCTTCCCCAAAGCCTGAAACATTATCTTGCTTCCATGGAAGCTGCTAAATCTGTAACTAAGCGAATTAAGATAATTTGTAAATTTGAAAGTAGAGGAAAGGAAGCAATTGTGAAAACTGAGGACATCTTAAAAGTGTAGATGCAGGGAGTGGAAGCTAATGAAAGCCCACTTGCCTGTCCCTGTATTTTTCCCTACCCCACCTCACATTCTTCTCTCCTCAAACAAGTGTAACTTTTTTGCTCTTTATCATTTTACTTGAAATATCATCAAATAGATATTTATTTGGATTAAAAGCCAACCTCTTTTAGAAAAGCATCCTCTACTATGTGTTTCAGTTATACATATCTTGGTAGAAATTTGGATCAAGTAGATTGTGTGTAGTGTGATACTTTGCTGAACTGTGTTAAAGATATGGAAATTTTATGTTTTAAGGAGCAGTGGGTATTTCTGGAACACAGCCCAAAGGGGAATATTGGAGGGCTGGAGGGGACATTCATAGTGAGGTCTTAAGAACATTTTCTATATGGTATTTTCTAAAAGGTTGAGAGAAGAGAGTAACAAGAATTGAAACAAATGTGGCTTGATTGAAGCAAACGGGGCTGGCCTTGCATCCATGAAAAAGGTGAGGAAACAGCTTCATCCACCTCTAATAAATACCAGTAGTCTGAGAAGTAAGGTTTTGCATATTACAAATAAATATTCAATCCACCAAACATCCCATATTTGTATGTGATCAAGCTTTCTCAAGGAAATAAGTAAAAGACACGATCAAGTCTGATAAGGTTACGGTTCTGAGGTGTGTGTGTGTGTGTGTGAAAGACCATCTCCAATTATATTAGGTAATATATTCAGATCTGGAACAAGATAAAGAGATTAGATGAAGTTTGCTTCGATCTATGAAAACACACACACACACACATTGACCTCTATCAGCCCCACAAATCAAGAATGGTGTCCTGGCCAGTTTGGCTCAGGGGATAGAGGGTAGGCCTACAAACTAAAGGGTCCTAGGTTTGATTCTAGTCAAGGGCACACACTCAGTTGCAGACTCCTCCCCAGCCAAGGCCCTGGCCGGGGGTTATGCAAGAGGCAACCAATGGATGTGTTTCTCTCACATCGATGTTTCTCTCTGTCTTTCCATCTCTCTTCTACTCTCCCTAAAAATCAATAAAAAGTTCTCAGGTGAAGATGAACAAGAAAGAATAAGAAAGGCCCTTTTATTACAATAACTTGAGTAAATTAATTCAGCTGTTCAACTCTTCTATGCCAGGATAGTAAGCTGCGTTTCAGCACCCTTCTCCCTCAAAAATTACATCTAGTTTCACTGCACTTAAAAACCTTTTAGAATGATCCTTATCCTAGTCGTAAAGAGAGGGGAAGTGATGGGCTAGGGAATAGGAAAGGGGTTGAGATGACAGCCCTGACATAGCACCATCTGCCTGGTCTCTTCTGGCTTTTCCAGTCTTTCAGGGTCACAAGTCTGGTTAGTAGAGGTAATAGTAATCCACTGGCAACGTATATTTCTGTTCCATACCAATACATACACATAATTGAAAATATTAAAACAAGTTAATTGATTTTTTTAATCCTCACTTAAGGATATGTTTTCCATTGCTTTTCAGAGAGTGGAAGTGAGGGAAGAGGAAGGGGATGGGGGTAGGGGGAGTGGGGGGGCGGTGAGAGAGAGAGAGAGAGAGAGAGAGAGAGAGAGAGAGAGCACCAAGGTGAGAGATACACATCGACTTGGGTTGGGGAGTGAACCCAAAACTGAGGTACCTGCCCTTGACTGAGAATTGAACCTGTGACCTTTTGGTGTATGGGCTGACGTTCTAACCACTTAAGAACATCAGTCAGGGCTGATTTTCAATAGAAACATGAAATTTTTTCAACTCATTATGCTGAAAAGGAACTATACTCAAGCAGTTGTTTTGATACTGTGAGGTCTCACCTTTTAACAGAGGGGTTAGGTCTGGTCTTATATACACAGTACTTTGTAACACAAAATTCTATAATCACAGTGATCACAATACTTTTAATATGACTAATTTTTACTACATAGATAGTAATAAACATTTTCACAGTGATAAGGTGTGCACAATGATTTTTAAGCTATTAAGACTAATATGAGCATATAATTCTTGACCTATCTTATTTCAAGGGCTGTACCTAAAAAATCAAACCAAGTCTCTATAATCAATTTCCCTTCTTAAAAAATTAAGATACTTTACATAAAGTAACATTCACCCTTTATACTGTAAAGTTCTGAGATTTTTAAAACATATTTAATCATATAACCCCCACTAAAATCCACACATAAAACAATTCTATCACTCTCCAAATTGCATCACCCTTTGTAGTCAACATCTCTCACCATCCCTGGCCTGTGATAATCACTTATCTTTTTCTGTCCTTATAATTTTAAATGTACAAGAATTACATATAATTTGAATCATACAATATGTACTCTTCTGAACCTGGATTCTTTAAATTAGCATAATGCACTTGAAATTTATCCAAATCTCATTTAATAAGATTCATACATTGCTTGTAACAGTGTTTTTTGTTTGTTTGTTTGTTTGTTTTTTGCTTTTCCATTGATTTTAGAAAGAGAAAGGAGAGAGAGAGAGAGAGAGAGAGAGAGAGAGAGAGAGAGGCTTGTTCCATTTATTTATAAATTCATTGGCTGATTCCTGTATGTGCCCTAACCAGGAATCGAACCTGCAACCTTGGAATATAGGGACAATGCTCTAACAAACTGAGTTTTCTGGCTGGCCAGGTATGTGACAATGTTCTTTCATTCATTTTTTAAAATTATTTGATTTCTTATTGAGTCTTAAGAGTTTTTAAACATATATCTTAAGGATACAGTCTTTTATTAGATATATGACTTGCAAATGTTTTGTGTGTTTTTTTTTTGAGTCTGTAGCTTGTGGTTTCACTTTCATAACAATGTCAAAGTTAAGAACAGAAATTCTTAATTTTGGCGAAATCCAATTTTTTTCCTTTATGGGTTATGCTTTTTATTATATATAATGACTATTGCAGCTTCACAGTAAGTTTGAAAATCAGGTAATATTAACCTCCAATTTTGTTCTTTTTGGAAATTATTTCTTATTATAAATCATCTGCCTTTCAGCTTGTCAATTCCTACCAAAAAAATTCTATTGGGATTTTTATTTAATTGACTTGAATATACAGATCAATTTGTGGAAAACTGACATGTCAATAACATTAAGACTTTTTATCCATGAATATGGTAAATCTCTCCATTTATTTAGGTCTTTCTTATTTCTTTTATCAACTTTTTCTATTTTTTAGAATAAAATTCTTGAAAATGTTTTATAAGGGTTAGACTGAAATAGTTCATATTTTTTGGTGCAATTGATAATTGCTGGTATGTACTAGTATGTGTGATATATAAATACAATTGGTTTTTATAATATTGACTCCTTTTTAACATGCTAGTAAGAAAAGGAGAGAAAGCAAATAAAGCAGTCAGTGAGTGTGTTGGGGCTAAAAAGAGGGAAAATCACATTTATAAAGCTTCACAACTAAGAGGGAGATAAGTTAGAGTATCTTCAAAACAGAGCATATGATTTTTATGTTGTTGTTATATTTTAAATTCACAAAAGATAACAAATGTGTTTTATAACTTTATTATTAAGCTGCTAAATATTAATCTAATCAGTTATATTACACTCTGATACGTAATAAATATTTCCATTAGGACAGATAAAAATATCAACTGTACCTTTCCAAGCACTGTCAGCTGCTGAACTAAAAGATGAGCACTTTCAGTCTTTCCAGCACCACTTTCCCCAGAAATAACAATGCACTGTACAGTGAGACAAGGAAACTGTAAGAAGATTTTATCCTACAAAATTCAGCTGGCACAAAAGAAGCTAAGAGGGGAGTTTCTAAGAATGTGAGACTCCTTACCTGATCTGAATTATATGTTACCATCGACTGGTAGCCTAAGTCAGCCACTGCAAAAATGTGAGGAGGGTTGGCAGTTCTCTTTGCTCCAATATAGAGTTTGGAATGCTAAGGATTTTTTAAAAAATCACATTTTATAAGGCTTTTTTTTTTGTTTGGTTGTTTCATCCCTAGATTATTTATAGGAATAGCTCCAATTTTTAAAGCACAACATAAGCAAAAATAGTTTCATACCACCAAAACATTATACACATATTACACAAACAACACACACACTTAGATATATGCAGAATTCATGCAAAATTGTATGGAATAAAAAGGTCTGACACCAAATAGCCCAGAAATATGATAGAATAATACTATATAATAAAAGGATAATATGCAACTCATTGGAACGAACAGTTGCTATGACACGCATTGACCACCAGGGGGCAGGCGCTCAATGTAGGAGCTGCCTCTGGCTTGCAGGCCCCTATCGCTGGATGGGATCTACTGGGCAACCTCTTGGTCCCTTCCTCTGGGGACAGGCTCCAATCGCCCAATGGTGAATGAGGAACTGGGGTGGGTAGTGGTGGAGAGGTGTGGGACTGGCACAACTTTCATGTGCTGGGCCTCTAGTATGCTATAAAATCACTCTGGCAGTAGTATTTGAAAGAAGACTCTTGCAAGTGCATACCACTCCAAAACAGAAGTTAAGGTTTAAAAATACTATTATTTCTTTAACACATTAAGTGCAAGGCCCGTTTTGTCTTCCTTTCAATTTCAGTCACTGGTGACTGACATGCACTTAATGTGAAGTAAAAAGACAATTTATAAATAACATAGTAGGTATCATTTTTTGACTATTCCTTGGATATAATAATGTCTGACATATGCTCACCACTTTTTTTCCTTTCACATCATTTTACATATATTCTTTCACTTAATTTGTCCAAGATCATATAGTTAATTGATAGCAGAATTTGAACTAATGCCCAAGTTACCTGAAAATCAAGTCAAAATTCACAAATTTGTAATTATTCTTATAAATTTTACGGTGATAGAGGATGACAGAATTATGTATTTTTCACATTTAAAAAATAACTGTAAGGAAAAGCATTCAATAATTTTTTTGGGTACACAAATGGTTAGAAGAGAATGGGTCCAATTAAAAACAGCCTCATTTAATTCCAGAATATTATTCTATGTTTAAACCATTAGGGGTTGAAAAAATAGATAACTATATATTTATAGTCATGCAGCACACATGATCTGATATTAAAAACAAATCAATATGTCCAAAGAATCTGTAAACTCAAAATGACAAGTTTTATAGCTATTAAGTATATTACCTATATAAATAATGTAATTATGCCTTTAATTTTCTGATGCTTGGGTCAGAGGTAGATATTGAGCACTTTTTTAGTTAGCTGTATATTGTTATGATACACAGTATAGACTAATTATCAATAACAGTAAGTAAGTAACATTCTCCCACATACTTTTGGGGAAAGGAAGACCACATATTGCATCCAGATTAATAATTCATCTTCTATTTTTTTCCTATCTTTATGTTGTACAATAATTATTTAACTGTTTATCAAGGTACTGAATAAAATGTTCCTTGGCATAATGTAAATTAATTTCAATATCTGAATAGTATAATTATTAATACAAATAAGAGAATGCAAGGCACACCACACACCTCTTTGGAATAAAGACCCAGATTCTGGAAAGGGTTAAGAGCAAGGAGTATGTCTCCCACATAGATATAAATCTGATCTCTGGAATAACACTTCTCAAGTTGCTCAGAGACTGTATGCTATAATAAAATGAAAACAATTTATTTTTCTTAAAAATCATTTAAGGTCAATTACAATGTAAAACACAAACAATCCTATATAATAAAGAGGTAATATGCAAATTGACTGTCACACCCTCACACAAGATGGCCACCCCCATGTGGTCATAAGATGGTCACCACAGATGACTGGCAGAGGAGAGAAGTTGTGGGTGATTGGCCAGGAGGGAAGGGCAGTTGGGGGCAACCAGGCCTGCAGGGAAGGGCAGTTGAGGGTGACTGGGCCTGCAGGGGAGGACAGTTGGGGGTGACCAACTGGCATGAGAGGGCAGATGAGGGTGACCAGGCCTGCAGAGGAGGACAGTTATGGGTGTCCAGGTGGCAGGGGAGGGCAGTTGGGGGCAACCAGGCCAGCAGGAGAGGGCAGTTGGAGGTGAAAAGGCTAGCAGATGAGAGCGTTTGAGGGCAACCAGGCTGGCAGTTGGGGGCATCGGGCCAGCAGGAGAGCAGTAAGGCATCGATCAGGCTGGCAGGGGAGTGGTTATGGGTTGATCAGGTTGGCAAGCAGAAGCAGATAGGGGCAATCAGGCAGGCAGGAAGGTGAGTGGTTGGGAGCTAGCAAATCCCTGATTGAAGAGGGTGCAGGCTGGGCTGAGGGACACCTCCCATTCCTCTGTCAGTGCATGAGTTTTGGGCACCATGTCTCTAGCAATAAATGAAACTTTTGCAATCTGGGCCAAGACTCTAGAAAGAAATAGACAGATTCACAGTGAGACATGTAACATTTGGTCAGCAACTACCCTTTCACTGGACAGGCATTTTCTTTGGTTCTGAGAGCCATAGAGGGATATCATTGTCACCTATGTTTCCAAAGGGAAAATCTGATATTGCAGAGATATTATATATACTAGTGGCCAGGTGCATGGATTCATGCTCTGGTGGGTATGTGTGTGGCCTGTAGGGATCGGCTGCTATGGGATTGCACTGACCACCAGGGGGAAGCTTGCACGTTGAGCATCTGCCTCTTGGTGGTCAGTGCATATCATAGGGCTTTTATATATATAGATGATGCTTTCAAAGAAATAAATAAATTTTGATAATGAAATAAAGAGAAGAAAACACAAGAAAAGAAAAGGAAAGACAGAGATCATAATATAAGCCAAATTGAGATTACTAAGTGGCTCTATGGAATGTTCTAGCCTTTTGCTTAGACATTTGGCTTTATGAGGCAGAATAAAACACAGTCTGATGATTGTGGAGTTAAGGAGGATGGGTGTAGGTGGAAGAGGACATAAAGGCAATAAATGGTGATGGAAAAATAAAGTAAAGTAAAATAAAAATGTCAGAAAATAACTTTCATAAATTGTGAGTATAAAATAACAAATTTAATAGTGTTATTAAAATAGTACATGTCACAAGAACAAAAGTTCTTAGGTTTAAAAAAAAAGGCAAAAAGAAAGCACATACAATAAGAGAAAAAAACAAACAAACCACAAACCCAGTGTTTAATGTAAGTCAGCACTGTGTTATCAAGGTCCTCCTTATAATCCACAAACCTAGGAATTCACATCATTGGAAAATCTTATACATAATGATTCATAAAGGTTTTGGCAAGAGCAATTATTTTGAAGAAGTACTTGAGTTGTTTATGCAACCCTAAATTTACCAAATGACTACTTCTGTTGAGAAAATGTCTCCTGATTTGTTGCATTTCTGAGCAAAATGATCAGGCATGTATAAGAAGTATTTAAAAAACAAAAATCTGTTGATCAAGCAGGATAGCGATCCCAACCTTTCACTGTAAAGGAACCATTCATTTCTCTAATGATCTGATTATCTGCAGTAAAGGGGATGAAAGGAAAGGAGGCTGAAACTGCAATTTACTTGGATTTATACCTACACAGAGATGTTTGATCTATTTCTGACATCATTGAGATAAGTAAAGAATTTCAAGCAGAATTCGATGCCTTAAAAGGTTAGCTCTGTGAGAGCAGGGGAGCTGAGAACCCAAGAGGGGGACCACTCATGGTAGTAACAGGCTCTTAAGGTAACATGGAGACCTCCAGGCACTGCCACTGAGCGAGGAACAGGAGAGGAATAAGTGGAAGGAAGCCACAGGAAGGTTGTAGGAGACGACTTTCTGACCTCAGTAAGTCATCCCTTTGAAACTTAAAGAAGAATTCAGGGGAAGAAGAGTCTGTGTCCTGTAAGCAAGTCCTAGTGGAAACTCACACCTTTACAAGTTGAATATCAAAAACAGGAAAAAATAATCGACACCAGGCTGGAGCTATGCGGAAATGTGGCTTACATGTATTCAAGCTGAAGACATGAGAGAGAATCAGGAAACTAAGAGTCAGAGGAAGTATGAGAGACACAAATATTATAAACAACCTCCTAATCACATCAATTTTATGAATTAAAAGAATCTAGAATGTTTATGTTTGATTGAATTGGATTCCTTACCTCATCCAAAACTTCTAGGGTTGCTAAATCATCTACATCCTTCAGACTGGAAATTAAAGGTCTGCTGAAATTACTTTTCTTGGTATGAATACGTTCATGTCTGTGGAGCAATACAAAAAGAAAAACCCTTGCTGATCTGATAATTTATTATTGATCATAGTGGAAGTTTTAGATTCAGATGAGACTGAAAAAATTCTATGAAGGTAATTTACTAAATTCAACTATACCAATTTATCAGAAAATAGCCTATTGTATTTGATGTTTGCTTTTCTTCTCCATTGGAAAAATGTTAACATGTCAAACCTCATGAATGATCAAGAGTTCACTATTCCTATCAAGAACTATCCTGCATATACTTTGCTTTAATGTTTCTTCTAAATTCTGTGAGTGATTTAATCTGCTACAAAGTGGTGAGTCAAAAAGATCTGAATTCATTAAATTTCCAGTTTTGTCTGAAGTAGTACTAGGCCAGTGGTTGGCAAACTGCGGTTCTTGAACCACATGATGCTCGCGAGCTACAGTTTGCCACTCTGTTGACTAATGAGTTTGCCGACCACAGTTCAAGGCCAGTGGTGCTCAAGAAGTAATAATTTCAGTTTACTTTTTTATTTAATTAAATGTATTGGGGTGACACTGATTAATAGGATCATATAGGTTTCAATCATACATTTCTATGATATAATATCTGTATATTGCATTGCGTGCCCAGCACCCATAGTCAAATCATCTTCCATCACCATATATTAGACACTGTTCATCTCCACTAATCCCTTTCCTATGACAACCACCACACTTCTATGTCCATGGGTTTCAGTTTTACATCCCACAAATGAATGAAATCATATGGTTCTCAGTTTTCTGTCTGATTTATTTCACTTTACACAATATTCCCAAGGCCCACCATGTTGTTGCAAATGTCACTATTTTATCTTTTCTTATGGCTGAGTAGCATTCCATTGTGTATGTGTAACACATCTTTATCCATTCTTTTATCACAGGACACTTTGTTTCCATGTCTCACCACTGTGAATAATGCTGCAATGAACATAGGGGAATATATCTCTTTGTGAATATGTTTTTAAGATTCTGGGGTATATACCAAGAAGAGGAATGGTTGGGGCCTATGGTAACTCTATTTTTGAGATTTGAGGAATTGCGACTGTTTTCCATAGTGGTTGCATCAGTTGACATTCCCACCAGCAGTGAACGAGGCCTCCCTTTTCTCCACAATCTCTCCAACACTTTTTATCACTACTTGTCTTGTTGATGATAGCCACTGTAACAGATGTGAGGTGGTATATAATTGTGGTTTTGATTTGCATTTCCCTAATAGATAGTCAAGTGTATATCTTTTGATATATCTGTTGGCCCTTCATAAGTCTTTTTGGGAGAGGTGTCTGTTTAGGTCCTCTGACCATTTTTAATTTGGCTTGTTGAGTTCTTTAAAAGTTTTGGATATTAAACCTTTGTCAAAGCTATTGTTTGCAAATATCATTTCCCATTCATTCAGCTGCCCCTTTGTTTTGTTGTTGTTTTGTTTGTTTTTTGCTCTGCAGAAGCTTTTAAGTTTGATATACTCAAAAATGGTAATTTTAAAAATTATTGCTCAGCATAATTTAAGAGGTGTACAAAAAAGAAACCACATGGTGGATTTTGAAATGGTTAAATATATGTAGAAAATTGATTTTAAACATTAGGAAATTTATTTTCAAAGGAAAACCTTTCAACAATTTTCACCCACGGCATAAGAATCTTGATTTGACATGAAGGCTGGATAAAAAGTTGCTGAGATAGACACAAAGGTTTGTTTAAACTTTTCTGAACATAAAATTATCATTCACTTCATTCTGAGCAAAACTTTATTTTCATTGTTTATTTTTGGACATACTTTTAAGCATCTAAATTTGTCTATAGTAACAGGGAAAAAGAATAAGTAGATTATGAGAATTAAAAAGAATCATACCCCTCACTCATGAACTTTAATGCTTTCTCATTGCTTAGAGAATTAAGTGTCTACTGATAACTGTCCCCTCTCCATCTGTGCCCATCCTGGCTTCTGTGCACTAGATTCTGTCCCCTTTTACTTAAGGACATCACTTCTGCCGGTTCTCCTCTCACTCCTACTTCACTTACTTCCCCTCTCAGCTGTTACAGCAAACAAAAAACACCCTTCCCTGATGCAGTTTCTTCCATCTACTGTTCCATCTCCTTGTTTTATTGCAAAAAAAAAAAAATCCTCAAAAAAATTTTCTAAATGTAGTATCTTCAATTTCTCTCCACTCATTAAGAAAACCCATTTCAGTCAGGCTGTCCTCAATACCCTCCATGGAAACAGTTTCTGTTAATAACATTAATGGCCTTCACATTGCCAATCCAATCCTTTTACTTAACCTACCAGCATCATATAACAGACTCCTTTCTGAATACTTTCAGCTGGGCTGGCTTGACTCTCTTCATTGATTCACTGGCATTTTCATCTGAGTGTCTTTTTCTGGTTTCTCCTCATCTTTCTGTCATATTTTGGAGTCTCCCACAGAGAAGTTCAATCCTTGCAGCTATTTTCTTCTCTATCAACATTCAAACCCTGATTTCATAGATTTAAATACCACTCATATATTAACCTCCAAACTTAAGCATCCAAATGCTTACTGGACACTTCAATTAAAAGTCTAACAGGCACAATTAATACATTCTAAACCATGCTCCCAAATACCCATGCTTGCTCTTGCCCCATGATCCTTATTGCAGTAAATGGTGATTTTTTTGTTTGGGCAAAAAACCCGAGAGGGATACCTGGCTCTTCTATTTCTCTCAGATTTCTCATGCAATCTCTATGCAAATCCATCGTGTGTGTGTGTGTGTGTGTGTGTGTGTGTGTGTGTGTGTGTATCTCCTTTGTTTTTGTTATTTCCTGTTTCACCCCATCTGCATGATGAAACTTTATTCTCTTTCCACAATACTCTCAAATGCCACCTCTTTTGAACCCCTAAGCATAATTCTTACATCCTTCAGACAAATAGTTAAGTCATTTCAGTCAATCATTTGTGTACACATCTTATTCCCTTTATTAGCCTGTAAACTGCCTTATGACAGGGATATCTCTTCAAAGTATGGTGCTTAAACAGCTAAACATATATGCAAAAAAGAGAGAATCTGGACACTAACCTTACACCTTTCATAAAAATTAATTCAAAATGGATTGTAAACCTAAATATAAAATACAAAGCTATACAACTCCTAGAAAATAATGTAAGAGAAAAATATAGACAACCTTGGGTTTGGAGATGAGTTTTTGGGTACAACACCAAAAGCATCACCCACAGAAGACAAAATGATAAGTTGGATTTCATTAAATTAAAAACTCTGATCTATAAAATACACCATTAACAGAATAAAAGGTGAAGCCATAGACTGGAAGCAAATACTTTCAAATCATGTAGCTAATATGACTTGTATCTAATAACAGGAACAGTTTGCAATTCTTAGACTCTTCTGTAACTTTTATAGCATTTACAGAAATTTATAGTTATGCACTTATTTGTGTGGGTAATTTAATTAGAATCGTTTACTACCATGTTTGCTCTAAGATGTACAAAACTATATCTTTAGTTCCTGTTGAGAATATAGTAGGTTCTCAATAAACATTTGCTGAATGAACAAATGAAGGCATATCGTCCATGATTTTGGGCACAGGACTGGCACATAGTTGATCTCCACATTTGCTGAACTCAACAAGTATCATCTTATTTATCCTCTTATTTCCAAAGAGTTTCATATTATATATTTTTTCAAAACCTAGAAAAAGAAATTCAATTATCTGATTGATTGAAGTGAAGAGCTCTGCATTTTTCATCAGTTTTTATGGGACCATTTGGCAGCCAAAGACTGTTCCTGGAGAATGAAAAGGAGCGGATGGTGAAGATCCAGGGGATCAATACTTGGCTGGCTGTTACCCTCGTTCTGCTCCTGTGAATTTGTCTTCCATGATGCTTTTGATATCAGCTTCCAAAACAGCAAAGATTTTGATACTGTGATGAATAAAAACCTCAGATGGCTCCCAGGTTTCTATAGCATGATTCAAAATTCCTTGACAAGCTTACCTCAACCTTTCCAGCACCATGACCTATCATCTCTGTACATTCCCCGATATGTCAAGTACTTTTCAAGATTATGTACTATGCTCATTATGCCTAGCTTTACTTTCCTTCCACATCTGGCAAATTTCTACATATCAGGCAAAATCAGACTCAAATATCACCTTCTTTGTGAAGACGTCACAGAGAAAATACACCACTAGTAGAGATACTTTCACACTCAACTAGGTATACCAGGTGTTCATGTTCACTGTTCCTGCCAGATGGGGAGGAATTGTGAGAGATACCAAGTGTTATTCATTTTTCTATGCCTGGAATCAAGGATACGAAGATGCAAAATACAACTGGTGGCTTGAATAGCAATACTTTTAAGGTCCTACCCAACCAGCTTGTGTGCAAAGAACAGTATCACTTAGAGTGAGCAATCTTATTTTCTTCCCCTTTGGCAACAGTGCTAAAGCCCAGTTAGATGCTGGAGGAACATAATGAAAAGGCCCATGGTTGTCCAGCACATCTTGGCTCCAGCAAATTTCCCTTCCAATTTCTCACCCTATCAGGGTTGAAGTCAGTTTAATTAGAGAAACACCCTGGCCACTAGAATTGCCCATTTGTATGAGGGTACCAGCCAGCCAAGTATTGATCCCCCGGTTCTTCACCATCCGCTCCTTTTCATTCTTCAGGAACAGTCTTTAGTTGCCATTGGCAAAGGGCTCTGGGAAGCACTGCTATCACTTGCTTGGGCAATAAACATAATGGAGAAAAAGAGGCAAAATAATAAAAATAAATAAAAAGAGAGAGACAGTAATAGCTGCCATGACAAAGTAGCATTAGTGATGACTCACATTTGCACTATTTCAAGTGGCATGACTCAGCGAACCATGTGATTAATATGACATTTCCATTCTTGTTCTCATTTGTTAGGCTTCTCTCTCATCACACACACACATATACTCTCTCTCTCTCTCTCTCTCTCTCACACACACACACACACACACACACACAAACGCAGAGGTCTGAATTATATGTTTCAACATCCATTACTGCATTCATTCATTCAATCAATAATTATTTAAATTCATGGAGCACACAATAAGCTGGGATAAAGCTATGAAGACAAATAGTACAGGTCCCTGCTCACCAGGAGTACACAACTGATACAAGAGTTAACAAAAATCAACAAAAACGTTTGGATTATTTCAGCTATAATGTATGTTTGGATACATCATTTTTTATATGTTAAAGAAGAACATGTTAAAATCAAGGAGGTACAACTAGCTACTGCTTCAAATATTACTCTGTTAATTGACATAGCTGTATCTGTTCACCTGCCTTTTAAAAATACATGAATGATGCAGTTAAGTTAGGTGCATGAATTAGTTTATAAAAGCTTTCTCTATGAGTTAAACACTTCAAAGTTATTAAAGTTGTAATTATAATGAAAAAAAAGTAGAGTATATAAATGAAAATTTAAAAAAAAGAGCCAGCAGCTATGAAAATATTTTATACTTTTTTACTATCTCTTTTGGTCACTAATGTATCCTAAGAACTTAAAAGAATAGCTAAGGCATAATAGATACTCAATAAACATATATAGAATGACTGAATGATTATTCATCAAAGGAACATGTCTAGTCCAATCTTCATCATAACTTTCATCTGATATCCATATTTGTCTGAAAAAAAAATTAAATTCTTTGGAGTCCCTTTGGGTAAATAATAGCTTTGAATGATTTTTCTTCCTTATACTATTATGTATTTATAAAAATGAATTAGTACATTTATATAAGAACATCTAAATGTTTCTATAACTTTATACATTAGTAAATATCTTATCAGTCAATATCTTATCAGTCATGGCTGATTTTGTTCTGATTTTCATTCTTCGAATATCAAGTGATTTTGATTTGTTAGATGTATCTATATACCAAGTACTAGACACAATTATAATGCAAATAATTGTTGATACTTTAAAAAATACATATTTATAGGACGTGACTGCAGAATTTAGAAGGGCTTTTCTTCAGAATATTCTCATATGACTGTAATTTTAATAAAAATCTTATTTATTTTGACCCTGCTATATGCAAGACATTGTCCTAAGTGTTGAAGGGTTACTGAGTATAAAATAAGATCCTGACCATGCATTCAATGAGTTTTAATATAATGGGAGATAGAGACACAAATATTTAAAACAACCAAGGCATATAGCAAGTGCTACAAGTAAAGTAAAAATTAAATGTTATGGAAAAAGCAAAGAGGAATAATTCCTTCTGGTGAACTGGGAATGGTTTTCAGTAGTTCAGCATTTAATCTTGGTTTTTAAGTAAGAATAGCATCTCCTGACCAAGGGAAGGTATATATGTATGAGGAACTGGAGGCTGGTGGGCGTGGGGGGTCAAACCTGAAAGAAGATCCTGTATGAGTGGTAGTGCATGTGCACCAGAACAGTGATGTTGAGTTTGCTGAACTAAAGTGCATGACTTTGGAGTTTAGCCAGAACTAAAGTGCATGATGTTGGAGGCTGTGGAAACTTGGTCGCAGGAGGGCATAGTCATCAAGAAACAGAGATGTCTTAAATGCATGCAAATTCCAGATGTCTAAAGAGCAAAGCATGACCTTCTACAACACAGTCTGAAACTCCCCCACTGTTTCTTATCTCATTGACTGACACCACCATCTAATTCGTTGCACACACCAGAAATTTCCATTTTCCTCACCTCCTGCATCCACATCATCACCAAATTATAGTGTTTATCTCCTTAAACTTTCTCAAACTTCAATTTCCATCTCCACTGAGGAGATGATGGTTGCATGGAATGAGATGGAGTTGTCTTAGATTAGAAACAGTGAAACTGACAGGTTAAAAAACTATAAAATATCTGTAAGATCATTTAGAAAATTTTCCCTGAACTTCTGGATAAAGTGGGGGATTTCTTACAATTGAAAAATATTGCGATTTCCTTCTAAATCTTAAAAAGATCATTAAATAAAAACCGTAAATGCTTCAGAGGCTCAGGTCTACTCTTCATTCTGCCTGGAGAGACTAACTTCCCTCCATCGTGAGAACTGAGCTGATTGCTCATTTTTAACATTGCAATTCCACCCCACCCCTGAACCCAGGATTCCCAATCTAGTTTGCTCTTTTTTTTTTCTTTAGTATGCATCAACATCTAATATACTATATTATTTACTAATCCTATCTAATAAAATAGTAATATGCAAATTGATAGTACCTCCGCTACACCTGAAAGCCATACCCACCAGCTAATCAGGCGTTAGTATGCAAATTAACTCAACCCAATGGCTACATCCACAAAGAGAGCAGGAGGGAGGCTTGGGTTGCCTCTGGCAATGGAGGAAACCAAGCTTTCCATACATCCTGGCTGGCCCAGGCCTCCGCTTAAGGCAAGTTTCAATTACAGAAGATAAATAAATCCCAACAGAAATGGCTGCCACCCTGGAGTGTGCAGAAGGCTTGGCTCCGCTCCAGGCTACAAAGTTCAATTGCAGAAGATAAATAAATGCGAAATACCAGGGCCTCTGCTTGGGTCGCCCAGAGGCATGGCCAACCTGCAAACCACCACAGGCCCTTTGCCCAGGCTACCCCACACCCAAAGGGAACCCCCATCCTGATCCAGGACACCCTTCAGAGCAAACCAGCTGGCCCCCACCTGTGCATCAGGCCTCTATCCTATCTAACAAAAGAGTAATATGCAGATTGACCATCACTCTAACACACAAGATGTCTGCCCCCTTTGGTCAAAAGATCCTGCCCCCATGTGGACACAAGATGGCCACCACGAGATGGCCAGCAGGGGAGGGCAGTTGGCAGGGACCAGGCTTACAAAGGAGGGCAGTTGTAGGTGATCAGGCCAGCAAGGGGGGGGGGGCAGTTGGCTGGGACTAGGCCTGCAAAACAGGGCAGTTGGGGGTGATCAAGCCTACAGGGGAGGGCAATTAGGGATGACCAGGCTGGCCGAGGAGTAAAGTTGGGGGTGATTGAGCCTGCAGGGAAGGGCAGTTGCTGGGGAAGAGGGGGGACCCAGGCCTGCAGGGAGGGCAGTTAAGGGTGACCAGGGGGAAGGCAGTTAGGGTAAACAGGCTGGCAGAGGAGCAATTAAGCATCAATCAGGCTGGCAGGGGAGTGGTTAGGGGGTGATCCAGCTGGCAGACAGAAGCAGTTAGGGGCAATCAGGAAGGTAGGTAGCTGAGCAGTTGGGAGCCAGCAGTCCTGGATTGTGAGAGGGATGTCCCTCAAGGGGTCCCAGATTGGAGCGGGAGCAGGCTGAGCTGAAGGATACCCCTTTCCCCCATGCACAAATTTTGTGCACCGGATCTCTAGTTTATTATATATATTGTCTGGGTCTTCCCATTGGCATGTAAGCACCATGAGAAGAGGATTGTTTTTAAATTAAATCTGTTGATTGATAGATCCCACACTCCCAGACCAGATTCTCACAAATGGTATATGCTTTAAATATATTTCTTGGGTAATGGAGTGAATATTTTCCTTTTACTAAATGTTCATCTATTATAGAACCAAAGAAAAGTTTTATTAATTCTAAATTCTGGTTAAAATGCTAAAGTAAAAAGTATACGTGTATACTTTATATATTTCAAGATAATTTATACTTCTAACATTTTCCCTTTGCCTTTATTTTACACAATTAATTTCCATTCTTATTACTTTATTCAATATTTAGTTTCTGTAAGACTTGGAGAAAGCAATGCTAGATTCCTTCCTGAGATTTTTGTCCTCTTGTGAAAAGTACAGCTTGTTAGCCAGATTATATATTTCATTTACTCTGCAATACTGGAGAGAAATAGTTTCAGACTATAAACATTTTCTTTATGTCAAAGGTCACAGTTACCCTCATGGACAGTTGTTATACTTTCACTTGTATTTTGGTTCTACACACTGAAAAAAAACAACAATAATTGCTGCTCATTGTTAAATTATTATCTTTACTATTCAGTTGTTCTATTACAATGCAACAATTTATTTGTTTTTATTTTGGTTAAATATACTCTTGCAAAAATCAAGCTCTATCTTCTAAGACCATCCAGGAACCACTGGGGTAGTCTAGTAATCCACTGTTAAACATAATTCTAATCAATGGTTTTATTTTCATTTCCTTATCCATTGTTAAATTTAGTAACAAAGTCACAACTGGTAGTATCAAAGAGAGTATGGGCTCTCACTGATGTGCCTTGGAAAAATAGTTTTTATTTCTCTGCAGTTTGACCCTTTTGGCCAACTGTGTAGTTCTGAAATGATGGTGGGAAAGAACACCAGGTCAGCAGAACAACTCTAGCAATGGCTGGTGTGATGGATGTCATAGTCATCCAGCCCCCATTAAACTTTTAAATGTCCTTTTAATTCACTAAATCCTTCCTCTTTTCCATATAATTGCTCAGAGATGTGCTTTGATCTGGACTGTACACATAAACACATGTTCATAAAACTTGTAGCAATGCTGGAAGAAGTTGGAAAAGTAATACCGGAGAAACCAAGATGGCAGCATAGGTGAACACCTAAACTGTTGCCTCGCACAAAAATTTCAAAACTACAACTGAAAGACAAAACGGACATCAACCAGAACCACAGAAAAGCTGGCTGAGTGGAAATTCTACAACTAGAAGGAAAGAGAGGGGCACACGGAGAATCAGAGGAGCTTAAAAAAAGCTAAGGTATGGAGACACATGTGTGGAGAAGCAGGTGGCTGAGTGCCTGGCTAGCTTTCTCTAGTGGAAGGGAGATGGAGACTCCCGACTGCACTGAACCCCAGTTCCGGGCAAAACCCTTGGGTCCCAGACTAATACAGGCGGAGTCTGGAGTGTTGGGAAAGGAGAGGAGCACTCATAAACTCAGGGTAGCCAAGAGAGGCAGAGGTCTGGAGGCATGCACATGAGTGCGCACAGAGAGAACTGACTGCTGAGTGTGCCACTGGCTTTCTCTAGCGGGAGGAAGATGGAACCTCCAGATTGCGCTGAACTCTAGTTAAGACTGTACTGAACCCCAGTTTGGGGCAAGACCCCGAGGACCCAAAATCATATGGGGGGGAGTCTGTACTATCAGGAAAAGAGAGGAGCACACAGAAACTCAGAAGAGCCTCGAAAGGCAAAGGTCTGAAGGCTCATGTGTGAGTATGCATAGAGAGGACTGCAGTGATTACTGAGGGACACTGAGACCCAGGGGCCTCATAGGGCAGGGCTGATGGGAAGCCAAGACTGTCTGCTCAGCCCTGAGACTCTGCCACATCCAAGCTGAGCACATAGGCTTTTGAAATTTTGCAAGTCTTGTCTCATAAGGCTGACTCCAGCACAGAAGTTCTCCTGGTTTTGTTGATACAGCTGATCCTCACAGCCAACTGGCCTGGAGGTCAATTCCCCCCAGTGATACCAACAACAATCAAGACTTCCAGTACAAGGCTGTACACACAATCCACAAAGGAGTTCACCAAGTGTGTCCACCTCAGGTAACTGGGGAGGCTGAGACACAGGTCCCTATAGGACACCTAGCACACAAAGTTACTCTACCAACTCAGGGAAGCAGTGAAAATGTGGAGATGAAGAAATAGATCACAAATGAAAGAAATGGATGAAACAAATGATTGGATTTAGAGTTCAAAACCACAGCTATAAGATTTTTCAAGAATTTCCTAGAAAAGATGGATAAACTTAGCGAGACACTTGAGGATATGAAAAAGGACCAACTAGAAATTAAACATACACTGAATGAAATAGAAAATATTATACAAAGACCGAATATCAGACTGGAGGAATGCAAGAATCAAGTCAAAGATTTGAAATACAAAGAACTAGAAAAACACTGAGCTGGAAAAGCAAAAAGAAAAAAGAATCCAAAAATATGAAGATAGTATAAGGAGCCTCTGGGACAACTTCAAGCATACCAATATCAGAATTATGGAGGTGCCAGCAGAAGAGAGAGAGGAAGACACAGAAATCCTATTTGAAGAAATAATGACTGAAAATGTCCCCTACCTGGTGAAAGAAATAGACTTACAAGTCCAGGAAGGACAGAGAACCCCAGACAAAAGGAATACAAAGAGAACCACACCAAGACATATGATAATTAAAATACCAAGAGCAAAAGACAAAGAGAGAATATTAAAAACAGCAAGAGAGAAACAGTTATCTACAAGGGAGCACCCATATTATTCAGTTGATTTCTCAAAAGAAACTATGCAGGCCAGACAGGAGTGGCAAGAAATATTCAAAGTGATGAATAGCAAGAACCTACAAACAAGGATACTCTACCCAGCAAAGTTATCATCCAGAATTGAAGGTCAAATAAAGAGCTTCACAGATAAGAAAAAGCTAAAGGAGTTCATCAACACCAAACCAGTATTATACAAAACGATGAAAGATACTCTTTAAGAAGAGGAAAAATAAGAAAATAGTAAAGATAAAAATTATGAACAAATACATATCTATCAACAAGTGAATCTAAAAATCAAGTGAATTAAAAATCTGATGAATAGAACAAACTAGTGAATAGAATAGAATCAGGGGCATAGAAAGGGAGTGGACTGACAGTTCTCATGGGGAAAGGAGTGTAGGGGGTGAGAGAAGAGATTGGACAGAAATTGTACACCTATGGATGAAGACAGTGCAGGGGGCGGGGAGGTAAGGGCAGAGGGTGGGGTGGGAACTGGGTGGAGGGGAGCTATGGTGGGGAAAAAGAGGAGCAATTGTAATAATCTGAACAATAAAGATTTATTAAATTAAAAAAAAATAAAAGTGGCAGCTAGAAACTGCTCAATAAAACAGAAAAAAAAAAAGTAATACAGTTGACTCTTCAACAACACAATGGGGACATCACTTCCCCCCTCCCCTGTAGTCAGAAATCCATGCAAAAATTTTGACTTCCAAAACTTTACTGTTGAAGTCTCACCAATAATTAATAAATATTTTATTTGTATTATAATTATATACAATCAAAGTAAGTTAGAGAAAAAAATGTTAATAAAATCATAAGGAAAATACATTTACAGTAAATACTACACATATTTATTGGAAAAAAAATCCATGTATTAGTGGACGCTTGTAGTTCCAACTCATGCTGTTCAAGGGTCAACTATATATGGAAGCAGATAAAAATCTTACCTATGTTAGCATCTTCCTTAATTTATTCTATCTAAATCTCTGTATTAATAGTCTCCTAATCTTTTCTCCATGTGGGTACTAAAGCATCTGAAATAAATGAACATCAAGGGATTGTGTATGAAAGTAGCATGTTCCTACAGGATACTCTGTACCATTGTAACTTTGTTCTTGCTGCATTTAAAACCTCTTCCTGGTTTTTCTTTTTATTCTAATGTTTTTGCCCATTCATTGCCATGACCAAAATTCTACACTCTAGGGTATAAATTGGCAAACTTCTCTGTAAAGGGCTGGATAAAGAAAACATTTTAAGTTTTGCAAGCCATATGACCAGTGTCACAACTATTAAACCTTGTTATTAGGGTGTGAAAGCAGCCTAGACAATACATCAATGAACAGACATGACTGTTTTCTAATGAAACTTGATTTATAAAAATGGGTAGCAGACCAGATTTGGCCTATATGCCAGTGGTTATCAACCTTTTAGACCTCACAGACCGCTAGTGGTCCATGGAGTCTAAGCAACAGCTTGCGGACCCTCTGAGAGGCACCAGATCTGGAGGGAGAGACAGCAGACATTATCAATGATTGCTGGTTCACCAGGTAGAGAATACTTTTTAAGAAATAAATGCATTAAATTTAATGTATGTGTGCTTTGTTTTTAAAAATTAAACTATGAAATGCTTAGTGTTACATTAAAAACTTAAAAGATAGTCACAGAATGAGATATCCTATGCAAATTGACCATCACTCCCTCACAAGATGGCTGCCTACGACCAGGCCAGCAGGGGGGTTAGTGAAGTACAACTAAATAACTGAAAAAGCAGGATGCGTGGGGCAACCAGGCTGGCAGGGGGGTTAGTAAGGGACCATCAAATGACTGAACAGCAGGCTGCATGGGGCAAACAGTCCAGCAGGGCAGTTAGTGAGGGACAACCAAACGACTGAACAGCGGGCTGAGTGGGATGACCAGACCAGCAGGGGTGGGGGGGCATGAGGGGCAACCAGGCTGGCAGGGGTAGATGGGGGTAACCAGGCCAGCTGGGGGGGGGGCAGTTGGAGGGCGACCAGGCAGCAGGGTGGGGGGCAGTTGGGAACATCCAGGTCAGCAGGGAGGCAGTTAGGGGTGACCAGGCCAGTGAGGGGAGAGAGTTAGGGGCAATCAGGCTGGCATGCAGAGGCAGTGAGGGGTGATCAAGCCAGTAGGGGCAGGGGAGTGGGGGCACTTAGGGGTAACCAGGCAAGCAGGCAGTGAGCGATTAGGAACCAGCAGTCCAGCATTGTGAGAGGGATCAGGCCTAAACCAGCAGTTGGACATCCCTAGAGGGGTCCTAGATTGGACAGAGTACAGACTGAGCTGAGGGGACCCCACCTCTGTGCATGATTTTCATGCAACAGGCCTCTAATTTAATATAATTGGTATGTCAGTTAAAGGAGTATGGGAATCAACTTAAAAAAAACTGTCTTGCACTAGCCAGTTTAGCTTAGTGGATAGAGCAACGGCCCCATGGACTAAAAGGTCCTGGGTTTGATTCTGGTTAAAGGCATGTACCTTAGTTGTAGGCTCTATTCTGGGCCCCGGTCAGAATGTGTATAGGAGGCAACCCATCAATGTATCTCTCACATTGATATTTCTTTCTTTCTCCCACTCCCTTCCACTCTCTCTAAAAATGAATGAAAAAGTACTTTCAGGTGAAGATTAACAAAAAAAAAATTAAAACATGAGTCTTCTATCTCTAGCACTTTTATTCAGAAAAATATTAAATTCTCTCCGACCTCTAATTGTCATTGGTTTTTAACATTATATGCCTCTCTGACCAACCTTGATCTTTCTGTTCAAGTGATGGAGTATTAAAAATTTAAATTAAGTATTAAAGAAGGCTTGTTAAATTTTTCTTTAACTCTCTAGTTATTTTCTTGTATATAAAAAGAGTAACTCTAGCCTGGCCAGTGTGGTTCAGTGGTTGAGCATTGACTAATCCACCAGGAGGTCAGGGTTCCATTCCCCACAGGGCACATGCCCAGGTTGCAGGCTCGATCCCTGGTAGGAGATAATGCATAAGGCAGGTGATCAATGATTCTCTCTCATCATTTGTGTTTCTATTTCTCTATTCCTCTCTGAAATCAATAAAAATATTTTAAATAGAATAAGTCTAGAAATCTGGAACAAGGAACTGCATTGGTTGCCCTTGGGAAGGGATATCGTGAGAAGATGATTTTTCACTGACTATGCTGGCACTATTTCAATATGTGTGTATCATCCATTCAAGAAACAGAATAAAAGAAATGTTTTCAAGCAGAGATTTTGATTTATAATTAAGAAGCAGCCTGTTTTTTTTTAAAAAAGGATATGATCCTTTGTTTATGATTTGGACAATAGGAACAATCTCACTAATTAAAAAGAGTGATTTCATTAAGGCTATTAACAAATTTTAAGCAACATATACCATCTGGTAATCATTTTTATGTGGTTTTGGGAAGAGTGAAAGTGTGCCTGCGGGCTCTTAAAAAAGAATCAATTATCTGGAGACTGCAGGAAAATGTTCCTACTGGGAAAGCCTGTCTGTTTCTGCTGTGAATGGAACTTTTCTGTTCTATTGTTTTAGATAGAGTGACCTGGTTTTCAATGTTGAAATAAAATGGACATCTGTGTTTGCAAGGATATTTGATGGCTTTTCTTCACCTGCCAAGAGTTCCTAACATCTTTCCTCTCCACTCTTAGCTTAGAGACAAGGAAGAGAGCAGAGAAGACACAGCTTGTGTAGGCAGAATTTTGTTGCAAAGAGGGAGTGGCACAGCTCCTTTAATAGGCAAAGCTGTGTTACCATGGCCCCTGTAAATATCTATAGGATAAACATCACTACAGAAAATTTAGCTGGTTAAGAATATGGCTGGGGCGGTTGGTAGAGTTTGTATTTTCAAGGAATGATGGCATTAAAGGTCACTGAAGATTGTGTGATTATCTTTATTATATTAACTTTATTCCAGGTATAAAAAAATATCTTCTTTGTTGAAAAATACCAAAAAAAATGTAAGACAAAAATCACCTATAACCCCATTACCAACAGATAACCACTATTGATATTTTGATTATTTCCGTGTTGTTAGACAGGAGCAGAGCTAGAAACTCACCAGATACAGAAAATCACAAGGGCAGAAAGCTCTGGATGCCTAGCAAAGGGAAAAACTGAGAAAACAAGAACCTTGCTATCAGGACAACCTATCCTCCCTTGGCATATCAATGGTCATGCGGTTTATACCCACTGATTTTTTCCCACTTAAAAGTCACATCTAGACCTCAGTTGTATTTCAGCTCCAGACCCAGAAAAGCATGAAAACCAGATAAGTGGTGCCCTGGCTGCCTTAGGACCAGTTATACTGACTAATGACCCCAGCCTTGGCACCAACCAATCAGTAGAGACCATGACCCTGAAAGAGCACTCCTAAAAAGCTGATGAATATTCTACTGAGACACTCCCCTGAGCCCTCCCCTAAGATTTCTACCTGCAAGACAGAAATAAATACACTCAGGATGAAGAACCCAGAACATATTCTACCCCAGGGGAGCATGCCAGCACTATTTCCTTCACCCTTCTTCTAAGGAACCCCACAAGACTTGTAACCAGGGGAGCAATGTGCAGCAGCGGCTCATCCCAGGCTAACTCCATAAAGCTGTTTCCAAAGTCCCTTCTCTCTGACTTTCCAGTGAGCCAAAACAGCCCACCTGCTGAGGCTATTCTGTTATTTCTTCTCTTATTTCACTGCTGCCATCATTGACCCAATACCTTTTGGCTCCGTGCTGTGTAAGCCTTCCCTATGGATATCCCCACCCCCCATGCCCTTTTCTTTAAAATAAATTCAATTGTTCTTTATTCACCTTCTGACATTGCTATTTAGCCTACCCAGGCACCACCAACTTTAACCTTTCAGTTGTATGTTTCTTTCTTTGCACATATTTTTTTTTATTTTATTGTTTTTTTTACAGAGAGGAAGGGAGAGGGATAGAGAGTTAGAAACATCAATGAGAGAGAAACATCAATCAGCTGCCTCCTGCACACCTCCTACTGGGAATGTGCCTGAAACCAAAGTACAGACCCTTGACTGGAATTGAACCTGGGACCCTCAGTCCACAGGCCAACACTATCCACTAAGCCAAACTAGTTAGGGCTTTGCACATATATATTTTTTTAATGTTGACAGAATTTCATTTTTATGTCACCTTATTCTCTCAGTCTTCTCTCTGGTCACATAAACAAACTATCTCTACAATGAACAAAGGCCAACTCATCTACTTGTGTACCTGCTCTCTCAGGACTGCTGTGAGGATGCTCTTTCACATGCATTATCAGCTTCTCCCTCCATCAGCATTCAAATGGGCTCTAGGATCTTCCATCATTAACAATCTTTAACAATCTCTCCTTTGATCCTCCATTCCTTCACTACAATCTCATTTCTCTTTCTTTTACAGCTGAGCTTGTTGAAAGAGTACTTCACATTCCCTCTCTCTTCTTCCTGGCCTCACCCTTCTTAACTTCTCCAATCTGGGGCTTCCTTCCAGCGAGCCTGCTGAGATGGCTCTAATCAAGGTCACTGAAGAACTTCTTGTGTCCAAATTCAGCATTACTCTATTTTTCAGCACTGTTTGGTGGAGTTGACTATCCTCTCCTTAAAACATCTGGTTCATGTGCCTTGCCACAGACAACATACTTACTGATATATTTATTCCTCCACAGAGGGTCACACTCGCTTATTTTCCAGTTCTGATTCCTCTCCCTCTTCTGAGTTCCTTAATGTGAGTATCTCCCAGAGCTCTGCCCTAGGTCCCCTTTACATCTCTTTCTAAATACACATATGAGTGATTTCATCCAGTGCCATGGCATTAAGAACCTCTATAAGCAAATTACTTATAAAGACGACCTGATCTCTAATATAGACTTCTCTCTCCTGAAATCTAGATTTCAGTATCCAACTGCCTACTTGAAGACTCTACTTTCATGTTTAATTACATCAAATTTAACATCTTCCCCAAAGAATTCAAGACCTCATTTCACTTTATTTGAATAAATATAGAAGAATTACACTATTGTCCATGGACAAGGAAAACACCCACATTTCAGGTTGGGCTGCCAAGGTAATGTTTTTACACACACACACACACACACACACACACACACACACAATATTTTTTACTTGTGTTACAGTAAAATATATATGAGTCAATCATAAAACAATAGAATTCTATTTTAATTTCAATTCTCCAGACTAGAATAGCCATAGTTAGGTACTTTTTTCCCCCCCCCCTTTTTTTTTTGAAAAATAAAACATGGCATTTTGACTTCAAATTTTTTTCATTAAAAAAAAAAAACACAAACAAACCAGCAACTCCAGCTGTATTTATATAGAAATCTAACTTCAAAGTGAATCATAATCTTCCAAAACTAAAAATTCTCTTAAATACAGCACTTTTTTTGCAGAGATTACAAAACTAAATGGGGAAGCAAACAAGATTAGGGCAGCTGAGCAGTCAGAGATAAAGCTTTATGTGCCTTGCAGTAAGGAATGAGGAGCACATTATTTTGAATTCTACTCAAAGACTGAAATATTTTGCTCTAATTCTTTACTACTATCCTTAAACATATTTTTCACTCTTTCCCTGCAAAAAAAGATCGTTAAAAGTTTTAGCTAATTTTAATCACAAACACTTCCAGTGTTATTTTCAACAGACTTATTATTTGGCTCCTTAAACAATAAGACAAAATGCAGAGAACAAAATGGAAAGGTGCTCAGGGAAAATGGTTCCTCTGTCCTCCATTCAACCTACACATCTTGTGAATCTTGCAAAAGTTCAAACCTGCAAAAATTAGTATCAACCACATTCAGTGTCCTGCCTCCTGTGAGGCACTGCAGAATGTGTCTTTTCTTATGGCAACAATACCAAAAATGGATGCGATCAAATCCCAGGCCATTTAATTTGAAAAAAAAAAGTAAATAGGCAATATTGCAGTATTTTTTGCAACCTTTATAATGTAGGTTAATACTCTTGATAATCTATTAAGCTATTTTTATTCTAGAAAATAAAATTTGTGCCCAGCCAGTGTGGCTCAGTGCTTGAGTTTTAACCTATGAACCAAGAGGTCACAGTTCAGTTCCTGGTCAGGGCACATACTAGGTTGCAGACTTGATCCCTAGTAGGATGTTTCTCTCACTCTCGCTTTCTCTTCCTTTTTAAAATCAATAAAAATATTTTTAAATGTGTTAAAGATGAATGTCTTTAAGAAGAAAGCCAAATAATGTACATAGATTTTTTTCAGAAAATTTTGGGGTTTTTTAAGAAACTGGATTATAATTTGTTCTATTTAATTACATATAGTTGTTGGATTCAAAGCATTTTATTTCATGAATTCAAATGTGATTATTTTCAGAAATCTCTGTAAGTAAAATAATTATAAAATTACAAGAAAAAGTGAAAATATTTTTAAAATAAGAACTTGAGTCAAAATAATATAGTTAAAATTGGATAATGCCATCTTTAAAATAATGACTTCTAGAACATTATTGGAAACATGTATATTATAGATATTTGGAAATCTAATGTAATTCCAGAATTTATAAAGTGCTCCTAATATATAAAATTTAAATTTCCCTACAAATAATTAGTACATTTTAATAATATATTCTAATGAAAAACAATCTTCTATTGAATGATGCTGAAAATACCAAGGAAGTGATAAATAAATTAGTCCACATGAACTTTAGGGAAACAGATTTCAACATTGTATAGATTTGCTGAAATCATTTTTACATGAGGACAATTTTATGTGAAAGTACTGTAGAATGCATACATTTTCAAGTTAGTTAGGACCCAAATAAGAAAGTATGAATCAGGGACAGCTCTTTATCCAATTCTCTAGCTGTGCTAAAATCAGGTGTATGTAGATAATATCACAGATGATGATCAAGTTGGGTTATAAAACAAACTTATTCAGAATTTTCCCAGGCTCCTGATCCACAGTCCACACTGTACAATACCAAAGGACACACTGTTGTTGTATCTCTATGCAACATTCATGTGGAATATTACATAAATGGTACCCCTGGAGGTGTACAATACGGGCCATTCCATACAACTGATGGGTATAATAGGGGTCTTCAAAAATCATAGTTTGCTTTCTCCTTGTCCCCATAAGTATGTCTTAAAAGTGCTCGTGGACAAACCTACCTCAGCTAGACACTGTGTTACTCAGTTCTTGCTTATTGGGTATTGGTAGCCTTCCCATTTACTTGGGGAAAATGGTGACTGACACAATGTTAGTCACTCTGGTGCTCTGGTTGCTCCTCAGCACAGAGTCCTTCCTGACTAGGCTGGACATTGCTCAGCATTGCTCAACCTGCAAGCAGTGCCTCCAGTTACTCTGCCAAGTAGCTTATTCCTCTGCTGAGGGGCCTCTGGGTTGATACACTATTGCTATATGGATATTTGGCCCTTCCTGCTGCTGCTTTCATCCAGGAGTTCTTTGGGAAATGGAAATGATGGACATTTCCCCTTTGTGTTATATGCTGATTGAGATGGGGCAAATATTGTTGCTTGTACCGAATTTACAGATTGAGTGAAGCAGTTCTTTCAGTTTTCACTTATAACCTCACCTTTCCTTAGGACACAGACATGTATCCAAGTCATTGGGCTGGGTTCGGGATGGCTTTGATTAATAGCCAATACTTGTATCCAAATTTCCAACTCTTTCCACTACTGGGTTGTGTTTTTTTTTTTTTTGTGTGTGTGTGTGTGTGTTGTTTTGTTTTTTTTACAGGTCAAACCTGTGCTCTTTCCCTTAGTAGCAATTGTGGCCCAAAAGATTACATGACCCTAGGCAAAAAGACTCCTATTGGGCCAACCTACGGCCCATCAGAAATTCCTGGCTCCCTGTTGTGGCCACAACTCCAGTTCCTTTCCTAGGAGGCTCCTCAGCACCCTCCATCTATCTGAACACACTGTAGCCTAGACATATCTAATCTCTCTTATAGACTCAAGGTAGGACTCTTGTTATCTAAGCTACCTAAGGTTTTAAGTCACAATGATACAATGAATATTGGTGACTTCATTCATATTAATATTTTTTTGTTTTGGTTATTCATTGCTATCTAACAAATTATCCTAAAATTTTCCAGCTTATAAAAAACAACTATATATATAAAAGGTTAATATGCTAAATGTCCCTCCACAGATCCAACTAGTCGCTAGGACACGCACTGACCACCAGGGGGCAGTGCTCAACATAGAAGCTCCCAAGCTGCAGTGACCTGGCAGCAGCAGTTCTCAGGTGATGCACCCTGAAACCAGAGAGACGGGAGCCTGATTCCTCCTGATATTGTGAGACTCCACCTTTGGCCATGGGTGATGTTGTTGCTAGGGCACTGTTAGCCCCAAATCTTATTTACTGCACACTTGCATTTGCAGTCCATACCCTGTACCACAGCAACTTTGCAAAGTGCCCTTTCATATCCCAGCACCCTTGGGGAGATGTCAAAGAGCAGATTTTGGCCCAATCCCTGAAGGCCAGGCTGAGGGGCCCTACCTACCAGAGGGACCCCGCTCACTCCATAGATGCCCTTCAAGCCATGGTGCCACCCCAGGTATGGCTGGTTGGGAAGGGACCATGGGAGGTTGGCTCTAGGATGTGTCTGGCCCATCGCACCCAGTCTCACCCCACCAGCCACCTTCTATTTCCTGTCAATGCGCATGAATCCATGCACTGGGTCACTAGTTTTATTATATTTCATGATTTTGTGGGCCACATATTTAGGCAGTACTCACAGGTAGGCAATTCCTTTGCTCTGTGTTGTGTTAACTAAGGTCACATGGTGACATTCAGTTGGTGAGTAGGCTGGTCTGAGGGGACCAAAATAGCTTCAGTCATATAGCCAGCACTTTTTAGGGACAGATGTGAGGCTAGGCCCAAGAAGGTCTGTTAACCAGAGTGTCCACAAGTTTTCTCCCCAGCATAGTGGTCTCATGGTTCATCTCACTTACTTCATGGCAGTTCAGGGTTCTCAGAGACAGTGTCCCAAGAGATCTGAAGTGGACACTGACAGCTTCTTAAGGCCTGGGTTCAGAAACATCATACATTACTCTTGCAATCTTCTATCAACTAAGAAGGTCACAGAGAATGCCAGCCCTCAAGGGCAGGAAGGAAAGACTCCAGCTCTTAAATAAAAGAAGCACCAAAAAATTGTGACCATTTATCATCCATTCTAATAGCACCCTGTCCTATTCTATCAAGAAGCTGGATGAGAGTTAGTCCAAGTTAGAGGCCACAGAATAAAGCAATTTTCCCTTTCCTTAAAACTCATTAAACAGCAAAAAGAATGGTAAGTAGAGAAAAGTCTCTTTCATGGAAAACAGAAATGACAATAGTCCCACAATTTATAACGCAAATTGTCAAACACTGTGAAATCTGTTTATCTGAGAACCAACACATAAATCTTTATGTGTTCCTGGTTCCACCTGAGAAGAGATTCATCATCATACAGACTTTTCACAAAAGAGGAAAAGAAAAGGAGGAGGAGGAGTTAAGAGTTATAAACAAAAGGCAGATGAAGAACATACAAAACAGGAAAGAATCATGGAAAAGGTTCAGACAAAAGTTCTTCATCCCTCAAAGGCACTTCTTATATGATCTCTCATAAAAGAGATAACTCCTCAAGAAAAGGTACATAGTTTTAATGAAGAGACAAGAAGAAAACAGAAATCGATAAACACTGAGACAGTTGAATTAAGAAAAGAAACGGAAGAAAATCTTGACAGAAAAACTACGAGCTGCAGAATAAATATGACTGAAGTCATGGGTAGGATAAGGTGCATGGTTTAAGTGTGCAAAATGAAAAAGAAAAGAACAAAGATTCACTTGGTTCTCATGAGTCAGGGTGAGCTAGCTATAAAGCATTATAAGGTACAAACAAAATAGGACTGACACTAACACACAGCTTGGCAAAATTATTGAGAGCCTATGGGCACCCTGCAGACAAAGTCAGTCATGAACAAAGGAAGGCATCTCTACCTTAGTTCTCTCAACAGCCAGACACACTACCAAAGAGCTAGGGGAACAATGCTTGTAACATCTTGAGGAGAAGAAACATTAATTTAAGTATATTTTACGTAATGAAACCGAGCTTCAAATTCAAGCAGGAAAGAATTCAGGGTTGACACTTTCTGTAAATAATCATGCAAAGACAAAATTTAACCATCCAAGAGAATGATGAAAGGACTCAGAAAACAAGAGGTTATAGTAAACAAAACAAAACAAAACAACAACAAAAACTTGTCATGAGCAATGAATAAAGATTATGCGCTGAGACCGGTTTGGCTCAGTGGATAGAGCATTGGCCTACGGACTGAAGGGTCCCAGGTTCGATTCCGGTCAGGGGCATGTATCTTAGTTGCGGGCACATCCCCAGTGGGAGGTGTGTAGGAGGCGGCTGATCAATGTTTCTCTCTCGTCGATGTTTCTAGATCTCTATCCCTCTCTCTTCCTCTCTGTAAAAAATCAATAAAATTTATTTTAAAAAAAATTATGCAATCCTACAAATTATGGTTATAGACAGACTATAAATGTTAAACTCTGACAATGTAAAATAATAGTGTAACAATACCAGAAAGTGAAAACAAAGGAGATGGGAGGACCTACAACTGCTAACTACATCCATCAGATCCAGGACAGCAGATATTGTCTATAACTGAATCAAAATGAATCTAGCTGCCGCGACTGGTTTGGCTCAGTGGATAGAGCGTCGGCCTGCAGACTGAAAGGTCCCAGGTTCGATTCCAGTCGGGGGCATGTACCTTGCTTGTGGGCACATCTCCAGTGTGGGGCGTGCAGGAGGCGGCTGATCGATGTCTCTCTCTCATTGATGTTTCTGACTTTCTATCCCTCTCCCTTCCTCTCTGTAAAAAATCAATAAAATATATTTTAAAAAAATGAATCTAGCTTTTTAAGATCCAGCAAAAGCCCCAAACTCTTGACATGAAGAAAGATAAACATATATCTTAACTCCAGCAATATATTCATTTTCTAACTAGTCTCTTTTACTTCTGTTAAACTTGAGTAAAATAGCATTTACTGTACTTCTCCCCCGCCCCCTCATCCTCAATTTTGCTTTCTGTAGTTCCAGTTATCTAGTCAACCACAGTCCAAATTCCGGAAGTAAACAATTCAAAACTTTTAAATTAAGCATCATTCTGAGTATCATGATGAAATCTTCCACCAACCTGCCCTGACCTGAATCATCCCCTGGTCCAGTGTGTCACACTGTTTATGTTCCCTGCCTGTGAATTACTCAGCAGCCCTGAGTTATCAGATCAATGGTCACAGTCTTATGGTAACTCTTATTTTACTCAATAATGTCACATTCACATAACTTTTATTATACTATATTTTTATAATTACTCTATTTTACTATTAGTTATTGCTATACATCTTTTACTGTGCCTAATTTATAAATGACACTTTATTATAGGTATGTATGCTGTAGGAAAAAGCCTAGTACATATAAGGTTCAATACTAGCCAAAGTTTCAGGCATCCACTGGGGCGTCTTGTAATGTATCCCCTGTAGATAAGGGAAACTATTGTATACTGTCTTGCAAAATGTAACCACTGAGGAAAATTGACTGGAGAGTATATAAGGATTTCTGTATTATTTTTATATAAATATATGTGAATTTTTAATTATATTATTAAAATTTCTAATTAAGTAGTATGTATAAAATAAACCTATATTTGTGAAAACTTTCTCTCTTGCTATTCATACAGAAAGAGAGAGAGAGAGAGAGAGAGAGAGAGAGAGAGAGAGAGAGAGAGAATGCAAGAATGTATCTGGAATTGTGTTCATCAAATGTTTATGCTGTGTTTTTTCCCCAGTACAGGGTTTTTGGGTAATTTTCTAAATCTTCTTGTTTATGTACTGATTGGATTTTTAAATAACAAGTAAAGGTTACTTTTATAAATAAGTTAATATTCATTATTCTTTCAAAAGAATTAAGAAGCAAAGAGAATTAATGCATGTTTCAAAGTTCAATTTGTAGTCTTAAGTTGCAGAACTACATGTGTCGGTTATAAGGCGTGTTAGATAATGGCATGACCAAATCTACATCAGCTAGCAGGGTCACCTAAGACCATCGGAAAACACAGATATTTACATTACAATTTATAACAGTAACAAAATTACAGTTATGAAGTAGCAGTTTTATGGCTGGGGGTCACCACAACATGAGGTACTGTATTAAAGGGTCGTGGCATTAGAAAGGTTGAGAACCACTGCTCTAAAGGGTGAATAATTCTCACCAGGACATGCTCACGGC
Source organism: Lasiurus cinereus (assembly GCA_011751065.1). Lineage (NCBI taxonomy): Eukaryota > Metazoa > Chordata > Mammalia > Chiroptera > Vespertilionidae > Lasiurus > Lasiurus cinereus. The sequence goes on along the minus strand of JAAGEH010002534.1, from coordinate 40,686,026 downwards.
CATTAAGAGAAAAATTATCTTGCTCAGAAAATAGAAAGTAAAATGGAACCACACATTGAATTGCACTGAATAAACCTTATTATTACTTATTATTGATTTTTCTTTCTCCCTTCATCTTTTAATAAAACTCCCATTCAAGTGAATTTCCATTACATAGTCTTACACCTAACTAAAGAATTGACAGCTCTTTTAGCATTGAATGGTTAGACAGTTTTCTAATTTGTCTTTCATTAATCCTTTGAGAAATGTACCCTATATCTTGGTTTGAAAACCACAGGATCCTTATATCCTCACAGTTGCCTTATATCCTGGTTTGAAAACTACATATGCCAAGGCCAAGGGGTCGGAGTGGAGGTGGGGAGTAGGGGTGGTGGTGATTACACAGCACCACAAATGCAGCTAGTATTTTTGGCCTAAGAGATAACTGTTTGAGCTACTAAATTTTTACATGGATTCCTTCTGCTACTATAAAATTATATTCAAAATGTAATTTATCTATTTCAAAGTTAATCAACACCAGCATATCAAGCATGTCAAATAAAATATTAAAGTTATTTTGCTTTGTACATAAAACAAAAGAAGTTTAAAGGAGAGCATATCTATATACAGTGGTACCTCGAGATAAGAGTCTAATTCGTTCCGTAACCTTGAGGCATGGGAAACTATGAGATGCTCGAGTCACGGTAAACTGGTGGGTCGTGTGCAGCCGGCCAATCCGCACGATTACTCCTATTCAAATGTTGCTCATATTTCAAAGCAAAAATCGCTCACTCAATGGCTCATATCTCAAAAATCTCGTATGTTAGGGCACTTGTATCTCGAGGTACCACTGTATATAAAACCCTAATATACAAATAGACTAAAGGCAGAACAACTGAATAACCAGTCGCTATGATTTGCACTGACCACTAGTGGGAGCGCACAGAACATGGCAGGCATTGGCCACGGCAGGATGGAGGAGCAGATGAGCAAAGGTGGGGAGGTGTGCACCAAACCAAGGTGAGGCACTAGTCACTGTCATCAGGGTTGCCTCTGGTGGTTACTGAAAATTCTTTGTTCACAAGTGCCCTAATCCTGTTCCACACCATCAGTGGGTTCATGTGGGGCTGGCTCCAGCAGCCAATGGGAGCAGCGGAGGCCAGCAGACAGGGGACTGGAGGCTGTGGTGGGAGGGGCCGAGAAGGGATGCTGAGTATGGACCCAGACCCCTTTGCCCAGTGCAGCCTTGTGGCCCACAGTTCCTTTCAAGGTGCACAAATTCATGCACTGGACTTCTAACTAATATTATAACTACCACAGAAAGAAATTTTAATTTGGAATTTGTCATCATCAAGTAGATAATGGGTTAGGTTTTCTTTTATTTACAGGGAATGCAAATCACAGTTTAAATATTTTTAGGTAAATGTTCAGGTATATACAAAAGCATTTTGGAACCTGTATGTATATTTCACATAATGGATATTCACTGTTTCAGCAGCTCAGAATACTTTTCTTCTGCAGAGGCTGGGGTTTGAGGGCCTGGAGGAGGAGGGTGGTTCCCAGATGGGTGAGAGAGAGGACTCTGCCTCCCAAGTAGAAACCAGAAGTGAGAGAAGACCAAGAGTTTCTCCCAGTACTTTTCACCTACATTGTGGGCCTGTAACCTAAGCCTGGGGAATTGGATGTTGCTATATAGAACTTTTTTGTGTGTGTGATTCTTTTTTTTTTTTTATTGTGCATATATGTAACTTAAAAGGTCAAGGGAGTGACACAGAGCTCAAGGTCAGTTTACCGACTGTGTGAGGTGGCTGTGGCATTCACAAAATCAGTGTAGCTGCAAGGAATGTTGTGGTGTGGAGAGTGGATATTACTGGAGTTCTTGAGGAAGGATATTTGAGGACCACTGTTTCCTTTGCCACATGCCCAGACCTGGCTCTCTGCTTCCCAGTTCTCTCAGACATTCATTATTTTTCACTAAATTGCTTTTCTTAAATTGACTTATATTGTTGTTTTTAGTCAAGAATGTTTTCATTACAAATGACATTTATCCATTCCCATTAAATTTTTGATTATTTTAAAATACTGAACGCAGGAATTAAGCTTTTCTTTTAAAACATTCTATAATTTGAATTTCTCACTGATTTAATCTATACTCTAACATTGTCACCCATAACTCCGATGAGGACTGTCTTGGAAGCAGTTGCTACATGCAGAGAAGGAAGAGGAAGCGGCCACATCCCTAGGCACAGACACCCTACCCCAGCTCCCATACCCACAGGGGTCAGGGAGGCTGACCAGACCGGAAGAAGACCCAGCCTCGGGGGTAGTCACAGCTGCACCTCTGACTCCTGGTCTCTTCCCTTGCCACTTCCGCCAGGGGCACCCACCACAATAGCACACTGGCAACAATTCATCAGTGCCCCCAAGGCACCCGAGGCCCGGAGCCCATCTCTGTTGGGCACTCTCAACTGGGGCCAGGCACACCTCTCTCCCTACAATTCCAGACCTGGGTGGAGGCAGGCCCAAGAGGCCCCCCACAGTCAAACTCTTCTCCCCAACAGTAACAGTGCAGTCTCTGCAGAGGAAGCGCACTGAACCTTGCAGGGGGCATGACTAAACCCGTCCTCCTAGCCTGCCCTGGCCCAGCCCCCGTCCTGCTCCAGGAGATTGGAACCCCACCCTGAGCATGTACAGCTTCAAAACAGCCACATACAATTTAAAGAATTCTCCTTCAGCCTTACTTCCTCCCCTAGTGCCCCCAACCTGGGGCCAGAAGCTTCAGGGACAACCACCACTACAGGGCTGCTGGCCAGAACCTGCCCCTCTGAGGCCTGTGGAACCCTTTGCAAAGCTTCCATAGCTACAGTCCCGGGAAGCAATCATGCCCTTCTCCCCTAATCAGCACCTGCTACCTTCCAGAGTACCCATGGGCTTAAAAATAACAATCCCTTCCCCTTTAGACATCACTTATCTGAAACATTTCTAGGTTTATTAGCTCAGAACCTCCTCATGACAACCCAGTGAGGGAGGTGGAGAAAAGATTACAATTCCTGTGGTATATGTGTATGTATTCAGAAATGAAGCTCAGAGAGGAAAAGTGTCAAGCCCAATGGTTCCCCAGGTGCAGCACATGCCCCACAGGGAGGGCAATTTGATTTTAAGTGGGGGAAATTCGAGAATGAGTTAACAGTGAATTTTGTGCATTTCTTATGGCTCTAGGGGACCTCATCTACAGCGTATCCTACATAATAAAAGGCTAATATGTAAATAACCAAATGGTGGAATGACCAGTCACTATGATTTGTGTTGACCACCAGGGGGATGACACTCAACGCAGGAGCTGCCTTCTGGTGGTCAGTGTGCTTCCACAGAGGAAGAACCGCTCAGCCAGAAGCCAGGCTAATGGCTGGTGAGCACAGTGGCAGTGATGGGAGCCTCTCACACCTCCATGGTGATGCTAAGGATGTCTGACTGACAGCTAAGCCATCAGTCGGACATTCCCCCAGGGTTCCCAAACTGTGAGAGGTTGCAGGCCAGACTGAGGGACCTCCCGGCCCCTCAACCAAGTGCATGATTTTCATGTACCGGGCCTCTAGTAAATTTATACTAGGCCTAGTCTAAGAGAAAATTAGTGAATTAGGAAACAATCCTGAAGCAATCATCCATAATGCAGCAGAGATTAATAAATGGATGACAACATGAAAAAGAAATTATAAAATGTGTAAAGTAGGATATTCCAATATTTATCTAAGTAAAAATATAAAAAAGATCAATATTTAAAGAAATGACTAAAAATTTCCTATAATTGTATAAGACATGAGTTCTCATATTGAAAGCATACTCTGAATTCTTAGTTGGAGAAACAAGACTAAATTTTGTGATTCAAAAACAGAACTATTGAGTCTAACACAGTGCACAAAATATAAAAGTTTTCAAAATATTTTGTCACTAAATTTCAGAGCACCAGGATTACGATCCAAAGATATATCTCTCTCCAGAACAGATGGAAGTTAAGATGTTTGCTCCAGGGATAAGCTTGGACTGGTTTGCTAGCAGACTCCTTAAAAGATTAGTTTTTCATGTTTAAGGTGACTTAACTGTGAGGCAAACCCAGTTACTGTGTATACAGTACCTACTTAGACCAACACCCCTGTGTCTTGTTGGGCAAGGACAACAAACATGAACATAAAACCCATGCTGCTGACTTAACTGTGAGTAACAAAGTCCTTTGTCTCTGATCCAGGAGTCTTATATCTTCTTCTAGCCTTCACAAAACTGGCAAGTCAACTTACTAGCTTTCAAGTAGGGTAAAATCTCAGATCCCTGAGAGTTCTTGACATTGAACACCCTGTACAATGCTGGTATACTTCAGTTCCTGTTTGATTGCTTGCTGTCTGTTTTGAGACGGATGGGATTGTGGCAGACTATAAAATTGTATTCACACAAGGATAAAAATATGAGCATGTATGAGCCAAAGACCACCTCTTTGCTATGAACCCCATGCCTGCTTCTTTCTTTTTGGCACTCTATTCCACTCACAATTTTAATTTTTTCTCATTACAGGTGTATAGTTCTGTCTCTCCAGCAAAGTTGTAAGCTCATACAGGCAAGGATAATATCTCCCCAGATCTTCCACAATTGTTAGGCCATTTACTCTGATGGGATAAAGTGGGCTCTGGGATCAGGATTTGAAATCCTTCTAAGTCATTCATTACTTCTACAGCCTCATACAAGTTAATGAGTTCTTTCAAACTTCAGTTCTTCTCAGCTGTGAAAATGGAGTATCAAACACATTCTTCTCAGGCTATTGTAAAAGCCCATGGGGTAATATAAATAAAGTCCTCATACAATGTTCTACATACAATAGGCATTAAGAAAACAGGAATTAAATATGTAAAACTGCAAAAGGAATTAAAATATAATTGTCTTTTAAGTCATGTCCCAACTCCCTAAATAGTGATAGGCTCCTGAGATGAAATTAATAGGATTCTCAAGAATGAATTTAAATGACAAATGACTACTCTTTGACTTAACAGTACCATTTATAGTAATTTATCTTAAGGAAATAATAAGAGATTCGGGTACAGTTCTTTTCAGTATGGTGCTACTTACTAGAAAAAAATAACTAGTAACATTTTAAATGTCTAATAAAAGGTTATTTATATCAGTTGTGCAAGAGAATGTTGTGCAGGCATTAAATTTTTTTTGGTAGAAGGATATTTAATAAAATGAAATATCAGTGAAAAAAGGCAGTCTCCAAAACACAAAAATATTACTCAACTTTTTAAAAATATATTTCTGTTCATAAGATACTCTAAGGTATAGACTGATTTTATGTTCTACATTTCTTTGTATCTTCTAAATGTCCTAAAATAAACACATATGCTATCTATAATAAATAAAAAAACATGGCAATATTATAAGTACATAGATTTTTAAAAATCTAAATAAGATGTATAAATAAATATATTATTTTTGAATATAGTTCAACCAAGGAAAATGATACCAACAAATAATAGTACCAAAAAATCAAATTTTATGTTCCTTCTTAAATCTCAATTCTAAGATATCTTACTTTACAGAGGAGCAGAAAATATATGAAAATTTACACTAATACTAGTCATCTATTGAAGATTACATTCTATGTTTTGATGAAGTTTTTGTAAAAATGCTGCCAGAAATTTTACCAATTTCGGATGCAACTCAACTTCCGACAATCACTTTTCATGTAAGTGCCCCTGAGCTCTAAACCACAACCATGGCATTTAAGTACTTTTCTCACCTTAACTATTTCCTTATAAAATTGTTCAGTCTTAAGGTGATGCTTGGGCTTTTAAAGTTAAGATGATATTTGATTACCTGGCCTTTTCTGTGCCTCCCATGCACTGATAAATGTCAATGAATTCCATGAGTTGTTTTTGCAACATCACATCTTTGCCCTCAATTTGAGTAATGAATTTATGCTGCAGAAGATCTGACACTGTTGGACGCTTTTCATAATCTTTAGTCAAGCACCTGCACTGGCAAAAAAGAACATGCAATTATTAGATAAGTTATATAAAGTATGATTCATGTTCCTAAAACTACTCAAACATAAGAAAATACTGTTTCTCATAACTGCTCAAACCAGCTCTCAAAAACATCTAAAAAATGTTAAAGTGCAATGGGTCAAAATGAATATTTGTGAAACTGCACACATCTGTGATTACGCTACTAAACACTATTTCCCTTGTCTCCCCGCAAGCATTATTGCATAGTGAAAATTAAATTCGGTCTCCACCATGAAGTCTCCTTTACATGTTACTAGCTAAAAATAAATAACAATGAAGTCATTACAGTTTTAATGCTTATCTGAAATTAAAACAAACTTTTCAATTTCTCTCACTAATGCTTCTAAAGGCTTCTCATTGATATAATTCTTTCTAGGTGATAAAACTGCTAACCCATTTGAGAAGGCTAATGTACAGAGGATGTTTAAATTCCACATCAGTAGATGTTTTCTGAGGTCATACAGTAGCTGTATATGTAGGTCACACTTCTTCTTGAGAGGTTCGCCCAGAGCAGAGTCATAAGAAAGGAGGTGGGGAGTGAGAGCACCTAGGCATCATCACAGGAGGAACACTGGGACAAACTTTGGATGTCCAATCAGCTGTGATGCTGTCTTCATATATTTGGAAGAGAGAGGTGACAGTTCTCGGTGATTACAGGGAACAAAAAACCACAGATGGATTGGTAGAATTAAGAAAGAGATTTCAGGTTAATATAAGAAATAACTTTCTTTGGTTTATCTCTTCTTGTTTCCCCCAACCCCACCTCGAGGTATGTCTGTTCCACGCCTCCCTGCTTCGGGTCTTATTTTGTAGGTCAATTCATTTTGTTCATTAGATTTCACAAATAAGTGAGATCATGTGATCTCACTAAGTTTGCCTTATTTCCCTTCACATAGTATTTTCTAGGCCCATCCAGGCTGTCCCAAAGGGTAAGAGATCCCTCTTATATACTTATATACATAGCTCATGGACAAGGGCAATATGGTAGTGAAGATCTGGGAAAGGGTAGATAGGGGCTGAGAGGAGAGGAAATGGGAGATATCTCTAATATTATCAACAATAAAAATATATTTTAAAATGAATAAATGGAAGAACTTTCAACAGTGAGGTTTCCCAAAAAGATAGAATGGGCAGCATTGGGAAGTATGATTATTTTTATTAGGAATATCTACTGATTTGATGACTGCTAAGTGGACATGTTTGAAAAGAATTTACTCTACTACTATAAGAATGGATATATAAATTTACAATACTTTTCCTACCCTGAGATTCTGAGGATCTATGATTGTGAGAAAATTAGTCAGAGGTGGGCTGTCATCTGCGGATATAGGAAAAAGAAAAAAAAAAGAATCTATGCCTTGATTTCAACAGTAGCATTTCTAATCTGTATTTGTTTTTAAATATATTTTACTGATTTTTTACAGAGAGGAAGGGAGAGGAATAGAGAGCCAGAAACATCGATGAGAGAGAGACATCAAACAGCTGCCTCCTGCACGTCTCCCCCGCACCCCCTGGATACATGCCCTTGACCGGAATAGAACCCAGGACCCCTCAGTCCGCAGGCCGACGCTCTATCCACTGAGCCAAACCGGTTTTGGCTCTAATCTGTATTGTTGATCTTCCTGAAATGGTAATTTGGCAATTTATTTTACGGGCTTAACAAAAAAGATATATACCAGGTATGTTAAATAAAATATGCTAAGGAATAAGAATTATGACATCTAAAAAATACAAACAAGAGTTTTCATTTAGTTTAGCAGATTGATGATTTCTGACATCTGCAGCACTTGTATTGCACTTTGTCACATATAAAATTATTTTATTCAAGTAAAATTTTATAAAAATCTAATGTGTAAAAAGCACTTTGCTAAGACACTGGAGTTACAGTGGCAGGTAAGGCACACTCAGTGCCCTGGAGTTACTTTCTGTTTAGGTAGGGAGAAAGACCACAAGAAGGTAGTGAAATGAAAAGTGGCAATATTACAAGAGGAAGACAAACACACTACAATGAGAGCATACAGAACAGAAAATTAACTGTCTGGAAGAAATCAGTAAATGATTCTCAGAGGTGAACTTGTGTGAAATATGTCAGTCACCAGGTTCCATTCAGGATTTGCATGGAAGGATCTGCAAACAGAGGTATAATATGAATCATGGGGAACCCTTCAGAGTTACCAATGGTTCTTCTGAGATTTATGAAATTCTAGTTTATTAAATATTCTCTAGTGCATAATGCATACTCAGTAATAACTGGTTAAGTGAAAACTAAGAAAAAAATAACTATTATCAATTCTTTTTAGGTTTCCACAACACTTAAATCTATGTACCTGACTTTGTAATAACAAACAGATATTTTTGGTAGGAAAACCAGTGATAGCAGTTATGGATGGGTATGACTGGTTCCCCTACTTTCTTTGCCCTTTCTACATTTTTGGAGTGGAGTCTGACACCAAATCTTAATGATCCTTGTCTTCCATTTACAACTTGGGGTCATCTCTTACCCTTATTTTCTAAGGTGAAATCATATAAAAACTGTGAAAACAGAGTCTGTGGGACAGATACTTAGAAATGTCTGAACTCATGGTGTCTGGTCAACTGTCTGAAGGCACTACACTTGAGCTAAGTATCCATCAAATTAAAAATGTTCTCTGAATTTCAAATGTATAAGCATTTTATCTATATGATTATGAGATTCACCAACTACAATAAATATTCCCTGATTATGATGAGAATTAATGATAAAGATAAATGAAGGGTTAAATAACAGACTAAACAGGTGGTGAGTGAGCAGGTGGAAGAAGCTGGGGGTATAGCTACTAAAGGCAGGTGGACAGAATAATGTGTTACTGGGTGATGCAAAGTCTGCAGAATTTATTACCAATAAGTGAATCAACAGGGCCCCGAGGTCACTGTTTGGGCAACAATGAATTCCCTGAACATTCACAAGACAACAACAAATGCTTGTTTTGAAGAAGATAGTGGAAACCTCTGGGGATATATATATATATAAAAAGCTAGTGATGACCAGAACAACCAAATGACCGGTCATCATGAGGTGCATTGAGCACCTCTTGGTCCCTCCCTGAGCTTGCACCCCACTCAGTGCACGAATTTTCATGCACTGGGCCTCTAGTTTAATAGATAAAATATAAGTAGGAAGTATGAAGGAATTGTTCTAAAAGGCACATTTCAAAGTTAGCAAGATGATTAATTCTACCCTCTTTGATTAAAAAACAAAACAAAACTATCTTGTTACTCACTTGCTAATGAAATCATTGAATTCTGCTGACCATATCTCAGGCTGCCTTAGTTTGGGGGGTGGATTCCTAGAAAAAAATAATAATCAAAGTTGAATTAGACACACCTGTCACTGCAAATTTAGGGGCAGAACCGGACCAATCCAGTACTGCCCTCACAGGTCCTGCTAGGTAAAATCAAATATTATACACATCATTTTCCAATTCGAAGGCAGATAAATGAGTTATTAATCATTCTTTATATAAAATGACAGGTTTCTTGTTTCTTGTTTCTCTGAAAGCATTTAATAGATGACCCAATTTTTCTAACTGATAATTTTTTTTTCCTTTTAAAGAACCTTCTTGCTTTCAGCTAATAGCCGTAGGGGAAGACATCAATACTAAGTAGAATAGAAAAAAGAAATACTAGGAAAAAAATTTTTGCTTTGAGTCTTACAGAAGTCTCTGAGGGACGTCCAGAGTACACCGAGGTGACCTGAGAGGAGTTGCTCAGGAGATGGAGGAAACTTCAGCAGAGAGGAGCACAGGACAATGTCTTTATGAGTTCTGTTGTTACTGAATACGTAGCCAGAGATAGTGCCACAAGAGTAAAGAACTGAAAAATACTATTAGCTATAAAGCTCTGAATGCCATTTAAAAGACTTGGTTATTAATTCTTTTCATTTTTAAGCTGAACAAATCTTTTTTTCTTCAACATGTTCATGAATACAAAAGAATTTCACTTGAAAATGAGGCTGAGCTAACTGTAATCAAGCAACATTGATCAACCATGAGGGTTGCATTGGCTGAAGTACCACTTTATGTTAATTCTAACAGCTCTTTGTTTTCAGTAGTGGGATGGAAACATTTTGTCCTCAGGCCTGCATTACTCCTTGAATAGCTTATAATGAAATGAATGTACAGTCTAATTAAAGAAAAGTGCAGCTACTCATCTACCCTGGCTCACCCCTAAAGCTCATTTTACAATCCTTTGGGTTATTAGGAGATTGCTGATTTCACATTAAAAGAAGTTATTCTTTCCTCCAACAATCTTGCTTTGTTTCTTGTCCTCCTGAAAAATTCTTTTATAAGTGATCTATTGGTTTGTTCAGGATAAAAGTTTTGGTGATTTTAGAGCACTAAGAACTGGGTACCTTTTCAGATCCCATTTTTTAAAAATATATTTTATTGATTTTTTTACAGAGAGGACGGGAGAGGGATAGAGAGTTAGAAACATCAATGAGAGAGAGACATCAATCAGCTGCCTCCTGCAAGCCCCCCACTGGGAATGTGCCCGAAACCAAGGTACATGCCCCTGACCGGAATCGAACGTGGGACCCTTCAGTCCACAGGCCGATGCTCTATCCACTGAGCCAAACCGGTTTCGACAGATCCCATTTTTATAATTATTTCTAGAGTGGATAGGAATTCTTAAAGGTCCATTTTGGAGATATACTGGTGGTGACAGCAGTAAGAAATAACTAAGATGAGGTAGTTTCTGTAAGTGCTTTGCTCATGGGTACATGTGTCAATGGTGTCCTCACTTCTCCACACAGCAACACTACCAAGAGTAATAACATTGGGCTAACTATGGTCATTAAAATGGTCAGAAAATACAGTGCTTCATGTTAGGAGTTAGAAAACATAGATTTTTTTTTTCTGTTCTCCTCAAATTTAATGCCATATCTTAGACATGGTGTAGAGCAGGTTTTCTGCTCTTTTCTATAATCTTGTTTCTCCATTTACCAATAAGCGATTTATTTTATAAACAATCAGGCCTAAAAATATATTGACATTGTTATGTGTTATCATTCAGAACCTATAGATAGGACAGGAAATTCAAAAGTAACATCACAAAGTCAAATGTTTGGTATTATACTAATTTAATTACGTGCCAAATATTCCAAAAGGATCCATTTGAAAATAAATATGAAATATTGGCATGAATTCTTAGGACTGGAAACTGACCTCCAAGACTTTGTACATTTGATTATATGTTCTGTAGGTGTTGGGACCAGAGAATTTAACAGAAAATGTGCTAACAAACTATAACATACCACCTACCACTCTGCCCTGGACCCCTGTCATTCCATTAGAATTAAGGTACCAGGCAAAATCCTTAAGAAAGTCTTCAGAAGATATTATATCTATACTAAATATAAGCAGTCTTTTCATATCAGCTTTCTGAAATATCAAGGAACTAACCAAATATATAAAACAGTGTTTAATTAGTAATAGAAAAAGTGGGGAGGCCCATGGGGAAGCTGTCAATATACACACTGAAGGGGAAGGGGTCTACATAAATATAGGAATGTGCTTTCATGATTCCAAGGAAATTCTTCTTCTAGGTCTACTGTTTAATATTAATGTATTCAAAAAATTAACATATTTTAAATAATTATTATTTTATCAATAATTTTTTATAATTTTCTTAATGTCATTTTAAAATCCTAAACAAAGAGAAGTCTTAGCAAGCAGTGAAATAGCTAGGTTGATAGAGTGAAGACAAGCAAATCACTGTTGCATTGACTGTGGACTAGAGTGCCTCACTAACTAACTTGGGAGTGGATAAAGAAAAAAAAGTGTGCCAAGTATAAAGAGAAAACTCTTCTACTTAAACAGACCAATAAAATGAAACTATTAAATAAACACAGTATCTCGAAGAAGCAGAATGATATTCTAGGCCACTTTGCCCCCAACTTGCTAAAATATATCTGAGTATTTCCATGATGAACATGATAAGCACTCAGTAGCTGGAGGAAGAAAATTGGGCTGCAGACAATGGGCAGAGTGCTAGAATCCACTGACCTTGGTATTTTGAAGAGTGCTCGCATGGGATGCAGGTCGGCTAGTGGAGGGTCTCCATCCCCTAGCTCAATGGCCGTGATCCCCAGAGACCACGTGTCACACCTGGCATCATAAGTGGTATCCAATTGCTGTTCACATGCAATCACCTAGTAGAAAATGAAAGAAAAAAAAGTGAAGTTCATGACTTTAACAAGATGTTTAGAATAATGTGTAAGTGTTCAAGTTGATGAAGTCTGATAGCTACAAGTAAAGCCAGTATCTTGGAAGAGTAAAAGCTTAAATTGTTATTAGCAGTAGTATTTTCATTCTGAGAACAGAATACCTTAGCAAACACAGGTTTGCAAACATAAGGGAAGAAGCCTACGAAAAGAAATATTTTTAAAAATGTCAAAAAGAAAGGGCAAAGAAACAGTGTCCCAAATGGAAAGAGATGGGGTTCTAAAGATTGTGCAATCCCTATGGCTCATGAATATCTGATTAGTAAATGAAGTCATTCCTTGTGGTGAGATAACATATCTTAGTGAACTAAAAATAAGCTCGAGAGCCCTCTAATTAAATGGCCTTGATCTTTCCTGATAACTGTAAGGCAAGAGAGGAATGAAACAAGTTTGAAGGAATACAACAAGGTTAACACCATTAATGAAAGAAAAATATACTACATAAAAATAAACGTTAGTAAATAGTTATCAATACTTACTTGTGTGCATTCTAAACTGAAAAATTACAGCCAGGTTTTTAAAATTTTCACTAATCAAAAGATGTAATAGAGAAATAAAAAAATAAGATTTTTTTGCAATATTATAAAACAGTATTACAGAGAATAATTACTAACTAATTATTTCAGAATTTATTTCTAAATATGCAAATATAAACACAGATGGACTGCATATAATGACTCATAACATCAATGATCAAAGAAAGAAAATTCAACTTTACATTAAAAAAAACTATTGTTTAAATTTTTAAAAATTTTACATTTTGTGAATTCCAACTTGTAAGACAAATAAAAATGATTTGGGGATGATGGCAGATTAGAGTTTATCATTTAACTACTGTACTTTGAAATGATACATTGAGCAAAAGAAATCTAAGGCCCTGTCTGGAACAATATTTCATCTGTCTGACTCCATTTAATATCAGGCTTAACACATTAAAATATCCCCGTTTTGGCACAGTACAGTTTACTTGGTAGCATTTACATACATTCCATGCAGGAAGGTTGACTCTTGCATAAATATATCTTTTTTCATACCTGATACTAACAGTAAGAACAGAAAAGAGTTTAAATATAAACATATGAGTGTGATTAAAAAATAAAAGGAAGGAAATGATAATACAAAATCTAGGACAAAAGTTTCTCCAGGAAGGAGTCAAGAAGATGGGATAGAAGAAGAATATAGGAGCAAATGTATGCTACTGGGTTGGGTAAATAGATGAGAAGGCCATAATCAATTGTATTCTTAGCATCTGTATGTGTGCATAAATTATATGTATGTGTCTCTCTCTCTATATATATATATGTGTGTGTGTGTGTGTGTGTGTATGCATGGGGGGAGGGGTGTCCTTCATATGTGTGTAAACATACACACACACACTCACAATCATATTTTCTGGTGTATATAATGGCTTTTTAACCCAGGAAAATCTTCTCAAAAGTCAGGGTCGTCTTATACGCCTGGTGTCATCTTATAGGGCTGGTATATCCTAAACTCTGTATTTTAACTGGGAAAGTTGGAGGTCGACTTATACGCTCAGTCGTCTTATACGCCAGAGAATACGGTATATAGACACATACATATATATCATACTGAGTGGCCAGATTATTATGATCTCTGAACTCATAATAATCAGACCATTCAGTGTGTGTGTGTGTGTGTGTGTGTGTGTGTGTGTGTGTATGCACAGAGGGGTGGGGGGGGATGTCCTTTAGCCCAGCCTGCTTTCTCTCCAATATGGGAACTCTTGAGGGATGTACGACTGCCTGTTTAGGCCCTATACAGGCAGTCAGACATCCCTCTCACAACCCAGGACTGCTGGCTCCCAACTGCTCACCTGCCTGCCTTCCAGGTTGCCCCTAACCGCTTCTGCCTGCCAGCCTGCTCACCCCTAACCACTCCCCTGCCAGCCTGATTGATACTTATCTGCTCCCCAGCCAGCCTGTTTGCCCCTAACTGCCCTTCCCTGTGGGCCTGGTCACCCCTAACTGCCCTTCCCTAACTGTCCTCCCCTGCAGGCCTGGGTCCCCACCAACTGCCCTTTCCTGTAGGCCTGGTCCACCCAACTGCCTTCCCCTACAGGCCTGGGTCCCCCCGCAACTGCCCTCCCCTGCTGGCCATCTTGTGGTGGCCATCTTGTGTCCACATGGGGACAGGATCTTTTGACCACATGGGGCCAGTCAACTTGTGTGTTGGAGTGATGGTTAATCTGCATATTACTCTTTTATTACATAGGATAGAGGCCTGGTGCACAGGTGGGAGCCAGCTGGTTTGCCCTGAACAGTGTCCTGAATCAGGGTGGGGTTCCCTTTGGGTGTGGGGTGGCCTGAGCGAGGGTCCTATGGTGGTTTGAAGGCTGGCCATGCTTCCAGGCGACCCAAGGGGAGGCCTTGGTATCTGGGATTTATTTATCTCCTACAACTGAAACTTTGTAGCCTGGAGCAAAGCCAAGCCTTCTGCTGCACAGCCAATGAAACTTTGTTGCCTTAAGTGGAGGCCTGGGTGCTTGGCTTCCTCTATCGCTAGGGGCAACCCAAGCCTCCCTCCTGCTCTCTCTGGGGCCATAACCATCTTGGTTGGATTAATTTGCATGCTCACTCTGATTGGCTGGTGGGCGTGGCTGGTGGGCGTGGCTTGCGGGTGTAGCGGAGACAGGGTAAATTTGCATATTACTCTCTTATTAGATAGGATTAGAGGCCCAATGCATGAATTGGTGCATGGGTGAGGTCTGGCTAACCTGGTCAGGAGGAGGGATATGAGCGATTGGACAGCCTGCCTGTTGGTCGAACCTCTGGTTGAGGGGGACAATTTGCATATTAGCCTTTTATTATATAGGATATACACTGAGTGGCCAGATTATTATGTGTTCAGAGATCAGAATAATCTGGCCACTCAGTGTATATTCATGCACGGGGGTGGGGGTGTGCCTCAGCATGGCCTGCACCTTCTCCAAGCTGGAACCTCACAGGAGATGTATGACTGCCAGTTTAGGCCCGATTCCACAACCAGCAGTGAGGACATCCCTTTTGCAGTCCGGGACCACTGGCTCCTAATTGTTCGCCTGCCTGCCTGCCTGATTGCACCTAACCACTCTACCTGCTGGCCTGATTGCCCCCAACTGCCCCCTCCAGCAGCCTGATCACCCTCCAACTGCCCTTCCCTCCTGGCCTGATCGCCCCTAACCACCTCTGCCTCAGCCCAGCCACCATGACTTTGTCTGGAAGGACATCCAGGATGTCTCCGGGGACGTCTCCCAGAAGGTCTCCCAGTCTAATTAGTATATTACCCTTTTATTAGTATATATACTGTGTGTGTATATATATATATATATATATATATATATATATATATATACATATACACATATACATATATATATGTGTGTGTGTGTGTGTGCATGCTCACACAGATATATAGATAGCTATATATTTCTCTATCTCTATCTCTCTCTCTATAGAGAGAGAATATCTTCCCAACTTAAAGTCAGTATGATAATGGGGACAACATCTTACACAGCACTTCCCAACTTGTCCTACCAACCTATTTTTAATATCTCAGAAGAGTGAAATGCTAAAATCAGAAAGTATAACCTAAATAGCGGAAAAAAGCATGAGTCCCAAGTTTTATATTAAAAATTCATGTGCAACCCTAGCTGGTTTTCTCAGTGGTTAGAGCATCGGTCCATGGATTGAAGGGTCCTGGGTTTGATTCCAGTCAAAGACATGTACCTCAGTTGCATCTTGATCCCTGGCCCTGGTCAGGGCATGTGCAGAAGGAAACTAATCAATGTGCCTCTCTGTATCTCTCCTCCTCCCTTCCACTCTCTTTCTCTAAAAGTCAATGAAAAAAATATCTTCAGGTGAGGATTAATAACATCAAAAAATTCATGTTCAATATAAAATGGAATATTACTCAGCCATAAAAAAGAATGAAATATTACCATTAGTGACAGTATGGATGGACCTAGGCAGTATTATGCTAAGTGAAATACGTCGGTCCAAGAAGGACAAATATTACATGATTTCACTTATACATGGAATCTAAAGAATAATATAAATAAATAAACAAAACAGGCTCATAGATACTGAGAACAGAATTAATAAACTTGTCTGACTGTCTAGTAATTGCACATTAAGAAGTGTAAATTTTAGCCTGGCTTCGTAATTCAGTGGTTGAGTTTAGTCCTCTGAACCAGGAGGGCGTGGTTTAATTCTTGATCAGGGCACATACTCAAGTGGCGGACTCAATCCCCAGTGCGGGGTGTGCAGGAGGCAGCCGACCAATGATTCTCTGTCATCATTGATGTTTCTATCTCTCTCTCTCCCTTCCTCTCTAAAATCAACAAAAACATTGTTTAAAATATAAATTTTAATTATTAACTCATAGTACTTCAGTAATTAAATTTTAGATAGGTCAAAATATTTCCTTTTATGCAGAATTTCCTTTTTCATTACTCATATCCAAATATATACATCCTTAAAGCCCCATTTCAAGCGTTAAGTCCTCCATGCTGAATTTTAATCTGCTTTTGATCATAGTAACCTCTATTTCTTTTGACCTACATTTCTTACTTTGTATTAGATATTTTGGCATGTAATCAAATTAATCAAATTGTTTTTTACTAAGTGACAAACTTAAACATATAATAATGGCTTTGTTGCTATAAATTAACATTAAAAATATAAAGTTAGATCATTAGTTATTTAATATTAATTATATGATAATATAATGATTATATATAATAGTATTTATTATATTACTAATTAAAATTGTGAATAAAATCAATGCTTGATATTAAAGCTATATTTTATTAATTTCTCAGTTTCAAAATTTTTTCATAAGCTGCTAAAACTAGCAATATATCAGAACAAATCTAAAAAAAAACCTCTCATTTGAGATTTTCTTATTCAATTTTGTTTTTGCTTATATGATTATAGTTCTTATTTTTATTCATAGATGTACTCACTGCTATCAAGTTTTTTAATGCACTGGAGTCTTTAAAAGTTTCTTAAGGTAAAAAAGAAGTTTCTTAAGATAATTTATCCTTTCTCCATATTTTACTATTACATTTGCAATTTAACTTTTTTTGCAAGTAACAATTGAAATAGTATTCAAGTAGAAAAAGTACAGCAGTATTTAATCCTGAAACAAATTTAATCCTAAAATTTTGCTATATTAATGTAGTGTTTGAATTACTTCTCCTCCCTTTACTCCTTAGGTAATTGTAGATAAATAACAGAGCTTTTCCCAAAGGGTGCAGAGAGAGTGTTGTTTTCTGATAAACATAATTAAAAAGACCGGGCATTAACAGTGACGGTGGAGAGAAGATGTGACTCTAGAATACTTTTCCTTAACTATTTCGGCCATTTTCTACAACCTCCCAACACTAATAATGAAAAGGATCTCCCGTATTTTCCGGCGTATAAGACAACTGGGCATATAAGACGATCCCCAACTTTTCCAGTTAAAATAGAGAGTTTGGAATATACCCACCCTATAAGATGACACCCGGCGTATAAGACGACCTCTGACTTTTGAGAAGATTTTCCTAGGTTAAAATGTCGTCTTATACGCCAGAAAATACGGTACCAAAGCTGAGCATAGTCCCAAGGAGAATGACTCCATATGGAAGTCTGTTATATAGGTTAACAGACCTGAATCTGATTTCAATAAGACTAGTGGTTTTCCACTATATTTCTGTTATAAATTAAAAACAGAATCTAAACATGATTTATATAGAAACATGCTAAACAATGAAAAGTAGATTTAATGAAAGAAGTAAGGCTTCAAGAAATTTCTCCTTATTTCCTCTGATTCACTCATTCACTCAATGCTTCATCTGCTCATATATTCATTCACAGCATCTCCCATGTTCCTCCTAACACATGCAAAAATCTCACATAAAAGCAACACAACTGACATTTTCTTCTAGAGTTATTCCAAAAAAAGTATGGAAAGAGAGATTAAGCATGAAAAGGAAAGCCAGAAAGGATCAAATATGACATTTGTTTCCCTCAAAATTCTATCTGACCTCAGGAGCCATCCAAAATGGTGTTCCTACAGATGTGTTCCGACGGTGCCAGGTGCTGGTGAGCTGTGCAGACACACCTGGAATGAAGAGATAAGACTTACTTTTTGTATTAATGTTTCATGTAAACAGATCCTAATTGCAGTAAATTTTCTTACAAAGTAATATTAAAATTCTGATCCTTTAGGCTACCACTAGACTTGAACTTTACATTAAAGTTTCCCAAGTTTGGATTTTTCACAGCCAAAATATAGAATGGTCCCATTTTCCATTACTCATTTCCAAATATATACATCCTTAAAGCCCCATTTCAAGTTTTAAGTCCTCCTTGCTGACTTCTAATCTGCTTTTGATCATACTAACCTCTATTTCTTTTGACCTACATTTTTTACTTTGTATTAGATATTTTGGCATGTAATTATTATTTGCATAGTATATTTCCTACCTTCTTCCTCCTTCTGCCCATAATCAATTTCTGGTGAATATGAAAATATTTTATGGTGGTATTCACATAGGGGGGACTGGAAGTTTCAAATTAATAGCATCTATTTAAACCAGCAACATTAGTAGAATCTGTTCTTTTCTAGAGAGAGAATAGAAGCCAAAGGACTACAATGGAAAGGTACAACCAAATATTTCAATCATATCATCCCATTAATTCCAACTGGTTAGACATAATCATAACTGATCCTTAAGAAAATTAGGAGGGAAGTCTCTCTCCTGGCATTTTACACTCCTGTTCTTCACCTGGGGCCTGGTTACTTGTTTCTGTCTGTTCATTGCTGCTTCCCTTGACCTCCTCTGGACTTGATGGGTTATATCCAAATCCTGGACTTCCACTTCCTGTTTTCCCTGTTTTGAAAAGCACCTCCCAAGTGTAACATTTGTTTTGGGCTCTGGCTGTTATATTACAAGCCAAGTAGACAAAGGTACTAACAGAAATTTAAAATTGGATATATTTGATTCTTTTAAGATGACAATTGACATTTATCATGAAATTCAGCCAAATGGGCATTTCACTTTTGACAATAACTTGAGCAAAGGGGCAAGAAGTATGTTTTGTTCTACATTAATTACATCCCTTAATGATGTAAATCCCGTCCTAAACAGACTTTTCATCTCTGGCCTTAAAATTTGGCTTATAAAGAAATTTATTTGACAGAAAAAAATCCTCACTAAATCATTTTTCAAATTCAAAGGAGGTTTTCTATCCTGTGCTCGAAGGTTCTCCCTTAAATATTTTCTAGCAGACTATCTGAACAAAGGGAATCAGCACTTATTGAATGACATTTCTCCAAAAAACATCCTCTACGTCTACTCCAGGCATTCTACTTTCAGAAAAAATAAATTTAATTCTAAACATTTTAACTTGTCTTTTTCTATGAATTAAAGGCAGAAGTGAATAAGCTTGAATTTCACAGTAGTATAGATATACAATTAATTATGTAAGTGAAAAAAAAAGGATTTAAAAAGAAATTTAATTTAAAATTGATTCTAACTTTACCAAAATCTAATCTAAGGGTTTTTAGTTATTTACCAAAAAAATTAAATTATATTTGACTCTTTATGAATATTTTTGTTTCACATTCATAAAAATAGTTTAAGAATTCAAAAATCATATAATTGCAATGGAAAGGGAAAGAAAAAAACCACAACCAAGTGAAAAATCAGTATTGCTTCTGGCAGAAAAATAACATTTTAGGCTAATTACATGATACATTTTTCTCTTTCTGGATATGAAAGTTATGTCATCATAATTGGCATTTTTCAGCTAGCATTCATGTCACAGTATCTGAATTTATAAACACAGGTGGCAGAACATTTTCACAGAAGATGAGAAAAGGATACTGACAAAAGGTAGGCCATTCAGGCTCTCTATCTTAGAAGTGTGAATTTTTAGTGGAGACTCTCAGGGAAGGAGATAACCAAGGCTGAGTGAACCTATGGCAGGGCTCTAAGGATAAGTCCAGGTGAGGCTGCATGTGAGGTCCACGACTGCCACAGCTCTCTTCTTAGGAGGTCAGTGGTCCCTTGACTTTGCAAGCCAGCCAGTGCTGTTTCAGTTCTTGCCACAGTTGGTCAGTAGCTTCTGTGCTTACAGCCAAGGAACCCTGACTGATACAAGACCCTAATAATTTTACATATGAAGGAGCAAAGGTTTTTACTTCCAAAGTCTTTAATCACACATCCTAAATAGTTAAAAACTTTTGAGCAAGTACACTGTACATAGATATAAAAATAATTCTCTAAATATCTACTAGCATATTAATACAGACATTATGAAATATAAAATGAAGATAATTATAAAGGATGATATTAAAATAACTATAATAAGGTATGAATATTTCTTTCTGCATTCTGGTAATATTTTGCAAACACCCTGGTATTGACTGACATTCCCTTCAAAGACAACAGATCTAAGGAGTGCTGAGGTAATGAATACAATGCTCTTGGAGTCTCATACTGTATGGAAACAAAAACTCAACTCAGATTATAAAGAAAAACAAAATAAATTAAAAAAAGACAAAGTAGCCCTAGCCCTAGCCAGTTTTGTTCAGTGGGTAAATCATTGGCCTGCGGACCAACGGGCCCCAGGTTCAATTCTGGTCAAGGACACGTGCCTTGATTGCAGGCTCCTCCTTGGCTCGGGCCCTGGTCAGGGCTCATGCAGGAAGCAACCAATTGATATGTTTCTCTTACATTGATGTTTCTCTCTGTCTTTCCTTCTCTCTTCCCTAAAAATCAATGGAAAAATATTATTGGATGAGGATTAACAACAACAACAAAAAAGGAGAACAAGAAACCTAAGCCTTGGCCAGTTTTGTTCAGTGGATAGAGCATCAGCCTGTGGACCAAAGAGTCCTGGGTTCAATTCTGATTCTGGTCAAGGGCATGTACCTTGATTGCAGGTTCCTCCTTGGCCCGGGCCCTAGTCAGGGCTCATGCAGGAGGCAACTAATCGATGTGTTTCTCTCACATAGATATTTCTCTCTGTCTTTCACTCTTTCTTCCATTCTCTCTAGAAAGCAATGGAAAAATATCCTCGGGTGAGGATAAAAAACAAAAAAGAAAGAAAGAAACCTGTGAGATGAAGAATACTGAATGACTGTCACATAGAAACAGGACAGACACCCAACTATGAAAGTGACAAAGGAAGTCATTTACCAAATTTGATATTTGCTGACTGTGTCTGTAATGACTGTTAAACCTCAAGATCATTTACTAACACAGCCAAAGAGCTTCAGAGCTAGAAGGCAACTTAATGGTAAGGAATGTTCATTTTCAGAGTAAACTTCAACTGGAGAGAAAAATAAGTTTCCTGAGGACACATGGCATTTTGATTCAGTATAAATTCTCACAAGGAAAGCAGTTAATGGGTAGAAAAATATAAATTCTATTAAGAAATGATTGACACAAATGACTTTAAGAGGCACAGGAATCCAAATTATGAATTCAGGAGCCCTGGGATGTAAAGGAGATTAGAGAAATCATCTTGTCCAGAGAGGAACTAATGGAATAAGTCACCAAAGTAAACAGTTACATAAGCATTTCAAGGGAGAAAACACCCCAAACGGTGGAAAATTCCAGACAGAAAGTCAGGGTAGTGAAAGGATATTAAAAAAAAAAAAAGAGGCCAAAAAGAGATCAGGGCTGAACAGAAAAAAGAGTAGAAGAGAAGTCAGTCATCCATTTAAAGCCACAGGAACACGAAGAGGGTTTATGTTAATGGTTCTTCAGTCCTATGCTTGACAACATTGCTGGAGAATTGCCATGCTATATTTTAAGCCTCTTCCATAAGGCATCCTGGGTTGTTTGGTGGCTATACAGCATATCAGTTCCCTTTTGCATTAGTCCCATTTCTAGGGAGATAAATGTCCAGGCTTCATACATGCGGCCAGGCGATCTTTGAGGGTCTTAGGAACTCAAAACAAACATCACATGTGTGTGTTTCCAACATGGTACAAACAGACCAGAAAATTTCAGGGAACTTGATTTTCTATAACCATCCAGTAAAACCCTTGACATCTCAAGAGACCAAAGGTAAGACCATGGGTTTGTTTGTTAAAAAACAAAATACTGTGGAAATAAGAATTGAAGTTATAAAAATATAAAATTTATTACACCATCTAATATCCTCATTTTGTTGAGGAATTTAAGACGGTGTGATGATTAATTTTATGCATACACTTGGCTGAGCCACGGGGCCCAGATATTTGCTCAAACATAATTCTGGGTGTGTCTGTAAAAATGTTTTAAAAAATATGTTTTTATTGTTTTTAGAGAGAGGAAAGGAGGGGTAGAGAGAGAGATAGAAACATTAATGATAAGAGAAAATCAGAACCAGCTGCCTTCAGCATGCCCACTACTAGGGATCCAGTCTGGTTATTCTTTCTGGTTCATAGATCAATGCTCAACCACGTAACCACACTGGCCAGGCTCTGTGAAGGTGTTTCTTGAATAAGAATAATATTTAAATCAGTGCACCTGAGTGAGATAGATTATTCTGCATAATTCAGAGAGTTTCATTAAATAAGTGAGAGGCCTTCACAGGACAAAGAATGACCTCCACTGGGCAATTCTTCCAGCAGATTTCCTTTGGATGCACTGCAACTCTCCTCTGGGTCTTCAGCTGCCAGCCTTCCATAAGATTTTGGAGTTGTCATGCCTCCACAATTACATGAGTCTCTCTCATAAGGGAGACATAGTCTCTCTATATTTATACATATACACATCCATATTCTATTTCTCTGGAGAACCCTAATACTGATTTTGGTACTGAGAGTGTTTTTAGAGACAAAGAATCTTAAAGATGAGTTTTCTGAACTGGTTCTCAGGCTTCTGGAATTGGCTTTCTAATCTGATTAGATTTAAAGACACTAATGACTATTTCCAGTAGAAAAGAGCACTGATAGTCCATGAATGATGTGGTGATAGAGATATGCAAAATGTCATCACTGGATACTTGTAATCAAATACCTACAGGAGGTACAATTCAGGCTGACCAGCTATATGACCTCTTTAAAGGTTTTTGTCAAACTAATGAGTATAATGAGATTGGCTGTTTATTTCTAATGTCACTGGACAAAGTGAGGAAAGAAAAGGATGAGCTCAGGGATTCAAATTCCCAGTTCAAGTGCTATATAAATGACCTAAAAGCTACTATGTCTGCCCTGAGAGAGACCTTTCTCTCATGTAGTTGCAGAGCTAAGATTGCTGAAAGCCAAACCCAGAATCTCATCTTGCAAGTGGTTGAATCGCAAATTAATTTCCCAACCTCACAGGGTGTCTACTATTAAAACTGAGGGCCCTGATTGGAAAGGAATGGGATCCTGAACATTAGAATGTGGACCTAGTGAAGCTGGGGACTTTGAACTACTAAATTATGATAAATTTCCTTGCTGGTACAATAGGTAACCTCTCTAACCCCATCAAAAGAGATTAACTTTTGGAAAGGAAACTGTAATGCTTCCTTTGATGTAGTTGCCTCAGAAGACATTTATTCCCTTAGGACCCACCCTAACCATCTCCCAAGCAGGACCAACAAGCAGACTCAAGTCCCAGTAGGACCCTAAAGATAAGATATAAAAGTCCAAAGAACAACTTGATTTTTCAAATTTATACAGAAATTCAGAGAATATGTATGGGAATGTTCATCAAAGGTATAGGATAATAGTGGAAGGAACATAAATTTGGATCAGACTCAATTTATTGACATGGGGCCTCTAAGCAGAGACATTGTAATTAATATTGTAGCTTGGGGAGTTAAAAAGGCTCTCTACCAGTTTGTTTGTTTGGTTGACTCAGACATGGATCAAAAAGTAGTTCCCAGTACATGAATTTGAAATACTAGGACTATATTGGTTTACTTTAGAGGAAAGGATTCAAAGGCTTAGGAAGAAATGATAGAGTGGATTTGTCATCCAACATGGGAGGATTCATAAGCTGTATCTTTCAACAAAACTGTGAGAAATAACTTTTTGAGGAGAGCCCGATAGTCCTTGAAGAGTTCTGTTATCACTCATCTCTGTAGGCTAGAACTTATAATTGGAATTGCTGCAACTAAAGAATAAAAGCTCAATGCAATGGGAGTAGTTGATCACAAAGTGGCAGGGGCCAAGTGGTGACCCTCATTTGCCAAAGTCAAGGTGGACATGGTTCCCATAATAGGCAGCAGAGTCAAAGCAGTAATCAGAAGAGTGACTTGCAGAGACCAAATGTGTTGCCTATGGAATTTTGATGTTCCTAAAAGTTGTAGATGGGAAGCCTACTAAATTCTTGCTTAATTTGTGTAAGTAAAATACTCCTAAGTTAAGTGAACAAAAGTCTAACAGGAGTCATAAAAACAGAAGTCATGGACCCTCAATCAAGTCCAAGATTTCATGTCCTTTATAGACCCAAAATATTTGCATGAAGGGGAGGTCAACCCCTTAAGGAACAACCCCAGCACACCACCAAAGAGTTATATATTAATCTTTCTTCAACCTTCCCCAAAGGGACCTATGGCCTTTTCCCAGAAGAACCATACAGTAGGGAAAAAGGAAATACTGAGCACTAACTCTGAATTTACACTAATTCTAGGAGATGCCTCAAGTAGCCCTACTCCCCCAGAGTAGGGACTTAACGGAGGTTAGGTGAGCATTGGAGTTATAGTTCACATCCCTCTCAAAGTGGGAGCAGGCTTTTGTTTTCTCATTGTTGATTTAGGAGATTAGAATAAATCAATGATTCTTTACTTCTTTTGGGTTATAATCTACTTAGTGATTTTCATAAAAGTTTTATACTTTCTCTTTAGAAAATTCATATTCATACATTTTCCATATAAGGGATATAAAAAGTCTTCTGACATTCCTGTACTTAATATACCAATGATCTGTCCTCTCTCCAGTTCGCCTGGCACTAGATCTTTCTCTTTTTTTCCTTTTTTTAAATTTTTTATTATTGTATTACATGTATACATATCTTCCCATTGTCCCCTCCCCCTGGTCCTAGGCATACCCCAACCCTCCAGTGTCTGTGTTCATTGGTTATGCTTATATGCATGCACAAAAGTCCTTTGGTTGATCTCTTATTTACCCCACCTCTCCTTAATCTTCGTGCTGTAAATTGACTGTCTGTTTGATGCTTTACTGCCTCTGTATCTATCCTTTTGTTCACCAGTTTATAATGTTCTTTATTATCCACAAATGAGTGATATCATGTGGTGTTCCTCCTTCATTGACTGGCTTATTTCACTTAGCATAAGGCTCTCCAGTTCCATCCAGGTTGCTGCAAATGGTAAGAATTCCTTCTTTTTAATGGCAGCATAGAATTCCATTGTGTAGATGTACCACAGTTTTCTGATCCACTCATCTGCTGACGGGCACCTAGGCTGTTTCCAAATTGTAGCTATTGTAAATTGTGCTGCTATGAACATAGGGGTGCATAAATCATGTCTGATTGGTGTTTCTACTTTCTTAGGATATATTCATAAGAGTGGGATTGCTGGGTCAAATGGGAGTTCCATTTTTAGTTTTTTGAGGAAACTCCATATTGCTCTCCACAGTGGCTGCACCAGTCTGCATTCTCACCAGCAGTGAACAAGGGTTCCTTTTTCTCCACATCCTCGCCAATACTTGTCGTTAGTTGATTTATTGATGATTACCATTCTGAAGGGTGTGAGATGATATCGCATTGTCATTTTGATTTGCATCTCTCGGATAATTAGTGACTTTGAACATGTTTTCATGTGTCTCTTGGCCTTCCTTCTGTCATCTTTTGAAAAGGTTCTATTTAGGTCCGTTGCCCATTTTTTTATTGGATCATTTATCTTCCTTTTATTAAGTTGTATAAGCTGGCTATAGATTTTGGAGATTAAATCTTTATCAGTGATAACATTTGCAAAT
Organism: Lasiurus cinereus; assembly: GCA_011751065.1. Classification (NCBI taxonomy): domain Eukaryota; kingdom Metazoa; phylum Chordata; class Mammalia; order Chiroptera; family Vespertilionidae; genus Lasiurus; species Lasiurus cinereus. Next base: position 40,659,827 of record JAAGEH010002534.1, on the reverse strand, counting down.
ATGTTCTCCCATACAGTGGTCTTTCTTGTTATTTTGTTGATGGTTTCTTTTGCTGTGCAAAAGCTTTTTATTTTGATGTAGTCCCATTTGTTTATTTTTTCTTTAGCTTCCATTGCCCTTGGAGCAGTATCAGTGAAGAAGTTCTTTCGGCATATGTCTGAGATTGTGCTGCCTGTGGATTCCTCTAGTATTTTTATGGTTTCCCATCTAATGTTTAAATCCTGTATCCATTTTGAGTTTATTTTTGTATTAGGTGTAAGTTGGTGGTCCAGTTTCATTTTTTTGCATGTATCTGTCCAATTTTCCCAACACCATTTATTGAAGAGGCTGTCTTGGCTCCATTGTATGTTCATGCCTCCTTTGTCAAATATTAGTTGAGCATAGTGGTTTGGGTGGATATCTGGATTCTCTATTTTATTTCATTGGTCTATATGTCTGTTCTTGTGCCAGTACCAGGCTGTTTTGAGAACAGTTGCTTTGTAATATAGCTTGAAATCTGGTATTGAGATTCTCCCTACTTTATTCTTCTTTCTCAGGATTGCTGTGGCTATTCGCGGTCTTTTTTTGTCCCAAATGAATCTTTGAAGAGTTCTTTCTAGGTCTGTGAAATATGTCGTTGGTATTTTAATGGGTAGTGCATTGAATCTATAGATTGCTTTGGATAGTATGGATATTTTAATGATGTTGATTCTCCCAATCCATGAGCATGGTATGCTCTTCCATCTATTTACATCTTCCTCTATCTCTTTTTTCAGTGTCCTGTAGTTTTCTGCATATAGGTCTTTTTCCTCCTTAGTTAGGTTTATACATCACATAAACAAATTGAGAGATAAAAATCACATAGTCATATCAATTGATGCAGAAAAAGCATTTGAAAAAATCCAACACCTTTTCTTGATAAAAACTCTCAGCAAGGTGGGAATAGAAGGATCATACCTCAATATCATAAAAGCCATATATGATAAACCCACAACTAATATAATACTCAATGGGCAAAAACTGAAACCATTTCCCCTAAGAACAGGAACAAGAGAGGGATGCCCACTCTCACCTCTCCTCTTCAACATAGTACTGGAAGTATTAGCCACTGCAATTAGACAAGAAGAAGAAATAAAAGGCATCCAAATTGAAAAAGAAGAAGTAAAGCTGTCCTTATTTGCAGATGACATGATACTCTGTAAAAAACCCGAAGGACTCCACCCAAAAACTAATTGACTTAATAAATGAATTTGGCAATGTAGCAGGATACAAAATTTATGCCAAGAAATCTGTGGCATTTCTATACACTAATAGTGAAATTACAGAAAGAGAGACTAAAAAAGCTATCCCATTTACCATCGCACCAAAAAAAATTAAGATCCCTTTCTTTAATACTCAGCTCATATTTTATAATGGACATGGTGTCTCTAAAGGAATCAAGATTACTGCTCACTGCACTCTCCTTGGCTTTGAACATATGAACTATGCACCTAGAGCTGTTTGTGCCATTTATTCTGTATGAATTTGTATACGTGTGCATATATACATAGTATTGAACTTCAGTTACAGAGAGTTGAGTATATATAATACTCCTCACTTAGGATACACTATCTTCACTGATTTTATCTCATTTTTTCTCATTTTCTTTCTTCCTCATTCACCTCTCCCAGTGTCCTTTCTCCTGGCTCACCATAAAAATCTAATTGCTTGAAGGTGTTTGGAAATTAAAATTTTAAGCTTCAGAGTAAGACCATTTAGTTCTAGTCCAAACACTTAATTTTATTATGAGAAAAACTGAGGAGGCAAAGAGGTGATTCTTAAAAGTATAAGGAAACTGGCTCTGGCTGGGTGGCTCACTGGGTTACAGAGTCTACCTGATATGCCAAGGTTGTGAGTTGGATCCTTAGTTGGGACATATACAAGAATTGATTAGTGAATGCAAAAATAAGTGGAACAACAAATTGACACCTCTCTCTCTCTCTCTCTCTCTCTCTCTCTCTCTCTCTGCCCCCCACCCCCATGGCCCTCTCTAAATATCAATTAATTTAATCATTTTTTTTAAAAGGAAAGTCCTTTTTAGTTTACCTACACTTATCACACCATGGAAAGGAATACTTGGTAGTTGTTATTGAAATTTCTATAGGTTTTTTTTTTTTTGGTTAGGTAAATTTCTAGATGTAAAATTTCCTTTTATTTATTGCTAAATAAAAACTCTGAAATGTCCAAAATCCATTCTTAATATAATATTTTGTGTACTTTAATGATATAATTTACTTTCAACAATTAAAAACTAAAATTTTGAACATCTTCAGAATATAAGGCAATGCACATCAATAAGGAAAAATATTTTCTAGAATATTTAGAAAATATATTTTTCTTTCCCTTTCCATATCCTCTTTTGTTTTACATTTAATTTTTTATTTATTTTTATTTATTTATTTATTAATTATTATTAATTTTTTATACATATCTCCCCATTGCCCCCCTCCCTCCCAGGCATACCCCAACCTCCCAGTGACTGTGATCATTGGTTATGCATATATGCTTGCATATAAGTCCTTTGATCACTTATCTACCTCACCTAACTTTAATCTTTCTGCTGTAATTTCACAGTCTATTTGAAGCTTTATGATTTTTGTCCCCCTGAGAATTATCAGTCTACTCCCTTTCTGTGCTCCTGATTCTATTATATTCACCAGTTTATTCTGTTGATCAAATTTTTAATTCACTTAATTCTTAGATTCACTTGTTGATAGATATGTATTTGTTGTTCATAATTTTTTGGCTTTTACCTTTTTCTTCTTCCCCTTCTAAAAGAGTACCTTTCAGCATTTCATATAATACTGGTTTGGAGTTGATGAACTCCTTTAGCTTTTTCTTCTCTGTGACGTTCTTTATGTGCCCTGCAATTCTGAATGATAGCTTTGCTGGATAGATTATTCTTGGTTGTAGGTTCTTGCTGTTCATCACGTTGAATATTTCTTGCCACTGCCGTCTGGCCTGCATCGTTTCTGTTGAGAAATCAGCTAACAGTCGCATGGGTGCTCTTTTGTAGGTAATGAACTGTTTTTCTCTTGCTTTTAATATTCTCTCTTTGTCTTTTGCTCTTGGTATTTTAATGATGATATGTCTTGGTGTGGTCCTCTTTGGATTCCTTTTATTTGGTGTTCTGTGTGCCTCCTGGACTTGTAAGTCTATTTCTTTTACCAGATGTGGGAAGTTTTCAGTCATTATTTCTTTAAATAGGTTTTCAGTATCTTGCTCTCTCTCTTCTGGCACCCCCACAATTCTGATGTTGGTACGCTTGAAGCTGTCCCAGAGGCTCCTTACATTATCTTCACATTTTTGGATTCTTTTCTCTTCTTGCTTTTCCAGTTGAGTGTTTTCTGCTTCTTTATATTTCAAATTTTTGACTTGATTCTTGCCATCCTCTAGTCTGCTGTTAGGACTCTGTATAATATTTTTTATTTCAGTCATTGTCTCTAGTATGTCCTTTTTCATCTCCTCTTGGGTCTCACTAAATTTATCCAACTTTTCTAGCATATTCTTGAAAAACCTTATAAGCGTGGTTTTGAACTCTATATCCAGTCATTTTTTCCCCTCCATTTCTTTTGTTTGTGATCCCTTCCCTTGTCTCAGCATTTTCACTATGCAGGGAGAACTTCTGTGTTGGATTCAGCCTTATAATACCAGACTTGCAAAACCGAAGAAGCCTCTGTTGAGCTTGGGATGGGTGGAGTCTCAGGGCTTAAGGGACCGCCTTGCCTTCCAGTTGGCCTCGCCCTCCACGGCCCGAGTCTCACGTGACTGGGTAATCGCTAGAGCGATCCTTGTGCCCGAGCTCCCGCAGTGCCTCTAGACCGCTGCTCCTCCGGCTCCCCTGCGCACCAGGACCACATGAGACTAGGTCCCCAGGGTTTCGCCCAAAACAGGAGCTTAGTGGAGTCAGAAGTGGCACAGTTGGGAGGGTCTGTCTCCCGCCCACTCACGAAAGCCAGCGGCACAATCAGCAATCTGTCCTGTGCACAGTGCCGTACGCGCCACCAGGCCTTTGATCTTTTGCGACTCCCCTAAATTTCCGTGCACTTCTCCCTTTTCACAGTCCAAACTCCCCCCGTATAAGTTTCGGCTGGATCTGGGGTTTAGTGTCATAAGATAAGGGGTTCAATGCCATTGGGAGTCTCCATTTCCCTCCCACCAGAGAAAGCCAGCCAGATACTCTGGCACCGGCTCTCTCAGTGCGTGCGTGTCTCCATACCTCAGCCTTTTGCAGATCCTTCGAGTCTCCGGGAGCCCCTCTCTTTCCCTCTAGTTGTAGAACTTCCACTCAGCCAGCTTTCCTGTGGTTCTGGATGATGTCCGTTCTGTCATTTAGTTGTAATTTTGAAATTGTTGTGCGAGGCAGCAGTGTAGGTGTTTACCTATGTCGCCATCTTGGATTCCTCTCCATATCCTCTTTTTAAAAGTCGTTATTCAGTTATTTGCAAAATAGGCAGGCCCAAGGAGGCTAGACTGTACCATATCAGCCCATTCCCCAGTCATGGCTCACTGGATTAAAAGGGGATATCCCACCCAGTTGGTTCAACTGAGTTCCTTCTCCCACTCCAAAATCCTTCTGATTTGGGATGCCGAAAATCTGGGTCAGTTAGCTGTTGGTAATGAACCAATAAGATTATTCATACAGACTTGGAAGGTTGAGGCTGTGTTTTTTATTAGGCTGGATGGGAAACATGAAACTCCAGACACTGGTCTGTAGACTCGCAAAGAGAAGCAAGGAGAGAGAGAGAGAGAGAGAGAGAGAGAGAGAGAGAGAGAGAGAGAGGGGGTGGGGGAGAGAGAGGGAGGGAGAGAGGTGTCACGTGCGAGTGCAAAAGACAACAAGCAGGCCCTGGCCAGCTTTCCAGTGTTAGAGTGTCGACCCAGCAGACTGAAGGGTTTCAGGTTTGATTCCTAGTCATTGTCAAGTTCCTCAGTTGCAGATTTGATCCCTGAGAGAGGGCAGCCAGTTGTTGTGTCTCTCACATCAATGTTTCTTCCTCCCTCCCTCAAAACATAAGGCAATGCACATCAGTAAGAAAAAATATTTGCTTATCTAAAAATCTGTGAAAATCTGGTGAGAATTGACAACAAAAAGACAAAAAGCAGTCAAGTTTCTTGCCTTCCATTCTCCTGTCTCTGTTTCAGACCCCTTTGTCCTGTTCTTCTTATCTGAGGTGGCCTCTGGGGCTAGTTTGTGTTTCTTGTCCTTACAGCTAAAATAGCCCCTTGACTAAGCCTTACAACATTATCTATAAGGTTGATTGGTTTAATTCAACTTAATGTTCAGCTCAAGGAATACTTGAGAGTCCATAGGTTCAGCTGGAACTACAAAACTCTAAAAAAGATTCCGTTTATGGTTTTGCTTTATATAAAAAAAAATTATGTCTTTTCTTTCAAGTAAAAGTCATTTCCCCAAAGTAAAAAAATCAAATTCTAGCTGAATAAAATATTAATTGTATAGGGATGAAAATTATAAATCTCTGCCTGCACTGCATGGTTCAGTGGTTGAGCTATGAACCAGGAGGTCATGGTTCCATTCCATGTCAGGGCATATGCCCAGGTTGTGGGCTTGATCCCTGGTGGGGGATGGTGAGGGATGTGCAGAAGGCAGTCGATCAATGATTCTTTCTCATTATTGATATTTCTAGCTCTTTCTCCCTCTCCCTTCCTCTCTGAAATCAATTAAAAAAATTTTTTTAAAGTTCTAAAACTCTGCCATATTTTAAATGTTGTTGATCTCCTAAGTCCCCCCACCCAACACATTATTTCTATAAAGCACTAGCTTTCAAATTTTTGAGATTTATTCAACAATCAAATATATATACAATCTTTACACACACACACACACACACACACACACACACACACAAATATCTTCAGACCTGTGTTAAGTCTCCAACTCTACTCCATAACTTTAAAAAAAATGTTAACATAATTTCAATTTTAGAGAAAAGGTGGCAAAAGAAGAACAAATAACTTTTATCTGAACCATTTGTGAGTAAGTGGGCTACATGATATCTCTACCCCCCAAATACTTTGGTGTGTAACTGCTACAAACAAGGGCATCCCATTAAATATCCACAGCACAACTATTTAGGTCAGGAAATTTAACAGTTATATTCCTACCATCTAATTTACAGACACCATTCAAATTTCCAGAATTCTTCTCTATAAAGTTTCTCTTCTTTTGTAATTGAGTATTTTGTGCAGAGATCCTTTGAAACAATATAAATATCCTATTTCAGATCAAAACTTAACCAGGTAGTTTAGCATCCATTTACATTTTGGGATGAATTAATTATTACTAAAATAATTGCCAAATGAACAATTTTGTTATTTCTTCAATATTTATTAGTTGGGATTCTTCTGTTAAGAAAAGGCTTTTGCTTCTTTTCATTCACTTATTCATGTATGTAAGAAGAATGCAAAAGTATAGATTAATGGATTTTTGTTTCATTCAATGGGTTACCACTGTTACCACTATTATTATCATTATTTTGAAGCTCCCAGATTTGATCAATGAGAATAGCTTCAATTTGGCCGCTGTGTCCTGTTGACATGCCTCTATCATTTTTTGACCATTATCTTACTTTTTGGCACACTAAGACTAAAAGGAAATGAACTCCCCTCCATATTGTCCTATAGGGCTGGGACCCCTGCCTAAACCCCTTCCCTTTTCTGGGAGTGGCCACAGGTGTGCCAGCAATGTCTTAACTTCCCCGACCCCCACCCAAATGGATCAATGAAGCTCCAGGAACACAGCGAGGGTCCTAATAAGGCTAAACCACAGAAAGACCCTAATTCAAGTGACCAATCTCTGTAACTCTCATCACTTTCTTAAGCCCCCTAATTATCCTATCCCATAAAACTCATTGTTCCCGCCAGGCTCTCTCTCTCGCCTCACTGCTGCGCCAGAAAGAGGTTGAGAGCCAAACCCGGGTTTGAATAAAGACTCTTTGCTTTTGCATTGGAAAAGGCTCCTTAGTGGTGGATTATTGGGGAACCCGAACTCTGGGCATAACAGACCTAGGTTCATCTTGTACAGCCCTAAAAATCAGCACTTCTTCCTAGTTGAGAATTGTATTTAAAAAGCAAGTGTTAGGTGCTTGATGTGCTTGACTTGGGGGTATCGATGCTTGCAAGCCCTCTTAGTAGAAATATCTAGGTAACACACACACACACACACACACACACACACACCATACATGTATTCCTAATTTTTTATTAAACATTTTTTCACTTATTTATTTTAAGTTTTATTGGGGTGACATTAGTCTACATGAACACACAGGTTACATGTGTGAATTACTAATTTACAAAATCTGTATATAGGACTATGTGCCCACCACTCAAAGTCAAATCTTCTCCTGTCACTTCATATTAGGACCCTTTTCTTCCCCGATCCCCCTTCCCTTTGGCAACCACCACACTGACACTGCTGTTTGTGTACATAAGTTCCAGTTTTATATTCTACATATGAGTTAAGTGATATAGTTCTTAGCTTTCTCTGTTTGACTTATTTCACTTTGCATAATGTTCTCAAGGTCCATCCATGTTGTTGTAAATTTTAATGTTGACATATTTATTTTTATAACCCTCTATACATATTAAAAATCAGGAGTTCACATTGAAACCTCCAATTCCAATCCAACAACATTGGGTTAATTTTTCTTCCTTTCCATAGTTGTCATTCTTTTCTCTAACAGTAAGAAACCTGGCTCCCATTGTCATTATTCTTCCTGATTGTGTTAAGCCCTCTTTATGTAAACAATCTCTTGTCTCCATCTTGACTGCAACACAGGTGCCCTTGTTACCTAACTCAACTGACAACCTGACTGGGATCCTCCTCCTTTTCCTCCTAGGTGAATGCTCTTCTTGTCCCACTCAGAGACTCAACAAGACACTACACTACCACACACCCATATTACTTTTTGATTGATCATACATCAGTGACTGCCAATGGATTTCATTAATAACATTTCCAAGCTCACTTTTCTTTATGGTCTTCAAAGTATCTGGAGGTTTTCTGTAAAAGCATATCCACTTAGCAAAAAATCAAAAGATTTTCTTAACTAGTATTACCAAACTGAATCTCACTTTTAGTGTAATTAAACCGACTGCTGGTTTAGCCCACAGGGATTGGGCCTAAACCAGCAGTCAAACATCCCTCTCACAATCTGGAACTGCTGGATCCTAACTGCTCACCTATCTGCTTGCCTGATCGCCCCTAATCCTTCTACCTGCCAGCCTGATCACCTTGCTTCTGCCTGCCTGCCTGATAGTCTGTAACCTTTCTGTCTGCCGGCCCGATCGCCCCTAACCACCCTCCCCTGCCACCTAATCACCCCTAACCACTCTCCCCTGGCTGGCCTGATTGCCCCCATCTGCTCCCCTGCCAGCCCAATCACCTCTAACTGCCTTTGCCTCAGCTCCTGCCACCGTGGCTTTGTCCAGAAGGGGGACTGGATAGCCAGAAGATGTCTGGTTGACCCTGTCTAATTAGCATATCACCCTTTTATTAGTATAGATATCCTCATATTCCATCTTAATTGCTCCTTCCCAGTCTTAGCCATCATCTCTGACCTGGGCTCTTATAGTTACACTTTGTTGTACTCCCCACTCTGGTCTCATTCTCTTCCTTATGGTCCAATGTCCTCGCTGCAACCATAGGGGCTCTTTCAAAAAGCACATCTGGCCCTGCCACCCTCTTGCTCAGTGTTCTGTTCAATGGCTTCCTCTAGCCCAGTGATTCTCAATCTTTCTAATGCCACGACCCTTTAATACAGTTCCTCATATTGTGGTGACCTCCAACCATAAAATTATTTTTGTTGCTACTTCATAACTGTAATTTTGCTACTGTTAATGAATTGTAATGTAAATATCTGTGGTTTCCGATGGTCTTAAGCTCTACAGCAGCGGTTCTCAACCTGTGAGTAGGGCAGTTAGGAGTGACCAGGCCTGCAGCCTAATCAATGCCTAACTGCTCCCCTGCTGGCCCAATTGCCCCTAACTGCCCTTCTCTGCTGGCCTGGTCTCCCCCAACTGTCCTGCCCTGCAGGCTTGGTTGGCCCCCAACTGCCCTCCTCTGCCAGCCTAGTTACCCCTAACTCCCCTCCCCTTAAGGCCTTGTCCCCCACAACTGCCCTCCCCTGCTGACCATCTTGTGTTCACATGGGGATAGCCATATTGTGTGTTGGAATGATGGTCAATTTGCATATTACCTTTTTATTATATAGGATTATTATATAGAATGTGATAAACATGAAAATGTAGAAGTATTCTAGGTACAGAAGCACAGGAAGGACACCTTACCCAGCCAGAGTGCAGGGGAAGGGAAAGGGAAGAATGCCGGGAGGATATTCAGATATCTTAGAATAATCATGCTCACCCTCACAGGATTAGGGTATGAGTAGGGATCAAATGAGAGAGGTATGGTGAATAAATGCCTAGATGATGAATAGAGGTATCAACTAGGATGCCCTTGGCTATGAAACAGAAACTCCAAATTGACTTATTAGTAAATAGGAAAGTTATTATCACGTGAAAAAAGGTCCAAAGCTAGGGCAGTCTCCAAAGTTGGTTGATTTAGGGGCTGCATTACATTATCAAAGACCCTTGTTCTTCCCTTCCTCAGCTTTGCCTTTCTCAGTGTTGCCTTTCCACTTGGAATGAAGCACTTTAGGAGCAAATAAGGTGCCTGTAGCAGTACAGGTATCACAACAGACACAGAAAGTCCGGAGGAAAAAGGAGACCATTTTCGCCTATGCTTCCTTCTTAGGAGGGAAGAAAATTTCCCAGAGACCTTTGAAGATTTCCCGTCACATTTCAAAATCCTAGATTTGGGCACATGCGTAAAGCAATTACTAGTGAGGTCTGTGGGATTAGGTTTAGGATAATCAATGAGGTGCTATCCATTTTAGAGAAACAGCTACACACACTGCTATAGTGGTGTTAAGGACACAAGCTAGCTAACTTAAAGTCACTCTGAAGTATGGTAGCAATCATCTCAAGTAGATACTGCAGTTTTTAACCTTAATTTTAACCCTGCTGTTTGGCTTTTGTACTTATCTGCTTGCTAAAACAATAGAAAAGTTATTTTGATTTTCTGAACTTATGTATACTATCCCAATCGATTGAATACTCCATTGATGGTGGTTTGAATATCTCATTGACTGTGATCTCACTAGTTATTGAAGCACATTCTTCTGTACCTGGACACCAGGACAGCTCAATTACCCTAAATTGCCTCAGTAGCTACAGATAATGCGTTCTAGTTGACTCAGTGGTCCCGGAATCTGGACAGCACACTTATTCTAAATTCCTTGGTGGCCCCAGATATTGTGTTTCTGTTGATTCAGTGATCCATAGACCCAAAACTATAGATAACTAACTTGCCCAATTTCGCGTCTGTAATTACTTTGTGCAAACTAGGTTCCTCATTTCAAACCCAAAGATGTAATCGATACCTTTGTGATATTCTGCTAATATAAGCCAGATGTGGCAAGCTTTTCGACACTGTGAGATCTGGAGATTTTGCCCCTCGTATGCTGCTGGCCTTTAATAAAGACTCCACAATTCAACTTTTTGAGGCATCCTTTGTGAGATTTGGGATACAATGCAACAATTCTTCAAGGAATCTCTCATCTGCCAAATTTTTTAAAATCTGCACTTTCTAACCTCAAGGAGTTACAGCTTTTTTCCTACTTTCAATGCCTAGAGAGCAAGGCTAATGGTAAATGACCAAATCTTATCACACTATTCATGAATTTCAAATAAAACTTACCAAAATCTACAAGTTTAACTCCTCCTTCTGTGGTCAACAAGATATTATTTCCTTTTACATCACGATGGATAGTTTTGTTGTTATGCAAATGTTGAAGTCCCTAGAAGATAAAAAATATTTTCTTTTAAAGAAAGCACCAGCCTGTGGTGTGGCTCAGTGGGTGAATGTCAACCTATGAACCGGTTCATCCATGGTCAGGGCACATGCCCAGATTGCAGGGCTCAATCCCGCAGGAGGGGTGTTCAGGAGCCAGCAGATCAATGATTCCCTCTCATCACTGATGTTTTTCTCTCTCTCTCTCTCTTCCTCTCTGAAGTAAATAAAAATATATTAAAAGAAAAGAAAGCACCAAACAAAAACATTTTCAGATGATTGCATTTGTACAAAACTTATAAGAAATACAGTGAAAATTAAGATTCAAGCATTCTTAAATATTTAATATTGAATTAGTCATATCAAATTACATCACTTCCACTTTGGGCTATATAAAAATTCCAAAAAAAAAGCAAAGCATGTCTTTAATTCTCATCAAATATTTTATTGAAAATGTGTTGATCTCAATAAAAGAAAATGTTTAGATACTTGTTTTAAATAATGGCGAATAAAAGCTGAATTCTTAGTAAAAAATACACATTATCTACCTCATCATAATCACAATCTCAGAAATATATTTAGGAGATCAGAACTCAAGGTTCTGTTGACACAAACAGGGTAGATTTCCAATGGGGAAAAAAAATGAGTTGTGCTAAACATTTCAGATTTTGCATATGTACTCTTGCATCATAAATTCTAATGTAGTAATATTTTTCTAAAAATAGGATCCACATTTTTTATTTAATGAGAAATGCCTCAAATAATTAATGCATTAACAATTTAAATTGCCTTACCATTAGTGCTTCACGTAAAATATAGGCAATTATGGGCTCATTCATTCTTTTCCCCTTTTTCAGAAACCCTTTCACAAGATCAGTCACTGATCCTCCATTGCATAGCTATAAAAGAATATTTCAAGACTGATATGAAAATGAATATGACATCTTAAGGACTTGCTATAAAAGGTTTCTACAAAAATTTTTTTTTAATTATCCAATTTTTGTTTCAAATTATTATTTTCATCATCCTTATAGTTTCATAAATAAATGAACATATAAACATAACTACTTTACAATTACTTACTGGAGCACAGTTTTTATATGTATTAATTTTTAGAAGAGAATCTAAAGCACTGGGCTTGATTTTTAAATTCAAGGATAAGAATCATGATTCTACATATTAGTGCCACCTTTCAGTATCTAGGGCTTAAAAGAATTCTTGATTTCTGATAGCTTCATTAATAGTGCAATAGGTTCCATGACTTCAATACATGGTTATATACTATTTTACATGTGCATTAACTTTAAAAATATGACTTCTTTCTGAAAAATTGCAGAATGCTTTGAAATATTACAAATAATATTTTATAGGAAACTGTTTTAAATATCATGTTTCCCAGGCTCTTTAGCCTCTTCTCCCCATACTCCTCCCACTTGCTAAGTAGAGGACTCTAAATGGAAAAGCAAAAAGGAAGAGCATGGTAGGAGAATTTTTCACATCCAGGTTCTCCAAAGTTAGGAAACATGAAAACTCACAGAGAATTCTCAAAGGAGCTGCATATTTGCAGGACATAGAAACACTGATATTAGCAGTGTAATATGAGATAGGAGATATCTAAGCAAATGACCTCAGAACCAACAAAGCTTTGATACATGAACACTGGACCCTCTCATCTCTGGCCCTTTAGCCTTTGTCTCCAACCTGCCTCTTCTCTGAGGGTTCTCATTCATGTTCTCCTTACCCTGACCCACGAGGTCTTCACTCTTGTCTGCCTTGGTACCCACAAACTCCTGGAAACTGAAAGAACCACAATTTCTACTAACCTAAATGGAGGCAGAGGAAGGAGGTAAGAGGAAGTATATTCCGAGCATCCTAGTTTGAAACACTGAACATATTTTCTCACAAAGCTTTCTCTATCATGATAATTAGGTTTTCCTGGATGCCTGAACATTTGAAATACATTATGAATTAAATAAGTGATAACAGTTAAGGGGTACTGAGCACATCCTTTGTACCAAGCATATTTCAAATCCATTTACAGTATTATCTCTATGACTCACCATGCTCTAAAATAGGCATTGTTATCAGGTCCATAGTAAAGATTGTAAAACAGAGACACAAAATAGTAAAGTAAGTTGCGTAATAAATCTAAGATTCATCTATGTTGTTGCACAGTAGTGACAGACTAGTTTGTGGACTCAGATAGTCTAATTATAGAGCTGAGCTTCACACTTAACCATGATCCCCCAATAGGTTTTACGGGCTGGCTGGTTAATCTAACCATCATGTATGTATGCATTGTTTCTATAAGAAAATGTTTTAAAATCTAAACATGTAGATGGAACCCCATTTACAGTGTCTTTCTATATTCAGAGAAATTTTTTTTCAGCTTATGCAGTAGATACAGACCTAACATTCCAACACCTGCATTCTCTTCTGTATCTAGTCTTCAAACTGGATAAATGAGAAGTGTTCTGCTCTGGCAGCAGAAAACAGTGTTACAGTGCCTTCATTGTGGCCCAGCGTAATCCTATCTAATAAAAGAGTAATATGCAAACTGACCATCACTCCAACACACAAAATGGTCACCCCCATGTGGTCAAAGATGGCTTTCTCCATGTGGACACAAGATTACTGCCACAAGATGGCTGGCCAGGTCAGCAAAGGACAGTTGGAAGTGATCAGGCCAGCAGGGGAAGGCAGTTGGGGATGACCAGGCTGGCAGGGGAAGGCAGTTAGGGGTGACCAGGCCAGCTGGGGAGGGCAGTTAGAGGCAACTGGCCAGCAGGGGAGCAGTTAGGTGTCGATCAGGCTGGCAGGGGAGTGATTAGGGGGTGATCAGGCTGGCAGGTAGAAGCAATTAGGGGCAATGAGGCAGGCAGGCAAGTGGTTGGGAGCCAGCAGTCCTGGATTGTGAGAGGGTAGTCAGACATTCCTCAGAATTGGTAGGGTGTAGGCTGGGCTGAGAGACACCCTCTCTGTGCACAAATTTCATGCACTGGGCCTCTAGTTAGTTCTTAAAATGAATCACAGATTGCCCTAGCTAGTTTGACCTAGTGGATAGAGTGTTGGCTCTCAACTGCAGGATCCCAGGTTTTATTCTGGACAAGAGCAGATACCTTGGTCACAGGCTCATTCCCTGGCCCCTAAGGCAACCAATCAATGTCTCTCTCTCTCTCTCTCTCTCTCTCTCTCTCTCTCTCTCTCTCTCTCTGTCTCTCCACTTCCCTTCCATTCTCTCTTTAAGAAAAAAAGCAATGGAAAAAATATCCTCAAGTGAGGAATAACTAAAATAGATCAAAATTGACTGAAAAGAAATTAGAGCCTTTTAAATTGCAAGGAACTTATTTAAAAGAACCAAGTCTCAGGATCAGTTTGAAAATTTCTAAAAATAACTGCAGAGAGACTAAAAAAATTTCCTGTTTCTCCACAGTGTGTCTCTTTTTGGATGCACCTTCTGTGCTTGACTATTATGTTAATGCAAGAGTAAACAGCTAGAATGTGCCAGGGGAAATAAAGGAACCCAAGAAATGCACAATAAACAAAATTTTAAAATGCAATCATACAGTTTGCACTAAGCAGTTCATATTTTACTTTCTGGTATCAATTTTTATTTAAAACAGGTCTTTTCCTCATCTATTACAGATTAAAATACAGTTCCATGTATTGTATATATACTATATATAATATATACTTTACTTTTTATAAAAATATATTGAAGAATAAGTTGCATATAATAAAATTCACCAAATTTAGTGCATGATTCTGAATGTTGACAAATGTATTAATCACTTAATCACTACCACAATGGAACAAACCCATCACACAAAAATCTCCCTTTATGTCTCTTTGTAGTCAAGCTCTTTTCCTAGCTCCTAGCAACTGCTAACTCATTTTCTGTCCCTCCAGATTTTGTCATAGAAATGTAAGGTATGTAGCTCATTAAATCTGGCTTCTTTGACCTAGCATAATAAATCTGAGATTCATCTATGTTGTTGCACATTATTTTTTAATTGTTGTTTTAAAACTGTTGTTTATGCCATTTTTTTATGTTGAATATTCTATTGAATAAAGGACTGTTTGTTTAATCATACACAATTGAAAGACATTTGCATTGTATCCAGTTTTGGGAAATTATGATGTATTAACATTTTTATATCTTATTGGATGTGATATGTTAACATTTTGTGAAGGATTTTTGCATCTATGTTCATGTGGAATGGTAGAATATAGTTCTCTTTTCTTGAAACATCTTTATATTCTTTTGTCAGCATAATGTTGGCCTCATAAATTAGTAAAAAGACTTATTATCTCTTTACTAAATATTTCATATGATTTTTTTTTTCCAGAATGGTGATGTTAAAGAACTCTTAGACCCGTCCTTTAGTGAAACAACCATAACTGGTAAAAATCATAAAAATAAATAACCATTTAAAATCTTTGGAACCCTGACCAGTGTGGCTCAGTTGTTTGAATATCATCCCATGCACTGATGGTCTGGGTTGTGGGCTTGATCCCTGGTAAGGGGAGTGCAGGGGTCAGCTGATGGATTTTCTGCTCTCACATCAAATTTCTCTCTCTCTTCCTCTACCCCTCTCCTACTCTTTGTCTAAAAGTCAATTTAAAACATCTTTTATGAAAAATAACATCTTTGGAAATTTTATAAGAGTATATGGCAAGTGAAGAAACATTCAAGAACAGAACTAAATTTCAGTAAAAACAGTAAGAGTCTGAAACACTTGAACCAACCTACTTTCCTCACCTCTGAACAGCACAATGACAAAAGTTTTACCCTGGTGAAGTGTTTCCAAGAAGACGAGTTCTCTCTCCCCAAGGTCTATAGAATTTTCCCAAGAAGGGCAAACCACCATCATTTTTCACCCTTCTCCCCAACTCTGAGTTACAGATTCTAAAATCCAGGTATGTGTGAGAGGCTCTATTCTTCTATCCAGCTACCATTAATAAGATGGAGTTTAATTCAAGAGTAGGAAGTCAAGCCCTGGAGTATTTCTCAGTGGTCAGAGCATCAGCCAATACACTGAAGGGTTGTGGGTTCAATTCCCAGTCAAGGGCATGTGTCTGGGTTGCAGTTTTGATCCCCAGCCCTGAAGAAGGCAACCAATTAGTGTCTCTCTTACATTGATGTTTCTCTCTTTCTCTTTCTCTCTCAAACTCTTCCCTCCCTTCCACTCTTTCTAAAAAAATCAGTGGAAAAAAATATCTTTGAGTGAGGATTAACAAAATAAAAAAAGAGTTGCAAACCAAGAATAGGGGTCCTCATTATCCTCACACCATGTCATCAGACACAATTTGAGAAAACCAGAATCTACCTCTCTGGTCCTCAACCCTGATTATAAAGTAGAATGTCACGTCAAGAGATGGGAGACTACTGTCCAGCTGCTAACTCCAGAAAAGTAGCTCAGGGAGAGAAACAGGACATAAAAACAGAGAGTTCCCAATCTCTCCCCAATGGACTTGACTTTATTTGAGAGATCAGATGAGATTGTTCAAGCCTAAGGGTACTTTGGAAAATAGTGAAAACCTCAGTAATTACAAGGAGGGTGGTAGATAGCTGCATGAGAGCAAGAAGCTAACCATAGAAGGTTTAGAAAAGCAATTCATGGAAGAAACAGCTAGAAATGTTTCCTGGGGTTGGAACCAACTTCAAAGACTTCAAAGACCAGCCTCAAAAAATATCCATTTAGAGAGGTCTGAACTTAATTAGATCAGAGAGTGAATAAATCTATACCCCACAACATACATTGGGAAAACAATAGAGGAATTAGCTGATAATTAGTGAAACCAATAGCTGGGTGTTATATCAACAGAGGCAGACAAGCTAATATAAGGATGGAGAAAAACACAAAGGAAGCACTGTTAAAGCCACTGTTGCCTCAGGGTGACTGTGAACATGCCCAAGGCTTTGACCTCTAAGGAGCAACATCAGAGGCTTACTACTGTGGGGGATATATTTCACTAAAGCAATACAGCCAAGTCACTAAACAAATAAAAAAGCAAAGATAACATAAATTCCCCCAGGGGATTAATATTCAGAGTTCCTACAATAAAATATCTAGTTATAAATGGAAAAGTTATGATACAGTATATGCAAAGAAACAAGAAAATGTTGTGCACAGAAATGAAGGTGACAGAAACTGCCTGTGAGGGCCCAGATATTGAACTTAGCAAGCAGGACATATAAAATGTTAAAAACCTGGAGGAGACCAACTTTAAGAAGTGAATAAAGGTATATGGCAATGTCTCACCAAATAGAGAATATCAATGAAAAAATACAATGCACACACACACATACCAAAAAATAAAAATAAAAATTCTGGAGTTTAAGTAGAATAATGTAAATGAAAATTCACTGGGGGAACAGAAAAGTGAATTTGATCTGATAGAAAGAGTCTACAGCTTTAAGAGAGATCATCAGAGATTATGAAACAAAAAAAGAGGAAAGAATACCTCCACTATAGGAACAGTCTCAGAGAAAGGTATGCACACCAAAATATATGTAATGGGGCTATAAGAATAGAAGAGAGAATATAGAGCAGAAAAAAACAAAAGAACTTGGAAGAAATAACACCAGACACTTGCCAAATTTAAAGAAAATATTAATCGATAAGTCCAAGTAGCATAAACACCAAGAGATTATAGTCATGTAAAATAACAATGTTGAAAGCCTAAGATAAAAAGAAAATTTTGAAAGTAGCAGGGAAAAAATGAATTCTCGTGTACAAGCGACCCTCATAAGGCTGACTTCTCATCAAAAGCAGTGGAGGCAGTAGGAAGGATAACATATTCAGGTTGCTAGAGCAAAAACTGTCCACAAGAATCTTCTCCAGCAAAACTATCTTTCAAAAATGAAGAGGAAATACATTCCTACATAAACAAAACTGATAGAATTTGTTGCTACCAGATCCACCTTGTAAGAAATACTAAAGGAAGTTCTTCAGGATAAAAGCAAATTATCACAGACAGTGCTAATATTATAGGACAGTGAAAAACTAGGAAAATTCCAGGACAAGTGGAACAGGGAAACTAAAACAGGAAAATTAAACAAAGCCAAAAAGCTTTGCAAGCCACTTGTAGCAGGACCTCATCTTGAGAACAAAGGGTTAAAATCTCTCCTTCTCATAAAAGAATGCAGGAGAAGAGGGAGAAGAGAAAGGGGAATGCAGGAGGAGGAATCCTAATTCAACTTCTCACAAACCAGAGACTACTTAGTGCAAATCAACCTGGAGTTTTTAAGGCAACAGGGAGGAGGGAGAAGGAGAGTGCAGTCTTATCTCATCCCACTGTGTAAACAGAAAAGTTAGCAGTGGAGGCAGTCTAGGGATTGCTTCTCACAAATTGTGAAAAAGCCATAACAAGGAAAAGAGGTAACCTTCAGAGTTAATCTATACCAGGATAATTAGCAGAGGAATTAAAAAAACAAAAACAAAAACAAAAAAACAACTTAGGGCGGTATATAATGCCTCAAACCCCCACCCAATGGAGCTCTTCAGATTAGCTAGAGTCCATCTGTGATTCATAAGGTAGATGTAAAGATTTGCTTGTATTGCTTCTTTAATAAATATGCATGCTCTCAATTTATATATATATATATATATATTTCAGAGAGGAAGGAAGAGGGAGAGATAGAAACATCAATGAGGAGACAGAATCATTGATCATCTGCCTCCTGCATGCCACCCACTGGGGATAGAGCCCACAACCCAGGCATGTGTCCTTTACTGGAATAGAACCTGCGACTCTTTAGTTCACAGGTCGATGCTCTATCCACCAAGCCAAACCTGCTAGGGCTTTAATTTTTTAATAAATTCATTTTAACACAATCTAATCAGGGTCACTCCTTTAAATTCATTTATAGGAGAAGACCAGAATTGAGGTGGATAGAGCTCTCTCCCTCTGACTCAGGAATGTCCAATAACACACTTCTGCATCAAATTGCAGTCCCACCAACAGCGTACAAGTGTTCTCTTCTCCACATACTCCCCAGCATATGTTTTTTTTAGTTTTAAATTATCTTTCTCCACCATTTGACTGTAAACTCCATGATCACAAAGTTTGTCTTGCTCTCTACTGAAAGCCCAAAGTCTACCAAAATGCCTGGGCCAAAGTCACAGATGATATTTATGGAATAAATGACTAGCTGGATAAACTTAAGTTCCATACACTTATGAGTGCACGCAAATGCATACAAAATGACACAATGACATCTTTTCACAAGGTATATGAGGTACCTCTTCAAAGTGTGACTTTTTTACTTATTAGTAATTTCAATGAAATATATTAATGTAGTAAATTCTGTACTTTCAATAAAATAAGATATGAATGAGAGCTGTCATTATCACCTAATAGATGGTTCCTAATGTGTACTTTCATTATAGGTGAAATTTTCACATTACTTTTCAAATGTGTAAACTAGAAGCAGTTCTTTTAATGTATTATCCCAGTGGTCGGCAAACCGTGGCTAGTGAGCCACATGTGGCTAACAAGCCGCAGTTTGCTGCTCTGTTGACTAATGAGTTTGCCGACCACTGTATAATCCTATATCATAAAAGTTAATATGCAAATAGAGCAAACAGTGGAACAAATGAACAACTGAACAACCGGTCACTATGATGTGTGCTGACCACCAGGGGGCAGGTGGACCATGGCAGTAGTTGGCTGCGGTAGGATGGTGGAGCAGGTGAGAGTGGGGCGCCAAACCAAGGCAGGGCGCTGGTCGCTGTAATTGTGGCAAGCCTCTGGTGGTTACTGAAAATTCTTTTCTCCTGCGACCACAGTCCTGCCCAGTGCTAGCACCTGCCACTGGCACCAGCCCCGCTCCTGCTTGCACTCTCTACTGGCACCAGAGTCGCAGCACCTGGTTCCAGTCCCAATTGCTCGGCAGAGTTAACGGGTGTGAGTGGCAGCTGCCGGTTGCCCCTGAAGGCTTCTCTACCTCCCCCTGCTCCTGAGGGACAGAGGGGAGATGGAGGCAGCAGCTGCTGCTCACACCTGCTGACAACCCTGGCCTCGCTTGCACCTGCTGCTGGCACTGGCCCCAACTGCTCCGTCAGCTAGTGGGCTGGCAGCATCAGCACGTGGGAGTGGTGGCGGCATGAGCAGGGCTCTTGGCAGACAGGAGACTGGGGGCTGAGGTGGGAGGGGCCAGGCAGGGGCACAGAGGATGGGCCAAGACCTGCCCCTATGCCCATCGCAGCCTCACAGCCCTCAGTTCCTTTCAAGGTGTACAAATTTGTGCACTGGGCCCCTAGCTGAAATATAATTGGCTCATTTAAGTATACAGTTTGATGTATTTTGGTAATTGTAAACTATCATGTAACCAGTGAATCAAGATATAAAACAGGCCCTCGCCAGTTTGGCTCAGTGGTTGGAATGTAGGCCTGCAGACTAAAAGGTCTCAGACTTCATTCTGGTCAAGGCCATGTACCTTGGTTACAGGCTCGTCCCTGGCCTTAGTTGGGACCCATATGAGGGGCAAACAATAGATGTGTTTTTCTCACATTGGTGTTTCTCTCTCTCTGTCTCTCCCCTTCCTTCCACTCTCTAAAGGAATCAATGGAGAAAATGTCTTTGGGTGAGGATTTGCAAAGAAACAAAAAAGATATAAAACAGTTCCCTTATCCCAAACTGTTTTAAAATTCTTAGGAAAACACCATTAAACAATGGTAATGCTAGCAGTAAGAAATCTACGATAAAATCTAGAATAAATTAATCTATGATTAAAAAAAGAAAAGAACTCAGAAATGTTTTATGTGCATGGTGGGAATATGTTGATTTAACAAATGGCAACACATCTTAGGCCACACTATATTTTTCCACTGAAGTAATACTATAAATTTGCACTCCTGTTCAAAGAGTGGATGCTTCTGCAAGCACTGAATTACTATTAGAGAAGAAATATATAGAAGCCATATATATGGGTTTCCAAGGTTACAATTAGATTTTTTTCCATCTTGCCCTTCAAACAAAAATAAAATGAAATGACTAGGTAACTGGCTGTCTGTTCTATTGCAAGTACACTTAATAACAGCATTTTACATGAGAACATGGAATGCCGGTTCCTACCTTAAGAACATGAAAACAGTCATCCTGACCTTTATGCCCCTCCACTGCAATTGTACACAGCCAAAGGCAGGAAGGAGCAATGCTGTGCTATCAGAGCAACTAAGAAGCCCAGCTTCCCACTCCTGCCCTCCATCCCCTGCCCCTCCCACACATGCAATTCTGAAGTGGCTTCATGTCTCCTGTGTACTAAAAAAAAAAAAAAAAAAATAGAAACCATTCCTTCATTTTACTTTTTATCATCCTATATTTACTTTCCTCATGACAGGACTGCTAGATGCAAGTATAAAGCAGAATAACTATTAATGCATGTCATATGAAAGTAGTACTTATCTACAAAAACCACATCGATTACCTGAAATATGTATTTGAGAAGCTTTATGATTATTTACTGAATTTTTGTGCTTTCAAACACCACCTGTAATTTTTAGTGTTTGATGCCTTGAAAGGGATATAATTTCAAAGAGAAAAACTGCTATAATTGAAAAGCAATGAGAGAAAGCAATGTCACTGTTAAGAACGAACAAATCAGGACCAATTCAAATAAGTAACAGAATGCAAAAGGAGTAATTATATCTCAGACTGAATTATGACGGAGAGGGTCTTTTAACACAAAGATGTCCTAACTCTTAATCTTGGCTCCATTCTGGCTGAGGGAACACTAGGCAAATACCTCTGAGAGAGAAGACTGGATTGCTTATGGATTTAAAATGTAGCTGATCATCCAACCCAGAAGGGAAAAATTAGTTACATCTCAGTTTTTCCATTTGTCATCATCAATAGCAAATGCTTAATGACTGGATTTTTACTCTGTGTTTCAGTCTCCAGGTTCAGTGATAAGCATATGCAGAAACGTAACCAACTCCCATGTGCCCCTCAGTCCTTGCCACTGACCTTCAACTGGATACAAACCAAGATCAACTGGGGGCATTCTGCTCAGCCACAAGTTGGGCTGATGGCAGCAAGGGCATCAGAGGTGGCAGAGCTCTCCCGCCTCCATGGCAGTGCTAAGGATGTCCAACTGCAGCTTAGGCCTGCTCCCAGCTGGTAGGTGGACACCTCCACAGGGGTCCTGGATTGCAAGAGGGCTTAGGCCAGGCTGAGGGACCCAATGAGTGCACAAATTTTTGTACACCAGGCCGTTAGTAGTACATATAAAGCTCAGTACTATCCATAGCTTTAGGCATCCACTGGGGGTCTGGGAACACATCTATTCCCCATGAATAAGGAGTCTACCCTATCTATATTTTACTAAGAAGGTCAGCTAAGGAATGTGGTAGCAATAGGCAAAAATTAATATAAGTATGGTACTTTAAAATGAGCTATAGATTTAAAAAAGAAACACTATTAGTTCTCCCTTTATGCTTTCATAATTAGGAAAACCTAAAATGTTAAATGACAGTAAAAATCTCCATAGACCTTCCTGTAACAAAACAAAACAACTAATCAGATCTCATAGCAAAAAATGTTCTACCTCTTCTCTTAGTAGGTCATTTCATTTCAACTGCATAACTGGAATTTCAGAAGGCCAGCAACTAATACTCCTTTACTAAATCAGGGCAACATGTATAGTCTGAAGATAAATACACAGAACATTTAGAAGGAAAGAATTCCCAAACAGAACCTTGTATATTATTCATGCTCAAAAACTTATAGTATGCCTTGGCCAGTGTGGCTCAATTGGTTGAATGCACCAAAAGGACAACAGTCGATTGCTAGTCAAAGCACACACCCAGGTTTTGAGTTTGATCCCCAGTTGGAGTGCTATGAGAGGCAACTAATCAATGCTTCTCTCTCAAATGGATGTTTCTCTCTCTTTCTCTCTCAAATCAATAAAACATATTAAAAATTATAGTATAATTAAATGAAGAAAAGATACAAAAAAGAAAAAAAACTATATCAAAGTGAAAGAAATAATTTTAAATCACAACTAAATAGTAGATAAAACAGACTGCCAGGAAAGCTCTACATACACATTATTCTTAGGATTTCAATTCTATTTTGAAATATAAATAAAATGATTTTTCCTGGTAAAAAGTCACTGGGCAGCAGTTGGTCTAAGCTGGCATGGCGCTTACTCACATGCCAGACTGATAATGAGGTGTGTGATGGTGGCTCACATCTTCCTTATGTAGATTCACATTAGAAACCAAGCTTTGTTAGCATGGCTTAGTAGGTAACATCACAGCCTCTTTTGTGCCACTCTTTCGGTATCCTCATTCAAAATAATTTATTTGGGCATTATTACAATAATAGGTATAGTTAGCAATCATTTTGTAGAATAAAGTATTGATGCCACAAGCCAATTTTCTGAAAGTTCCTCTAAAGCAGCATTTGCACCATTCATGTTTATAAATCAGATAATTATACATCTGGCCACTTATGTATATATGTAATGAGTAATTGATTTACATATGCAATTCAATTATCTTATATCAGTTAGCTTCTTGCTTTCTTTACCCCTTCCCTACCACTTTGTAAATTCAGATAAATTAGATTTCTGAAATCCCATTATAATAAACTACCATTTATTCTTTTTTTCTCAAGCTATTTAGAGATATTTCCAATACCATCACCTGATAATAAAATATAAGGACAAAATTCAAAGAAGCTGTTAAGTCTCTATTGATTCATTATATTAGGAAGCTGCTTCACTTTATGGATGTTCCAAAACCATTTTAATCAATCTTTTCTGTTCTCTGAAAAGAACATTTAACTATGATCAGAAGTCTCAACTCTTACCTAATTCCACATGATAATAATGAATGTCAGCAGTATAGGATTTGATCATCATAAAAGACAATGACTGATCTCATTCAGTATTTTAAAATGCAAAGATTTATGCCTTGTATCCTTGCCCACATGGAAAAAAGAAAAGATGCAATTATTAAAAATGTTTTGAAGGATAAAAAAAACATGAAATTTTACTCAAGACTACACTAAGGATTTGCACAGCATTATAACTCAAATATACAAACATAAACATAAAGCCTTTTAAAAATTTCCATTAATTTAAGGCAAAATGTTTTTGAAAGGAAATGAACTCATACCCTCCATCTTGTCCTATAGGGCTGGGACCCCTGCCTAAAACCCCTCCCTTTTCTGGGAGTGGCCACAGGTGTGCCAGCAATGTCTTAACTTCCCCGACCCCCACCCAAATGGATCAATGAAGCTCCAGGGACACAGCTAAGGTCCTAATTAGGCTTAACCACAGAAAGACCCCAATTCAAGTGACCAATCTCTGTAGCCTTCATCACTTTCCCAAGCCCCCTAATTATCCTACCCCATAAAACTCTTTGTTCCCGCCCGGTCCGCTCTCTCGCCTCGCTGCTGCGTCAGAAAGAGGCTGAGAGCCAAACCCGGGTTTGAATAAAGACTCTTTCCTTTTGCATTGGAAAAGGCTCCTTAGTGGTGGATTATTGGGGACCCCGAACTCTGGGCACAACATTTGGGGGCTCGTCCGGGATTCCCAATACCCACGAGGGACCCCGATCCGGAGAGTCTGTCTGACCGCGGTAAGTGTCTGTCTGTTTCTGTTCTGTGTGCGAGCTCGCTTCTGAAGTCTGTAGTGCCCGAAATGGTCTAGGTGGACGCACTAGTGGATCTCGGGCGGGGGGAGGGTCAGAGGACTCTCTGCTTCCCCACGAGGGACGTGGAATCCCCTCACAGGAGGGATGTGGAATCCCCTCAAGCCTCTGGGACGAAGTGGGTGGCTCCTACGGGTGGGCGCACGGCCATCGTCCAGTGATCAGCTTTATTTTCGAGAGTCCGGAAGACTGCTTTGGATATTTTTATCTGTTTGATCGGCTTTATTTCCTCGGGTCGGGAATGCTGCTTTGGATGTTTTTATCTGTTTGATCAGTTTGTGTCTTTTTGTGTACTTTTGTGAGCTCATTGGACAGAAGTTAGGGGACAGACTCAGGCTACCCCCTTGAGTATTATGGTTGATCATTTTAGAGAGGTTAAGAGAAGGGCTAACAACCTTAGTTTAGAAGTGAAGAAAAGCAGATGGCAAAAATTTTGTTCCAGCACGTGGCCGGCCCTCAGTACCGGATTGCCACCAGAAGGGACTTTTGACCTCCCCACCATTCGCCAGGTCAGAGAAATCATTTCTCGGCCAAGGGGAGGCCATCTTAATCAACTCCCTTACATTATTACTTGGCAGGATCTCGTAGAGGAACCTCCCGTCTGGATTAAACCTTTCCTAGCTCCGCGCCCTCCGGAGCCGGAACCCATTCTTGCCTTGCAGGAAATGGAGAAGAAAAAGAAGGCAGTTACTTCAGAGAAGAAGGAGAAGGAAGCCACCCTGCCATCAGCTCCTGATCCCCTCCACCCGGTTTTACAGGGGGGAAGGGGAGAAGAGTTAATTTTCCCTCTCCCATACCAGTTCCCCAGGTTACAGGAAGGGGGCGGGCTTCCGGGTATGGCCGCAGTTCTGGTAGGAAGCCCACCTCTTACCAGGGAAAGGGCTCAGAGGGAACTACATGTTGCAGCCCCTTACTCCACCATTAAGACTCTGCCCTTGCGAGCTGCGGGCCCCCCGGACGCGGATGGCAATCAGCCCCATCACTACTGACCTTTCACCACTAGTGATCTCTATAATTGGAAAGCTGAGAATCCTAAGTTTTCTGAGAAGCCGGAGGGCTTATCGATTTGTTAGATTCTATTCTTTTCACCCATCAGCCTACCTGTCAGCAGCTTTTGCAGGTCCTATGCACCACCGAGGAGAGGTAGAGGATCCTCAATGAGGCCTGGAAGCTAGTCCCAGGCATGGACGGGAACGCTAGCACCAACCAGGCTCAGATAGACACCTCCTTTCCCCTGACTAGACCTGAATGGGACTTCAACACGGCAGAAGGTAAGGAGAGGCTCCGGGTCTATCGCCAGACTCTAATGGGGGGTCTCCGCATGGCTGCTAGAAAGCCTACCAATTTGACCAAGGTAGGGAACATACAGCAGGAAAGGGGTGAGCCTCTAGCTGCTTTCTTAGAACGTTTCATGGGGGCATGCCGCACTTACACCCCCATGGACCCAGAAGCCCCTGAGAATAAGGCAGTTGTAGTCATGAGTTTTATAGACCAGTCAGGTGCAGACATCAGAAAGAAACTACAGAGAATAGATAGATTTGGAGAAAAGAGTCTTTGGGACTTGCTAACCAAGATTGGAGCCCAAATAACTTTCAGGCAAGGGGGGCCCCAGATCACCGATGGTAAAGGTCACACCATGCAGGTTCTGACTCTGAGACTGGAGGATGAGTATCGTCTCCACCAGGGGTGTGGACGGGTGGCTACAAGAATTCCCCACAGCTTGGGCAGAGATGGGGGCAGTTGGACTGGCTGCTCACAGGGCCCCAATCCTGGGGGAGCTAAAGCCTGGAGAAGGCCCAATGAGAGTCAAGCAGTATCCTATGTCCCAGGAGGTCCGGAAGGGAATCCAGCCTCACATCAGGAGACTGCGAAGTCTAGGGATACTAGTCCCCTGTCAATCTGCCTGGAACAGCCCCTCTTCTCCTGGTCGGAAAGCCTCACACCAATGACTATCGACTGGTGCAGGACCTCTGGGAAGTAAATAAGAGAGTCATGGATATACATCCAACTGTTCCTAACCATACACTCTCCTAAGTTCCTTGACACCCTCTAGAGTCTGGTGTACTGTACTAGACTTGAAGGATGCCTTCTTCAGCCTGCCGCTGGCGCCTCAAAGCCAACCCCTGTTTGCCTTTGAATGGCACCACCCGGAGGAGGAATACAATGGACAACTAACCTGGATGCGACTGCCCCAAGGGTTCAAGAATTCGTCTACCTTCTTCCACGAGGCACTGCACGATGACCTCGGTGAGTACAGGAGAGAGCACCCCACTCTCACCCTCCTTCAGTACATAGATGACATCTTGATTGCTGCCGACACCGCCGAAGACTGCGAGCCGGCAACCAGAGACCTGTTGGCCACCCTGGGGACCTTAGGGTATAGGGCCTCCGCAAAGAAAGCTCAAATATGCCAAGAGAGGGTGAGTTATCTGGGATACATCCTGGAGGGTGGACAGCGGCGGTTATCAGATGCTAGAAAAGAAAACTGTCCTGAAGATCCCTGCTCCCACCCCCCGAAGAGAAGTCAGGGAGTTCCTAAGGTCGGCTGCCTATTGCTGCCTCTGGATTCTGACAAACTGACCCTAGGACAGGAGATCTGGATTACAACCCCGAATGCCATTAAGGGGGGTCCTAAAATAGCCTAGCAATGCATGTATGACTCACTATCAAAGCTTGCTGCTCAACCCTCCTCGAGTGCGGTTCCATCCAAGTGTGGCCCTCAACCCCGCTACCCTGCTGCCTGACCCTGACCTAGATGCCCGCTACATGACTGTGCGGGAATCCCGGAGCAGGTGCATGGACTCCAGAAAGACTTGACTGACCAGCCCCTCCCTGATGCAGAGGCCACCTGGTTCACGGATGGAAGTAGCTTCATGCGAAATGGGTGCAGGTATGCGGGTGCAGCAGTGGTCACCTACACGGACACTGTATGGGCGGAGGCTCTGCCCCCTGGGACATCAGCTCAGTGAGAACTCATTGCACTCACCAAGGCACTGACACTGGGGAGACGGCTTAACATCTACACAGATAGCCATTATGCATTTGCTACAGCTCATGTTCACGGGGCGATCTATCAGGAGAGAGAGCTATTGACAGCAAAGGGATGGACAATAAAGAATAAATAGGAAATTGCTGACCTGCTTGCAGCTTTGTGGCTCCCAGCTAAGCTAGCCATTATCCACTGCCAAGGGCACCAGAAGGCAGATGACCCAGTGGCAAGAAGTAACCAAAAAGCTGATCAGGCAGCCAAAGCAGCGCCCTTCACCTTGGTCCCTACCATGGCCTTACAACTACCAGACCCCGGGGACCCAGTCTTGCCAGATCAGCCTGGGTATTCTCAGGAAGAGCTGTAGCACATCAGGAGGCTTCCCCACGTCTAGGAAATTAAAGGATGGTGGTACACACCAAACCAGGAGCTCGTACTACTGGACTGGCTTGGGTTACAGTGTTAGAAAGCATGCACTGGTCCACTCACCTGGGGGCACGCAAATTAAAGGAATTAATCCGACACGGCAGAATTAAGACCCACCAACAGGACATCAAAATAGAATAGGTTGTATCCACCTGCAAGACCTGTCAACTCACAAACGCGAGAACCAGGCCAAGTGAAAAAGGAACCCGTCCCAGAGGAACCAAGCCTGGAGCACAATAGGAGGTCGACTTCACTGAAATTAAACCAGGAAAGTATGGCTATAAATACTTTTTAGTATTTGTAGATACCTTCTCTGCATGGGTAGGAGCATACCCATCTAAGTATGAAACAGCTTCAGATGGTAGCTAAGAGGCTGCTGGAAGACATCGTGCCTAGGTACGGTTTTCCCACTGTGATAGGGTCGGACAATGGATCAGCCTTTGTCTCACAGGTAACACAGGCAGTGGCCAAGGTCATTGGGGCAAATTAGAAATTACATTGTTTATAGGCCCCAAAGTTCAGGGCATGTAGAAAGAATAAATAGAAGTCTAAAGGAGACCCTTACCAAATTGACTATGGAGACTGGCGGGGACTGGGTGGCTCTCCTTCCATATGTCCTTAATCGGGTTAGCAACTCCCCCTACACCTTGGGTTTTACTCTTTATGAAATCATGTTCGGCTGGCCACCCCCTGTTATCCCTAATCTTAAAGCCAAATTTCTTGCAGAATTTGAAAGTCAAGAATTGTTTCTTTCCTTGTGAGGGCTCCAGAGGGCACATGGGGACATTTGGCCGCGCCTCTGCGCCATCTATGAAACCGGCCCAGCCCCGACTCCTCATCAGCATAGGCCCGGGGACTGGGTCTATGTCAAGAGACATCGCCGGGAGACCCTTGAGCCAGGTTGGAAGGGTCCCTACGTCTAGTGCTGACGTCCTTCACCTCCTTCAAAGTAGACTGCGTCGCGACCTGGGCCCACCCACTACAGGGAACCTGACCCAGAGTCAGACTTCACTGCCTGAGAGTTGTCAAGGAATCCATGGCCCTCGTAAGAGAGGGATAGCAGAAGCGTAGACTAGAAGGGAGCGGTCTCAGTCTTGGTATGAATCACTGTTTAATTGGTCCCCATGGTTAACTACTCTTATTTCCACCCTCATTGGACCCCTTTATAATCCCCTTAATGCTGTTAACTTTCGGTCCTTGTATTAACAAACTGGTCCAATTTGTCAAAGAACGCATAGGAGTAGTCCAATTAATGGTTACAAACCCAGTACCAGCCTCTAGGAACAGAAGAGGCAGAAATGCAGCCCGTCTCAGGATTGAGACGTGTGTCCCAAGACAAGGGGGGAATGAAAGGAAATGAACTCGGACCCTCCATCTTGTCCTATAGGACTGGGACCCCTGCCTAAAACCCCTCCCTTTTCTGGGAGTGGCCACAGGTGTGTCAGCAATGTCTTAACTTCCCCGACCCCCACCCAAATGGACCAATGAAGCTCCAGGGACACAGCTAAGGTCCTAATTAGGCTTAACCACAGAAAGACCCCAATTCAAGTGACCAATCTCTGTAGCCTTCATCACTTTCCCAAGCCCCCTAATTATCCTACCCCATAAAACTCATTGTTTCCGCCTGGTCCGCTCTCTCGCCTCGCTGCTGCGTCAGAAAGAGGCTGAGAGCCAAACCTGGGTTTGAATAAAGACTCTTTGCTTTTGCATCGGAAAAGGCTCCTTAGTGGTGGATTATTGGGGACCCCAAACTCTGGGCACAACAGTTTTAAATTCATAATTTACTTTCTAATACTTAGGTAATTAAGTTTTGCTTTGTTTTCATGTGTTATTTAACTAAAAACATAAAGCTATTTAAAACAATTGAGAAGTACAAAATAATTCTCAAATTCTAATAATATGCCTATTTCTAAAAAAACACAGCTGGTTATTTAAAATTTTAAACTTCTATATAATAATATAATACACAGTTTCAAATTTTTGAAAGGTTCTTAAAAATATTATTTTACAGTTTTGAAAGCCTTTGTGGTTCAGTTGAAGGTGGCAGATTAAACATATAAATTTATTTCCTCTCACTCATGAATCTCTGTTAAAATGCTAGTAAAGGAATAAAAAGTATAAATCACAAGAAAATAGAGAACAGAAAAAGAGAGCAGCAGACAAGAGGTTCAATAAAATTTTTCAATATGGAAATCAGATAACTAGTGGTAACTGATTTAGCAATGCAAAGGAAACCACAAACTAAAGTGCTCTGTGAGCAGATTAGCTCAGACAGGACTGAGTCACAGTGAAAGTGGAGGTGGAGTAGGAAGGAGAGATGCAGAACACAAGGAGTCCTTTGGAAGTCTCTAATCAAAACACTTGACCCCTCTTAACCCACATACAAGCTAGCCACATCCAGAAGCCTGCCTGGTACTCCTCACACATTCACCCAGCAACAGATTGAAGGTTTTGTTCCCTATAGACACCGAACTGAAGAGACTGAAGATGTGATGACAGCACTACAGCGGATCGTGAGAGTAAGGCGCATATCATTCATTACATGATGTGCAAAACAGAGAAATCAAGTTGGAACGTGGAGGTGAAGAGACCCCAAAAATGATGGATATTACCCAGATGAGCAGCAGAGAGATATATCAGAGGTGAGATGCATGACAGACCTCCAGAATGGAGCAGGTCACCGGTTCCAGAAGTGCAATAATAACCTTGTTAAAAGGCGGAACATGGATTACTACATAAAAGAGCAGAGATGCTCAGTCATACATTTCCAGGTGCATCAACCAACACATCAAAAGCACAGACCTGCTCAGGAGAAGGTAGCACCATTAAACGGGAAACACATTATTATTGTTTTACATTTTAGGCCTTTTGGTTCTACTTGCTTTTTACTGTGTATTTATTTTGAAAAAGGTAAAAAGCAATTAAGTCTATCTGAAATTATATGAAGTGAAAAATAGGATAATTTGATATGTGATATTTTCAATCATTTAAACATACAGAAAAAGGTAAAGGATATATGTTAAAAGTTAAGAATGGTTCTTATAGTTTCAATTATTATCCATTATTTCTATAATCCTTTATAATTCATAATAAAAATATGATGTTGAGTAAGGAAACAATATAATTTATAAATGATTATTGTGCCACTGCAGGAAAACCAACAGAGCATTCTGAAAGAAGAAGAACAATCACATGCTAATAAAATCATAATGAACACAATAAACATATGATATTACAGTGGTCAATGATAACAACTTTAAAAACTTCTTAAATCACTTGAATAATGATATTCAATGAAAACCACATTCTTCTAGGACAGTTACCTAAGCAGGCACCTTCTAAAGCTTGGCATCAGAGAACTGCCCAAACTATTCTCAGGACTTAAAAGGCAGAATCTACAGCTTTCCTTTGGCAACTCAGTTAGTATTCTACACCATTTCTACTGTTGTTCTCTCCCCCTCCCCTCCCCGCCACCCAATACCAAATGTAAATACCTGGTTTTGTAATGTATGTCATTAGTATTCAACAAGGAGGAAAAAAAAGAGAACCACAGCAGCTCACCATTTTTGCATAATGAAGCCTCACTTAAATTAATTTTCTATCCTAGCACCTGGCACAGAGCCTCAATCATGTATTAGTTGAATAAAATATGGATGAATAAGTAAATATTGTAATGAAGTCCTTTTTATGCTTGCTCTTCTGCAAGGAAAATAATCTTTGTTTCTTTAGGCTTTTCTTGTGGAGATGTTCCTTTAATTTTTTTAAAAAATATATTTTATTGATTTTTTACAGAGAGGAAGGGAGAGGGCCAGAGAGTTAGAAACATCGATAAGAGAAAAACATCCATCAGCCGCCTCCTGCACACCCCCTACTGGAGATGTGCCCAAAACCAAGGTACATGCCCTTGACCGGAATCGAACCTGGGACCCTTCAGTCTGCAGGCTAACGCTCTATCCACTGAGCCAAACCAGTTAGGGCTGTTCCTTTAATTTTTAATAATCTTTGTGGCTTTTAATTTCCAATCTTAAGACAATAGGGCCTGCCCTAGCCATTTTGACTCCGTGGACAGAGCATTGGCCCACAGACTGAACAGTCCCGGGTTTGTTTCTGGGAAAGGGAACAGTTGCAGGCTCGCTCCCCAGCACTGGTCAGGGTGCATGCGGGAGGCAATCAAGTGATGGCATCTCTCACACTGATATTTCTCTCTCTCTCTCTCTTCCCCCCAGTCCCTTCCTCTCTCTCTAAAAATCAATAGAAAAAATCCTTGGTTGAGGATTTAAGAAAAGATGACAAGGCCAAAACTGGGCACAACATTCCACTGAGGATGTAACCAGTCAGGAAGACAATAGAACTGCTTTGTGATATTGATGTTGCATAAATATGACATCATTCTCAGACCACACTGCCAATTTCTACACATAAAATAATGTTGAAACACTTACCTCAAGAACCAACCAAAGCTTATCTCCATTTATTTTATCCTTCTTGAAGTACATCCCATAGAATTTAACCACATTAGGATGGTCAGAAAGAGTTTTTAAGATACTATACTCTGCTTCAATCTCTTCATCAATATCCTAGTTTCAAAAAGTCATAGGAAAAGAACTGTGAGAAAAGCATAACATCAAAGCATATTACAGAAACTGAACAGAGAATTTAATTTTGTCAAAGCAAAGTCATAATAGTTTTATCATGCTTAGCACTGTCCATTGAAATTTCTTGTTACATTGTTTAAAGGAAGAGTTTGGGACTTTCCTGCTAATCAAATACATCTCCAATTATGTTCATTAAATTGAATTAAAAAGGGATTTAAAAAGACCATTTTGGTATGTAATTAAAGAGAAACATATATGAAGAACTACTGCAGATGATTTCCTTTACTTTGTAGTGTTAACTGCATTTCAATGGCAAGGCCACTAATTTAAAATAAAAACTTTTAGCTAGTCCATTTTATTTCTTTGAAATATAGGGTATTTATAAGCTATAAAACCCAGTCATACAATAAATTCCCACCTTTCCAAAAAAGTAAAATACAATAAATTCCTATCTTTCCAAAAAAGTTAAACGCAGTTAAATTATATAAAATTATGTATAGCCTTTAGTTAGCTAAAGGCCCATTAAGAATAAGGAGAATTGGTTGCTATCCTGTAAATAAAAATTCAAAATAGCCACTTACTAGTAGTCATGTTTCTAGAAAACCACATATACATAAAATAACTCATAGAGGAATAAATAAAAGAAAGCTTTCTAATACCATTTTACAATAATATTTAATGTCCACATTGTTTTAAGACAGATGATGGAATCACAGAGCTGAAAATAATTTTAGGCCATAGTTCTAATATGAGAGGAAGACACTAAAGCTTAGAGAAGTTGGTCTCAGAGCTGGTTAGTACAAGATCCAGGACCAGCCTGCAAGACCACTGCCTGCAACCTTCCAATCCTGCTCATCCCATCCTTTTTTTGGAGAAAAATTTACTAGTTCAAAATCCATAAAAATGAGACCCTTTTAATAAAAAAGCCACTCTGTGAAATGCTTGGATGCATTTAAATTTATTTTATTTAGATTATAAATAAAATTATAATCTTTTTTGACTTGTGACATGATAGATGAAGAGTAAATAATTCTTAGAAAACCACATAAGTACTATGACAAGAATAAAAGCAGCAAAATTTCATACTAGAGTTATGCAATCAATATGTTCCATTAAAGCAATACAACAAAGTATGATTTATTAGGTTAGCAGTATACTAAACATGACTATATTATGAAAGCCATCTGTTCTTCTACATAAAGAAGTAGGGAATGGGAGACACTGATTATAAATGAGTCAGGCCATTGGATCTGTCTGGAATATTTTCTCTTGTCACTATGAACTCCGATCCCTAATTGCAAAGACTAGAGGAGAGAGGTACAGTCACTTTGGTACAGCTTAATTTGGGTCTTTCTTCCCTTAGTTTAAATGCTAAGAACTTTCCAATAGGGAAATGAGAAAACATTCCACATCAGTTAAGACTAAGCATAGTGCTGCTTATTATTTTCCTCATTATTACCTAGTTACTGGGGGTTGGGGGGTGGGGCGCCACAACCCAAACTCTTTCTTCTTTACTCAAAGTAATATGAAACACTATAGTCAGCATGAGTTTAGTAGAAATAAACTATCCAGAAAAAAAAATCAATCTTAAGATGAACAGTGGCCCAGAGACCTTTTACAGTGACCTCCAGTTTTGCTAATGAGAGAGCTGGGAGGAGGACTGGGACTCTGATGTCCCCTACCACAAATCACATCATTTATAATAGGCTACATTCCCATCACATGTGCACGAGTGATATAAATGGAGAAGTGAATTTCAATAGGAGTTTGGGGATTATGTGACCACTGAGCTCATTCCCGCTCATCTATGTGCTATGGGAGAGCTACATATTTCCCAGTAGCTGAAAATGCTCCAAAAGAGCCAGCTCACATTCCCAGAAAACAGAATCTTTACAATCTCCTCGTGCTCATCAGGGCAAAGAAAGACTTAGTAGGTTCCCTCATCACTACTGCTATTCCAGAAAAAGTAAAGGGAGATCCCATTCGGGCATTGCTTAAACAGACAGAACATGAAATTCAGTTCTTCACAAGGAACCTCAACCTGATTATAAATGAACATTGTTGAAACCATTTAAGCAAACCTGAAAATTAATTTCCTTTCTCTGAATGAAATTTAATGTTTTTCAATCCTCAACTGAGGATATGTGTTTTTATTGATTTTAGAAAGAGAGGAAGTGGGCAGAGAGAGAGAGAAAGAGGGAGGAAGAGAAGGAGGAGAAGGAGGCAGAGGAGGAAGAGGAGGAGGAGCGGGAGGAGGAGGAGAGGGAGGGAGGGAGGGAGGGAGGGAGGGAGACCCATATAAGAGAGAAACATTGATCATTTGTCTCCTGCACACACCTGGACCAGAAATTAAACCTGCTACCTGGGTATGTGCCCCACTGGGAATTGAACCCACAACCTTTCAGTGTATGGGAAGATGCTCCAAGAAACTGAGACACACTAGCCAGGACTGACTGAAATTTAATTTAAAAAAATATATATCCTGGCTTGGCTTAAGAAAAATTGTTCCTGCACTCTAAATAAATGCAAGAAGAAAGGAGATCTGGTCTTGATGACATGTGAGGACTACTTCTAAACCCCTGGGTCCATTATTACAACTTTTTGAAATCTAAAGTAACATAAAATGAACTATTGAGCTGTTGTGAGCTGTATTTATTTGTATTATACATTTTTAATTTATCAAATATTTCTCTGGCCTTACCTTATATGTTAAACATACAAACAAGGAAAATCTAACAATCAGACCTTTTCCCCCATATTTTCTTCAAATTGCAATAAATAATTCCAGATAAGGTACTTTCAGACTTTTTACAGACAAAAACAAAGTTAATTACATGATAAAAACAATGTGACTTACATGAATCGGATCCAGAATTTTGACTGCTGCTTTTTGGCCATTTTTCTTATTCAACACTTTAAAAACTTTCCCATAAGTTCCTTTGCCAATTGTTTCGGTGATTTCCCAGGTATCAGAAGGATCAGGAAAGTTATCAAAGATGATTGTTTTTCCAATTAATGGCAACATCTCAAAAGTTTAAATCACTGGAGAGAAAAAGTACAGAGTTTCATCTCCATTTGATTGGGATATTAAGTAGCACACATAAACTCATGGGAAATTATCTAATATTTTCACTCATATGATGGGAAATATCTATCAGTAACCAAATGTACTTAGAGTAAAGGAAAATTTTAATTTCAATTCTTTTTGCAAACAGATTCATATGAATTTAATAATTCTTTGTAAACAAGGCTTTATTTCTATGTTCAATATAGTCCCATATTAATTACTGTTCATTCTTTTCAGATTAAAATAAGAGGTCTATATTTAAATAATTTTATTTACTACTTTATACACAGGTATGAAAAATTTTAGCATGCTTAGAGATGATAAAATTCAACTTCTTCATAAAAGCAAATCCTCAGTTTAAAGTGATCTTTTCTTTTAACACTTCTCTATATAAAACCTAATAATGGGTCCTTCCACATTGCTTTTAGTAATACATTTTTTTGACATAACTTACCAGTTCCTTTAAAATATGGCTCTTGCTTAATTTTCTAACCTTGGGTATCTACATTTCTCTCATCTACACTAATAAAAGAGAAAGATGCAAATTGATCGTACCTCCAGTACGCCCACCAGCCAATGAGGAATATGCAAATTAACCTGACAAAGATGGATGGTTAATTTGCATATGCAGGCATCCAGCAGCCTGGGTCCTAGGAATATCCTGGGGACTCAGGCTGTTCTGGGCCTGTAGGCCTGCACGTAGGCCCTGAGTTGCTGGGGTCCCAGAAGCCCCCAGGCACTCTTAGCCTACCGACTTGGCGCAGATCATCTGGGGCAGGGCAGCAGAGGCTTGAGCAAGGCCTGAGTGGAGAGGGGTGGCAAGGGACGTGGCCCTGCCCAAGCTGTGGCACAGGCTTGATCAGAGCCGGGGGCCCTGCCCAAGCCACCATAGAGGCTTGATTGGAGCCAGAGAGCCCTGCCCAAGCCATGACAGAGGCTTGAGCAGAGCTGGGGTGGGGGCCCTGCCCAAGCCGCAGCAGAGACTTG
Organism: Lasiurus cinereus; assembly: GCA_011751065.1. Classification (NCBI taxonomy): domain Eukaryota; kingdom Metazoa; phylum Chordata; class Mammalia; order Chiroptera; family Vespertilionidae; genus Lasiurus; species Lasiurus cinereus. Next base: position 40,623,205 of record JAAGEH010002534.1, on the reverse strand, counting down.
GAGGGGGGGGTGCCCTGCCCAAGCTGCGTCAGAGGCTTGAGCAGGCGGTGGCGGGCAGGGGAGTGTTGCCAGTCGGGGCTTGCCAGCAGTCCTTCATCTAGGCATGAGCTGCAGAGGAAACACCTTTTCTGACGGCTCACTGGCTAAAATCCCTGGTAATGTTCTGAGTAACTTGGGTAATAAGAATCCAAAAAAGTGATCTATGGTTTTTCCACCCACTCCTGAAGGAAAAAAACAAAGGTCCGCTGATGGAGGGGCTAAGAAATGTCATATCCTGCCCTAGCCAGTTTGGCTCACTGGATAATATCTCAGCCTGCTGACTGCAGGGTCTGGTTCGATTCAGATCAAGGGCATGTACCTAGATTGCAGGCTCCTCCTTGGCCCAGGGCCCAGGTCAGAACTCATGCAGGAGGCACCAATCAAAGTGTTCCTCTCACTTTGATGTTTCTCTCTGTCTTTCCCTTTCTCTTCCACATTCTCTAAAAGTGAGGATAAAAAAAGAAAGAAAGAAAGAAAGAAATGTCATATCCTATGAAAGACACATCTTGAAAATGCCTAAAGAAAGTTGTCATTTTTTCATGGTGAAAAGATTGAAGTCCGTGTTGATGAAAACATCTTGGGGGCTGAGGTGGCTGGCAGTGGCTGCAGCAGCAGGGTGATGGGGCTATTAGCCGGGCATCCTTAGAGCTGCCACAGAGGCAGGAGAGGTTCCCACCACTGCTGCTTCACTGGCCAGCCATGACCAACTTCTGGTTGAGCGGTGCTCCCCATGTGGAAGTGCACTGAGCACCAGGAGGCAGCTCCTGCATTGAGCGTCTGCCCTCCTGGTGGTCAGTGCACATCATAGCGACCAGTAATTCTGCCATTTGGGACAATTTGCATATTATCCTTTTATTATATAAGATACTATATGACCAGCATCTGGCACAGGGCTGGAATAATTAGGAGAATGTGGCCAATGAGGTCAAGGCTTTAAAAAGGAGATTTTTATATATAACTTGAGATAATATTCTCAAGTTTCTGACTTCTAAGTAGATATTTTTTTACCTTTCACTTTCTCTCTAGATTATATTCAACCATTTTCATGAAATTAAAAAAAGAAACAGAAAAAACTCTGGCATTCAGTCCATGAAATTCACTTGTCTGATCAAAACTTTCAATCATCCACACTACTAATACATTCCTCACTATCAAACCTCTTCAGTCTTCATTCCCTCTCTATTTTATTCTTTCCCAGCATAAATTCTACAGCTTGAATGACGGTGACTTTCTTGAAAACAACTTCAACACTTGTTCCTCTCTTTCTTCACCATAATCTCCTGGGATAAAGTTAACTCTTGTTAAACACTGTATCTTCTTGTCACCTGTCCCTGTTTCTGGAGAAAGCCATACAACTAGCTTCACTTTAAATTTAGGATAAAAAAAAGCTAAAAGTAGACCCTCAACAAACTGCATTTTCTTAGTCTGCCTTTTCCCTTAGTTTTGGAGTGACTATTTTACAGTGATCTCATTAAATTTTTATCTCCTCAAATTGTCCCCTCTTTACTATCCAACTGCTCCCATAAAACTTCCCAACTAATGCCCCCATTAATTGAAAAATGGAACCAGTGATATATTCTTTAATTTTCTCATCTCAAAAAACTACAAATCAATGTACATCAAACACAGTGAGTTCATTCAGATCGTCAGCACCTGCTGTTTGATCTCAACTTTTCCTTTGGTTCGTTGTCAGCTCAGACAACTCTTTCTTAGAAAAAATCTTTTCTGGCCAACCTATGTAAAGATAGCTTTCCCCATGACAAGAACATATAGACTTTGTTAGTTTTACTGCTGTATCTACAATTCCCAGAACAATGTCTAGCACATAGTAGGCAATCAGTGAATACTGGCTAAATGGGAAAATGTTTGTTCATTTGTTTATTCTGCCAGCAGAGATCTTATCTACCTTCTTCAGTTCCAAATCTAATAATGCCTGGCACAAAATAGAAGTTAAATATAGCTGTTGAATAAATGAATCAATATGGTTCTTCAAACAAGTGTTTTTGAAAAAGAGGAGAGAAATTAGGACTTGGAGAGCTGAAAAGAATTTCTAAATTTGAACAAAAGTGGGTCTTATTCTGATGCATTATCTGTAAGAGTATATCGTCAATTAAATGGCTATGAATACCTGCTAAAACTTCTATCACCACATAAAAACATATTTATGAATAGTTCTTAGAACACTTAATTTTTGTGAAATGTGTGCCTTTAATCTGAAATACAAAAATAAAACATAACGAAGTAGGAAATAATCAGTAATAATCATCTACTTGAGTGATTTCATGATTAGTGGCAGCATAACTACTTCTTTTTTTTTTTTTACCCAAAGCAATATACAGATTTAATAAAATTCACATCAAAATCACATGGCATTCTTTAAAGAAATAGAACAAAAAAAAAACACACATTAAATATGAATGCAACCACAAAAGACCACAAATAGCCAAAACAATCCAAAAAAAAAAAAAAAAAGAATGAAGCTAAATGTAAGCAACATAAGAAATGAATGAGTCAAAGAAGAAATAAAAAGTGAGTTCAAAATATATAGACTAATGATAATGAACTGGATGTTCTTTGTCTTTAACATTGAAATCACCACTTTTAAAACATTTAAACCAGCATTCAAAAGTATCTTGAGATGTAGCATGTTCACAATAAGCTTCCCAAAATATACAATAACTTCCAGGAGTACTTTTCTTCAAAATAAAGTAATATATTAAAACTTCCTGCAAATGCTCTCTTTTATTGGGCATGAAATTCAATATTTTTAAGAGTAAAAACATATATATATATTTTTTTGGAGGGGGCTATATATATATATTGTTGTTGTTTTTTAATTTTTTTATTAATTTTTATTAATTTTATACATATCTCCCCATTGCCCCCCCTCCCTCCCAGGCATACCCCGACCCCCCAGTGTCTGTGATCATTGGTTATGCTTATATGCATGCATACAAGTCCTTTGATTGATCTCTTATCTACCTCTCCTAACTTTAATCTTTCTGCTGTAATTTCACAGTCTGATGCTTTATGATTTTTGTCCCCCTGAGAATTATCAGTCTACTCCCTTTCTGTGCTCCTGATTCTATTATATTCACCAGTTTATTTTGTTGATCAAATTTTTAATTCACTTAATTCTTAGATTCACTTGTTGATAGATACGTATTTGTTGTGCATAATTTTTTGGCTTTTACCTTTTTCTTCTTCCTCTTCTAAAAGAGTACCTTTCAGCATTTCATATAATACTGGTTTGGAGCTGATGAACTCCTTTAGCTTTTTCTTCTCTGTGAAGCTCTTTATCTGCCCTTCAATTCTGAATGATAGCTTTGCTGGATAGATTATTCTTGGTTGTAGGTTCTTGCTGTTCATCACGTTGAATATTTCTTGCCACTGCCGTCTGGCCTGCATCGTTTCTGTTGAGAAATCAGCTAACAGTCATATGGGTGCTTCCTTGTAGGTAATAAACTGTTTCTCTCTTGCTGCTTTTAATATTCTCTCTTTGTCTTTTGCTCTTGGGATTTTAATGATGATGTGTCTTGGTGTGGTCCTCTTTGGATTCCTTTTATATGGGGTTCTGTGTGCTTCCTGGACTTGTAAGTCTATTTCTTTTACCAGATGTGGGAAGTTTTCAGTCATTATTTCTTGAAATAGGTTTTCAGTATCTTGCTCTCTCTCTTCTTCTGGCACCCCCACAATTCTGATGTTGGTACGCTTGAAGCTGTCCCAGAGGCTCCTTACATTATCTTCACATTTTTGGATTCTTTTCTCTTCTTGCTTTTCCAGTTGAATGTTTTCTGCTTCTTTATATTTCAAATTTTTGACTTGATCCTTGCCTTTCTCTAGTCTGCTGTTAGGACTCTGTATAATAGTTTTTATTTCAGTCAGTGTATGTTTAATTTCTAGTTGGTCTTTTTTCATCTTTAGTTGGACCTTTTCCATCTCTAGTTGAATCTTTTGCATCTCTAGTTGGTCCTTTTTCATCTCCTCTTGGGTCTCACTAAATTTATCCAACTTTTCTAGCATATTCTAGAAAAACCTTATAAGCGTGGTTTTGAACTCTATATCCAGTTGTTGTTTTTTCCTCCATTTCTTTTGTTTGTAATCCCTTCCCTTGTCTCGGCATTTTCACTATGCCAGGAAACTTCTGTGTTGAATTCAGCTTTATGATACCAGACGTGCAAAACTGAAGAAGCCTCTGTTGAGCTTGGGAGGGGTGGAGTCTCAGGGCTTAAGGGACCACCTTGCCTTCCAGTCGAGCCCGCCCTCCACGGCCCCTGAGTCTCACGTGACTGGGTAATCGCTGGAGCGGTCCTTGTGCGCGTGCCCGCAGTGCCTCTAACCGCTGCCTTTCCGGCTCTCCTGCGCACCAGGACCACAGGAGTCTAGGTCTGCAGGGTTTCGTCTTAAACAGGGGCTTAGTGGAGTCAGAAGTGGCACAGTTGGGAGGATCCGTCTCCCGCCCACTCGCGAGAGCCAGCGGCACAATCAGCAATCTGTCCTGTGCACAGTGCCGTGTGCGCCACCAGGCCTTTGATCTTTTGCGACTCCCCTAAATTTCCGTGCACTTCTCCCTTTTCACAGTCCAAACTCCCCCCATATGAGTTTCGGCTGGATCTGGGGTTTAGTGTCGTAGGATAAGGGGTTCAATGCCTTTGATAGTCTCCGTTTCCCTCCCGCCAGAGAAAGCCAGCCAGGCACTCCGGCACCCGCTCTCTCCGCGTGCGCCTCCCGTACCTCAGCTTTTTGCAGCTCCTCTGGGTCTCTGTGAGCCCCTCTCTTTCCCTCTAGTTGTAGAACTTCCACTCAGCCAGCTTTCCTGTGGTTCTGGATGATGTCCATTCTGTCTTTTAGTTGTAGTTTTGAAATTGTGTGCGAGGTAGCAGTGTAGGTGCTTACCTATGCCGCCATCTTGGATTCCTCTCATAACTACTTCTTATATCTATCTACTTGAGTCATGCAAATAGCATTTATGCCATCTATCTAATGTAAAAGTTAGACCAAAAGACTGGCTTAAATCTTGTTAAATGCTTGAAATGGGAGTTTTCAACCATTAGAAACATTCTTTATATGGAATACTTCTTTTCAAGCAGTAATATTGTGGAACACAATTTTAATTTCTGTTACATTAACTATTAGGAATTAACTATTAGTCTTTAAGTATACAGGTGTAAAAATTTAATTAAAAAGTGATGAACACCAAATGAATGTATTTTAGAGATGGGCAACTCATGGATAGATAAATTTAAAACTATAATATAGTATGAATAGAGATAAATAATAGAAATATGCATAAAGTTCTATAGTAGCCTAGGTCAGTAGTCAGCAAACTGTAGCTCGCCAGCCACTGTGGTTTGCCAATCTGTTGACTAATGAGTTTGCCCACCACTGGCCTAGGTCAAGAAGCAATTAATTCTGAAGTGATAATGAAAAAATACAGAAAATAAGCAGTATTAGAACTGGACATTAACCATGAGCACAAGTTTATTTAAAATACAATTTCGTTTTTAAAAGTCCTCAACCAGAAAAATATTTAAAGCAGTGCACTGCCTTATTATAAAATTATAATCACAGGAATGACAAAAGCACAGGCATTTTGGAGTCAGAATATATGTAGTCAAATACCATTAAAAACAAACAAATAAAACTCCCAGCAAGTGAGTAAACTAAAGCCTTTCTCAAAGTCAAACATTAAAGAATTTCAAGAATTAAAATCAAAGCAAGTTTTCTGACACCTAAACAGTACTTTCCCCACACTACATAGTTATTTATTTTCTAAGAAGAAAATAAACCATCACTAACTGTAACAACTAATTATTTCATGACTACAGTAAATTGCATCTACATAGCAATAAACATTTATATTTTTTCTAGTCCTTTAGCATTCACAGACTAAAATATAATTCTCTAGCTCAATAAAACTAAAACATAATTAAGTCCTTAATTATATAATCACATGAGCTAAGGAATTATTTCTGTCATATATATTTGCAGTATTTTCTATTTTGATATATGTATTTGCCATAATTCTGAAAAGTTACTTAAAAAGCTACATATAATAAATGAAAAATCTTTTTAAATTGATTTATTATATATTCACGATAGAAAATAAGACCATAATATAATGAAAAAAGTATCTTACTTCAGGATCTTAACATTCATCTCAACAATTATTCTGACTGCTTTTGTAAACCTGTACTGTTTTATAAAATAAAGAAACTGCTTCATGCTCATTCTAAAACATAGCAGGAATGATCTCCCATTAAGTGCTCTCTTCCATATGCCTGGAATGTTCTTTCTCTAAACATCCACATGACCTTCAAGTCTTACATCAACATCAGTAACCTTCTCAATAAGTACTATCCTGACCATCCTATTTAAAATCTCTTCCTGCCTCCCTCCACCTCGTCCTGCCTCCCAACTCCTTAACCAGCTCTATTTTCATAGCACTTATTATCTCCTAATACACTGCATCCCCTTGTTTATTATGTTTTATTCATTGTTTTTCTACAATACTAGAATGCAAGCTCTGTGAGGATTGAATGTAAGCTCCATGTGAATAGAAAATGCTATCCAGGTTGTTCACTAATGTATTCAAAATTCAGGCACAGAGAGGTATGCTACAAGAATTTGTTGAATATTTGATACAAATGAATAGAATAGTACATAAAAATTTTTCAGATGGTTTTACCAGTGAATTCTATCAAACACTTAAGAGACTAGAGATAGAGAAAACAATTGAGAGTATTTATGAAGATATAAAAATTATTTTAAAAAAGAGCCAAAAAGAAAACAGCTGATTTCACAAAATAACCGAATTGAAAAATTTCCTAGAGTGGCTCAATATCAGACTTGGATAGAGAGAAGAAAATCAGCGAACTTGAGAAAAAAGAAGAAAGAATAAAGAAAAGTGACTTGAGCCAAAGGGACTTCTGCAATACATCAGGCATTATAATTCATAAGCATTGTAAGAGTCCTAGAAGACGGAGACAGTTATCAAAAGACAAAGGAGGAATCCTGAAAGTAGTAAGAGAAAAGTCTCCTGTCATTTATAAGAAATCCTCAATAAGATTTCTCAACAAAAACATTGTAAGTCAGAAGACAATAGGATAATATACAGGGTGTCCACAAAATATGTATGCGCACTTTGAACGATTATAATATCAGTGTTTATTAATATACAATTCATTTTTAACATTTTAAAGAATCTAAAGAAATGAATAATTTGTTTTTGTCAATGCCTGTTTTCAACAGATGACCATTCTGTTCCAGGCACTGCTGATAACATGAAGCAATGAAATTAAGAATCGTTTTGTTCAGTATTTGTGTACCCTCAATTCATTGACTGTTGTCAGTTTTATGTGATCCCATTGGAAAAGTCTAGTCATACTTTAGGATAAATTTTCTTTGTTCAAAGCTTAGTCTGGCTTCCCCCCATTATTTCAAATGAATTAAACCTGAAAAGAAGTGCAAATTAAGTTAGTGATTATCAGCTGTTAAAATGTGTATGCATTTTTTAGGACACCCTATATTTTAATGTGCTGGGGGAAACACACTTAGTCATCTGAAAATTTTATATTAGGAAAAACCGTCCTTCAAAAATGGAAAGAAATGAATACTTTAGCCGGGACCGGTTTGGCTCAGTGGATAGAGCATCAGCCTACGGACTGAAGGGTCCCATGTTCGATTCCAGTCAAGGAACCTTGGTTGCAGGCACATCCCCAGTAGGGGGCGTGCAGGAGGCAGCTGATCAATATCTCTTTCTCATCGATGTTTCTGGCTCTCTATCCCTCTCCCTTCTTCTCTGTGAAAAATCAATAAAATATATTAAAAAAATGAACACTTTACCAAATAAACTAAAGATGAGGGAGTTCACTACACTAGATCTGTCCTACAAGAAATATTAAAGATTCCTTCAGATTGAAATGAAAGGATGTTAGACATTATATAATGATAAAAGGATCAATTCATTAGGACAATATAACACAATTATATGCAGAAAACATCAGAGCTCTAAAATACATAAAGCAAATACTGAGAGACTTGAAGGGAGAAATAGACAGTTTACCATAACAGTACAACACTTCAATACCCACCTTAAATAATGGATAGAACATTGAAACAGAGATCAGTATGGAAATAAAATATTTGAACACCACTATAGAGCAATTTTATCTAATACAAATACAAATACAAATACACATACAAATGAATTAGACAAAATAGACAAATTCCTAAAAACACACAACCTACCAGAACTGAATCATGAAGAAATAAAAAATCTAAATAGACCTATAACTAGTAAGGAAATTGAATCAGTAATCAAACCCCCCAAATCTCTCAACAAAAATAAAAGCAGCCCAGGACTAGATTGCTTCACTCTTGAAGCTACCACACATTTAATAAATTAACACCAATCCTTCTCAAACTATTCTAAAATGTTCAAGACAGGGAATACTTTTTAACTCACTATATGAGGCCAACATTACCCTCAAAGCAGAGCCGGACAAAGATACTACAAGAAAAGAAAACTGCAGACCAATATTCCCATAAACACTGATACAAAAATCCATAAAAAGAAATACCAGCTCACTTAACTCAATAGCATATTAAAAGGATCATGTACAATGAACAAATAGGATTTTCCTTGAATGCAAGAATGGTTCTAAGTATGAAAGTCAATGTAATAAATCATAATAACAAAATGAAGGTGAAAAACAAATAATTTAAATTGATACAGAAGAAAACATTTGATAAAATTCAATACCCTTTCAAGATAAAACAAAACAACAACACTCACTCAAAGTAAGAATATAAGGAAATTACCTGATTATACCTAGAAAGAAAGGCCATATACTTAAAAACTACAGCTAACATCATACACAGTGGTGAAAACTGAAAACCCTTCCTTAAAGATCAGAACCAGTCAAGAACACCTACTTTAGCAATTTCTATCCCAAACAGTACTGGCAGTCAAATTAGTAAAAGGTATTCAAACTAGAAAAGAAGAATAAAATTATTGCCATGACTGATAGTAGATAGAGCGTTGGCTTGCAGATTTGAAGGGTCCTGGGTTCGATTCCGGTCAAGGGCATGTACCTTGGTTGCGGGCACATCCCCAGTAGGGGGTGTGCAGGAGGCTGCTGATTGATGTTTCTCTCTCATCGATGCTTCTAACTCTCTATCCCTCTTCCTTCCACTCTGTAAAAAAATCAATAAAATATATATTTTTAAAAAGAATAAAATTATCTTTATTCACAGGTGACTTAATCATATATGTAAAACACTCTAAAGCACCCCTACAAAAAAATACTGTTAGGTGGATCCAGAAGATGGCGACCGGCAAGAAGGTAGGGAGGGAGAGAGTGTGAGAAAGTGAGGGAGCCATAGAGGAGAGTGTAGATGTGTGTGGTGTGTGTGTGTATGAGCTAGGGACAGTTAGATTCTGCAGGTCCTCCAAAAGGCTGCCAAACCAGGCACTCTTAGACCGCAGAGCTCCGTACACAAAGCAGATACTTCTGGGCAGCCAGTGCAGGCACAGAGACCACACAATATTGAGAAAAAGAGTTGCTTGAGACTAGGATCCTGGCCTCAGCACCATCCAATTGCTTCTCAGATGCAAAACAGGACCCTGAAGCCACTGGGGGCAGAGAACTGTGACCAACAGACAACAAGAATCAAGACATCCACAGATTTCTGTGACTCAAAGAGCCTACCCCTCTCCCGGCAGGCTCACAGATAGCCTCATAATAATTGATAGACCTGCCCCTTCCTCGGGCCCCAGCGCCCTATGGGAATTTGAGTTTGGGAGCGCATGCATGGGCTGCAGCACTGCTATGGGAGTTTGAGCCTGCACATGCACAGAAGCTGGAAATCTGGTCTCTGCAACACAATCTGGTGACCAAACCCAAAGCCAATGCAGCACAGATCTGCCACCTGACTTCATTTCTGGGCAAGTTCACACAGAAGTGTTTTTTCTGCAACCCACACAGAAGTCTGTTTTCCACAGCTCAGGCACACCACAGTGCTACTGTGCAGCCCAGTCCCCCAAGGTGACCAGGATCCAGATTCTCCTGGCAAGAGGCAGTACTGAGCACCACTGACTTGGGAACCCTGACTCAGAGCACCTTCACACTAAGAGCTAGTGACTCCAATTGTTGGTGCATGCACACACAAGGACCCTGATTCTCAGTGAGAAGCCGCACGAGGCAACAGAGTCTGTGATACTCAATTTTTGGTGCAGACACAGGGGAACTCTGACTCCTGGCATGCACTAGGGTACTCTGATTTTTGGCACACGCCAACAGCACGGTACAGGTGGGGTCCCTGATTCTAGGTGCGCACACAACAGCACAATGAACGCTAGTAACACTGACCCTCAGAGAGCCTGGTTCCCACCAACTCAAGGCAGCCACACATGTTAGTGTCAGAGTACTTTAGTGACACTTGGGTAGTGTGAAGCTCCCATGGCACACGGTCCAGGTACATGCAATTTGAAGTTTGAAACTTCTAGTGATAGGCAAAATGGGGAGATGACACAATCCCCAAAGGAAAGAAAATGAGGAGTCGCCAAGAAAGGAAATTAGTGGAATTGAAGCATAAAACATGACTGAAAAAGAATTCAGAGTAATGGTCATGGAATTCATACATCAGATGGATGAGAAAGTCAACAACTTATGCAAGAATAAGGAAGAAATAAAAAGTGATATAGCTACAATCAAAAACACTATGGAAAGGGAGAGAATTCAAGATGGTGGCATAGGTAAGTACCTACACTGCTGCCTCACACAACAATTTCAAAACTACAACTAAAAGACAGAACGGACATCATCCAGAACCACAGGGAAGCTGGCTAAGTGTAAGTTCTACAGCGAGAAGGAAAGAGAGGGGCTCACAGAAACCCAGAAGAGCTGCAAAAAGCTGAGGTACGGAGACGTGCGCGCTGAGAGAGCGGGTGCCGGAGTACCTGGCTGGCTTTCTCTGGCGGGAGGGAAACGGAGACTCCCAACAGCAATGAACCCCTTATCTTACGACACTAAACCCCAGATCCAGCCGAAACTCATATGGGGGGAGTTTGGACTGTGAAAAGGGAGAGGTGCACGGAAATTTAGGGGAGTAGCAGAAGATCTGGTCCGGTCTCGCACGCGCACGGTGCTGATTGTGCCGCTGGCTTTCGCGAGTGGGCGGGAGACAGACCCTCCGAACTGTGCCACTTCTGAGTCCACTGGGCCCCTGTTTCGGGCGAAACCCTGGGGACCTAGACTCCTGTGGTCCTAGTGCGCAGGGGAGCTGGAAAGGCAGCAGTTAGAGGCACTGGGGGTGCGCGCGCACACAAGGACCGCTCCAGCGATTACCCAGTCACGTGAGACTCAGGGGCCGTGGAGGGCGGGCGGACTGGAAGGCAAAGCGGTCCCTTAAGCCCTGAGACTCCACCCCTCCCAAGCTCAACAGAGGCTTCTTCGGTTTTACGTCTGGTATCATAAGGCTGAATTCAACACAGAAGTTTCCCCGGCATAGTGAAAATGCTGAGACAAGGGAAGGGATCACAAACAAAAGAAATGGAGGGAAAAAAATGACTGGATATAGAGTTCAAAACCACACTTATAAGGTTTTTCTAGAATATGCTAGAAAAGTTGGAGAAATTTAGTGAGACCCAAGAGGAGATGAAAAAGGACCAACTAGAGATGGAAAAGGTCCAACTAAAGATGATAAAGGACCAAATAGAAATTAAACATACACTGACTGAAATAAAAAATATTATACAGGGTCCTAACAGCAGACTAGAGAAAGGCAAGAATCAAGTAAAAAATTTGAAATATAAAGAAGCAGACAACATTCAACTGGAAAAGCAAGAAGAAAAAAGAATCCAAAAATGTGAACATAATGTAAGGAGACTCTGGGACAGCTTTAAGCGTACCAACATCAGAATTGTGGGGGTGCCAGAAGAAGAGAGAGAGCAAGGTACTGAAAACCTATTTAAAGAAATAATGACTGAAAACTTCCCACATCTGGTAAAAGAAATAGACTTACAAGTCCAGGAAGCACACAGAACCCCATATAAAAGGAATCCAAAGAGGACCACACCAAGACACATCATCATTAAAATCCCAAGAGCAAAAGACAAAGAGAGAATATTAAAAGCAGCAAGAGAAAAACAGTTTATTACCTACAAGGGAGCACCCATACGACTGTCAGCTGATTTCTCAACAAAGACGATGCAGGCCAAATGGGAGTGGCAAGAAATATTCAACGTGATGAATAGCAAGAAACTACAAACAACAATAATCTATCCAGCAAAGCTATCATTCATAATTGAAGGGCAGATAAAGAGCTTCACAGAGAAGAAAAAGCTAAAGGAGTTCATCAACTCCAAACCAGTATTATATGAAATGCTGAAAGGTACTCTTTTAGAAGAAGAAGAAGAAAAAGGTAAAAGCCAAAAAAATTATGAACAACAAATACATATCTATCAACAAGTGAATCTAAAAATTAAGTGAATTAAAAATTTGATCAACAGAATAAACTGGTGAATATAATAGAATCAGGAGCACAGAAAGGGAGTGGACTGATAATTGTCAGGGGGGAAGGGGTGAGAGGTGTACAGGGAGAGACTGGACAAAAATCATACACCTATGGATGAGATCAATGGGAGGGAGCTAAGGGCAGAGGGAGGGGTGGGAGCTGGGTGGAGGGGTGCTATGGAGGGGAAAAAGAGAAACAAATGTAATAATCTGAATAATAAAGATTTAATTTTTTTAAAAAATAGTGAAAAGCTAAAAGCTTTTCCTCAGAAATCAGGAACAAAACAGGGATGACCACTTTCTGCACTTTTATTCAACACTAGAGGCCTGTTGCACAAAATTAAGTGCATGAGGGGGTTGTCCCTCAACCTAGCCTGCACCCTCTCCAATATGGGATCCTTCAAGGGATGTCCGACTGCCCGTTTAGGCACAATCCTACGAGGATCAGGCCTAAATGGGCAGTCGGACATCTCTCTCACAATCCAGGAGTGCTAGCTCCCAACTGCTTGCCTGCCTGCCTTCCTGATTGACCCTAACCACTTCTGCCTGCCAGCCTGATCACCCCCTAACCACTCCCCGGCCAGCCTGAATGATTCCTAATTGCTCCCCTGCCAGCCTGATTACCCCTAACTGCCCTCCCCTGCAGGCCTGGTCATCTCTAACTGCCCTTTCCTGCTGGCCTGGTCCCTTCTACCTGCCCTCCCCTCCAGGCCTATATCACTCACCAACTGTTCTCCCCTGCAGACCTGGGTACCCCTCAACTTTCCTTTCCTGCGGGCCCGGTCACCTCCAACTTCCCTGCTCTGCCAGCCTGGTCACCTGTAACTGCCCTCCACTGCAGGCTTCATCGCCCAAATTACCCTCTCCTACAGGCCTGGTTCCCCCACAACTGCTCTCCCCTGCAGGCCTGGGTACCACCCAACTTCCCTTACCTGCAGGCCTTGTCACCTCAAACTTCCTTCCTATTCTGGCCTGGTCACCCATAACTGCCCTCCCTTGTAGGCTTGATCGCCCCCAACTGCCCACCCCTGCAGGCCTGGTCCTCCTCAATTGCTCTCCCTGCAGGCCTGGGTCCCCCCCGTTCCCCCGAAACTGCCCTTCCTTGCAGGCCCAGTCATCCCAAACTTCCCTCCTCTGCTGGACTGGTCACCCCTAACTGCCCTCCCCTGAAGGCTTGATCTCCCCCAACTGTCCTCCCTTGCAGACCTGGTCCCTCCCAACTGTCTTCCCCTGCTGGCCTGATCACCCACAACTTCCTTCTCTTGCAGACCTGGTCCCTCCCAACTGCCCTCTCCTGCTGGCCATCTTGTGTTGGCCATCTTGTGTCCACACACGAGGGCAGCCATCTTGTGTATTGGAGTTATGGTCAATTTTCATAATACTCTTTTATTAGATAGAATAGAGGCCTGGTGCATGGTGGGGGCCAGCTGGTTTGCCCTGAAGGGTGTCCTGAATCAGGGTAGGGCTTCCCTTAGGGCATGGAGTGGACTGGGCAAGGGGCCTGTGGTGGTTTGCAGGCCAGCCAGTGATCCCAGCGGAGGCCCAGGTATCTGGGATTTATTTATCTTCTATAATTAAAACTTTGTAGCCTTAAGCAGAGGCCAGGGCAGGCCAAAGGAGGTGTAGGGACAGGAAGCTTGGCTTCCTCCATCACCAGGGAAACCCAAGCCTCCTGCTCACTCTGTGGCCACAGCCATTTTTGTTGGGATTTTTTATCTTCTATAATTGAAACTTTGTAGCCTTGGCCAGCCAGGATGTACAGGAAGCTTGGCTTCTTCCATTGCAAGGAAAACTCAAGCCTTCTTTCTGCTCACTCCGTGGCCACTGCCATGTTGGTTGGGTTAATTTGCATACTTGCTCCTGACTGGGTGGTGGGCATAGCAGAAGTATGGTCAATTTGCCTGTTTCTCTTTTATTAGTATACATAGTACTGTAAGTTCTAAACATAGCAATTTCACAAGAAAGAGAAATAAAAGGCATCCAAATTGAAAAGGAAGAAGTAAAACTATAGCTATTTGCAGCTGGCATAATATATATAGAAAACTTTTAAAAGTCCACCAAAAAACTATTAGAATTCATAAATGAATTCAGTAAAGTTGAAGAATACAAAATCAATATACAAAAAAATTTTCATTTCTATTCATTAATAACACACTATCGAAAATAGATATTAAGAAAGCAATCCACTTACAATTGCATCAAAAAATACCTAAGAATAAATTTAACAAAAAAAGGTGAAAGAACTATACAGTGAAAACTATAAAATATGATGAAAGGAATTGAAGACACAAATAAACAGATATTCTATACTCATGGATTAGAAGAATTAATATTGTTAAAATGCCTATCTACTCAAAACAATTTATAGATTCAATGTAATCCTTATTAAAATTCCAATGACAGTTTTCATAGAAATAAAACAAATAATCCTAAATATTTTTAGAACAAAAAATCTTAAAATAACTCCATACAATACCTAAAATAAGCAAAAAACAATCTAGAGAAAGTTTGAAGCAGCATGTTTCCTTATTTCAAACTATATTACAAAGCTATAGTCATCACAACAGTGTAGTAGTGGCATAAAAACATATACAGAGATCAATGTTAAACCTATAAATTATGGTCAATTAATTCATCACAAAGGAGCCAAGAATATACAATTGTAAATGAACAGGTTCTTTAATAAATGTTGTTGGGAAACTGGACAGTCCCATGCAAAAGAATAAAACTGGACACGAAAATTAACTCAAAATATGAAGACTTGAATATAGAACTAAAACCATAAAACTCCTAGTAGAGACTATAGACAGTAAATTCCTTTACATTGGTCTTTACAATTATTTTTGTTAAAAGATATGACATCAAAAGCACTGATGACAAAAGCAAAAATAAACAAGTCATCATCAAATTAAAATCTTTATGCACAGCTAGGAAACTATAAATAAAATGAAAAGGCAACTTACTAAATGGGAGAATATATTTGCAAATCATATATGTGATATATTTGCAAATCATATGCATAACCATTTAGTATGTTAATATCCAAAATATATACAGAATTCCTCACACAACTCAATACCAAAACAAGAACAACAACAACAAAAAACACACACACAAGCAAACAAATAAAAAACAGACCCCAAAACAAATAATCTGATTTAAAATAGGCATAGGATCTGAATAGACGTTTCTCCAAAGGAGATATACAGATGGCCAACAAGTACATGAAAAGGTGCTCAACATAACTCAACATAATCATCAGAGCAATGCAAATCAAAATCGCAATGAGATATACCTCATACCTATTAGAATGACCATCAAAAAGATAAGAAATAATAAGTGTTGGAGATTTGTGAACTATTGGTTGAAATGTAAATTGCAGCCACTATAGAAAACAGTAGAAGGTTGCTCAAAAAATTAAAAATCAAACTTTCATATGATCTAATAATTCCATTTCTGAATACTTATCCAAAAAACACAAAATCACCAAAATAAATAAATAAATGCACCCCTATATTCACGGCAGCATCCTATCTAATAAAAGTAATATGTAAATTGACCGTACCTCTGCTACACTCACAAGTCATGCCCACCAGCCAATCAGAGCGAGTATGCAAATTAACCCAACCAAGATGGCTATGGCCACAGAGAGAGCAGGAGGGAGGCTTGGGTTGCCCCTGGTGATGGAGGAAGCCAAGCTTTCCGCACATCCTGGCTGGCTTAGGCCTTCGCTTAAGGCGGCAAAGTTTCAATGGCTGTGCAAGCAAAAGGCTTGGCTCTGCTCCAGGTTACAAAGTTTCAATTGTAGAACATAAATAAATCCCAGATACCAGGCCTCTGCTTGGGTCGCCAGGGGTGTGGCTGATCTGCAAACGACCACAGGCCCCTCGCCCAGGCCACCCCACACCCCAAGGGAACACTCACCCTGATACAGGACACCCTTCAGGGCAAACCAGCTGGCCCCCACCCATGCACCAGGTCTCTATCCTATCTAATAAAAGAGTAATATGCAGATTGACCATCACTCCAACACACAAGATGCCCTCAGTGGTCAAAAGATCCTGCCCCCATGTAGACACAAGATGGCCACCACAAAATGGCCAACAGGGGAGGGCAGTTAGCAGGGACCAGGCCTGCAAGAAAGGGCAGTTAGGAGTGATCAAGCCTTCCGGGGAGGGCAGTTAGGGGTGATCAGGCTGGCAGAGGAGGGAAGTTGGGGGTGACCAGACCTGCAGGGAAGTGCAGTTGGGCGTAGAATCAGGCCTGCAGGGGAGGACAGTTAGGGGTGACCAGGCCCACAGGGTAGGGCAATTAGGGACAAAGAGGTGGATAGGGGAGCAGTTAAGCATCAATCAGGCTGGCAGGGGAGTGGTTAGGGGGTGATCAGGCTGGCAGACAGGCAGAAGAGGTTAGGGGCAATCAGGTGAGCAATTGGGAGCCAGCAGTCCTGGATTGTAAGAGGGATGATCCAAGTAGAATCAGGCCTAAACGGGCGGTTGGACATTTCTCAAGGGATCTCGGATTGGAGAGAGAGCAGGCTGGGCTAAAGGACACTTCCCCCCTCCTCCGCCAGTCCCCTTCCCTATCCCCCCCATGCACAAAATTTGTGCACTAAGCCTCTAGTTACTTATAATATCCAAAATATGGAAACAACCTAAGTGGCTATCAAAGGATGAATGGATAAAGAAAATGTGAGATATAATATATATGAATATTATTCAGCCATAAAAAAAGAATGAAACTTTGCCATTTGTGACTATAAAAATGGACCTTGACAGTATCATGCTAAGTGAAATAAGTTAGACAAGAAAGGCAAATACAATACTATTTCACTTATATATGGTATCTAAAACAAGACAACACACACAAAAAAAAACAACGAACTCACTGATACAGAGAACAGATTAGAGGTGAGGGAACAAAATGAGTGAAGGAAGTCAAAAGGTACAAACTGCCAGTTAGCAAATAAATAAGTCATGAAGACGCAATGTACAGCATGGCAACTAGAGTTAACAATACTGTATTACATATTTAAAAGTTGCTAAGAGAATAGATCTTAAAAATTTTCATCACAAGGCAAAGAAATTCTGTAACTGTGTATGTTGACGAGTGTCAATTAGACATATTTTGGTGATAATGTCACAACATATACAAATATGGGATCATATGTGCATACCTGAAACTAATATAAAATATGTCAGTGCCTCAATTTAAAAATTAATAATAATGAAAATACTAGTCATCAAAATTTGTGGGGCAGCTAACGCAATACAGAGAGGAAAACATATAGCCTCAAATTATATATTGGAAAGAAAAGAAGGCTAAAAATTATGTTTGGGAAAAAGAAACAGCAGGAACTAAAAAAAGACATTATAAGATATAAGACTGATTAGATGATTGATAAAGATAACAGTTCTTCAAAGAGAATTTTTTAAAAATTGACAAACTGCTGTCAAGATGGATTAAGAAAAAAAACAACAAAGAAGCTACAGGTGAGCAATATTAAGGATGAAGAAACTAACAAATTATAGCAGAAACTAAAATGATTATTAAAGTATATAATTTTATATCAGTAAACTTAAAAACTAATTAAATGAACAATTTTCTAGAAATAATATCATAAAAGGAAAAAACAGAAAAAGAAAACTGATTTTTGTGGTATGTTTGCATTAATTGGTCCTCACACTTCTAACATTTAATTCTTAACTCATCTAATCTCTGAGGAGAATAGATAAATTAATGCCAAAAAAGAATCACTCTTTCCAAATAATTCATAATACCTTAGATGTAATGACCAAATTTATCAGAAGGGGCTAGAAATACTATTTAGGGATCACCACTTCATAGATGAACATGAATACATTTTCCTTTCTCATATAATACAATCTTTAATCAACTCAATTGTTAACTTTCCCAGAACACATTCAGAAAACACCATTTCTCAATGAAATGCAATTTTCCATGATATCCATGATATAAAACACACTAAGAAAGTAGCGGATGGCTTTAGTCAAAACCAAATAATATTTGAATACTGAGATTCTTATTTTTAAAAAACATTCTCTATATATATGCTGTAGAATATTATTAAAAGATCCTTCCCTTTTGCCAAACTGCTTAAACTGCATTAAATAAGGTTTATGTTAGATTCAGAAGGAGCTCTCACTTACCATGGAAGAACATCAGCAAGTCAGCTACAGAACTTGTATCTCTCCATAGAGAGCAGCCAGAATGATCTCGACACAGAAATCAGGTCACATTATTTCCTGACAAAAATCCTTCTAAATCCACATTCTTACCATGTCCTCCAGACCCAGAATGATTTGATTCTTTCTGATCTCCCTTAATTCATCCTATGTTCTTCTTCACCATTCATAATGACTTCAGCCTCAACTGCCTTCTAATTTTTCTTAGAACATTGGAAACGCTTTTCTGCTTCAGTACCTCCTGATGTCTTTGTCTAGATGTTTCCTCCAATCCTCTGATTGTCAGTCTTGAAGTTCTCTCATACATAGTCATATATAGTTGCTACATTCACAAATAAACTACCCTCTGATTAATTTATTCTATAGATCATTCTCTTAGTATGATTATGAAAGTAATAAAATAAAGCCTACAAAATCTGAGTTTGCCATATAAAACAAGCTTCCAGAGACAATGGGCCGAATCACCAAACAAGGGTATCTCTTTTGTCACAGAACTTTAAAACTTGGACTCACAAAAACTCTGGTCTAGCTTAACTACAGACTAGATGAACTGGACACATATCCCTTTCAGCTTTCCAATGATACAAAGTATGGTTTAAAACAGATGTTGTCCAATTATATGTATGACCTTTCTGAATAAGGAATAACCAATGTTTTGTTCCCTTTAATTTACTTTAAAATGTTTTGTAAAGAGGGGGGAAAAGTCTCTTTTGTACTTTATACATGTATTCTTTCTACCACTCATTTTATCATTTTGTATTTATAAGGATAAAAGTACTGGCTAAAAATAAATGCTGGAACCACAAGAAATTCTATCTTTTCCTAGAAAATTCCTCTATATTTAAAAACTGGCATTAGTGAGAACCTTAAGAACACTATAAGTTTCATTATCCACAGCTATAAAATGGAATAATGATGTATGTCTGAATTAACTCTCAGAATTGATATAAGTATCAAATGAGTTTTAGGAGAAAATGTTTTATAGTCGTAACACAGGATTACTCTTTTCCTTTTCTAAAAAGCATCCAAGTTGGGTTATAGCTTTAGCCACACAAATTTCTGAATCAGAAATCACAAATTGAAAATATCTTCAGGGGCAAGGGAGGTAAAATACACGAGTGAAGCACATCTAGATGAAATAAAAGGGAATGAAGGCATTATGGCAAAGTGGAGAGTCTATATCCTATCCAAAGTGGAAAACCACATCCTGGCTTCATTGCTGGCAGTTGCAAGCCCTGCCTTGCCTTGTCCTCTTGTTTTACAGGAGAAATTAGGACTTAAAATTTACTAATTTTAAAACATTGGTAAATAATTTTAAAGTATTCAATGAAAGTAATGAGCTGACCCAAATAAACATATCTGAAGGCGAAATTCAGCCTTTATGCTATCAGCCTATGACGTTAACCTGAGGTTTTCTGTTCTTTGGCCGGAAATGACCAATAAACATAAACCTATCCACAGGGTGTAATCATCCTCAGAGAGAAGGGAAAATGGATAATAACAGTGGCTAGCATTTTTCTGGCTGCTTGTTATATGCCAGGAACCTACTTGTGCTTATAATTTTACATGCATTGTTTCATTTAATACTCATAAGAAACCTTTCAGGAAGGCATTATCATAACTCCCACTTTCAGAAAAGAAAACTGAGGATTTAGAGAGAGTTCTTAAGACCATGATGCAGGTAAAGAGTAACGTCAAGAAACAAACCAGGTCAAAGTCCACGGTCGATGATCCTGATTTCAGTTCAAAAAAGTAATACTTCCAGCTTGAGGTTCCTGACTCCCTCTGTGCCCCCAAAGTGGTAAGGGGCCTTCTGTGAATTACTTTGAAAGCCCAATGGAAATCTCCTATCAACCCTGTAATGGATAACTGTGTTTGTTTCCTATTACCCAGGGAAGAGAGGTTTGTTTGTTAGATACAATCTCTCATATTATAAATTCAGGGGGAAAACAAACCAAGGATCCTTATTATGTTTTGTTTTGTTTTTTAAAGAGTTGGAAATGACTAGGTTAGGAGCACTGATATTACAGAAATTATTAAAATGCTAAAACATTTTTTACATCAAAACCTTATATAATTTACATTTATGTAATCTAAATATATTTTTACTTTCAAATATTTACTTGTTTATCAAACTATTAATAACAACTAGTGGATTTTCAAATATTTTGAATTTGACCGATAAAAGTTACCTTTCAAAAAATATTTGCACAAAAAAGTAGGCTAGTAAAAATACAATTGAAAAGGGAAGTACAGGATGATGCCATCCTATTAGGTGATGTGACCAAAATCTCTGCTCGTAGCTCTTCTAAGTTGGTATTAGAGATCATCAAATTGAATCATTTACTTTGCACTTTTTTTTGTTCCCAACAATAATATTAAAAACGGACTGAGACGAATGAGGGTAATTTTTCACATGCCAGACATTACATCAATATATTCATAAAAAGCAGGTTATCTTTGAAAGCTAATACATCTCTCAATTTTCCCATTTAAAAATAATTATCTTTGATAATGTAATGAAAATCAATATGGCACGAATAACTTGCACCCTCATTTATCTGCCAAAACTTGACACTTAGGCTCTAGGAAATCCTGAAAATCTGTCAACGTTATTACCCACCTTTAGCAAAGCTTGAACGTAATGCATAATAATGCTCAGATATCAAGACAGAGCAAGTGTCCAGGCAGCAGCTGTGATCCTGGGCCTGTGACACAGAACAAAAAAGTCGTGGTGTTACAAGGATAAGCATTCAGCATCTAGGGAAAGTAATTAGAAGTTGAATTTAAAACCATGTAGGCAGTATGGCAAGACTGTAATTTACTCCTCAGTTTTAGCGTTTTTACATAACATGGAACACGAAGCACCTCATCTTCTGGGCCTGCATAGAAGAACTCTGAAGTTGTTCTAGTTATACTGGAGCAGTGTGAATCATAAATATGTTTAAGAGGCTTTGATGCAATCACCAAGAAACTGGAGACATTAAAATCCATGAGAATTTGGCTGGTTTTCAAAAAATCTTAAAAAAAAAAAAAACCCCACAATTTCAATACCATTACAAAGGCTACTTCAAGGCTTATTATGTCCAATTACCATCCTAAATAATAACAAAATTTTAAAAACAATTTATTTTTATTTTGGGTTTGTTGTTTTTTCTCGAAGGAAAATTTTATCAAGAGGTACAGAAAATGCTGGGGTACAGAGCAAGGTTGTTCTGGAGCAAGTTGAACTGCTGTGTTTCTGGTAGCATTTCTATTTCCTAGTAACCATCACCCTGATTTTATCTGTGCTTCCTCCTCAAAGAGAAAACCTGCAGATGTCTTCTGAGTAGCAGGGACCCCAGCTCCACCAAATTGCCCTCGAGAGTCAACCCTGAGCAACTAGCCGTTCCCTCGCATGGACTCGGCGACGCGGCCGCCACCAGGTGGGTTCTCCCCTCGAGTCCCCCCGTGGGTTCTCGCGTGCCCCTCACGCCCCCCTCGAGTCCAACCTCGCGTTCCTCGCGATTGCCCTCCAGATCAACCTGTGGTCGGGCTGCCGGGAGGGCGTGCCGCTCCTGCTCTCGGAACCCCGCGCGCGCCGCGCACGCCTCGGTGGCCGCAGAGCCGGCTGCTCCCACAGCCCGCCCCGCCCCCGGCGTGGCCGCACCTCTACCTGCGCCGGCGGCGGGGGCTCGACTCCCTCCCGGGCGCCGGCGGCTGCCGCTCCCCGCTGGGAGGGCGGTCCGGGCGGCCGGACTAGGGCGGAGGTCTCCCGGGAGTGGGACGGAGCCTCCAGCCGGGGGCGGGCCCGAGGTCGGGGGAGGAGCTGACCCGGGCGACCTGCCCCCGCAGAGGGAATGGTCTCCCCGCCGCCCCGCGAGCCCCCGCCCCCGAGACCTCAGAGGAGGCAGCGCCGTTCGCGCGGGCGGTGGGCCGGCGGCCTGGGCTGCGCGGGCTTTCCGGGCCCGGGCGCTTCCCTGGCCAGGCTCCCGGGGAAGAGGAGCAAGGTGCCCCGGATCCCCGCGCCTTCTCGGGCAGGCCGGTGTCCTAGAGCAAACCAGCCTTTTACGGCGCAGTGCCTTCCCGCCAACAACGCCCCTAAACTACCTGGCGCAACTTCCAGGAGGACAGCTCTTGCCTGGCAGGCTCCTTCGCTGAAGACAAGCATCGGTTTTGATCTTGAGATCACCCCCAGACACCACTGTTGGTTTACTGTTGGTTTAAGGAGGATGAGCATGGGATGAAGGCAAGGCAGTAACTATGCCCTTCTGGACACCTGTTAACTACCAACCCTCTAACTGGCTCCTTGTGGTTCGAGTCCTGTCCCCTCTGTCTCTTGGTCCTGGCTCATCGGTCCTGGCTGACCAGATTCCCCTGAACAGCCTCAAGGAACCCTTTGGGCATAGTTGTGCCTTGCCCCTCAAAAGGTGAAACCACAATCCAAATGGCCTTTGAGTCTCTTAACAATCTAAAAGGCTCTGTCATTCATGATGTCTTCTAAATGAGACCAAATAGAGGTCATCCAGCTCTAATCAGTGCATCTATCTTAAGAAGAAACATGATCACTTGAATAGATGCTCAAAGGCATTCAGCGTATTCAAGATCCTCACAACAAATCTCTGAAATGTAGAAATTGGACAGTGGATTTTTCTCAGAATACTGTGTATCTCATCTGATGATATCTCAGAATATTGAGAATATCATATCCATACTCATGTTATATAATCAGATTAAAATTGCAAGGGGTTTCTCTTAAAGACATTGTACCAAATATATTATTTAACAGAAGAATTAATAAAGATAACAAGTGGCTCCATATAAAATAAAATAGGCCAACAATAACCAATTAAAATACAATGGAAAAAGTGTAGTCCATTCACAATAGAACAAACCACAAAGTAATTAGTACTAATAAAAACAAGAAGTGTGGGGAGATTTAAAAATGAAAAATGTAGAAATACGGAAAAATTATTTATAAAATATTTTATTAATTGGAGAGACATAGGATATCCTTAAGTGAGAAGACAACATTTTAAATACATAATTACTACCTCTCAAATTAAGAGGCAAAAAGATTCTAGAATTCACCTGAGAAACTACACAGCCAGACTAGGTTAGATCAGTGGTTCTCTGTGTGTGGTCTGAGAGCATGTGAGATTCCCAGAAACCCCTTCAAGGGGTTCACAGGCTCAAAATTGCTTTCATAATAATAAAAACTCCCCATTCACTCCCATTCTTTCACAAGCAAACAGCGAAGTTTTCCAGTGATAGCACAACACATTAAATGTAGAAGCAGGTAGGTTTTCGGTTACTCAAGACATTCAGGAAATTTGCAAGAATGTACTAATAAAATATGCCATTTCTATCTCTAAATTATTTTTATTTGGTAAACTATAGTTATTTTTCATAAAAATATTTATGTTAACATGTAATGGATTTACTAGTGTTTTAAATTTAATTTTGTAATATATATTTTTAATTTCTCAGTTTTAATTTCTGATATGGTAATATCAATAGCTAGAACACATAAGCCGAAGTTCTTTGGTGTCCTCAATTATTTTTAAGAATGAAAACCTGAAGATCAAAACATATGAGAACCTTTTATAACAATGAAAAACTACACACATTTATTAAAATCTAATAATTACGAGAATGACACTATCACAGGAATAGAACAATGTGTCCAAACCAACAGGCTAAGACTGTCAAAGATGAAACCTCTAGTCCCACCGTCAGGTTTACTGACACATTGCAACCATGGACACTGGCCACCAGAGTAACGGGAGGTTGAGTTTTAATGGGCTCAAAGCAGATCTGTTCTGGGAATAGAAGCGTCAATGTGAGGCTTGTACAACAAAATAGGTACAGGCGTCCTGTTTCCTTGTGTAAATGTAGAATGTTGTATGCAGAAACACCTTATCTGAAGCTCTGCACCTGAGTTGTAAATCAAGACCACATCTTTGTGTCACAGCGAGTTAGAACCTCCATGCAAGAACAGGATGTTTCCCTCTTTAATTTCAAAAATCAAACCCTCTGATAATCTATGATACTAGAGAACAAGATTTTCCGTGAAGTAAGAAAGCAGTAGTCACTCAAAGAAAATGGTTGTGATGGCTACACAGCGGCTGAGCACCTGGGAAGAAACAAGTCCTGCTGGCCCTCCCAGCCTGGTGAAGACCGGGTGGATTTTACTTTGGCCGTTGGAGCTATGTTTTCTTCCTCAAAATAAAGTAATTAAATAGTACCAAAGCACTTGCTAAAAGATATAAGAACTTCACATATAACACAAAGCCATAAAAAGCAATATAGGAAAAAAAGTTTATCCAGGAAATAGTGATTAGTTTTTAGGAAATACTGTATGTCATTAGATCCTTGTCACATCATGCACAAGATAAATATCATAAGGATCAAAAAGTTAAACTTAGAATATCAAACCAAAACACTAGAAAAAATCAAAATTAATGTCTATCAAATATCTGTATGGAAAAATATTTTATGTTTAAAAGCAATTATATGGGAAAATAATTGGTCAATTTAATTCAAATATTTGGTATGTCCTGAAAAAATATCAACCAAAACCAACAAACATGCACAGAGAAACAAAACTTTGTAGGAAACAAGTGCAACAGATCGAATAGGGTTTATATCTTTAACCCATAAAAAAAGTGTACTGAGATGGATAAGCAAAGCACCAGGACTTCCAAGAACACTGTATGGAAATGGTAAGTGCTACAAAAGAGAAATGGACAGTCCTCACCAGTGAGTTCAGTGGTTACGGTGTCGGCCCTCTCACAGTGGGGTCTCTGGTTCGATACCGGTCACGGGCATGTACCTGGGCTGTAGGTTCGTTCCCCAGTCTCAGGTTCATGCGGAAGGCAATCAATAGATGTACCTCACATCAATGTTTCCCTCTCTCTCCCCAGCCCTTTCTCCCTTACAATCTATTTAAAAGCAATGGGAACATATTCTCTGGTGAAGATTAACAAAAAAACAAACAACAACAAAAAACAGATGGGTAGTTGGTTTTGAGAGCAGAAAGGAGAAGAAGCTAATTCTATGTGGTCTGAGGGGTTGAATAAGGGCAAGAAGAGGTTGGTAGTCAGGGAAAGAAAAGCTTGGAGAGATGTTAGGTTTGATATATAAAAATGCACAGAGGCTCATTAGGTAGCTGGGAGAAGAAGGTCATACATATCAGACAAACAGAGCCCTATTTGCAGAAATGGAGACCTGCAGGAAACAAGATACTTGAATATGGCTACACAGGCATGGGAGGTAAAGCCACAAAATGGTTGAGCTTGACAAAAGCCCCCACATGCCAGACCAAACTGTATACATCATGGGGAGTTATTAAAGAATATTTGATATTGAATACAACACCCTGATACTGGAAACAAAGAGGCAGAGGTAACTTTAAGAGCTCCTGAGGATATTTATGGTCAGATTTGGTGAATGAATGTGGAAGAGAGAAAAAGTAGTTAAGAATGACTCTGATTTTTGCGGTGGGTGCAGTGACACAGAAAGCAAGCTCATCTTTGTTAGAGGAAGACTCCCCTTTCTCCTGCCTCCTCAAGAGATCTGTTTTCACTGAAAGAACACCTTGATAAGCATGCTTGGACACACAGCCATACACTATTAGTATCTCCTTCGCCTCCTCCTCCTCCTCTTCCTTCTCCTCCTCCTCCTCCTCCTCTTCCTCCTCTCACCACTACTACCATCACCACCACCACCACCACCACCACCACCACCCCAAGGAGATTAATTAATGGTTGCAGAATTGTTTCCTAGAAAAAGCTGGATTTGTCCAATGCAGGGTTTTACTTTGCTGAAATGACCGGGCAAGTTTGGGGAAAGACTCTGGGAAAAGAATTGATAGGCCCAGAAGTCATTTGATTATGTTTTGCTAGAGGGTGAGGCGGTGGAACCATCTCCCCTGTCCCTCCATGAAGCTGTCAGTAAAATCTTCAGTAGAGATGGTGTGGGATGGAGACTCAACCCTATTCTGGTTACATAAACTAGTTGGTAAACTGTGGTCCCAGAAACTGAACAGAAATATAGCGGGGAATGTGGGGTTTGGGTGGAAACAATGAATTTTAAATGTTACATATTGAGATTGAAGTGTAAATTATTACTAGATATGAGATACAGCTGTTTTAGAGTGTCCACAGAATATTCTAATAGGTTCATATTTGTTCATAGCTTCAGAAAGGGCTGTGTTTGCTTTTCCCTTGTCTTCAATGTCACTTCGTTCTGCTCATACTGGTAAGCTCTTCGTGTTGGTTTAGTTAGTTCTCTGTCTTTTCACAGTTTTTTTCCTTGTGTTTCCCCCCATCTTATCAAGATATGCTTACTATTTTTTTCAAAGATTTAGGGAAGTTAATCACATACACACATCTTCATTCAAAAATTGGAAATGAGACACAGGGAGCTGAGACTCAGAGTAGAATGTGATCTTTATTACTGTCCAAATGAAATGGAAAAATAAGCTCAAGCCTCTTAACCTCTCATTCTGGTTTAACCTGCCCATCATGTTCTGGGCAAAGAAAGCACAGAACTGAATGGACCTGCCTTGGGAGCTAACAGCCCCCTGTAAGGGAGTGCAGCCCAGCTGGTGCAGAGACCCAAGAGAGTGAGTAAGGGAAGGAACCACCAAGCAATAGTTGTATGTGAACTGCAGCCCAATGAAATTACTTCTCAAATGTATCCTTATCTTTACTCCACTGGTATTGCCTTAGTTTAGACTTTCACAATTCTAGAATGTTCCAACACTTTCCTAATTGCCTCTGCTTGTCCTCTCAGCTTTATAAAAAACTAAAACATTGGATGTGTCACTCCAGGCCTTTGTAGGAAAACTCTTGGCATTGATAGTACACGTGTGGTGACTCAGGAAGAAAATACAAATATAATCAATAGAAAATGTAATCAATAACAAAATTTAGTAAATGCACTTCCAATATATTCTCATTTTATTTGTACAACATTCCTCTCTAATGGAAATATCTATAATGCCAGTGCCTTTATTTTTTAATAAGAAAACTGAGGCTGGGCTAACATGACTCAGTGGTTGAACATCGACCGGTAAACTAGGAGGTAACAGTTTGATTCCAGGGTGGGACACATGCCTGGGTTGTAGGCTCTATCCCCCATGGAGGGTGTACAGAAGGCAGCCAATCGATGATTCTCTCTAATCATTGATGTTCCTATCTCTCCCTTTCCCCTCCTCTCTGAAATCAATAAAAATATAAAGAAAACTAAAGCACACTCATTAATGACTTCTCAAAGGCCATATCTTGTTAAAGTGATCACCTTTTTAAGATAATAAATTCCAAAAGCAACCACCCCTGTAAATGCTCAAATTAGAGTTTATCCTCACAGGTATCAATATTGAAACCATGCTGTTTCAAACAATCTAAATACCATTTAATAGCTTCCCAGCTATGGGCCTGGGTGGGCTTAATTAGACCTCATATGGTGAGACCTTCTTGGGACATGTCACTTGCTCCTCTACCTAAACTGAACACACACTCTCTTATATTCTTACTGAACCATCAATATCTCAGTTGTGATACACTTGATTGTTCCTTTCCTAGGGAAGAGCATTTACCAGAATCAGTAGGATGGATACAGTGGGCACCATTTAAGAATTTAATTCCTCCATTCTTTATTCATCACTCAATAAATATTTACTGAGGGCTTCTACATGCTAGAACTGCTTCAGATATTGAGATCAAAACAGATATGAAACATATATATCTGCAAAATGTTTGCAGTATTTGAGCTGACACTCCAAAACAAGGTAGAAGATTACTAATATAAATTATACTCAGATAGTTGAGACAAACACATACTTTCACCACTAACCTTATCTAAATCATTTAATTTATTATTTAGATTTTTGATTTATTAGGAAAGGTAGCCCTGATGTTTTCTTTTGCATTGTTTTGGGCACATTGGCTGGCTTCTCTCTTCATCATCTGATTTCCAGTTCTAAGGACCCATAAACATGTACATAGATATACTAGTAGCTCAAGTACATCAGAACTATCTTTTTAATTACATCTATTGGGCAAAGGAGGTCCAATATTTGACTTAGGTGGTTGTTCATAAAATATTCCACATTTTAAGATCTCATTGGTGTTATCTACTTTATTTTTCTCAATGTATTTTGAACTTCCTTCATTGTTTTGCATTACAGTATGTGGGAGGGAGAAGATATATAATATCACTTTGTAAAAAAAATAGGTATAAATGATCATAATCTTTACTGTTAGGTTTATACTGATGGATCCCCATCTCAGTGTCTACAGGAAATGGAATTAGATGCCCTTATGCCAATGTTATGAAATCCTACTTGTAAAAGATCAGTTAATAGAATTAAGAAAATAAGCTATTATTTCATTCATTTAGAAATGGATCAAAAGCTTCATGTATTTTAAATATGGGGTATACAACAACTTAAAAATGGTCAAAAATCATGCCCTTGTTGAGAGTGTATTCTAGTTGTGGAAACTAAATAGGTCAATAAGTAAAATACACGTATTTCATTACAGAGAGTGATAAACATGAAAAGAAAAACAGCAGGGAAGGTTGATAAAAAGTGTGTGTGTATGGGAGGGGGAGGTGGTACAGGATGTAATTTTAAGTAATTTGGGGAGGGCAGGGCCAACTAAGAAGATGGCACTCTGCCCTGTGAGACCCCAAGACTGAAGATCATGCTGGGGCATCAGGAGCACTGGAGTTTTTTTCCCAGGGGGAAGAGCTGCTCCTCTGAGGCCCCTCCATTTCCAGAGAATGTATCCTTGCTACCTCTTCACCCTTGTCAGTGGAGGTGGGCCAGTGTGAGTTTACCTTGTCTCTCTGACTACCCTAGACATCTAGTCATTTAAGGTATTGTGAACACTGGTAATAAATGGAAAAGGCATGGAAAAAAGAGCTAAGAGCTGACAGCGATTCTGAGATTGTGCGAAACAATTAACATCAGTGTCAAGGCTGATATCTTTCATGTCCCCCTCCCACCATATCTTCTGTGACTTTTTCAGGCTAATATTTGCTCTGAGGACTACTTCTATTCAGAAGCTTGGATTCATAGTGTTTGTTTCTCAAGTTCCACAGATAAAAGTTTTTCTTAATGTTCATTTTAACCAGTTTTCATTCATATACACTGAGACATGAAGGTGAAGAGGAGATGTAAAACACAGTGTAGCTTCCTCTGTGGCCTATTGGCATGACTTGCCCCCTCTTAGCCAAAAATTTTAGGAAGTCATTTGAAAATGAGCAATGTAGATGAAGTCCTTTCTTTCCTGGAGTTGGCTGAGAAGGAAGAGAGAATATCAACCAGCAGCTGGACTATGCAATAGTAAATCTGATATATAAATATAAATAAATAAATATATATATATGCATATATGTATATATATAATAAAATACATATAAATTTAAAATAGTGTATTTATGCTATATATTATATTTCATAAATATTGCACTTTTGAGGATTTTTAGTATTAGAGACAAGAGGGGGGGAAAGAGAAGAAATTAAGGAGGGATAGAGAAATGAACAGAAAAATATTTTTGCATATCCCACTCAAAGCAAGCCTCCTTCAACACAAGGGGGAGGGGGTGGAGGGTGATTTCATTTAAAGGCCATGAAATAGAGTTATATGCAAACATGACTCAAAATGAACTTCTGATTAATGATATAATTAGTCTTCTCTATGATCACAGTAGCTAATTAATAGGCGAAGAGTTCAGAGCATGTACATCTGTGGAAGAATTTTGTTTCCTTTGATTTAAGAAAAACCCATAGAAGTCCCAGTATGCATTCTTTTTTTGAAAATTCATGAAGGTAAAGGAAGGCATAGTCTTGTCTTCTGTATGACAAACTAATTTCTGATTTCAAAACTGCAAAATTCCTTTTGATGTAATTAATTCAAGGCTGAGAAGCATCAAATGATGGGGTGATACAAGTTAGGTTGGTGGTGTTAAATTATACATTTGCCTAAAGATGAGGTAAAGTAATCCAGTGGAGTTTGTTAAAATATTTACACTGCCAATTAGTGTAATGGGGGCAATAGATGCTATACAAGATATCTTTAAAAAGCAGGAAAACCACCAAATAAATGTAAAACAAAAATGGAAATGAAGAACAAAATCCACCATTGGAAATAACTTTTTAAATGTTTTCAGAACCACCACCATATTCCCACACCCTCAAGTCCCTTAGTATGTGGTTTTTGCAACTTCAAGTGTTCAGTCTCTGAAGTTTAAAAACACATGCAGGGACACTTTTCTGGTAAAGCAAATTAGAGAAAATAACTTTAGTCCCTTCCAACTTTGGTGGAAGCAGATTGCAGAATAGTCAGGAGGGATGAGCACTGAGAACTATTGCTTCTTGTGGTGCCAAAAATAAGTTGGTGGCTACCTGTATGTACACCTTATGTTGCAGAGCCCCAAGGTCCTTGTTATCTTCAAGAAAAAGAGTGGGCTCTCCCTACTCTCTTCTATGCATATCTGCTCTTTACATCTTTTTTCACTGTGATCCTCATGGTACAATTAATTCTCATTTCAATGTGTTTACCCATGAAAGGAAACAAACATTGACCACTGGCTGGGCCATATGCCTATTAGGCCCTTTGCACAACACCATTTTATTTAATCCTAGCAAGAAATTGAGTAGAAATAAATTAGCTTTTCCATTTTACTGATGAGTAAACTAAGGCTAAGAGAAATTAATAGTACTGTTTATAATTGGTGAAGCCAGGTAGAGAGAACTTATGTTATATGCATCTGAGCTTCATAAAGCAAGGGATGTGGAGCAGACTTGCCTTGTTTTAAAGTTGCCTAAGATAACAAATTCTAATGGCATTTCTTTGGGGTTTTTTTTAGATGCCTTGTTTACAGACACTTGTACAGATAAGACAAGAGGAATTTTGATGTGCCACATCGGCTGATTGCTTTTATACAAAATGTGGTAAAACAGACATAAAATTTGCCATCATTACTATTTTTCAGTGTACAGCTCAGAGGTATTAAGTACACTTACATTGTTGTGCTACCATCACCAGCATCCATCCACAGAATTATTTTCATCCTATAAAACTGAAACTCTCTATCCATTAAACAGTAACTACAATTTCCTATTCCTCTAGCCCCAGGCATCCACCATTCTATTCTTTGTCCATATGAATTAAACACTCTAAGTTCCTAATATAAATGGTATCAACAGTAATTATTTTTATGTAACAGGCTTATTTCACTTAAAATAATGTCTTCAAGGTTCATCTATATTGTAGCATATGTCAGAATTTCTTTTTAATGCTGAATTATATTCGTTATATTTTGTATTCATTCATTGTATTCATATATTCACATCCAGTCTAATTAGCATATTATGCTTTTATCGTTATATGTGCTAATATATATATACTATATATATTATATGCATATATATACTATATATATTATATGCATATATATACTATACACACACACACACACACACACACACACACACACACACACTAGAGGACCAGTGCATGAAATTCATGCATGGGGGGGGTGGGGTCCCTCAGCCTGTTTTTTTATTCATCCATGAATAGACACTTGGGCTACTTTCACCTTTGTCCATTTGGCTAAAGGTGCTATAAATATGGGTGCACAGACATCTCTTCAAGTCTCTGCTTTCATTTCCTCTGGGTATATACCCAAGATTTAATTTCTGGATCAAATGGTAATTCTATTTTTACTTTTTTTTGAGGAACCACCATACTGTTTTCCACAGAGAATGTACTATTTTACATTGCCACCAACAGTGCACAAAAGTTCCAACTTTTCCACATCCTCTCCAACATTTCTTATGTTCTGTTTTTAATAGTAGCCATCCTCAAAAAAACGGTATGTGAGATTGATTATCACTTAATGCACAGGCTTGTTTTTGCACATAAAGGTATGAAATTTCAGAAGTATCCCAAAATATCTTCCTCATTATAACTGAATCTAAAACTCTCTGCAATGTGTGCCATTCAATGTTCTCAGCAGAAAACATATTAGTTGTTAACAATAAAAAGCATTTGTGTGATTTTTTAAATATATGGTTAATTCTTACAATGTTTATGTGAGGTCAATGTTATCCCCATGTTACACATTAGGCCACTGAGGTCTGAAATTGTTCAAGAGCTAGGAGGTTCAAACCCAGCTACTCTGGCTCTGAAGCATTGATAGTTCCACACTAGATAGGCCAGAGGCAGTTAAAAGATGGGCAGGTACTAAAAGAGGAAGTTGTTGCCACTGATATAAAAATTATTGGATTAATTAGCAGAGAGCAGGACCTGAGGGAATGTGGAATGTAGCAGTGCTGAGTTTTGACAATGGTTTGTAGTAAAAAAAAAAAAAAAGGGGTTAAGAATGTAGGTGTGTGCAGTGATACTAAATTCAGAGTCTAGGGTCTAAAAGTGAGGAAGCATTCAAAAGAGAAGAATGTTGAAATGGCAATTGAGAAAGCTTGAATACTGTACAATAGCATTTTGTTAGGAGTGGGGGCAGTTTTGCCTTCTTGGCTTTTGGCTACTGGCACATCTAGAGTACTGGGCAAGACTGTTTTCTCCCTCCCAATTTTATGCCTGTAATATGGAGATCACTATTTTTATAGAATAAAGTAAAGTATTTGAACTTGTAATTGTTCTTAAGCTTCTCAGAAAGAAATGCTTACAACATTTTATTTACTCTGTTTAACTGAAAATGACAAAGCTAATCAAACATTATTTCTGTGGTCAACATAGAACTTGAATATTTCAAATAAAGCACTGTGAAATTATTACACGTCCTTATTATAGACACTATTTACTTAAAAATAAACCTTTAATAATGTTTGATATTGGATAATGCAATTTAAATGATCAATTCAAGACCTGTGTTTTGAGAAAAGCTAGACAGTAAGAAAAGAAAAAAAATCAGACATTATGATCCCATTCATTTGTTCATGATATGACCAACTGATACTAAGAACTTTTAATTAGACAACTATTTAGTAAACCACTGCTTTTATTAAATAATTTGGAAGATTGGAACAATATGTATTGAATTAAGAAATGAGACAAAATTAAAAATGTTAATAAACACAAAAAAATATAAGAAAGGATGTGGAAATAAGCTTGAGAATGATCTAAGATCATCAAGAATTCCTAATAAAAATGGTTTTATAATATACCTTTTCCATTTCAAAGTATTTCTTAATTTATTTCAAAGATTTAAAGTGGTGATTATAATTCACACATCCACCATGACTACTAAATATAAGCTTAAAACTAAACAAACTAGCAGTCATCACCAATGAGATTGTACACATTTGTTCCAAAAAAGATAGTGAATTAGGTGATATAAAATATCAAGAATGGTACCTAACTTAAAAGTGTTTGAATAAAAAATGAGATAGTATATCTTTTGGCAAGTGGGATATGAAAGATTATTTCCATGGCTCATTATACTCACCTGGATAAATGCCTCAGCCAATGTTACTCGACTCTCTGGCTCATGGAGGGTGATCCAATCCTAGAGCTCTCCTGGAAATTAATATATAAACTTTAATCATCCCCAAGGGATTGACTCTTGTTATAAGTAACTAATGAGAGTGTGATGTCTCTAAAAATTATCCGTGAGCAGGAAGGTCCTCAAAGGACCAGGGTTGATTAAAGTACTTCTGCAAAGTAGGAAAAGTACACAATACCAAAACAGGAATGCTTCACCACTGTCCTCACATATTTCTAACATCACACACACATATACACAAATATAGGTAATCCAAAATATTTTGTTTATAAAATGAATTTCATAGTTTATACTAGTATGTATGTGTACATATGTACATATACTAGAATGATTCCTATTTCACTCAAGGGCACCATGTATTTTTAGAATGAATGGGTAGTGAAGAAGAAAATTTACCCAGGGAAGACGCTTAAGAAATTTTATGATAAAGGACAGAAAAAGAGGCAGCAATGTACAAAAGGCTTCTATTTATTTATTTACTTTTAGATTAGTGGACATCAGAGAGAGAGAGAGAAAGGAGCCAATAGGAGAGGAATATCTGAAGATTATGTGTCAATACAATCTATCTTGAAAAAATATATATGTCATGCTCAGGCTTTCCATAAGTTTTCTCATAACAACTCTGAATTTGTCCTTGAACATAGAGATCATCATTTATTCATTTTTGTGTCCTCTAGGCCTTTCATAGGATGTGTGTGGCCAAGACCTACCTACATCATCACATTTTTGTTACATTGTTCTCATGATTGATTTGGGATCTTCAGGTTTCCCTTTGTGTGAGTTGGGAAAAGCCCATAGTAAGGGAATTTCTAGCCTCCTCCCATAGGGTGAATTACACAGAGAAATATAACAAACATTAAAGTTTAAATAAGACCTCTCAGCTAAACCTACCATTGTTCCCAGAAGAGAATGTCAACTGTCCATTTACCTCATCGATTCACCCACAGTAAGGGCATTGCAGACCATGAAAATCCAATATGATGATCCACTTGTATTAACATTAATATGATATATATGTATACCTGGGTGACATTATTTCTTCCTCTGTGATTTTAAACTAGCTTTCTGATTCTTAAATACTTTGCACATTTAGTATCTTATAGTCTGACTATCTTGCTACTTTGATCCAGGATACCTCAGCCCACGTTTTTCTAAATCACTTTTGTGCCAGCAGCCGTCTGACTCCAAGATGCTTGATTCCAGGACTAGTAGTGAATGAGCATCTGAGAAAAAGCAAAATGAATCTAATCTGAACCAGACATTTTCCATTAGCAATCTACTGCATAAACTTGAGTTTCATCTCTTTTTCCTTTAAATTTTTAATCATATTTTTCTTTAAAATGTTTCAGCATCTTGTTGATACCATGATAGTTCTTAATGAGCAAGTACTTATTCCCTATTGTGTGTTTAGCACTGTTATGTTACTTTATGAACAGAGAAGTAGATTAAATGGTTCCTGCCTTAAAGGACTTATCTGTCACATTGAACAGCATGATAGGAGAACTTAATAGCTGCTGTTTATGGTGATTTATAGTTAACTGCTTTCTCACAGTTTCATTCCTTTCTAACAAGTCTATGAGGTTTCTTAATGGGACCAGGATTCGTATGCAGTTATTTGCGTTCTAAATCACTTTAACCTCTTTAGTACACCATAAGTCTTTCTGTCTCTCTGTATGTGTGCATATATATATTTATATATAAACATTTTTTAATATATATTTCTTATGTGAATATATCCTATCTTATAAAGAGAGAATATGCTAATTGAATGCCACATCTTCAGCCACAAGATGGCAGGCACCCAGTCCCCTCAGCTCCTCAGCCACCCAGGGCCGGCCTGAAGTGCAGGCAAGCCTCGGATGGTGGTTGCCCAGCCACCTAGGACTACCCAGGTAACTAGGGTTGGCCAAGGCTTGTGCTGCAGGTAGTGGCAGCAGCAGAGGTGTGATGGGGACGTCGCCTTCCCATGATCTAGTATGTATGTGTGTATATACATATATATAATATGTGTATATATATATTATATATATATATATAATATATACACACACATACACACACATACATACATACACATATATATGGTATACCTTTAATTTACATATATATGTATGTACACACACACACACACACACATACCACTATATATGTACATATATATTTAAATTGATGCAATTTCAAAACCCAGGTTCCCAGGTTCTCCTGAGATTTATCACTTACTGGCTACTGAACATGGATACACAGATCAAATTTCTTTATCTGTAAAATGAGAACACAAGCCCAGTCATAACATTTTTTTGCATGAGATTTTTGAAGAGCCATCAAAACAGGTGCCAGCACTGATTTTCCTCCAGCACCCAGGACCCAGGCCTTCGCTCTGGTGGCAGCAGAGAAACCAAGCCTCTTCAGTCTTCAGTCTTCAGTCTTGCTCCATGCCTATGTATGCAAATTGACCCCATCTTTATTGGGTTAATTTGCATACTCACTCCTGATTGGCTGGTGGGTATTGTGGAGGTATGGTCAATTTGCATATTTCTCATTCCTTATATTATTACAAATACCTCATATCATCAGATTAAACTTCTTTGGCTAAATTGATATAAAATATGTTATTGTAGTCTTAATATACATTGCTATTATTAATAGTAAGGTTGAATATATTTTCATAAATCATTATACAATTCTGTCAAATGTCTATTCATTTGTGCATTTCCCCATATGATTTTTGGTTATTTTTCTTCTGATTTCCAGTAATGTTTTATATGTTTTGGATAGAATATGCATTGCGACATAATTCTATCAAAATTCTATCTATGTCCTTTCCTATTTTTCTGTGTTTCCTTGTCATCTTACTGATTTATCAGAACTTTTTATGTTTTTAGATATAATTTTTATGATATTTACATGTGTTGAAATATCTTCTTTCAGATTGTGCATTTTTTCTGCTACACTTAGAATGCTTATGTAAATTGGAAATTATAATTTAAATTTTGACAATAATAGGTTATTATCTTTGTACCTGTTTAAGAAGTCCTTCCTCATATCAGTCATAAAGATAACCTTCTACATGTTCTAAAAGTTTTATCCTATATAATAAAAGCCTAATATGCTAAGTGTCTGGTCATCTAGTCATCCAATCATCCATTCAACCAATCAAAGTTTAATCTGCTAATGATATGCTAGGCCATTCAACTGCTTGCTATGACATGCACTGACCACCAGGGGGAAAATTCTCTGACTGGTAGGTTAGCTTGCTGCTGAGGTCTGGCCAATTGGGACTGAGAGAGATGGGCCGGACACACCCTGAGGCCCTCTTGTATCCCTCCCTGGCTGGCCAACTTCTCATGTCCCTCCTTGGCCCTAATCATGCATGAGTGGGGTCCCTCAGCTTGGATTGTGCCCTCTAGCAGTCTGGGACCCTTGGGGAATGTAGGAAAGTGGTTTCAGCTAATCCCTCAGGCTAGGCCGAGAGACCCCACTGGTACACAAATTTGTGCACTGGGCCTCTAATAATTTTATAATTCACGTTTAGAATTGAGTATTATGTGTGATTTAGAAAGAGTCCAATTTCATTTTTTTCCTATTGATGCTATGTAAAATAGACTATTCTTTTCCCATTGATTTGAAATGTCATAAATAAAGTTTCTAAATATATAAACTATGGTTAGTTACTCTGTTCTGTTAGTTTATTCTTTACTCGTGTGCCAATGATATTATATAACTTTAAAGGAGCTAAATGGGTATAAATCCTAGCTCCCTTATTTATAGTTTATATGGTCTTGATTAGTTAACCTCAGTTTATGCTTTACTTTGTTAATCTATAGTTGTAATAACACCCACTTCACCTGACAGTCATTGCTGAATTGTTCCCTATTTCTACCTTTAAGGTTTCAGGTCTTTCTTCTTCTTTGAACTAACTCCTTTGCCCCCCTTGGGTTCATTTTTATTTTGCTGCCTCTCCTGACCCTGGCATGGGAGAATTCTGAGAAATTGTCAAGTAGCCACTGCTATTCTAAACCCACTGCCTTCTCAGTCTGTATCCAGGATAGAGATACAAGTCTGCCTGAGTCATTGAATCTACATGGGATTTCTCTTAATCCACCTTCATCTGACTGGACCCCTCATTTTTTTTTCATTTGTCAGTTAACACATTAACCAATGTCTTAGTCAGGTAAAGTAAATATATTCTAGGAATAAATAAATTTTCAAATATAATTTAGAATGTATGATGCTGCTAAATTATTAATAACACATATTCAGAATGACACTATTAACATTTCAAAACAATTATTCTACCACATCAGTGAACATTTATGTATGTATAGCCATAATTTATTTTCCAACTATTCTGAAAAAACAGGAATCTGTATATTTCTGAATATGGCTATCATTGAAAATAGTTTCCAAAATATCCTATAAAAGTGCTGTCCACATATTAGCTTCCCAAGCATTAACTTGAACTTTTAAGTGAAGAGAGCAGTTATTATTAGTCAAAAGTCCTGTATCTGATAAGACAAGTCCTGATTAATTATTCTGTCTACATTATTCATTGTTATAGC
This sequence comes from Lasiurus cinereus, assembly GCA_011751065.1. Lineage (NCBI taxonomy): Eukaryota > Metazoa > Chordata > Mammalia > Chiroptera > Vespertilionidae > Lasiurus > Lasiurus cinereus. The sequence goes on along the minus strand of JAAGEH010002534.1, from coordinate 40,584,364 downwards.
TAATTAATGAGCTGGTAGAACACTTAGATATTTTTTTATGTAGAGATTGCAATTTAATTTAATATACACTAATTCTTGAGGAGGAGTTCTTAACTTATTAAGGCTTATTAAATTGTATATAACAGAAGGTATACTCTGGGAACAGAGGAATCTGTATCTCTTCCCTAACTATAACAAAAAAACTGTCTTTTCTGCCCCTCTAGTTCCTGTGCCAACTTTTAGTTCTTATATATAACAGATATTTATTTATACTCTTTGAGGATTTTTTGAAATTTTTGGTAGTTACTTTCAAGTTGATTTTACATAATAGAACCTTCTTTTTGCTAACTGTAAAGCAATTATATAATAATTTAATGCTTAAAAACTTGATAAATTCTTTTCAAAAACTCAGCTATTTGATAAATATCTAGTTACCTATTAACCAATCTTCACTGTAGTCAGAACACACCCCTGAGGGCAACAGAACTTTCTAGTTAGTTTGAATCACTGTAATATTGATATTGTTGACCACAACAATAATTGAAGTGTACCTGTTCATGGTATTACTGTAGTTTGGTCAGAACATAAGTTCTGTCTCTCATTTTCTGGACAGTGAGCCCGTGCCTGTTACAGGTCATTATTGAAGTTTTACCTCCATTCCCAATCAGTTGGCCTATTCCATCTAGGCTGACACCAGAAGTTTAAGATCTTTACAAACACATGTGGGAATTAAAAAATTGAGGAGGAGGTTGGGCCAAGATTCAGCTGTGTGACTCAGCACAGCTGCCCAGGTTATGCGGCTCCTTCTCAATGCTAATTAAATTAAAATTGAAAAGTCACATAGAAGGAAATAAGTAATCGGAGGCAGAGCTGTGTATAGTCTGTTCAGTTCCATTTTATGGGGAGATTTGAAGATGAATTTGGGACAGATGTGTGACATAAACAAAGATTGTGTTTATGTGGGAAAGCATTGGAGGGAGCTTCTAGAAAATGCTTGAGTGTCACTGGCCTGTGGATCATGTTATTGTAAGTAACAAATCTGGAGTATACATTTGTCTGCAGTGCTGCTAGAGGAACGCTGGACTGGGAAATGGTGGGCGGCCCCCTCTGCTGCCCTGGATGAGCTTATCTTGGACACAAGTCCCAGGTGAAATGCTGCTTACACCTCCCCTCCCCCTGCTTGCCATGCACAGAGTGAGTGGGAATAGAAACTGGCTGGCCATTATAGCCTCAGTCTGATTGTAAAGTAAGATTACTTTAAAATTTTTATATTCACGATACAGTTTTAATTACAGTTCTATTTGTTTATTGATTGATACCCTGCTTTTATCACTTAGCATGAAGTTTTGGTCCTAATTTTATTTGGGATTGTGCCCAAAACCCAGGTATGTGCCTTGACTTGAAATTGAACTGTGATCTTCTGATTCATGGTTTGCTGCTCCTGCACTGAGCCACACCAGCTAGTCCTAATTTTAAGTAAATTAAAGCTGAAAGTTTTTTTTTGTTTGTTTGTTTAACACTCTCTATCCTATAGGATCTTCAGTAATTGCCATATATCAAGCTTCATCCTAGCCATTTTACATAGATTATCTCCTTTATATCTCAAACAGTATTTAAAGTTCAGAGAGGTTTTGCAATTTGCAAACAGCTGAGATGAGATTCAAACCCAGAACTATTTGTTTAACCATTTCAGGCTTACTCTCAATGTCATGGATAATAAATAGACCATTGTTATCTTGTACTTATGTGTCCTTTAAAACCACTAGCGTCTAAACACAATTACATCTTTTTATAACTCTTGTCATATAAAGAAAATTGAGCAACCAGTTTTTGGAAACGTTCTGCCACTGTTTGTAATGTCTGGAACCTTGACCACACTGCCAGACTGAAATTCCTTTAAATTTGCTGCCACCAATCCCTGTCATTTATCAAAGGGCCACCATGACGTTTGACAACTAGCTGATAGCCTGGATATGTAGCTCAAAACCAGGCTGGATATCTAGCTCAGCCTGGCCGTGCAGCTTCTCCAGAAAAGAGGAGTGGGTCCCCTTTTCTGCAGTGGCCAGCTCCTCTTCTGGGAAAAATCTCTCAATGGAAGGAAGCTAAATATACATATCCTCTTCCAGATGGAAAAAAATAGCCAGCCAACCAACAAAACATCCTACTACACCTTAGCTTTAACCTCTTGTCTTAATAGCAGCAGCACTTCAAATTTATATAAAGCACTCCATAATGGCAAACTCTTAACCCTACACAAGATTATTCTCTCTCTAAATCCCAAATGTAAGGTCATCTTGCATATCATATTTTTATTTGATTGATTTCCATGTCAAATCAAACATGAAGTCTGTAAGCTCAAACATCCAGGAATGTTCACATTTCATTTGAGCTCTAGGCAGGAGGGACTGTTGTCACTGAGAAAGCTCTCAAACCCCTCACATGATCATGGTGCTCAGGGATTCAGGGACAGACAGAACAACACTGATTTTTAAGGCTCGGCTGACAGGACATCTGCAGACACGGACACCGAGGTGACAGAACTAGGAAGTGTCATGGCCATTTTCTCTAAACAAGAGGAGACACTAGACGCATCAATAATAATAATAGTAACAACAACAACAACAATAATGATGATGATGCAATAGTTGGGTGTCCTACCTCAGATCAGACAACAGGGACAAGAATAACATCCAAAGAGCCTATAGCCAGCTTTTCAGCTTTTCCCTAAAGAAGCAACTGAGTTTTCTTTACTATGTACTCACTCTATATAGGCACGGAAGGGGGCTGTGGGTAGCAGTGCTGGAGAAAAAAAGCCTATGTCCTTAAGCTAGCATTCATTCTCTCAGGCAAGTTCTGAGAGCTAGCTGGACAGCCTATCAGAAGTCTTTTTGCATGAGGGACTGAGGACAGAGATTTCCCTGAAGGGAGAAAGGAGTCGTGACAAGCTTGACCCAGAAACAAAGCCTTAGTCATCAGAGGGGAGCAAAGAGCAGAAGCTGTCACTCAACTACATTCCCAGACCTTGACTGAGTCAAGGCAAGGATGAAAACTGTAAGTGAAGCACTAATAGTAAACACACAGAAGCTGAGAGTTTCCATCAGATGGCAGAGAGTTGATGCTCTTTAAGCCTAAGCATCCGTAGTGGGCCAAGAGCGAGATAACAGAAGCACAATAATGCCAGGAAGCTGTCATAGGAGATGATTTGATCATCAGATGCCCAGAGAAAACTGGATGGAGGCTCTGAAATGTCACATGAAGGACTCTCTGGGACAATATAAATTGCTACTTACAATGATGTTCTCTTCTGGAATATATTTTTATTATTTTTTCTTCCTTAATGAAATATTTTTATATATTACAGTCAAATTCCTTATATCTAGAAAGTACCAGGCTGCCCACAAATTATTTCCTAAATTTCTATATGGGGAATCAGTATAAAATCAATGTGATCACTCCCCAACTGGTAACTCAGATACCCCCAAGCTATGAACAACTCTTTTAGGAAAGCTTATATTAGTGGGATATGGCCAAAATAGCTTCCTGGGGCCTGGAGTTCAGTGAACAGGATAAAGAATCAGCCAAACAACAGCATCAAAACAAAAGAGGGTATATACAGAAGATTGGGGCTGAGGAAATACTCTAAAATCACATGGTTAATACAAAGCAGAAATTGAGATATGGAAACAAAAATGGGGCAGAGAAACAAAAATAAGTCAGAGCAAGAAATGAGGAATGAAAATAGCCTGGAGACCTTTTGGAGCCCTTCTGTAGATGCCTTCTCTGGTCTTCTTAGGTGCATCCACTGCATGTAAAGGGCATGGAACAAAATCCACAGGTTTTACAATTGCATGTTTTAATTTGCTAGGGCTAACATAACAAAGCACCCCACACTGGGTTTACACAACAGAAATTTATTTTCTCATAATTCTGGAGGTTAGAAGTTTGAGATCAAGATGTCAATCGGGGTTGTTTTCTTCTGGGACCTCTTTCCTTGAAAATAGATATATCCTCCCTGTTTTTTCACATTGTCTTCCACTTTACATGCCTGAATCCTAATCTCTTCTCATATAGGCACAGCCATATTGTATTAGGGTTCATCTGAGTGCTCTCGTTTAACCTTAATTGTCTCATTAAGGTCCTATCTCCAAATACATTCTGAGATACTGGGGCCGTGGGGGTTTAGGACTTTAATATATGATTGGGGATGGGGAGCACAATTAAGCCTATAATATACATTTTTGTAGGATAATTATTTCAGAGTACGTACTCATGGTTAGTTTCTTGCTAATTAATTAGTAAAGAAGTAGTCCCCATTACATTTTTCTCTGCACTGAAAAAACACCATGGAGTAGGGAGAGGAGTTAGAAGGTGGTTCAAGCTTGGGGATGGTCAGCAACAAATTGTGTTATCATTTGCAATCCTGCCATCAGATACTACCTATTGTTGAGAGAGAATTGGGGAAAAGTGGCATCAAATAAATTTAGTCAGCATCTTAAGAAGGAGATATCATCTTCATGGTGAGGTGGAGATTTGGGTGCAGGAAGTGGTCTCAGGCCACACCTGTGGGGAAGTAAAGAGAGTAGAATTGGGCATAAGGAAAAGCCAGACTCAATGCCTTCAGCACAATTGCAACAAAATTCTCAGCTGAGCCTGCAGAGCTTTGGAACAGGAATGGTCCCTCTGAGTAGTGCCCCTACAAGAGGACTAAATCTGAATCTCCCTCCTACACACACACACACACACACACACACACACACACACACCCAGGACCAGTTATTAAAAGAGAATTCCAATAGCCAGAGGAGGAGGTCCTGAATCTCACAGGGGGGATCCAAGTGACATACCACATACCCACTGCAATCAATGTTAAATATGTTGGCTAATCCAGTGGTTGGCAAACTCATTAGTCAACAGAGCCAAATATCAACAGTACAAACATTGAAATTTCTTTTGAGGGCCAATTTTTTTAAACTTAAACTTCTTCTAATGCCACTTCTTCAAAATAGACTCGCTGAGGCCGTGGTATTTTGTGGAAGAGCCACACTCAAGGGGCCAAAGAGCCGCATGTGAATCACGAGCCATGGCTTGCGGACCGCTGGGATAACTTATTCAGAAAAGAATCAGTTGGGGGCCTATGAGAAGATGACAAGCCCCCAAATGAAAAACACCTATTTGAAAAGAAACTAATCTTTGATTACCCCTAGTAAAAAAGGGGTGAATTCTCTGGAATTAGAGAGAGATTTTAGAAAATGGACTCATGTGGTCCAATAGCCTTGAAAATGTCAATTAAGTAAATGTAATAAGCAAAATTCCTGAATTTACACTTGGCTCTTCAACATAACCTCTTTCCAGACAACAGGGAATTCTCAAGTGATTTCTCCATATAGAGTGAGTTATTTCTAACCTTTGAAGGATACATGTACACATATAACAATGCAGTATGTTACCTTTCCCTTCACTGGCCTTTCATTAAAGAGTAAAAATAAATTATTATACATCTAAGATGTTTTCACCATGGAAATTTACAAGATTGAATTACTTAATTCATCATATTTTTCAGCAAACCTTTACTAACATCTTTTCTGTGCCAAGCACAACACCTAAGCTGAGCTTTAAAAATAAAAATGACAGATATGTTCCCAGCCTTCAAGTTATTCATAGTTTTTAGGAGACACAGACAAGGAAAAAGTGAAAAACAAAATAATTACAAATCATTTTATGGGCTACTAAGAAGACAGCCTGCCAGTGAAGAGAAAACTGAGGTGAAGAGGTCGGCTGGTTTGGGGCAGTCCTGAGGAGATGACCTTGAGTCTCTGACTTGATGGTGAGGAAGGGACCTGTAAAAAAGAAAGGGTCCCAGGCAGAGAGAACAAAATGTGCAAAGGCTGTGAGGTTCAAAGGAGGAAGGAGCATGGCTTGTCACTTGACAGAAGTGTTGAGAGTGAGCGGAGCTGACATTTAGGGATTATTAAGATGCAAATCATGCAGGATCCCGGAGGTGTTTTGTTTTTGTTTTTTTAAAAAAATATATTTCTTTATTGATTTTAGAGAGAAAGGCAGAAGGAGAGAGATAGAAACATCATTGATGAGAGAGAATCATTGATTGGCTGCCTCCTGCATGCCCCGCTACTAGGGATCAAGCCCGCAGCCCAGGCATGTGCTGTTGGCCAGAATCAAACCTTGGACCCTTCAGTTCGAAGGCTTACATTCTATCCACTGAGCCAAGCTGGCCAAGGCCCTGGAGGTGTTTTGATGTTATTGGAAGTACAGTGAGAAGTCATTGAAGGGTTTCCAGATATGCAAAAAGATCTAACTTGTACTTTAAGAAGATGATTCTGGTATTATGTGGAAAATGGACTAGAGGCATCCCTGGGTAATAGTAAGAAGAGTTAGGAAGTCTACTCTTTCTAAAAAGCAGGGAGAGATGATGATGGGATGAGAATGCTGGGATTGTGTGGAGGGTAGGTGGGTCTAGGCAGCAAGGGAAAGAGGCACATTAAGGCAGATTCCAAAACACTTGGGTTGAGCAACTGGGCAGACGATAATTCAATCTGCTGAGATTGGAATGATTAGGAACAGAAAAAAGCATTTGAATGTTAGGTGTTGGGGAGTAACTTAGCATTTATTTCCTGCTTTTGTCTCTTACTTCTTTCTCTGACCTTCCCCATCTGCATGCCTACATATATCTTCACAGTATAAGGGCATGGAACAAAATAGATATTAATTACATGTAGTACAATAAATGTATTAATTATATAAAAACAAAATGAGAATAACAATAACTTACATTTTTTACATATAGGTAAGGGACTATACATATTTTATTTAATCCTCATTGCAATCATTAGAGGCCATGCCTATTGATCATATGAGGAAATTGAAGCTTATAAAGTTTATTTTATTTTTTTAATGATTTTTAAACTTTTTATTGAATTTTTTTAACAGGTTTCAGGTGCACAATTCCACAACACATCATCTGTACAGTATGTTGTGTGTTCACCACCACAAGTCAAGTCTCCTTCCATCACCATTTATCTCTGAAGATTATAGAGTTTAAATCGCTTTCAGCAAAGGCACATTTTGTATTTATCTGGCTATTATCTACCTATTGGAATTTGAGCACAAATAGCCTGACTCCAAAGCTTATGCAGTTTTCCTACAAACTAATCTGAAATGTTGAATATTTGCTGTGTTTTTGAAACATTCAAATTCAAACATTCTGCACAGAAACTTCTTTCCTTGTCATGTGGTAGTTTCAGTTAATACTTTGTCACCATCTGTCATATGATCAGTTTAGCATCAGAAATATGCAAATATTTTGTTTCAACAGAAGCCTCCTATTTGAATATGCTAAACTGAGCCCAGAATAGAGAGCATGATGAATTGTCAAATCTGAAATGTATATTGTTTTTCTAAGGATTTTTATTAATGTTAAAGGCAGTGAGAGGCCTTCATTTTATCTGATAGTGAACAGGCTCTTTTGATTTGAGAATGATTCTATGACAGGAGACTGGATATTTAGAATTTGTAAATCACCAACATTTATTCCACATAAAAAGAAAAACTAAGCTTGCTCAGTTACTATATTATTCAACAACATTCTGTTATATTGTAAATCAGAAGATGACTTAATCAATAAGCCAAATTTATTTGGAGTCCTTTTCATTTTGCTAGTGCTAGCAGGCACAGAGGAAATATTGCTTCTCAAATTCTGGAGTTCAATATGGTGGAAGTCTTTCCTATTTACATGTTTTCCAGCCCTTTGTTTTCCAAATTTGGAATGAGACTTCCGGACCTTCTGAGAAAAAGTCCTGTGTGCTGGGACAGGCCGTGAGACCATAAACTATGCCCCAGCACTGACAACTCTGTCTGGGGCATAGTTTATGACCTCCCTGGAATGGGAGTAGTCTTATTTTCCTTATTATTTAGCAAGTAAATGTTTATAGAAGCCAGAATAGCAGGGTTAAATTTTAAACAGCAGTTTTTACCCAAGATGGAGGTTACTATGCTTCAATTCTACCATCCCTTTTTCTTAAAAAAATATAAAAATGTTTTTTATTGATTTTAGAGAGAGGATAGGAGAGGGAGAGAAAGAAATATGGATGTGAGAGAAACATGAATACATGAATCAACTGCCTCCTATACCCCCTACTGGGGATTGAGACAGCAACCCAGGCATGTGACCTGACTGAGAATCAATCTTTGGTACATGGATGTTCACTCAACCACTGAACCTCACAGGCCAGGGCTACCCCCTCTTTTGTTTCCTACTTTTTCAGTATCATTTGGGCAGAAAAGTATGCACTTCAAAGCAAACCTAGGGCATAACCACAGGTAGCATGGAAGTTAAAATCTAAATTCACCTAAGATTAAAACGAAACATGAAAAACAAGCATTCAAAGCAGGTCTTTATTTTTGTACTTTAAAATCCAGGAAATGTATTTCTTCATGTCCTAATTATTACTTTGTCTCATTTATTCCTCCATGTGATTATGATAATGATGCTTATTTGGAGAAGCATGTTTTAATTGAATGTACAGTGGGCAGCAGAAAGGCAGCCGGGTGACTCTATACCTTTATGGTTATTGGCATCCCACAGGCAGGGCTGCCAGTGTGTCCTTAATTTCTTGCTGAGATGATTTACAAATGGTAACTGTATAGCTGGGAATCAACACAGTGGTGAACCAAGAAAGAAAAAAAAAAGCCCCTAATTTGTTAAATGGCCAGCAGGCAAGTATCCAGAAAGCATTGTTATCTGAAACAGCAGAGTGACAATGGAAACATTGATGTTGGAAGATAACAAACAAGTCACAAAGCTAGATGAGAATACTAGCTTAAATGTTTCATATTGTTTCCCAAGATGCAACTTTTATTATTCAGTCCTACAATGGTACATCTGCATAGAAATATCAAATGGTTTTTAGATAATATTATGGTAAGCATGACAAATAAGACCCTTAAAGAGAAAGAGTAATATCAATAGTTCAGCTTGAAATGAATATTCGCAGATGGCTACGTATTCCCAATGTACTACTGAGTCAATAATGTTCTCTGCTCTGTATCTAATGAAGAATCACCTTTCTCACATGAGCGGGAGCAGACAGAGACACCAACTTGGGGCCGACCAAAAAGCTGAGGCAGGGCTGGGTTAGCAATGAGATTCCAGTGTAGAGGTGGATGGGGTCAACCACCTCAGTCAAATTGGTGGGATTATTTTCCATTGAAAAAAACATGTGCTCAGACAATAAATAAACAAACAAATAAATAAGAACCACCTTTATATAGTACTTTGGGCTAATAAAGTGCTCCCCCCCCCACACTTCTCTCTCTAAGGCAAGTATTTATTAAGGACTTGTTCAGCCTCATCCCCTGTGTAAAGTGCATGACAGTATTGTCTCATTCAATCCTCACAAGGGCAGCACAGGGTGACTTTCAGATCAGCCCTATTAAATAGATGAGGGAACAGACTTTAAAGAGGTCAGGGAATTTGCCCATGGTATGCTCCATTTCTAGCAAATGCTTAGAAAAGCATCTTTCTTCTTTCCGTATTTGGCCAATCTGGCCCAACTTCCCATAGACTTCAGAAGCTACTCTGCAAGTTTCTTAATAAGCCTATTTTTCCAGTATTAGATATCCTGTGATGTCTGGTTTGGCTTCCTAACCTCTTTCCTCCCCATCTTCAAAGCTTTTCTAGAAGCAGCCACAAAGGGAATCTTAGTATGAACGTGTGGATGGAGCAGTGGTAAAACTGATCAGTTGGAAGAATCAGGTCTAAGTAAATTAAGACAAATTCAGAATAAGAGCATCTGACAAAATGTATTTAAAATACTTGAGACTCAGAGGCGCAGGCTAATATCAGTTTCCCTCTAAGAGCATTGGCATATAAAGTTCTATCTTGTGTCTTTGCAAGATAAAATAAGGAACTTCATTCTCTTCCATTTACATCGGGATTTGAAGGAAAAAGAATCATTTTGTTCATTCTCCCCTTGATCTGCAGTTGTGCTTAAAGCCTGGCCCCAGTTTGAATCTTGGAAACAGCCTTCAAAATGATGGAAGCTACTCTTCCCCAGGCCTCAGTTTTCTTGCTATTTACACCAAAGGGTAATAATAATAGTGCTTTGTTCATGGTGTTGTTAGGACTAAAGTAGGTGGCATCCAGGCTAGAATAAGCACAAAGTAGTCTCAGTAATTATTATTTTTAAAAGGAACTGTGCCTTTTTAAAGGAGTCCTTAAAAAGTTTCAGATACCTGCTGCAAATAAGTATCTTTGTTTGTTTACCTCCTTTAAGAGCCCCATCACACTCCCACACCACAGGGTTGCTGTAGACAAGGATATGAATTGAAGATTATGCCTTGGGGAGCCCTTGGCCCCTTCCTTCACATCCAGCTTGGTTGTGTGTGAAGTGTTTCTTCGGGGCTCCTAATAGGGTCTCTTTCCCTTGCTTCTGGCACCTGACCTTTCTCCAGTTGTTTAGTGGACAATTTTTCTTGGATGTGTTAGACTTACCCTAAATTCAACATGTGGCCATCCCATCTCAGCTTGTTTTCCTTCACAAAACTGCTCTTATTCTTGATCCCCCTATCTCTATTCTCTCTCACCTTCAGAATAATTTATCATTCCCTCCTCTTGCTTAAAATGAGTTATCAAAACAGACCTGGAGAGCATTATGCTAAGTGATATAAGCAGTCAGAGAAGGACAAGTACCATATGATTTCACTCATATGTGGAATCTAATGAGCAAAATAGAAATAGAAACAAACTCATAAATAGAGACAGGAGGCATGGAGAAATTGAGAAAAGAGAATTCCTGGGGAAAAGAAACATCAAAAACCTAAAACAAACAAAACCAGGAATGTCAGTTCTGTTGATGGTAGCCACCCCGGTATCTCTACTGGTATTTTCAACTCTTTGTAATGTTAATACTTATTTACAGATATTTTCCATTATTGGGTGAATGTCCTTTCCCTGCCAGACTAGAAACTCTATGGAGTCTGGTCTGGTTTCTTATGTCAGTATCCTTAATACCTGGCATAATCTCTGATCAGAGTTGGCACTAACAAATAGCAGTTAATTATTCATATTATTTCTCTGATATGTTTTTTGTTTTGTTTTGTTTTGTTTTTGCTTCATTCCCACCCCACCATTTCCAATGACACCTTCCCTAGTGAAACTATTAATGCTTTTCAGTTGGACTTTGAATGACTCTCCTGTAGGAATATTTGGGTCATCATACATAAAGGAGTATAAATCCAGGTTCTTCAGCTTATTGTCTATGTAATCTTGGGGAACTTTCTGAGCATCTGTGTTTCTAAAATGGAAAAGATAAAACTTGCCCATGGGGTTGGAAGATTAAATGAAATAATATATTTAAAGGCCCTTGGAAGTACCTGACCTATAGGGAGTCTCAATTCATGTTGCCTGGGGAGTGAGAGGGGGTGCAAAATGAGGGGCATAAAAGACTCCCCCCCCCCAATTTGTAATATGTGTAAGAATATCCACCCTAGAACTTGATTTTCTTCAATTATCCTTTAAATCTAATGTCTGAATTTTATTCCCTTGGGACACTACTCCCCATGTTTGAAACTAACACTTGTTTCTCAGGGTTTAAAGTGGTTCCTCTCTGGCAATATTTTTTATCTTAACAGATCTTTTAGAAGACCTCCAGAATATGATTCTGAAGATGAGAGATTTATGCATGTGGCAGGTGGGCTGGTGATTTCAGACCTGCCAGGACTTCCCCCCACCCCATGTTGTTTTCCCCCATTGGCTCTGCCTCTTCACTCCTTTTATCTGGCTCAGCTGCAAAAAAAGCTGTAAAGATTAACCTATCTATATACAGGATCAGGTGCAAGACATTTGATCCTGCCCAAAATGTTCACCAACACATTGTCCTTGCTTTTTGGCCCTGCCAAAAATGTCCACACTTAAGAAAACATCCCTAGATTCAAACGTCCCAAAATATGTATTTTTACTTTGTGTTTCCCGGATTCATTCATAAAAATTCCATCATATTTCAGGTAGAGTAATTGGGTTGTGGCTATATCACCAATAATAACCCTTCTGCTTCAGGAGCCTTGTGGCTAATGGCGCATAAGGTTGGGTAGATGGGTTGGCATGAACCAAATGGCTCCATGGATGATCTGGACAGGACCAATTGCCCACTAATTGATTGGGAAGTTCTTGTCTGATACTTTGGAACTCTGAATGGGTAATTTTTGCAGCAAGTTACATTCAATCATTAGATTTCCTGCCCTGGCCCTGTCCTAGTACCATTTTCCTTCTAGAAATAAGGCCTACATTTGTCTTTCTAGTCTTACTCCGGGTGACTAGCACCATTGCCCCAATTCCTAGATTTTCTGCTGGGTGCCTGCTATATCTGATAGACTTTTGTCAATGCTAATTCTCTATACCAGCCTGATTCTAAACTCCATGTGCTTTGGAATCACCTGTGCTTCTTTTCTACTTGTTTGTGTAGAAACCCCTCCCCTGACACCTTGTCAGTTGCAGAGTGCTTAGCTTCTGGCCCAATAGATTCTGGACACTACACTCTTTCTATCTGACTGGCCTCCCTTCTAGAACTGTATTTTTTTCTTTATTGATTAAGGTATTATATATGTGTTCTTATGCTCCATTGTCTCCCCCACCTACCCCACACCCGTTCATGCCTTCATCTATCCCCCCTTCACCACCACCCCTGCCGTATCTGTGCCCATTGATTATGCTTATATGCATGCATATAGGTCCTTTGGTTGGGCTCTCTCCCTTACCCCCACCATCCCCTACCTTCCCTCTGAGGTTTGATGGTCTGATAGATGCTTCTCTGTCTCTGGATCTGCTTTTTTTCATCAGTTTATGTTGTTCATTATAGTGCTTGGCCATTCTAAGAAACCATATATAGAAATAGCATCTTCCAATCTACCTTCGCCAAGTGGAGTTGGAATTTTCTTAGCTATAATCACAAGGTAAAAGAAATGGAAGAGCAACAGACCTTTTTGCTATCCATCTAATCACCCTATGTAGAAAGTTATTTATTCTACAGAGAGCTAACATCTTTAATTAATTGAGCTAGGCATAACCAGGAAGATAAGTAAAGCACTTGGAGTATTAAACAAAACAAAACAAAAACACACCAAAAACTCCACTTGGTTTATAATTAACCCTAAATCCATATATATATATATATATATTATTATTACATGAAACAATTTTGCTTAAGGCAGATTTGTGAATCTTAGTCACATGACATCCACCATAAAGCCCATTATAAAATTATCTGTAAATTTCTCAACAATGGTAACCTAAATTTTCCTTAATGTTGAAAACAAATATACAATAACATAATTTGCATGAGATGTGACAGATTAATATAATCATAACTGTAAAGTGATAAGTAATGATGATTTCCAAAATATTTGTAATAATTGAGGTCTGCTGAGGAAGCATGGCCTCTGTTATACGAGAGGATTAATGGCACATAGATCATCTGTCACATTTGGGAGTTCTTTGGAATTCTGCAGGCATTTTCCTATCAACTCAATAATATAAACTGTGATTAAAATTTTATTCTGTGGAATACACATCTTTGGTAAATTTGCAAATGTTTAATGAGCTCCTATGAGAAATGCATTTAATTTTCCAAGCAACTGATTAATAAAAGAAAATTTATATACAACTCAGAAGAGAGCAATTGCTTATTTGTAGTGTCATATAGCATGATCTAAACAAGGACATCCAGAGAGGACTCCTGCTTCTGTGATGATGCAACAGGCACTTAACCTGCCCTGTCTTAAAAACAATTGGAAAACTGAATCAAGTGTTTCTAGATATTGTTGACAGATGGCACTGGGCTGTGTTACCTAAGAGGAGCAAAGTATATGAACAAAAATGTCTCTTTAGGGTAAAACTCCATGAAGCAGAGAAAAAAGCTACCAGGAGCTGTAAACCGACCATTTCCAAATACAGTAGTACCTCGAGATACGAGTGCCCTAACATACGAGATTTTTGAGATATGAGCAATTTTTGCTTTGAAATATGAGCAACATTTGAGATAGGAGTAATCGCGTGGATCGGCTGGCTGCACATGACCCACCAGTTTACCGCGACTCGAGCATCTCATAGTTTTCCACACCTCAAGGTTACGGAACAAATTAAACTCGTATCTCGAGGTACCACTGTAGTTGAGTCCTGATTAGCCGGAATGATAAAGCTCCTTGTACACCCGAGTCTACTAAGGGCATACTAAACTAAATTTTAGTGTGTATGAGGGCTAACCCAGCTCAACATCACTTCTTTACTATCAGAATCATGATTTTGATTTTGGTGGCAATACATCCAATCAAACTTACTTTTAAAAAAATGTTAAATCAGCCAAAACCGGTTTGGCTCAATGGATAGAGGGTCAGCCTGCGGACTGAAAGGTCCCAGGTTCGATTCCGGTCAAGGGCATGTACCTCGGTTTCGGGCACATCTCCAGTAGGAGGCATGCAGAAGGCAGCTGATTGATGTCTCTCTCAAGAGAGAGAGAATAGAAATGTTTCTAACTTTCTATCCCTCTCCCTTCCTCTCTGTAAAAAATCAATAAAATATATTTTTAAAAATGTTAAATCAGCTTTTCTTGCAGCTAGATTTGGTCATGGGATAGATCTAGGTAATTGCAATATAGGTGAAAATTAGTGTGAGAGGTCTCTGAACGAGCTCTTTTAAAGAGGCCAACTCATCTGGCTTGTATCTTTTTTTCTTTCTCATCCCTTTCTTGATCGCTGAAATCCAACAGCAATTGGTATGAAAAGCAGCCATCTGCAACTAGGAAGAAACAAGTGTGAGAGTAAGTCACTCACTGAGCATGGCTAAGAGGAGCCTACAGGGACCTTGTTTTCTCTGGAGACACCAGAGGTCCTCATGGTTTCTGATTAAGAAAATGGTTGAGAAAAAGAAAGTCCATAATTTTTAAAACTACTTTTTAAACTAGTTTCTGTTGTGTGGTGTTTTTTTAAAAATACTTAAATATCTGGCAAATTCTTCTTGTTGGAGGCTTTTCATAGCTACTCTCGGATACTTTGTTTCTTCAGATAAAAATCTACATTAAAAATTCTGAGGAATCATCTTATTTGCATTTTGATTGTAATCTTCTTAATTTAGAGAGCTGGAGGCAGCTCACTGGGACTGTGGAAGCAGACTGCCTGGGTTTGAGTTATGATTATTATGCCACGTAGTCGTTGTATAACCGTGAGCAAGTTACTAATCTCTCTTGGTATCAGTCTCTCATTGGTAAAACGGGTGATATTGACTTCTTAGGGTAGCTGTGAGGATAATGAGTTAATATGTCTAAAGTATTTAGAACAAAATGAGTCACATAAGACATGCTCAGTGTTAGCTAATATTATTTTAAATATATATACTTGTGAAGTATGTGTTCTATGTTATTGAGTCTTATTATCTAGAAACAACTATCATCTTTAGTACGTATATTCAAATATCCTTTTGCAAGATTCTAGAGTTTTAAGTATTTAAATATTTTATTAAAGATTTAAGCTTTTCTTTTTAGAGAATCTCTAATTTAGATGCGAATGATTCTACTTCAATAAAAATATATTTGTTCTTTTTATTCTCAAATTATATACTTTCTGGATATAAAAAAGGTAGTACAATGACAAATTGAATAATTCTGTTATCCCATGTTAATAAAACTCAAGATTTAATTATATTTTGAGGAAAAAGAGAACATTATAAGATAATCAATAAGCAGGAGTTTTAGTCTCTAGAATACACATCTTTGATAAATTTGCAAATGCTTAAGAAGCTCCTATGAGAAATGCATTTATTTTTCCAAGCAACTGATTAATAAAAGAAAATTTATGTACAACTTAATGTTATCAAATGAAGGTAGCGGGTATACAGGTGTGAAAGGAGACACAGTTTGTTAGTTCAAGATATATTTAGTGATCTCAGTGATTTATATTTTACAACCATTATCTCACACTCTTATAAAGCACAAAATATTATTTTCTGGAAAAAATGTAATGAAGAAACAAAAATGAGTTTCATAAAATTGGGTTCATTGGCTGCTTTTATTTCCAATAAACAAATACAATTCCAAATTGAAAAATATATGTACACCAAGGGAAAATACTGTTAATAAAGCGTGTTTCCAAATGGCAAAACCATGCAGAATGTGTAGTTTTGGAAATAAACTCTAAAATCCAAATGTCAGAAACACTCAAATGACCTTTGTGTTCCAAACAGAGACCAAATGGCCAGTCTGACTTGTGTTACCATGGTGACATACTTTGATGGAAGGACCTCTGATGAAGTTGAGCAGCATGAATGATGAGGGGCAGTGTTGTGATAAATAATAATATGTGTCAGTGTAGCACCCTCTGTAAGAGATTAAGGGTGTGTGTGCTGAGTAGATAGCATTGTTTAAGAAAATATATCAGCTAATGTCTAATTAATGAGCAAATAAAAAGTAGTTGTAATATCTCTTTGGGGTTCTAAATATATAAACATAGTATGAGAGAGATGTCAATTAAATTTTAAGGACAAAAGTTAATCATAAGCATAATTTATTTTATTGTGCTTCTCAACAACTATCATTTGATATTTAGCCCAGGCACAGTATAAAGATAAATTTTCTCTTATTGGGAAATGGCCACAATTTCAAATTAATTCAACTTCAGTCACAGATGTCTGTCGTACTATGTGGAAGGTATTGTTACATTCAATGGGAATACTAAAATAAAAAAGACACCATGGTTGGTTGTGCATGAGTAATTAGTTCACAAATAATAAACTATGCTTTGTTATAACTTAGTTTTAACAGATTTAAATTAAGGACCATAAGAATTTACTGGAAGAGAATACTAACATTGGGACATGGGGATCAGGGAAATCTTTAAGGAACAGGAAGTCCATGAGATGAGTAAAAAATACATAGTGAGAGTCTCACTGGAAGATGCAAGATTTGAAGGAAGAGAAGCAAAAAATATATACCCATAAGTGTTATCAAATGAATGTAACTGGTATACAGGTGTGAAAGGGTCCACAATAAGAGAGAAATGAGATTGGTTCAAAATGGCAGACTGGGCACATTCCTCATACCCCATAATTATTTTATGAAAACATTTTTAAAAGGTGAAAAATCCATAATAGCAAGGGAAAACAAGAATTATCTAATAAATACACCAGAAAATTTGAAGAATCTTTGATATAAATCAGTCAGGATCCTGTACATGGTAGGATAAATGTAGAGGGGCTCCAAGCATACAGGGGAAAAGCCAAGGAACAGGAGTGGGCTCAGGGAAATCTTCAGGATAATTATTGGAGAAATAAAACTTGAGCTGTAAGACAAATGGATCTCTCCTTCTATAAAATCATGGACAACAGAGCCATCTACCCCCAGCTGAAAGGATCAAGGTATAGACAGGACCTCAAAAGGATACCAACATATGGGAGTAAGTGGGAACCTTCACTCTCAGAAAAACAAGTCACACCTGTTGGAGAGAGTAAAAGCACACAAATGTACATGGAGATGACAAGAATATTCTAAATTGAGAAAATAAAATGATTGCTAGAAAAACATGTACAAGATTTAGGATGAACAACTATCCAACAAAAGGGGTAAAAATGGAACAAATAATGACCCATCAATCTAACAAAAACACTGATATAACTAACTCACATAAGAAAGACAACAGTTTAGACCTTCCTTTAAAACAACCTTTCTCTAGAGTTCTTACTCAATGATGAGAGAGAATCATTGATTGGTTGCCTCCTGCACTCCCCCTACTGGGGATTGAGCCTGTAACCCAGGCATGTGCCTTGACCTGGAATTGAACTGTGACCTCCTGTTCCATAGGTTGACACTCAACCACTGAGCCACACCAGCATGGCATTCCTTGCATTGTATAGCTTATTTATTTCCTTTGCTCAAAGTAACTAAGATTTTCACATAATTTCTGCTAATCATGAGAGTTAAATAAACAAAGGAACACAGTATCCAGGAGGTGTGAGGAGAGAAGATGGAGAGGGAAAAGAGAGTGAAATGAGTACTCAGAACAAGGACCAAGGAGTCTGCCTGTAGAGTAGGAGTGATTCAGTCTGATAGTTCCTCAGCAAAGTTAAGAAGGTTGGCAAACCAGAAAAAGAATAATTGTCCTCTGAAAGAGCCCTTATTTAATGTACAGAAGTGATGTGAAGTTATACAAATTTGTAAAAAATAAAGACTTGGAAAATTTAGCTATAAAAATGTAATGAGCTAAATTTGATATATATGAAATTATATTTTACCGTGAAACCCAAGAGAGTGCACATTAATTGTATTTTAAAAAGTTTTGACTACTATCCCTGGTTCAGGATGTCATTAATAGGATGGTCATAGGAATTAATACTTTGAACAGAGGTGTTTGGTTCTTTAGGGAAAGGATGATGACAGTTATTCTTCTTCCCTTAGAATGATATGCAGATTCAGGACAAAAACTACAAAAAGTATATGTCATCCATTACCTAATACAATCAGTGCAGGCTTCAGAAAATTAATGAAAATATAAAATATTTGTAGCAAAGGATCAAGCCCGGACAATAAACATTAGATGTCAATAATTGGAAATTTCACATTTCCCTTTGTGGCCAAGATTCTTATTAGAGTTGCTGATGTTTCAGTAATCATATTCTAGAATAATAACTGTTTTTTTTAAAAAGGTATATCTTATATCAGGCACTTATAATAGAAACTTTTCATTCTATATATCTATTGTTTTTTATTGGTTCTGACTACACACTCTAATTGGGTAAAAAAAGCATCTTGAACTTAAGTAGTTATTTTGAAATAACAGTTTGTAATTGAATTTAATCAGACACATAATTTTTTTTGGCAGAGACTAAAATAATATATGACCTGAAAAATGACCTAACAGTAAAACTAAACATTTCTTTAGTTTGTTATTTGTTGAAAAAAAATAATTTATGAAATAAACCTTAGATAATATCTAAGCCACACAAGTATTTTAACTATATTATCTATTATGGTCTAAATTTTTGTTTTCTTTAGAAAGGCTCAAATTTTATTAAAAAAAAACAACAAACAAACAAACAAACAAACACAGAGCCTAAAGCCATTTCTATACAGGTTCCTCTCACAAACTGCATGTCAGGAAGAAGCCTGCACTGAACTACCTGCCTGCACTGTGTTTCTGCCACCTGAGTCAGTCCTTATGAAGAATCCTATTTCAGCCAATACTATTGAGGCTTTTCCCATCTAGTCAGAGCTGCATAGCTCTAACCAACCACAGCAGCTCTATTATGACCATTCAGCACAGTGCCTGTGATGATTTGGAGTCATTTGCATGAGGACAGACCAATCAGGGGTCAGAGGTGGGGTCTTCTGTCTATATAAGCCAGCTCCTCTCTGGCCCTGGGAGTGCACTTTCTCTTTCCATAGAAGACAGAAGACTGTATTTACTTGGCTGAGCTGACAGACCAAAGATGTCTAGTGGGAGCAGATGGAATACACTAACACAGTCTTCTAGCTGGAGAGGGATATAGTCTTAGGGCTGCCTCACAGCCATGCTCTTATAGCTGTGTTATATCCCAAGTGAGCTGTTTTACATTGAATAAAGTTTCCTTTTTCTCACCCTCCCCCAAGTGGGGATTTCCAATGGTGTTGAATTGGTGTCAATGACCAGATCATTAGTTGACAATGTGGAATCATGTAGGTAATATAGTAAAATAGAATTGAGATAGAAATGAAGGCTTACATAAGATCCAGCTAAAGTGTTGTCTACTTACCCATTCCCACTGGTGGATCAGAATGGCAGGACCTAACATAGTGGACAGTGGTGATTATTCACTATGTTGCTAACACCAAACCCAGATTCATCTGCCAACCTTAGACAACCTACCATTAATACTCTCTATCAGGGGCTTCATTTTGCCAATATTAACAAAAAATGCCATTTTAATTATCTTATTAGCAATGCAATTTAAATAAATTAATTTTGTTCGTGTTATATTCAACAAAAAAAGGTAGTATTTCTTGATATTCCAGATACTTTTCATAAGACATACAACTTCCCTAAATAATTGAGATGTGTATTGATATTCCCATCTTAGAGTTGAGGAATATAAAATGCTGGATAATGTGGTTGCCTGGGTCTAAATTTAGATGTATTTGACTTCAAAATCTGTATTCTTTCATTTGTCCTATACTTTTTCCTGTAAGAGAGAATGTGGAAGTTATTGACTAAAAAACAAAGATCACAAAATGCATTTCAACTCTATACCAATTCCTATTACTATTATTAAAGTTTTAAATAACCACAAAAACAGTTCAAAACATACCAAAACTCCAGACATATTATTCTCACACTGGGAATCTGAATAACAAATTTCTTCTATGACATACTTCTTTTATCAACTTGCTAAATGAGTAGATACTCAACTGAGAGCAGAACTATTGTCTGGATGATGGGTAAATTTCTATGAATTTAGGCTCATGGCTACATATGGGACATTGGTTATGTTATGCACATCTGGAAGCTTCTGTGCCTAATGCAACTTCCATACATTCTGTGTGGCCCTTTGATTTTGGAGTTAGTCAATTAAAACATAATTCTATCTGGACAGTAGGTGTGGTTAGTTATAAGGTTTTGCCAGCTGTTCGCCGGATTAATTTACAAGGGCTCTCCTAGGAAGTGAAAGCTGGGACCTATATGTGTTGAGGGAAGAGGTGATAACAAATTTGAGTAGCATTGAAAAAAAATTTCTGTGAGAACAGAGACTCCATAAAACTCCAAGATGCCCTTTAAGTCTGGAATTTTATAGTAAGATAATATTATAGACAGGCAAGCTTCAATTGTTTAATCATTTTGCCTAATAATGACTTTACATTAAAAAATCAATCAATACAGATTTTTAAAATTTCAAATATGGAAAAATAAACAAAGACTGTCACCAAAATCCTTGGACAATATCCTTCTAGGCCCAGTAGGGCATCCATACTGGCCAACTATGTCAATACTGTACCTAAACTCCACACGCCCTCTAGTGCACCCCTCTGAAAAAACAGCTGCTGGTTCTTGGCTTATGTAAAGATTTTCTCTTATAAGAGGAGAATTTCCAGAGCAACTAGAGCTTAGAATTTTCAGTTTATGCTGTGTCTCCAAATCATACTGTTGTCTTTCTTCAGTATTCACATAAATTCATTATTTATAAAAAGGTGAGGCAAAATTACCAAGAAATTAGATTAAAATAGATCAAATAACAACCGACCATCTTTCATCAATGGACTGCAGAGTTAGACCTACGTAAGATCAGAGTAGACTAGGTTATCTTATGGTAAAAATAATTCCCAAATCTCAGGAGCTGATGAACACTATGCTTTTATTTCTTTTTCAGGTTGCAGACCCACTGCAGGTGTGCTAGAGGTCTGCTCCCACTTTCTCTTTAATTTCTATGCTAATGTAGCAGCTGCTGTCATTCATGCTGTCAGTCACTATGGCAGAGGGAAAGAGAGCTGTGAAGGATCTTTTACTAGCAGTTAAATGCTTTGGTCATGTTGCTTCATCTCTCTCATTGACTGGAACTAGTGTCATGACTCCATCCACAAGAGAGCTGGAGCTTCTGGTCTTCCATGTGGAATTGGTCCCCACACCCTTAAAGCCCACGAAGTGTTCTAAAAATCAGGTGAAACGAGAAATAAAGACAGATCTGATTTATACAGTGCATGAATAAAAATGAATATAATAGCTCAGGAAAATTTTAACTTTTTAATTTTAAGATCAGACAGGAATTTCTCTGGGATTCCTCAATGAAAAGACAATTATAACAAAGAGTATATTGTTTTTCCAATGGGATGAGGGCCTTTTCTTATAAGGCCTTCATATGGGTTTATAACATCATCACATAGCACAATTTGTTTAAAGAAAGGTGAGGGGTCAAATTATTGTGGTTTAGTTATCTACCGTTTGCCTCTCTTCATTCAGGAACATATTTAAGCATTCCAACTGCAGTGAGCACTAGGCTGGGTTCTCTAGAAAGCTTTTGGGTAACAAAAAAAAAAAAAGGCTATTCTTTGCTACCTGGGGGGAGAACCAAGCCTTAACAACTATCATCAATGGGTCAGTTAAAATCTAATTATGGAAGGTAAGGATCCAACAAGGGTTCTTGCCCAACTAGAAGTTCATACTCTTATTCTGAGATGAGCTGAAGGAGAACCTAATATTCAGACCAACATCCTTCTCAGACAGTTCTGGATTTTCTCCATGATGCACACAGGTGGTCAATCAGTAGATTCCCCAAATTTCTGTTGAAATGCCAGAGGAAAATTAGTTTGGGCCTGAAGTTATTATTATTATTATTATTTTTTACTTACTGAGATAAATTGACACATAACATTTTCAGTATACAACATAATGATTAGATACTTATATATATTGCGAAATGATCACTGCAGTCTAGTTAACATCTGCCATCATAGTTACAAATACTTGTGATAAGAGGTACTCTTAGTAATTTCAAATATGCAATACATTATTAATTAATTAATTAATTAATTAATTATAGTCACTATGCTTCAAATTTAGTTATACTTTTAAATGCATTTATGTTACTCATCTAGTAATCATAACCCTATCTATAAGAATTTAATGTATATTGGTACATATATATGCAGATTTTTTTTTAGTCTACAAATGAAGTTTGGCCCATGTATGGATTCATAGACCCCTTATAATAGCTCCAAGACATCTAGGAGTTTACTATAAATGAGATCAATATAATTATTCTCTTTTTCTCTTAAACTTTCATAGGCTATTAACCTTCGTCCGCACATCCCCAGTCTTCCTTTCACCCCACTTGAACCCTGTGAGATTATCTCTAAACAAAATCTGAACTACTAGATAGAACCTATTTTAAAACTACATATACATGTTAAAATGCTTATAGGTGAAATATACTATTGGCCCAGAAAGGAAGTCACTATGGACACCATCTCCTTGGTCCACCACCTTCTCTCAGAACCTCTTGGGGTTTGTCCCACTTTTTATTAGACCCACTCTAGTTTGTGTCCAGGTATTTAATTGTGCTTTTAACTTGCATTTCCCTAATAACTAATATTTATTATACTGAATATTTATTATATGCTTTCTTGGCCTTTGTATATCTTTTTTGTGAAATACCTGTTAATATATTTTGCCACTTCCTTTGTAAAGTCAAGTTATTTTCTTATCATTTCAATTGTAAGAGTTCTTTATCCTAGTAATATGCTTTTTAAAGATTATTTTACGATTTTTTCTTTTCTTTGACTTTTGGTGGTTTGACAATGTTAATTAGGTGTATTTTGTTTTTCTTTTTTGTTTGTGCATTTGTCATAGTTCAGCTTCTATGAGCTTCTTTTACCTGTGGTTTGGGGGGTGGGTGTATGTGTTTATCTATTTGAAAAACATTTGGCCATTTTCTCTTACAATTTTTCTCCTTTTTTTCATCTTCTTTCTCCTCTCCTAGAGCTCCAGTTGTATATGTGTAGAAATTTTACATATATCCCACATATCTCATTTCAAGTGCTCTTTTTCTATGTGCTCCATTTTGTTTCTTCTCAATTGACTAGGATAAAGAATTCTTACAATTGAAATGATAAGAAAATAACTTGACTTTACAAAGGAAGTGGCAAAATATATTAACAGGTATTTCACAAAAAAGATACACAAAGACCAAGAAAGTACATAATAAATATCCATTTAATTTTTGAAAGTGCTCATTTTTTGGACAAAGAATCACACATTTAAATATATATTTAATATTATCTATAGTTATAGTATTTCCAAAGGTACCTTTAATAATAGATCTGGGAGAATCCAAGATGGCGGCATAGGTAAACACCTATACTGCTGCCTCGCACAACAATTTCAAAACTACAACTAAAAGACAGAACGGACATCATCCAGAACCACAGGAAAGCTGACTGAGTGGAAGTTCTACAACTAGAGGGAAAGAGGGGCTCACGGAGACCCAGAGGAGCTGCAAAAAGCTGAGGTACGGAGACGAACGCCCTGAGAGAGCGGTGCCGGAGTACCTGGCTGGCTTTCTCTGGCGGGAGGGAAACGGAGACTCCCAACAGCATTGAACCCCTTCTCTTACGACACTAAACCCCAGATCCAGCCGAAACTCATACGGGGGGAGTTTGGACTGTGAAAAGGGAGAAGTGCATGGAAATTTAGGGGAGTTGCAAAGGATCGGAAGTCTGGTCGCGCACGGCACCACAAGGAGGACGGATTGCTGATTGTGCCGCTGGCTTTCGCGAGTGGGCGGGAGACAGACCCTCCGATCTGTGCCACTTCTGAGTCCACTGGGCCCCTGTTTTGGGCGAAACCCTGGGGACCTAGACTCGTGTGGTCCTGGTTCGCAGGGGAGCCGGAAAGGCAGCGGTTGGAGGCGCTGCGGGTGCGCACACACAAGGACCGCTCCAGCCATTACCCAGTCACGTGAGACTCAGGGGCCGTGGAGGGCGGGCCGACTGGAAGGCAAGGCGGTCCCTTAAGCCCTGAGACTCCACCCCTCCCAAGCTCAGCAGAGGCCTCTGCGGCTGAATCCAGCACAGAAGTTTCCCCGGCACAGTGAAAATGCCGAGACAAGGGAAGGGATTACAAGCAAAAGAAATGGAGGAAAAAAAACGACTGGATATAGAGTTCAAAACCACGCTTATAAGGTTTTGCAAGAATATGCTAGAAAAGATGGATAAATTTAGTGAGACCCAAGAGAAGATAATAAATACACTGACTGAAATGAATACTATTACGCAGAGTACTAACAGCAGACTAGAGAAAGGCAAGGATCAAGTCAAAAATTTGAAATATAAAGAAGCAGAAAACATTCAACTGGAAAAGCAAGAAGAGAAAAGAATCCAAAAATGTGAACATAATGTAAGGAGCCTCTGGGACAGCTTCAAGCGTACCAACATCAGAATTGTGGGGGTGCCAGAAGAAGAGAGAGACCAAGATACTGAAAACCTGTTTAAAGAAATAATGACTGAAAACTTCCCACATCTGGTAAAAGAAATAGACTTACAAGTCCAGGAAGCACACAGAACCCCAAAGAAAAGGAACCCAAAGAGGACTACACCAAGACACATCATAATTAAAATGCCAAGAGCAAAAGACAAAGAGAGAATATTAAAAGCAGCAAGAGAAAAACAGTTTATTACCTACAAGGGAGCACCCATACGACTGTCAGCTGATTTTTCAACAGAAACGATGCAGGCCAGACGGGAGTGGCAAGAAATATTCAACGTGATGAACAACAAGAACCTACAACCAAGAATAATCTATCCAGCAAAGCTATCATTCAGAATTGAAGGGCAGATAAAGACCTTCACAGAGAAGAAAAAGCTAAAGGAGTTCATCAACTCCAAACCAGTATTATATGAAATGCTGAAAGGTACCCTTTTAGAAGAGGAAGAAGAAAAAGGTAAAAGCCAAAAAATTATGAACAACAAATACACATCTGTCAACAAGTGAATCTAAAAATTAAGTGAATTAAAAATCTGATCAACAGAATAAACTGGTGAATATAATAGAATCAGGAGCACAGAAAGGGAGTAGACTGATAATTCTCAGGAGGACAAAAATCATAAAGCATCAAACAGACTGTGAAATTATAGCAGAAAGATTAAAGTTAGGTGAGGTAAATAAGTGATCAATCAAAGGACTTGTATGCATGCTTATAAACATAACCAATGATCACAGACACTGGGGGGTCGGGGTATGCCTGGGAGGGAGGGGGGGCAATGGGGAGGTATGTATAAAAAATTAATAAAAAATTAATTAAAAAAAAATAAAAAAATAAATAAAAATAAAAAAAATAATAGATCTGTTACAAATCATTTCACAGGGGATTTCAATAATATCCATTCCTAAATGAAAACTGCTATCAAGTTTTCCATCTCCAAGTTTTACTAACCATTCACTATAAGTAGAATCTTCTGATCTCATATTTGTTTTAAGAGACAACTTTCTGAAACATCTCCAAACATTATAGTACTTTAAATTCTTTAGACTATGGCCAATCGCATAGCATGTGGCACAATAGTGAGATATTTTCAAAAATCTTCTCCAAGAAGGAGAAATTTCCCATCAAATACAACATTCAAATTCACAATTTCTCTTAGTAGTCTGTCTATGGTATTTATAGCATGACTGGATGCCATGATGCATTCATCAATAATAAAAAGTTGGGCCTTTTTTAATGGTTTTAGCAACTTCATTCTTTATATTGAATCTAGATATTGAAGTTTCATTTAATGGAATTGGTAATTTATATTGAGAATGAAAGATTCTTCCACCAAGAAGTAAATGTGCAGCAGCAATTCCTGTCAATGCTATGGGTAAAAGAGTAACACTACAACCTCTAAAATAATGTACTAAAACTTCATACAGATATGTTTCTCCATTACCACCTGGACCATCCAAGAAAAAGCATTTGGGGTGTACAGTTTGATCTTCGATAGCTGAATTTATAGTCTGAAAGGCTGACAACTGTTCATCATTCAGAGAATTGATCAAAACCTCTGCCTGTTGTTTCTCATACAATTCATCACATGTATTTATATTCATTAATAAAGGATAGTCTGGAAGTTTAAAATGTGAACATTTCATTCTATGCAATGTGAATAATTCTTGAATTTCATTAATGGCATGCATTTCACAGTTCACACAGGCACCTTCTCTTCAGTGTAATTTACAACAAAAATCTTCAATAAGGAGAAACCAAGATGGCAGCATAGGCAAATACTTGAAATTTTTGCCTCATACAACAACTTCGAAACTACAACTAAAAGACAAAATAGACATCATCCAGAACCACAGGAAGGCTGGCTAAGTGGAAATTCTATAACTAGAAGGCAAGAGAAAAGCACACTGAGACTCAGAGGAACTGTGGAAGTAAAGGCAGAAGTATGGAGACATGTGTGCAGAGAGGGCTGGCAACTGAGTACACAGCTGTCTTTTTCAAGCAAGAAAGAAATAAAAGCTCCCAACAGCTATGAACTCCAGTTCCAGGCAAGACTCTGGGGACCCAGACTCATACAGGGAGAAACTGGACTGTTTGGCAAAGGGTGGAACTCAAGGACAGCTTTCTCTCAGAGATGCTTGCAGCAATTACCAAGAGACATTGAGGCCCAGGGCCTCTTAGGGCAGGGCTGAGAGAAAGGCATTGCTGTTTGCTCCACCCTGAGACTCTGCCCCATCCAAACTGTGCACAGAGGTTTTTGCATATGAATGGCCTCGTCCTTTGAAATTTTTTAACTTAATTATCTTTTTTTAATATATATATTTTATTAATTTTTTATACATATCTCCCCATTGCCCCCCTCCCTCCCAGGCATACCCCAACCCCCCCCATGTCTATGTTCATTGGATATGCTTATATGCATGCATACAAGTCCTTTGATTGATCTCTTATCTACCTCTCCTAACTTTAATCTTCCTGCTGTAATTTCACAGTCTGTTTGAAGCTTTACTGTCTCTGTATCTATCCTTTTGTTCATCAGTTTATAATGTTCTTTATTATCCCCCAATGAGTGCGATCATGTGATGCTTCTCCTTCATTGACTGGCTTATTTCACTAAGCATAAGGCTCTCCAGTTCCAAACAGGTTGCTGCAAATGATAAGAATTCCTTCTTTTTAATGGCAGCATAGAATTCCATTGTGTAGATGTACCACAGTTTTCTGATCCACTCATCTGCTGAGTTTCCAAATTGTAGCTATTGTAAATTGCTTTTTCCAAATTGTAGCTATTGTAAATTGTGCGCTATGAACATAGGGGTGCATAAATCCTTTCTGATTGGTGTTTGTAATTTCTTAGGATAAATTCCTAAGAGTGGGATTACAAGGTCAAATTGGAGATCCATTTTTAGTTTTTTGAGGAAACTCCATACTGTTCAAAACAGTGGCTGCACCAGTCTGCATTC
The DNA here is from genome assembly GCA_011751065.1 of Lasiurus cinereus. Taxonomy (NCBI): domain Eukaryota; kingdom Metazoa; phylum Chordata; class Mammalia; order Chiroptera; family Vespertilionidae; genus Lasiurus; species Lasiurus cinereus. Next base: position 40,556,428 of record JAAGEH010002534.1, on the reverse strand, counting down.
CCACCAACAGTGCACAAGGGTTCCTTTTTCTCTGCATCCTCGCCAACACTTGTCATTTGTGGATTTGTTGATGATTGCCATTCTGACAGGTGTAAGATGGTATCGCATTGTCATTTTGATTTGTATCTCTCAGATGATTAATGACTTTGAACATGTTTTCATGTGTGTCTTGGCCTTCCTTCTGTCGTCTTTTGAAAAGGTTCTATTTAGGTCCGTTGCCCATTTTTTTTATTGGATTGTTCATCTTCCTTTTATTAAGTTGTATAAATTGACTGTAGATTTTGGAGATTAAACCTTTATCAGTGATAACATTTGCAAATATGTTCTCCCATACAGTGATCTTTCTTGTTGTTTTGTTGATGGTTTCTTTTGCTGTGCAAAAGCTTTTTATTTTGATGTAGTCCCATTTATTTATTTTTTCTTTAGCTTCCATTGCCCTTGGAGCAGTATCAGTGAAGAAGTTCTTTCGGCATATGTCTGAGATTGTGCTGCCTGTGGATTCCTCTAGTATTTTTATGGTTTTCTTTCTAATGTTTAAGTCCTGTATCCATTTTGAGTTTATTTTTGTATTTGGTGTAAGTTGGTGCTTCAGTTTCAATTTTTTGCATGTATCTGTCCAATTTTCCCAACACTATTTATTGAAGAGGCTATCTTGGCTCCATTGAATGTTCATGCCTCCTTTGTCAAATATTAATTGAGCATAGTGGTTTGGGTGGATATCTGGGTTCTCTATTATATTCCATTGGTCTATATGTCTGTTCTTGTGCCAGTGCCAGGCTGTTTTGAGAACAGTTGCTTTGTAGTATAGCTTGAAGTCTGGTATTGAGATCCCACCTACTTTATTCTTCCTTCTCAGAATTGCTGTAGATATCCGTGGTCTTTTTTTGTTCCAGATGAATCTATGAAGAATTCTTTCTAGGTCTGTGAAATATGTCGTTGGAATTTTAATGGGTAGTGTGTTGAATCTGTAGATTGCTTTGGGTAGTATGGACATTTTAATGATGTTGATTCTCCCAATCCATGAGCATGGTATGCTCTTCCATCTGTTAACATCTTCCTCTATCTCTTTTTTCAGTGTCCTGTAGTTTTCTGCATATAGGTCTTTTACCTCTTTAGTTAGGTTTATTCCTAGGTATCTTAATTTTTTTGGTGCGATGGTAAATGGGATTGCTTTTTTAGTTTCTCTTTCTATAATTTCACTAATAGTGTATAGAAATGCCACAGACTTCTTAGCATTAATTTTGTATCCTGCTACATTGCCGAATTCATTAATTAAGTCAATTAGTTTTGGAATGGAGTCCTTTGGGTTTTTTAGGTACAATATCATGTCATCTACAAATAAGGATAGCTTTACCTCTTCTTTTCCAATTTGGATGCCTTTTATTTCTTCTTCTTGTCTAATTGCAATGGCTAATACTCCCAGGACTATGTCGAACAGGAGAGGTGAGAGTGGGCATCCCTGTCTTGTTCCTGTTCTTAGGGGAAATGGTTTCAGTTTTTGCCCATTGAGTATGATATTAGCTGTGGGTTTATTATATATGACTTTTATGATGTTGAGGTATGATCCTTCTATTCTCACTTTGCTGAGAATTTTTATCAAGAAAGGGTGTTGGATTTTGTCAAATGCTTTTTCTGCATCAATTGATATGACTATGTGATTTTTATCTCTCAATTTGTTTATGTGATGTATCACATTTATTGATTTGCGGATATTGTGCCATCCCTGCATTCCTGGGATGAATCCTGCTTGGTCATGGTGTATGATCTTTCTGATGTACTGCTGGATCCGATTTGCTAGAATTTTGTTGAGGATTTTGTCATCTATGTTCATGAGAGATATTGGCCTATAATTCTCTTTCATTGTGTTGTCTTTATCTGGTTTTGGTATTAGGGTGATGCTTGCTTCATAGAAGGTGTTTGGAAGTGTTCCTTCCTCTTGAATGTTTTTGAATAGTCTGAGGAGGATAGGTTTAATTCTTCCTTGAATGTTTGGTAAAACTCTCCTGTGTAGCCATCTGGACCCAGGCTTTTATTTGCTGGAAGCTTTTTGATTACTGCTTCAATTTCTTCCATAGTTATAGGACTATTGAGATGTTTGGTTTTCTCCTCATTGAGTTTTGGAAGGTTATATTTTTCTAGGAAAATGTCCATTTCTTGCAGGTTGTACAATTTGTTGGAATAGAGTTGTTCATAGTATTTTTTAACAATCCTTTGTATTTCCACAGGGTCTGTTGTTATTTCTCCTCTTTCATTTCTGATTTTGTTTATTTGGGTCTTCTCTCTTTGCTTCTTGGTGAGCCTGGCTAGAGGTCCATCAATCTTGTTTATCCTTTCAAAGAACCAGCTCCTTGTTTTGTTGATCTTTTGAATTGTTTCTTTGGTCTCCAAGTTGTTTATCTCTGCCCTAATCTTTACTATTTCCTTCCTTCTGAGTACACTGGGCTTTTCTTGTTGCTCTCCTTCTAGCTCTTTGAATTGTAGGTTTAGGTAATTTATTACCATTGTCTCCTGTTTTTTGCAGTAGGCTTTTAGGGCTATGAACTTCCCTCTCAAGACTGCTTTCACTGTGTCCCATAAATTTTGTATTGTTTTGTTGTCATTGTCATTTGTTGCCATGATGTTTTTTATTTCTTCCTTGATCTCTCTGGTTACCCAGTCATTGTTTAATAGCATGCTGTTTAGTCTCCATGTGTTTGATTTCTTTCTATTGTTTTTATTATAGTTGATTTCCAGTTTTATGCCACTGTGGACTGAGAAAATGCTTGATATGATTTCTATCTTCTTGAATTTGAAAAGACTTTTCTTATGACCCAAAATATGTTCTATCTTTGAAAATGACCCATGTGCACTGGAGAAGAATGTATATTCTGTGGCTTTGGGGTGAAATGTTCTGAAGATGTCAATTAATTCCATCTGTTCTAGTGAGCCATTTAGGATTGATGTTTCTTTGCTGATTTTTTGTTTAGAGGATTTGTCCAATGTTGACAGTGGGGTATTAAAGTCTGCTACTATGATTGTATTGCTGTCAATCTCTCCCTTAATATCCACCAAGAGTTTTTTTATGTATTTAGGTGCTCCTATATTGGGTATATATATGTTTACCAGAGTTATTTCTTCTTTTTGGATTGTTCCCTTTAGTATTATGAAGTGTCCTTCTTTATCTCTTGTTATGTCCTTCACTTTGACATCTAATTTGTCAGATATAAGTATTGCAACCCCAGCTTTTTTTTCATTTCCATTTGCCTGAAATACCATCTTCCATCCCTTCACCCTCAATCTCTGTGCATCTCTTTTCCTAAGGTGGGTTTCTTGAAGACAGCAGATATATGGATCATGTTTTCTTATCCAATCAGTTACCCTATGTCTTTTCATTGGAGCATTTAATCCGTTTACATTTAAAGTTATTATTGATAAGTACTTATCTGTTGCCATTTTTAGTCCTTACCCCCAAGTTCCTTCTTCGCTTCCTCTTTCTTTTTATTACAGCAGACCTTTTAACATTTCTTGCATTGCTGGTTTGGTGGTAATATATTCCCTTAGTCCTTTTTTGTCTGTGAAGCTTTTGATTTCACCTTCAATATTGATTGAGAGTCTTGCAGGGTACAGTATTCTTGGATTCAGGCCCTTCCTTTGCATGACTTTGTATATTTCATTCCATTCCCTTTTGGCCTGACGAGTTTCTGTTGAGAAGTCAGTAGCTAGTCTTATGGGGGTTCCTTTGTAGGTAACTTTCTGTTTCTCTCTGGCCACTTTTAAGATTCTTACTTTGTTGTCGTTGTTTGCCAATTTAATTATAATGTGTCTTGGTTTCGGTTTGTTGGGGTTCATTTTGCCTGAGACTCTATGAGCTTCTTGGATTTGTGTGGGTTTTTTCTTTTCTATATTGGGGAAATTTTCTGTCATTATTTCTTCAAACACGTTCTCTAATCCTTATTCAGTTTCCACTCTTTCTGGAACCCCCATTATGCGGATGTTGTTTTGTTTCATGTTATCCCAAAGTTCCCTTAGGCTCTCCTCTTGCTTTTTAACTTTTTTTTCTAGAAGCTCCTGTACTTGGGTATTTTTTCCTACCATGTCTTCTAGCTCACTGATGCGGTCCTCTGCTTCTTCTAGTCTACGTTTTATGCTTTCTATTGAGTTCTTTATAGCAGTGATGTTATTTTTCATTTCTTCTTGTTTATTCTGCACCTTCTCTAGGTTCTTCTTCATTTCCTCTTGGCTCTTACTCATATTGTCAAATTTGTCTTCCATTCTTTTCAACCACATTACGATCATTTCTCTGAACTCTTTTTCTGGTAGGCTTATTTCTGGTTCTATTTCGTTTACTTCCTTTTCAGGTGAAACCTGCCTTTCTGTCTTATGTGGGCTGTTTCTTTTTCTGCCCATGGTCTTTCTTCTCTGGGTGTCTGGTTATGTAGTTCTCTCTCCTACGTTGATTGAAAGGCACAAACTAGAAGACGACCAGGTGCAGCACACAAGGCACCTGACCCAGGCGAAATCTGACCCCCGCACTGCATGGATCTCCGAATCCGCTGCCTGCGCATCTGTGCCACCTGGGAAGCCACGTTCTGGGTCCCCAGCTGCTCTGTGGGTGCCTCCATCAGCTGCAGCTTTCAGACCTCAGCAGACATCTACCTCCCCCTTATCTCAGGTGCAATCTGACCTGTCCGTGTGCTCTGTGAATCTCTGGTTCCACCGCGTGTCTGTGCCGATTGTAGAGCAGAGTTCTGGGTCTCCGGGTCCCTGGCTGCTCCATGGGTGCCCAGCCAAAGGCTTCAGACCGCTGCAGAAATCCACCTCCCACTGCAAGATGGCTCGGGCTCCGCATTCACGCTGGTGGCTCTGGCTGACAAAAGCCTCATGGCAGTGGGGCTGCCTGGCCGGGAGAGCCCCTTCCAGCAGTTCTCTGCCTTCTCCTGGAGGATAACTGACTCTTAGCTTGCCAACAAACACTCCCAATGCGACTCTCAGCCGCTCTCTCTCCCTCTGCCCAGTGACAAAGTTCCAGACGCATCTGTCTACTCCGCTGCCATTTTCTCCCGTCCCGTCCTTTGAAATTTAAACTTACCTAACAAACTGTAGCTGAGTCAGTGAGACCCATAACATCAAAAAGAAGGCCCAAGGCCCCACAGTAGCTTGCATTGCTTCATAGCTGGGCCTCATCTGGGCACCTCCAAAACCCAAACAAAGAAGAAGAATGTGCATATCTCTCTGTAGCTCCTGCTGGGTGACCTCAGGCAGAGGCTAAATTAGCACCTCCTTGGAGATCCAAGAGCCAGTATGCCCACAGGTCAGAGTAGGACCATCCATATTATAACTCCTCAAATCCATAAGGGACACAATCAGTGGGCAGACTCTGTGAGCACCAAAGCCCCACTGAAGCAAGTCTTGCCTCATAAGGGCATCTCCAGCACAGAAGTTCTCCCATCGTAGACACATGGCAGCATAGGTAAACACCTGAAATTTCTCTCTCAGACTACAACTTCAAAACTACAACTAAAAGACAAAATACAGAAGTTCTCATATCATAGTTGATCCTCATAGCCAATTGGCCTGGAGGTCAATTGTCCCAGAGATACCAACAACAATCAAGGCTTCACTACAATAAGACTATGCACATAGCCCACAAAGGGGTGCACCAAGAGTGTCCACCTCAGGTAACTGAGGAAGCTGAGCCACTGGGCCCTATAGCACATAGCACACAAAGCCACTGTATCGACTCAGGAAAGCAGCCAAAATGCAGAGACAAAGAAACAGGTCACAAATGAAAGAAATGGATGAAAGCAAACGACTGGATATAGAGTTCAAAACTACGGTTATAAGGTTTTTCAAGATTTCCTAGAAAAGATGAATACATTTAGTGAAACCCTCAAGAATATGAAAAAGGACTAACTAGAAATTAAGCTTACACTGACTGAAATAAAAAATAATATACAGAGATCAAACAGCAGACTAGAAGATTGCAAGAATCAAGTCAAAGATTCAAAATACAAAGAAGCAAAAAACACCAGACTGGAAAAGCAAGAACCCAAAAATATGAAGATAGTGTAAGGAGCCTCTGGGACAACTTCAAGTGTACCAACATATGAATTATGGGGATGCCAGAAGAATAGAGAAAGAGCAGGATACTGAAAATCTATTTAAAGAAATAATGACAGAAAACTTCCCACACCTGGTGAAATAAATATACTTAAAATCCAAGAAGCACATAGAACCCCAAAGAAAAGGAATCCAAAGAGGACAACACCAAGACACATCATACAGTAGTACCTCGAGATACGAGTGCCCTAACATACGATATTTTTAAGATATGAGCCATCAAGCGAGCGATTTTTTGCTTTGAAATATGAGCAACATTTGAGATAGGAGTAATCCCGCAGATCGGCAGGCTGCACACGACCCACAAGTTTACCGTGACTCGAGTGTCTCATATTTCCCCACGCCTCAGGCAGTGTGCTTGTTTACCTCGTTGTAGAAGCATCTTTTGTGCATTTACATACTTTATCACATTTCTTTTTATAACCATGGGTCCGAAGAAAGCCAGTGGAAAGGTCACTGCTCAGAAGAGTATGATGTCTATTGAATTAAAGCGTGAAATCACAGAAAAATATGAGCAAGGTGTGTGAGTAGTTGACTTGGCGAGGCAATACGGGCGTAGTACTTCAACGATATGCACTGTGCTTAAACAGAAGGAGTCCATAAAGGGTATAGCACCAGCTAAGGGTGTTACAATAATTTCTAAGCTCCGTAGCTCTCTCCATGGAAAGATGGAGAATCTATTGATAGTGTAGGTGATGGAGAAGCAGCTTAAAAGAGATACATTAATACAGGGCATCATATGCGAGAAGGTGCGAGCGATTTACGGTGATTTGCTGGAGCAGACCCCTCGCACTTCCATGGATAAAGCATCGAAAGACTCATTTAAAGCCAGTAGAGGCTGGTTTGATAACTTCAGGAAAAGGTCTGGCATTCACTCCATCGTCAGGCATGGTGAGGCAGCAAGTTCAGATGTGAAGGCAGCTGAGGATTACCTCAAAACTTTTTCCGAACTGATAGAAGCCAAAGGATGTATCCCCCAGCAAGTCTTCAACTGTGATGAGACAGGGCTTTCCTGGGAGAAGATGCTGCATAGGACTTATATAATGGCAGAGAAGAAGGCGATGCCAGGCCACAAACCCATGAAGGATAGGCTAACTCTCGCACTGTGTGCCAATGCGAGTGGCGACTGCAAGATCAAGCCTCTGCTCATATACCAGAGTCTTTAAGTCACATAAGATTTTAAAAGATAAACTGCAAGTTATGTGGAGGGCAAACCTGAAGGCATGGGTCACCAGGCAGTTCTTTGTGGAGTGGGTAAACCTGGTTTTCGGCCCTTCTGTGAAGAAATATCTACAGGAAAACAACCTAACCATGCAAGCCCTCCTCATCCTCGACAATGCTCCTGCTCACCCACCGAACCTCGAAGATGAACTCCTCGAAGAGTTCAAGTTTATATAGGTTGTCTACCTACCTCCCAACACCACTCCTATCCTGCAGCCCATGGATCAGGAGGTGATTTCTAATTTTAAAAAGCTGTACATCAAGCACCTGTTCCGGCACTGCTTTGAGGTGATGGAGAACACAAACCTCACCCTTCCAGAGTTCTGGAAGAACCACTTTAACATCGTGATATGCCTCAGAATTATTGATCAGGCCTGGCTGGGTGTTACAAAGAGGACTTGGACCTCTGCATGGAAGAAGCTGTGGCCTGAGGCCGTAGCCAAAAGGACCTTCAAAGGATTCGAACCCGAGGTGCCAGTGGAGGAGGAGATAGTGTCTCTGGGAAAATCCATGGGCCTGGAGGTGGATGAGAGAGACGTCAGTGAGCTCGTCAAGGAGCACTCTCTGGAACTCACCACGGAGGAGTTACAAGAGTTGCAGTCTCAGCAACATGCGGAGGTTCTCCAAGAAATTGGTTTGGAGGAGGAGCCAGAGGTGGAGGAGATCTCTACAAGTGAGATAAAGGAGATCTTAGGAATGTGGGAGAGGGTGTCACACTTCGTGGAAAAGGAATACCCCAAAAAAGTTGCTACTGGTCGTGCATCGGAGCTGTTCAATGAAACTTGCCTCACCCATTTCAGAAACATTCTGAAAGGGAGGAAGAGGCAAACCTCACTGGACACGATCTTTTTGAAATCGGCCAAAAATGCAAAGACCAGTAGCAATTAAGTTCAGTGAAGATTAGTTAAGGTACATTCAGTTTAGGGATAAAGTATAGCATTAAGTATGTGACGAGTAGGTAAATACACTTTATAAAACCAGTTTATTCCTTTACATTCTCTTTTATTATGTTTTTATACAATATTTGTCATTTATAAATACATTTTTCTTATTCAACAACACGTAACAAGAACAACTGGGGTTGCATTAGGGGGGCTGGAACGGATAAACGGCATTTCGATTGATTTCAGTAGGGAAATTTGCTTTGAGATACGAGCAACTTGATATACGAGCAAGGTTACAGAAGGAATTAAACTTGTATCTCGAGGTACCACTCTAATTAAAATGCCAAAGGCAAAAGACAAAGAGAGAATATTAAAAGCAGCAAGAGAAAAACAGTTACCTACAAGGGAGCACCCATACGATTGTCAGCTGACTTCTCAACAGAAACTATGCAGGCCAGACAGGAGTGGCAAGAAAAATTCAAAGTGATGAATAGTAAGAACCTACAATCAAAATTACTCTACCCAGCAAAGCTATTCAGAATTGATGCTCAGATAAAAAGCTTCACAGATAAGAAAAAGCTAAAGGAGTTTATCACTGCCAAACCATTGTTATATGAAATGCTGAAAGGTACTCTTTAAGAAGAGGAAGAAGATTGAAAAGGTAAAGATAAAAATTATGAACAACAAATACATATCTATCAACAAGTGAATCTAAAAAGCAAATGAATAAAAAAATCTGGTGAGCAGAATAAACTGGTGAATATATAGAATCAGGAGCATTGAAAGAGAATGGACTGATAATTTTCAGGGGTAAAGGGGAATAGGGAGATAGGGGAGAGACTGTACAAAAATCCTACACCTATGGATGAGATTAGTTGGGGCGGGTCGGAGGGTGGGGGGTGTAAGGGCAGAGGATGGAATGGGAAACGGGTGGAGGGGAGCTATGGGGGAGAAAAGAGAAATAATTATAATAATCTAAACAATAAAGATTTATTAAAAAATAAAATAAAATTAATTACTGAGAAAAATCTTCAATAAAATGAGATTTATTCTTATCCCATAATGTGTCTGCATCAGGACATCCAAACACACACACACACACACACACACACACACACACACACACATATATATATATATATATATATATATATATATATATATATACACAAAAAGATGCCATAGTTGTTTGATCGCATTGTCAATTGTATCTTTCCAGATAGTGTCCATTAATAATTCTCAATGATTAGCAGCTTCATGAAATGTATCATAAATTACACATCCTACAGTTTGCAGATCATCAAAACTTATGCACCTTTTACATGCAGTGCAAAAGTCTAAAGTAATATCGTTCTGGTTCTCTAAAGCTCACAGTGAACAATTTACCTTATACTGTATTCCCATAATGTTGGCATTTTCTTCACAAAGAATTGTTAAACACATAATACTGTGTAATCTCCTGATAATAATAATTATGCACATGAGAATCTTCTCTATTCAATAAGAATCAAGCCATCAAAGTCGAGTTATGCCTTTTAGCCCTATCTATAACTTCAGCAAAATCATCAGTGTGAAAATACAAATTCTGTTCATTTGGCAAATGAATAGCTAATCTTGTGATTGCATGAGATTGGTCATGCATTTGCATTGCAAAAAAGTCTCCAAACAGCCAATGAAGTCCTATAATATTTTTTTCAGAAATTTGAATATTTATGCAATTGTGCCCTTTTTAGATGTATTTAAATAAATATTTGATACTTTTAATTGATGCACAGACTTCAACATTTATATGACAGTTATATTTAAGGCACAAATATGAGTTATAAGGTACAATCCAAGTGTTATTGACAATTTTATTTCCAAATAGACATGGTGCTACCAGATCTCATTTGTATTTGGCATATCCATCAATATTTCCAATGGTCACATTTTGAAATTCTTTCAGATATCCCTTTGAACATTTTCCATTTTCCATACATGAACTATTTGGATTTTGTATTCCACATGGTCCATGTACCATATTTGACTTTACAATTTGAAAAAGTCGAGGACATTGGTCTTCATCTGGAATTTCTGTCTTAACTATACAGGCAATGTCATCTTTGTTCATAATTTGGATTCACTATCTAATATCAACAATATGTGAGTGTGAGACAGTCCACATTTCTGAAATTCAATGACATGAATTTTAGCTATTACTTTGCCAAATAAATGGAATTTACATATATCATTTAAAAGAGCACTCATCTTAATATTAAAAATTTTGGCTACCAAATCAGATCTGTTTTCAACTTTTTGCCAGCATTGTAAATTGTTTATATAATATCTGCCCATTTGTAGTTGCATGTCATGGTTATGAATAAATTGAGCTTGTCATACTTCATTACATTTGCCATAGCATCCTGATATTGCTGCTGCATATTTCTGGAACTACCCTCAAAAGATGATGGAAGTATTATCATTTTATTAATTGGCACATTGTCATTTTCAGATCTAGATGTGAGATAATCCATGAAACCACTATATTTTTCAACTCTCAACTTAGATTGCTTTGCTTTAATGAAATTTATTTAATTGGCTTCCATTTTTAATATGAATCAACAATTAACTGTTGAGTTACTATTCCTGATTTAAAATAGGGTTGAACATGTCCTGCCCATAGAGATGAAATCCATAATACTGCATTTGTGTGACTCGTGTGCCAGAAACCAATCATTATCTCACTAATTAGAAAGGTGTGGACAAGGAACCAGGAAGGCTAGTCAACCTTGAAGTTCTGAAAGGTCAGAGCCAACCACTCCCTATATAATTGAGACAATGGTAGCTGAAGCAACTTCCTCACCAAATAATCATGTAAATCCTTACTGATAAAATAATCTTCCTGTTACTGGAATTGCCTGCCTCAGGGCAATGGGTGTATCCCAAACCTGAATAAAAGAGATAGCAAGGCCAAAGCAAAGCATTGTCCTTTCCTGGGTTTCCAGTTAGCCCCTATTTCCCAAATTAATGCTTTTCTAGTCTCTTCATTTGTGTTTGGCCTTCTCCAGAAACCGAACCCTGAACTGGAATCCTGAACCATGCGGGACGTGAAAGGGGTTCCCACACACATGTTCTTACATCTCATATAGTATCATTGTCAATTCCACTGTTGTCTCTGAGTCTTTTTTTTTTTAATATATTTTATTGATTTTTTTTTTTTTTTTTTACAGAGAGGAAGGGAGAGGGACAGAGAGTCAGAAACATCGATGAGAGAGAAACATTGATCAACTGCCTCTTGCATACCCCCTACTGGGGATATGCCCACAACCAAGGTACATGCCCTTGACTGGAATCGAACCTGGGACCTTCCAGTCCGAAGGTCAACGCTCTATCCACTGAGCCAAACAGGTTTCGGCCGTCTCTGAGTCTTAATGCAATATCTGTTCCCCAGCCTTTTTCACTATGTGGAAAAATAATAGGATATGTCATTGCATCTAATGTAGAAAACAGGATACAGATTTGTTTCATTTTTGTGAGATTCAGATTATTGGGATCTGCTTTACAATGAATCTCCTTTTAAAAGGAGATTCTCCATCTTCATTTCTATATATGACAGCAACCTCAGTTGCGCAGGGATAATTATATCTACCCAAATCACTATTACAATGGTATTTAATCACCATTGTTACTCCCGTGGGAGTGTTACTCCCGTGGGAGCAATATCCTTTGCTGCTGCTTCAGATTGGGCTTCTTTATCTAGCTCATGTAGCTTCTTGTATGATTTTGTGAATACGTTTATTTCATGCATAAGGTTGTTGATGTTGATTATGAGTCTTTTTGGAATTGCTAAACTTTTACTCATTGCTTTGACCATATCTAAAATATAGAGTTGAGCAAACTTCTGAGAAACACCATCTGAAAGATGTAAAGTTCCAGTATGGTGATAAACTTGTCTGTGTTTCTACAACAGTATGGCCCATATCCTGATGGCAATGCAATATTTGCACACAATGAAGCAAAAACATAAGAGCTATTTATTGAACAAATTTTTCCATGAAATTTTTACTGTCATTAATTTTTTTAAATATGCTGGGTATTCTAGAAAATGTATATAATTTGGACAAACTTTACCTTTGCTAAAACATCGAGTAAATTTTCCATCAGATGGTTTTTCATCAGATAAATTTAGTGATTGGCTAAATTGACATCTAACAGTCATTCCACTACAACTATGTTTGATAATTGCATCCTTATTTTCACTGTGAAGGCAGTTCCTACCAATATTGGTAATACTTGTTGATGACTGTTTAGACATATTCTGTTGTTGCCACTGCCTTCTTTCAACTTCAGAGGCATGTTGGTTTTCAGATATTTTCTGTTAATGACACCATTTTCTCTCAGCTGCAGAGCTACCTTGTGCCAATAGTTGCTCTTTAGACATATGTGATCAGGGTCTGAAGTGCAGGTGAATGAGATTCCTGGCTGACAGGTTGCTGACGGCAAGCTGATCAATGGCCAAGTCCACAAGGAATGGGGTTCCCTTATTCCTCCAGTCGAAGTCTGGGCCTGAGCTGTGGAACTGGGAGGGGGCGGGACTCCCAGGCAGGCTCCAGCCCTGCCCACCTGCAAGTACCCGCTGTGAGCGCAACCATCTTGTGATGGCATGAGAGCATCATGCTGTGATGACTACTTAGGCTTTTATTAGTAAGGATTATTATTTTCAAATGCTATTACCATGATTCTTACCATCTACATTTCCAATATTTTATATGATGTAAAATAAAGCAAAATGAGATAAAACAAAACAGTGCATGTAAAAATACCACAACCTGTAAATATTACCACTCCAATTCAGAGGACAACAAAAAACTTTTTTTAAAATTGAAATATTACCCTGGTTCAATTTCCCATCAGAGCACATATATCCAGGTTGCAGGTTTGATCCCTGGTTGGTGTGGCAACCAATCAATGTTTCTCTCTTATATCAAAGTTTCTCTCTCTCTTGCTTTCTGTCTCTCTAAAATATCAGTAGAAAAATATATTATCAGGTGAAGATTTTTTTTAACAGTGAATATTTACTCAATAAAATTTTGCACCTAAAATAAGGGCTGAGGAAACAAAATGAAATTAATTTGAAAAGACAAAGATGAAGTTAAAAATAATTAAATTTATATGCAAGATTAATATATTTACAATAGCTTTTCATTTTTATGTAAATTGCCTCAACTCCTCTGTGGAAAAAAACAAGCTATAAAGCACTCAATCAGTGCATCACAAGCTAAATATAAAACAAGAATTAGATTTTCAACTGTGTCCTATGTCATCTAGCTACTATTTCTGAAATCTTTTTCATTTTTCTTCTCAAGTGTTTCAGGATTTCTAAATGCTTATTGAAACTTTCTCCTTGGTTATTGAAGCTAAACTCACCATAACCCAATCCACCCACTCATATTTCTTACTTATCATCCCAGCTTCATTTTCTGCATTATTAAAATTCTTTTGAGTCACCATTGACTCATTCTTCTTATCTCCTGATTTTATTTAGTCACTATGAAATCCTAAACAATTAGGTTGCAAAGTATCCCTGGATACCATTCTTTTTATCCTATTTTCATAACCTCATTGCCTTGTCCTTTGAAGCTCAAATAGTCTTTATGTACTTGAGTTATATCAATTTAGAGGAATAGTAATCTGACTAAAAAATAAAATTAATGACAATTGAAAACTTTACTTAGTCTTTCAAGAAATGCACAGTCTAATAGTTAAGTGTGATGATCTGAAACCAGACAGCCTGGGAGTAAACTGGCTCTCTCAATTTCTGACAGTTACTTTACCTGTTTCAGTTCCTTAATCTGAGAAATGATAAAGGGAAATAAGAATTCTATCTAAAAAAGAGGGAATATATTAATTGACCATTACTTCCTCACAAGATGGTGGCACCCACAGCCAATAAAGAAAGAATATGCTAAATGCCTGCCATGCCCTCAAAATGGTGTGCCCACAGCCACAAGATGACAGTGCCCAGTCCCCTCAGCCCCCAGCTGCCCAGGGATGGCCCTGGTTACCTGAGCCTCGAGTGGCCCTGGGTAGCTGGGAAGCTGCCATCGGAGGCTTGCCTCTGCCTAAGGCCAGCCCTTGGTGTCTGGGCAGCTGACAGCAGAGGCTTGCTTATGCCTTGGGCCGACCCTAAGTGGTTGGGGGCTCAGGGCAGATCTGGCCACACCATGTGCTTGCTGTCCAACCCCCCTCCCACCCCGCCCCTTGCTGGGCTGAAAGGACTTTAATTAGGGGAATAGTTTGCATAGGAGTGGCCTGACCCGCTTGAGGGTGGTTCCGACTGCACCATGCACCTGCCCCCCCCCAGCGGGGCTGAAAGACCTGGGGGGCTCAAGCAGGGCTGAAGGGACTGGGTGCTGCCATCTTATGGCTATGGGTGCTGCCATCTTTGTGATGGTGTGATGGTCAATTTGCATATCCTGCTAAATTAGATAGGATTTTAGTATTATTGAAAATTCTTATTAGTCTTTGTTACTATCAAAGAGGATGGCAGCTATTTTCCCTAAAATATCTTTTCCTCTACTTACAACTTTTGACCCAAATCCTTTTCTAGAAACCAGCCCATCCTGCTCACAATATCTCAGGCCAGTTTTTCAACTTGCTGGACATTTTTCTTATCTTGTTCTAATGTAAAAATCCCTTAGCCCAATTCTAATCCTTTCAAGTTTTTCAAACTTTCTACCAAAGATGGTAAAAGCAGTCTACCAGGTTCAGGTGATTAGACGTCTGCTCACTGTAGAGAATTTAATATCAATAACCAAGCTAATGAAAAGTCAGTTTGATTTTTATTTTTGCCAAGTGCTGGCAATTCTTAAAATATCAGTGATAAATTATTTCCTCCTTCTCCCTAATCTTTTATGAATCTAGTTGCTATGACTGCTGTTGAATTTTTAATAACATATACACATCTACACTAATAAAAGAGAAACATGCAAGTTGACCATCCCTTTGCTACCTCCACCAGCCAATCAAGAGTGAGTATACAAATTAACCAAACAAAGATGGCAGCGGCCACAGAGCTGGAGCAAACAGGAGGCTTGGGTTGCCCCTGGCGATGGCGAAGCCGGGGTCGACTCAGGTTTCCAGCTGACCCTGGCCTCCACTCAAGGAGGGCCTGGAAAACAAAAGGAGGGTCTGAGAGCCTGGGCCGCTGGGGTGCGTAGCCAGTCTGAAAACGGCCCTCAGCCCCTTACCCAGGCTATCCAGGCAACCCAGTAAAAACCCCCACCCTGAAAGGGGTGTGGCTAGCTTGAAAGCAGCCATCAGCCCCTCACCCTGGCTGGCCACACATCTCCAGCCCCAGCGGGTACCCTGACCCCAAGAGGGAATGGCTGGCCTGCAAACCACCACAGGCCTCTTGCCAGGCTTCTCCATGCCCCAAGGGAACCCCACCCTGATCTGGGACACCCTTTAGGGCAAACCACCTGGCCCTAACCATGTACCAGGCCTCTATCTATACTAATAAAAGGGTAATATGCTAATTAGACTGGGAGGCCTTCCAGGCAACCTTCTGGACATTCTCTTGGACAAAGCCATGGTGGTGGGGCTGAGGTAGAGGTGGTTTAGAGGGGAGGGCAGTTGTGGGTGATTAGGCTGGTGTGGGGAGGGCATTGGGAGTGATCAGGCCAGAGGTAGGGGGCAGTTGGAGGTGAGCAGACCAGCAAGGGGTCTAGTTAGGGGTGAGCAGGCAGTCAGTGGGGGTCAGTCAGGGTTAATCAGTAAACTGGAGGGGGGCACTTTGGAGTGAGCAGACCAGCAGGGGAGCAGTTGGGGGTGAGCAGGCCAGTGGGGAGGGAAGATGGGAGTGGGTCAGCAGGGGGTGGCAGTTGGGGGTGAGCACACTGGCATGGGGGGCATTTGAGGATGAGCAGACCAGCAGGCAGAGTTGATAGGGCAATCAGGCAGGCAGGCAGGTGAGCAGTTAAGAGCCAGCAATCCCAATTGTGAGAGGGATGTCTAACTGCCAGTTTAGGCCCAATCCCAGTAAGCTGGCAGTAGGACATCCTTTGAGGGGTCCCAGATTGGAGAGGATGCAGGTTGGGCTGAGGGACAAATGCCCCCCGCCATGCACAAATTTTGTGCACCAGGCCACTAGTGAAAATATAAATCTGTACACATTTATATATGTATATATATGTCTGTATTGTCAGCAAAAGTTCACTGCCACCAATTCAATGACATCAGGACTTCCCAATCTGAGGTTCAGTAAAAAGAGAGACTTTATCTAGGGGAATAGTTTGCAAACTGGGCCAACACAGCTTTTGAAGAAAACTAAAAGTCCATTTTCCCAGACAAAGGGAGGCCAGGTTACTTTCAGAAAATGCCTGCAATGGAGCCTGACTCATCCATTTTTATAAAACTGAGGAATCCAAATTTGCAGTTTGATTGGTCCATATAACACTGTCCTGATTGGTCAGAGTCCCTGATTGGTTGTTATGGACCTACTCTGATTGGTCAATAAACAAGCAAATAAAGATATTTGCTGCACAGCTATGCCTGGAGGGGCAGTCTCAGCCCATAGGTCAAAATATGATTCCAGGAACTCAAACAGAAGGAAACTTGGCAGTTCAGTGTGTGGCTTTCCCCTATTTGTATTTCCAGTATGTAAGAGAGGCCCCTGTAAACAATAGCTGCTAGAGTCTCACTACAAATTTGGGCCCAGTTAACCACAAGGAGTCCTTTTTTTGACAGGTATATTCCTTCTTGGAGTCAATAATATGTATAAGCTTTATGTAATTGTGATTTTATAGCATAGTATTTACTCAACATTGGATTCTACCTTCAAATAAAATCTGGAAATTCCCAGTTACACAGTTGACCTCCCACCCCCAACACAGATAACTAAAATGTATGTGTTCTTTTTGATTATAAGTTCATGAGAATTCAATCATTCAGCCACTTTGGGCACAATTTTCACCTCCAATTCTATGGTATTGCATATTTCTGCATTTAATGGTAGAATTAAAATAAACAATGATAGCACCATGTCTATAAAGACAAAGAAACTGAACTTGAGTTACTTCAATTCTGACATTCTATGTAACTACCTGAAATTTTAATTTGTGTTTAAAATTTAAAAGTAAAACAGAGCATGCACTACAATGTATATTTTACTGTATCTGAATGACATCTTTAAAATATAAATGTATTCATTTTTACATGTTAATTGTTTTAAATTTAAGGAATGTATCAAGAAAATAATCATGCTAATTATTATTACATGATTATTACTGAAAGCAATTTTGTCTTACGGAGCAGGAGCTGTTTAAACTGACTTTGCTTTAGTGTTGAATATTCTTCTGTAGTAGCCTTCTCCCTGTAGCCCTGATTTATACATCCTAAGAAGATGCTGACTTGGTATTCTTCTTGGAACAGAGATGTGAAGGATGGGAAAATCCATATACATAAATAACTCTTTTCCTATTCTTGGGTTATTACCTTAGCCTCTGAGATAATTTTCTGTGCCATAATCTGACC
Source organism: Lasiurus cinereus (assembly GCA_011751065.1). Lineage (NCBI taxonomy): Eukaryota > Metazoa > Chordata > Mammalia > Chiroptera > Vespertilionidae > Lasiurus > Lasiurus cinereus. Next base: position 40,538,711 of record JAAGEH010002534.1, on the reverse strand, counting down.
CTCTCTGTTAGACCCTACTTTTAAGCTCTAATTCTTGCAGGAGCCTAAGTCAGTGGATCAAATCTAAATTTATATGCATGAGCCTCAAAGTCTTCCAGTTTTTTTGTCTTCATCTAACCATTCAAGGGTTCCTCTCTCTATTCCCCAGCTGGTTCTTCTTATTCTCCCTCAGGCCAGTCACCTCTCCCTTGATGGGTTATTTCCAGGAAAGGTGTCTCTCCTGGAACATCTTTCCTCTTCATTTCTTTATGTTATAGGCCTTCCAATGTTTAGTTTAAGACTTAGCTTCCTTGTAAGGTCATTCTGACCATTGCTGTCCTCACAGATTGGCTGTCCTCCTGGGTCCTATAGCAACACAGAGCCCACACTATGCAATTTAGTACATTCCGATCATGGTTTATGTTTTTGGTATTTTCTCTGTATTTAAGTCCTTGTCATTTTACATAAAGGAAATAAATTATAACTTACCATCTACACATCTGACATGGTCTGAACATACAAGCAACAACAGCAATTATAGTGTAGCACTTATTGAACATGGTGGTGATCAGCTATTATCTATTGTTGATACTGGATCATTTGGTGATGATCAGCTATTGTCTATTGTTGATATCTATTATCTATTGTTGCAGTTTATGAAAAAGTCATGTATTCACCATGATGAGGACAGGGTATTCTCTAAGTCTTTCCTTCAGTCTTCGTAGTGTTGCAAAACTCTACCAGCCCTCACCCTGCCCTCAACAATTCCAGTTGAGAGAAGGCTATGTCTGTGGATTGATTCTAAAACTTGAATCCTCTCAGTATTTCTGTTAATATATCATTCACTGTAGAAGCAAATAATATGATTTCATCATTAAAGAAAAAAGTCACTAGCACCTGTACCACTTAAAGGAGAATGCTCCTATGTATCAAGTTCACATTGATTTTAATTTTTGACATTTTCTCAGTCATTTAATACATATTTTAGTTTACTCAAATTTGGATGATGTCTTCTTAAAGTTTTTTATGACATATATAATTTCATTTTCATATCTTCTTATTGTATCCCATTATCACCAAGATAATACATTCTCTTAATTATGGAATCTATTACATTAAATCTTTCTTCTTAAAGATATTCTTTCTGTAGCCCTCAGACTTCCTGTTCCCATGGTACCATTTATTCTCTGGGCCTAAAATAGCCATAAAATTTTAGGAGTGTGTTTTTTAGTTTTAAAAATCATATAAATAATTTTATTAAGGTAATATATAACATATTGTGTAAAAAGTAATAAAAATGCTTACAATAACAATCTTAAAAACAAGAATTCTGCACTATTTCCCCAATCTCATTCTACACCCCAGAAGCAACTCTATCTTAACATTTAGCTATTTCTTTGACTGTTACCTCAATATTCTAAATACTTTCTTGATTTATCCACTTTGGGCGTTATCTCTCTATTTTCTGCACAAATGATGAGAATTTATTTCTTTTTTTAAAAATATATTTTATTGATTTTTTACAGAGAGGAAGGGAGAGAGATAGAAAGTCAGAAACATCGATGAGAGAGAGAGACATCTATCAGCTGCCTCCTGCATGCCCCACAGTGGCGATGTGCCCGCAAGCAAGGTACATGCCCCCGACCGGAATCGAACCTGGGACCTTCAGTCCGCAGGCCGACGCTCTATCCACTGAGCCAAACCGGTCTTGGCAAGAATTTATTTCTTGAACTACTTATCACTTTTTTTCATTCCCCCTGAACTGTTAAACCAATGTAGTTTTATTTCTATTTTGATGTTATTTTAGCTTTTATATCATTATAACAGTGACAATGCAATATTATATTCCTTGCCAAACTCAATATTACATTCTTTCTTGTGAAGCTTTGGTCTTTTTATTGGCACTTAATCATAATTTTCCTTTTCTTACTTGTGTTATTTAACCTTATAGCCTCAAGCCCAACCTTTTCCCCCATGGATTGTTCAATAGTGACATATAGTACAGTGTAAGAACATAGGCTCTGAAGGTAAGCCATTCAGTTCAAATTCTGGCTCTAAAACTTTCTGTGTGGACTTGAACAAGTTACTTAACAACTCTATGCCTATATTTTCTTATCTGTAAAATGAGGCTAATAATATTACCTGTCTCACAAGTTATTATGAAGACTAAAACATGTATCTAAAAAGAATTTGGAGCCCTGGCCGGTGTTGCTCAGGTTGGTTGAATGTTGTCCTGTGCACTGAAAGGTCACAGATTTCATCCCGTCAGGGCAAGTGCAGGAAACAACTGATCCATAGTTCTCTCTTACTTTGTTTTTTTAAATATATTTTATTGCTTTTTTACAGAGAAGAAGGGAGAGGTATAGAGAGTTAGAAACATTGATGAGAGAGAAACATCAATCAGATGCCTCCTGCACACCTCCTACTGGGGTTGTACCTTCAACCAAGGTACATGCCCTTCACTGGAATCAAACCTGGGACCTTTCAGTCCACAGGCCGATGCTCTATCCACTGAGCCAAACTGGTTAGGGCTCT